>CM072814.1:85498244-86698244 GCA_036937905.1 Salvia rosmarinus | reverse complement strand
CTCTCAACATGATCGCCTACTTTGTCGCATCTCACGTAAGCACTCTAACAACACCACAACTTTCCTTCATTCTAAAAATTATATTTATATATTAAGGATATGATAGTAATTGCATCCCTTTTCATTATTTATTTTTCTTGTTCCAAAGAGGAGAGATATATATCATCACTTATGTTGGGACTGCGAGTCATTCCCAACTCTACACTTAATATGATATTATCCATTTTGGACCAAGTCTGCACGGATTTGTTTTTGGGCTCAACCCCAAAAGGCATCATACTAGTGGAGTGGAACTCTTCAATATATACTAGACCATCTTGGTCTAATCTTTCGATGTGGAACTTGGGTTGGATTCCCAATAAACCTCCCCTCAAACCAAGAACCACATAACCAGTGTCCTTTCAAACATTCGGACCATCTTGCACCGCCGCACCAACGGAACACGCCACCTAATACCCCTGCTTAGGAAGACTTTCGACACAAATCCGAGTTACACCGAGGGTCTCCCTACATCGAGCATGCCGCAGTCCATCCGAGCACGAACCTGGCTCTGATACCACTGTTGGGACTACGAGCCGTTCCCAACTCTACACTAATATGATATTGTCCGTTTTGGGCCAAGCCCGCACGGATTTGTTTTTGGACTCAACCCCAAAAGGTCTCATACTAATGGAGTGGAACTCTTCAATATATACTTGATCATCTTGATCTAATCTTTCGATGTGTGACTTGGGTTGAATTCCCAACAACTTAAAATCTTATCTATTTATAATAAATTAAAGGATAGCTTGCATTAATGGAATGTCGTCCGTACGAAGAATGTTGATATTGGGGGAGGGGCCTAAGGTATATAAAATATTTTCTATATAGTATACAGTGCCTTTAGGTCTTCTAATATGAAACCCAAAGCTAAAGTATAAACTATTTTTTTAAACAATACATAGATCTAGATAGATACATAATGACACAGCTATCATAAAATTTATTTAAAAAAACACAATCTACTAATTGTTCTATAATATTAAAGACAAATAGGGCTCTTTCAAATACTTGGACCCTTTTTTTCTTTTCCTTTTTCGTATGAGCTAGTATGTGTTTCTGGTTATGCTTGACGTCCAATTCACGTACACTTTATCCAATCAGTTTAATATCTAAACTAATCAAGATAAAGGTTTACTTTTCATAGCTAAAAGTAATAGTAGAAAAAAAGGAAACGTATTTTGGAAACATATAGAAAGCGCAAAAGGTTGGGTGAGACAGTCTAAAAAGGTCAAAATCCATAAGACGGGTCATGATCCGGACCAAATCTGTATCTAATACTTTTCTTGGTGTTTGATGTGTTTGGATCTGGGTCTTGACCGTACAAAATCTGTAAGACGATCTCACACCAAGACTCCTACATAAATAAGAGCTAATCGAACTTGATTAATAAAATATTTTACAGGCTGTAGGAGCATGTTGGTACTTGCTAGGCATCCAACGGGCTGCCGGATGCTTGAAGAAGCAATGCGTGGCGACAAATGTTTGTGACATAAGAATGATGGCGTGCCAAAATTCAATTTACTATGGAACTAAAGATCTCATCAGTGATAGAACAAGATTCATATGGGAGAGAATGGACATGCAAGATCTTCATGCCTACAAAATTATGACAATTTCGACTATGGTGTTTATAAGTGGACTGTTCAGCTTGTCACCAATAACAATCGTCTCGAGAAAGTATTGTTTCCCATATTCTGGGACTCATGACTCTGAGGTACGCACACCATTTTTCGATTGAAAGAAATATGATAGTACGTACTTGTCATATAATTGTCGAGAAATAATGAATTTGTGAATGGAACAACAGTACTTTCGGGAACCTAGAGAGCACGACTGATTGGTTAGAAGTGTTGTTTATTATTATTGTCCTCACCGCTGGTCTCCTGCTCGTCACAATGTTGATTGGTAACATAAAGGTAAACGTAAACCTTTCGACTAATCACTACATTTTGTTGAATGTTGTTTGTGATTAATCATGGGAGGAAACAATTAATGCATCAGGTTTTCTTACACGCGACCACGTCGAAGAAGCAAGCAATGCAGTTGAAGATGAGGAACATAGAATGGTGGATGAGAAAGAGGCGGCTGCCGCAGGCGTTCAGGCAGAGGGTGCGCAACTACGAGAGGCAGCGGTGGGCAGCAATGCGCGGAGTTGATGAATGTGAGATGACTCGGAATCTGCCGGAAGGCCTCAGGAGAGACATCAAATATCATCTTTGTTTGGATTTGGTGAGACAGGTGCCATTGTTCCAGCACATGGACAATCTCGTCCTCGAGAACATATGTGACCGTGTCAAATCCTCATATTCACAAAGGGAGAAACGGTAAGCCAACAACATCAATTAATTGGTATACATATAGTTATTACAGTGGTTGAATATATTTGATTGTGCGTAAGATAACAAGAGAAGGCGATCCGGTGCAAAGAATGCTGTTCATCGTAAGAGGGCATCTCCAGAGCAGCCAAGTTCTGCGCGATGGGGTGAAGAGCTGCTGCATGCTCGGGCCCGGGAACTTCAGCGGAGATGAGCTACTGTCGTGGTGTCTGAGAAGACCTTTCGTGGAGAGGCTTCCACCGTCTTCCTCATCACTTGTAACTCTGGAAACGACAGAAGCTTTCGGGCTTGAAGCAGAGGACGTTAAGTATGTGACTCAGCACTTCCGTTACACATTTGTGAATGAGAAAGTTAAGAGGAGCGCACGCTACTACTCGCCTGGATGGCGAACATGGGCGGCTGTCGCCATTCAACTGGCATGGAGGAGGTACAAGCATCGCCTCACGCTCACTTCGCTCTCTTTCATAAGGCCGAGGAGGCCATTGTCGAGGTGCTCTTCGCTTGGAGAAGACAGGCTTAGGCTTTACACAGCTTTGCTCACCTCCCCCAAGCCTAATCAGGATGACTTTGATTTCTGATCATCTTATATTTACATTAATTGTGTTTTTATATTTGTTCCAGTTTTGCTCGAAAAGTGGTTGGTGGATGTTGGTTGTTCCAGGGGTTTCATTACATCATTATTCTTGCTTACATCGTTTGCTTGATTCATTATGGTGTTTCCAAGGCATTGTTTATTTAAATTTTGTACGTTCCGTTGATTGAGATAACAAAATGAACTAAACTAAATTGAAACAAAGTAGAACAAACTCGTACGAATAAACAGCCGAGTCAAGAAGTTTTCTCTCCAAGACGAGATACACCTCCAGTAATCCTCACAGTCTAGCTTGTCGTCTCCAAAATGAAACGACATAGTCTCGTAGGTAGTAGCACTGCAAACCAACAACCTCGAGGAACTGGAACGAGGTTGAGGAACAAAGCTTCCATATATGAACTAGTATATGAAATGGATCTCTTTCTTTAGCAATCGTATCCGGATTATGATAAATTAAGTTGTGATTTTGGGAGATAATTAAGAGAAAATTGTTTAATATCTGCAGATTGTAATCTGGGTGGTAATCCCGAAGCTTCTAGAAAGAGGATGGACGACTGTGGTGATGACGGTGTTGTTGGTAATGTTCGTGTTCCAGTACTTGCCCAAAATCTACCACTCAGTACGTCTGCTCCGCCGTATGCAAAATTTCTCCGGTTACATTTTCGGCACTGTTTGGTGGGGCATTGCTCTCAACATGATCGCCTACTTTGTCGCATCTCACGTAAGCACTCTAACAACACCACAACTTTCCTTCATTCTAAAATTATATTTATATATTAAGGATATGATAGTAATTGCATCCCTTTCATTATTTATTTTTCTTGTTCCAAAGAGGAGATATATATCATCACTTATGTTGGGACTGCGAGTCATTCCCAACTCTACACTAATATGATATTATCCATTTTGAACAAGTCTGACGGATTTGTTTTAGAACCCCAAAGCGGCATCATACTAGTGAGTGGGCTAACAATATATCTGCAGGCATCTTGGTCCAATCTTTCGATGTGGAACTTGGGTTGGATTCCCAATAAACCTCCCTCAAACCAAGAACCACATAACCAGTCGTCCTTTCAAACATTCGGACCATCTTGCACCGCCGCACCAACGGAACACGCCACCTAATACCCCGTTAGGAAGACTTTCGACACAAATCGGAGTTACGAGGGTCTCCCTACATCGAGCATGCCGCGATCCATCCGAGCACGAACACGCTCACGATACCCTTGTGGGGACTACGAGCCGTTCCCAACTCTACACTAATATGATATTGTCCGTTTTGGGCCAGCCCGACGGAGTTGTTTTGGACTCAACCCCAAAAGGTCTCATACTAATGGGTGGAACTCTTCAATATATCTTGATCATCTTGATCTAATCTTTCGATGTGTGACTTGGGTTGAATTCCCAACAACTTAAAATCTTATCTATTTATAATAAATTAAAGGATAGCTTGCATTAATGGAATGTCGTCCGTACGAAGAATGTTGATATTGGGGAGGGGCTAAGGTATATAAAATATTTTCTATATAGTATACAGTGCCTTTAGGTCTTCTAATATGAAACCCAAAGCTAAAGTATAAACTATTTTTAAACAATACATAGATCTAGATAGATACATAATGACACAGCTATCATAAAATTATTTAAAAACACAATCTACTAATTGTTCTATAATATTAAAGACAAATAGGGCTCTTTCAAATACTTGAGACCCTTTTTTCTTTTGGGCCTTTTCGTATGAGCTAGTATGTGTTTCTGGTTATGCTTGACGTCCAATTCAGTACACTTTATCCAATCAGTTTAATATCTAAACTAATCAAGATAAAGGTTTAACTTTTTCATAGCTAAAAGTAATAGTAGAAAAGGAAACGTATTTTGGAAACATATAGAAAGCGCAAAGGTTGGGTGAGACAGTCTAAAAGGTCAAAATCCATAAGACGGGTCATGATCCGGACCAAATCTGTATCTAATACTTTTCTTGGTGTTTGATGTGTTTGGATCTGGGTCTTGACCGTACAAAATCTGTAAGACGATCTCACACCAAGACTCCCACATAAATAAGAGCTAATCGAACTTGATTAATAAAATATTTTACAGGCTGTAGGAGCATGTTGGTACTTGCTAGGCATCCAACGGGCTGCGGGATGCTTGAAGGAGCAATGCGTGGCGACAAAGATTTGTGACATACGAATGATGGCGTGCCAAAATTCAATTTACTATGGAACTAAAGATCTCATCAGTGATAGAACAAGATTCATATGGGGAGAGAATGGACATGCAAGATCTTCATGCCTACTAAATTATGACAATTTCGACTATGGTGTTTATAAGTGGACTGTTCAGCTTGTCACCAATAACAATCGCCTCGAGAAAGTATTGTTTCCCATATTCTGGGGACTCATGACTCTAAGGTACGCACACGATTTTTTCGACAGAGTACGTACTTGTCATATAATTGTCGAGAAATAACGAATTTGTGAATGGAACAACAGTACTTTCGGGAACCTAGAGAGCACGACTGACTGGTTGGAAGTGGTGTTTATTATTATTGTCCTCACCGCTGGTCTCCTGCTCGTCACAATGTTGATTGGTAACATAAAGGTAAAGTAAATCTTTCGACTAATCACTACATTTTGTTGAATGTTGTTTGTGTAATCATGGGAGGAAACAATTAATGCATCAGGTTTTCTTACACGCGACCACGTCGAAGAAGCAAGCAATGCAGTTGAAGATGAGGAATATAGAGTGGTGGATGAGAAAGAGGCGGCTGCCGCAGGCGTTCAGGCAGAGGGTGCGCAACTACGAGAGGCAGCGGTGGGCAGCAATGCGCGGAGTTGATGAATGTGAGATGACTCGGAATCTGCCGGAAGGCCTCAGGAGAGACATCAAATATCATCTTTGTTTGGATTTGGTGAGACAGGTGCCATTGTTCCAGCACATGGACAATCTCGTCCTCGAGAACATATGTGACCGTGTCAAATCCTCATATTCACAAAGGGAGAAACGGTAAGCCAACAACATCAATTAATTGGTATACATAGTGTTATTACAGTGGTTGAATATATTTGATTGTGCGAAGATAACAAGAGAAGGCGATCCGGTGCAAAGAATGCTGTTCATCGTAAGAGGGCATCTCCAGAGCAGCCAAGTTCTGCGCGATGGGGTGAAGAGCTGCTGCATGCTCGGGCCGGGAACTTCAGCGGAGATGAGCTGCTGTCGTGGTGTCTGAGAAGACCTTTCGTGGAGAGGCTTCCACCGTCTTCCTCATCACTTGTAACTCTGGAAACGACAGAAGCTTTCGGGCTTGAAGCAGAGGACGTTAAGTATGTGACTCAGCACTTCCGTTACACATTTGTGAACGAGAAAGTTAAGAGGAGGCGCTACTACCGCCTGGATGGCGAACATGGGCGGCTGTCGCCATTCAACTGGCATGGAGGAGGTACAGCATCGCCTCACGCTCACTTCGCTCTTTCATAAGGCCGAGGAGGCCATTGTCGAGGTGCTCTTCGCTTGAGAAGACAGGCTTAGGCTTTACACAGCTTTGCTCACCTCCCCCAAGCCTAATCAGGATGACTTTGATTTCTGATCATCTTATATTTACATTAATTGTGTTTTTATGTTTGTTCCAGTTTTGCTCGAAAAGTGGTTGGTTGATGTTGGTTGTTCCAGGGGTTTCATTACATCATTATTCTTGCTCACATCGTTTGCTTGATTCATTATGGTGTTTCCAAGGCATTGTTTATTTAATTTTTTTTACGTTCCGTTGAATACGAAGTACACTATGCCTTGGTTTACAACTCGAATACATAAAAGTAGAGGATGAGACAACAAAATGAACTATACTAAATTGAAACAAAGTAGAACAAACTCGCATTTAATAAACAGCCGAGTCAAGTTTATTTAAAAAACACAATCTACTAATTGTTCTATAATATTAAAGACAAATAGGGCTCTTTCAAATACTTGGACCCTTTTTTCTTTTCCTTTTCGTATGAGCTAGTATGTGTTTCTGGTTATGCTTGACGTCCAATTCACGTACACTTTATCCAATCAGTTTAATATCTAAACTAATCAAGATAAAGGTTTACTTTTCATAGCTAAAAGTAATAGTAGAAAAAGGAAACGTATTTTGGAAACATATAGAAAGCGCAAAGGTTGGGTGAGACAGTCTAAAAGGTCAAAATCCATAAGACGGGTCATGATCCGGACCAAATCTGTATCTAATACTTTTCTTGGTGTTTGATGTGTTTGGATCTGGGTCTTGACCGTACAAAATCTGTAAGACGATCTCACACCAAGACTCCCACATAAACAAGAGCTAATCGAACTTGATTAATAAAATATTTTACAGGCTGTAGGAGCATGTTGGTACTTGCTAGGCATCCAACGGGCTGCCGGATGCTTGAAGAAGCAATGCGTGGCGACAAATGTTTGTGACATAAGAATGATGGCGTGCCAAAATTCAATTTACTATGGAACTAAAGATCTCATCAGTGATAGAACAAGATTCATATGGGGAGAGAATGGACATGCAAGATCTTCATGCCTACAAAATTATGACAATTTCGACTATGGTGTTTATAAGTGGACTGTTCAGCTTGTCACCAATAACAATCGTCTCGAGAAAGTATTGTTTCCCATATTCTGGGGACTCATGACTCTGAGGTACGCACACCATTTTTTCGATTGAAAGAAATATGATAGTACGTACTTGTCATATAATTGTCGAGAAATAATGAATTTGTGAATGGAACAACAGTACTTTCGGGAACCTAGAGAGCACGACTGATTGGTTAGAAGTGTTGTTTATTATTATTGTCCTCACCGCTGGTCTCCTGCTCGTCACAATGTTGATTGGTAACATAAAGGTAAACGTAAACCTTTCGACTAATCACTACATTTTGTTGAATGTTGTTTGTGATTAATCATGGGAGGAAACAATTAATGCATCAGGTTTTCTTACACGCGACCACGTCGAAGAAGCAAGCAATGCAGTTGAAGATGAGGAACATAGAATGGTGGATGAGAAAGAGGCGGCTGCCGCAGGCGTTCAGGCAGAGGGTGCGCAACTACGAGAGGCAGCGGTGGGCAGCAATGCGCGGAGTTGATGAATGTGAGATGACTCGGAATCTGCCGGAAGGCCTCAGGAGAGACATCAAATATCATCTTTGTTTGGATTTGGTGAGACAGGTGCCATTGTTCCAGCACATGGACAATCTCGTCCTCGAGAACATATGTGACCGTGTCAAATCCCTCATATTCACAAAGGGAGAAACGGTAAGCCAACAACATCAATTAATTGGTATACATATAGTTATTACAGTGGTTGAATATATTTGATTGTGCGTAAGATAACAAGAGAAGGCGATCCGTGCAAAGAATGCTGTTCATCGTAAGAGGGCATCTCCAGAGCAGCCAAGTTCTGCGCGATGGGGTGAAGAGCTGCTGCATGCTCGGGCCGGGAACTTCAGCGGAGATGAGCTACTGTCGTGGTGTCTGAGAAGACCTTTCGTGGAGAGGCTTCCACCGTCTTCCTCATCACTTGTAACTCTGGAAACGACAGAAGCTTTCGGGCTTGAAGCAGAGGACGTTAAGTATGTGACTCAGCACTTCCGTTACACATTTGTGAATGAGAAAGTTAAGAGGAGCGCACGCTACTACTCGCCTGGATGGCGAACATGGGCGGCTGTCGCCATTCAACTGGCATGGAGGAGGTACAAGCATCGCCTCACGCTCACTTCGCTCTCTTTCATAAGGCCGAGGAGGCCATTGTCGAGTGCTCTTCGCTTGAGAAGACAGGCTTAGGCTTTACACAGCTTTGCTCACCTCCCCAAGCCTAATCAGGATGACTTTGATTTCTGATCATCTTATATTTACATTAATTGTGTTTTTATATTTGTTCCAGTTTTGCTCGAAAAGTGGTTGGTGGATGTTGGTTGTTCCAGGGTTTCATTACATCATTATTCTTGCTTACATCGTTTGCTTGATTCATTATGGTGTTTCCAAGGCATTGTTTATTTAAATTTTGTACGTTCCGTTGATTGAGATAACAAAATGAACTAAACTAAATTGAAACAAAGTAGAACAAACTCGTACGAATAAACAGCCGAGTCAAGAAGTTTTCTCTCCACGCAAGACGAGATACACCTCCAGTAATCCTCACAGTCTAGCTTGTCGTCTCCAAAAATGAAACGACATAGTCTCGTAGGTAGTAGCACTGCAAACCAACAACCTCGAGGAACTGGAACGAGGTTGAGGAACAAAGCTTCCATATATGAACTAGTATGCAAAATATGCAGATTTTCAGGTGTTTCAAATAGGGTGAGCATTATTCTGTAATAGCCTGAAATATAAATTCGATTTGGTTATTTTTATGTTCGGTTCGGTTTGTCACTCCGATGGTCAATATCACCTTGCCTTATGCGGCTTAGGATGATGGACTTATTTCTTCGCAATCTCCTTGCCTTCAGTCTTGTCTCGACACCTGTCTATAGTGGAATGCAGCTCCATTATCCCCTCTTTCTAATTTCTCATGCTCCTTCTTGCCCTGCAAAACACCATTTTTCACAGTGTCCTCCTAGACACAAAATGAAAAACAAAACACAACACAAAAAGAACACAGAAACTGGGCTCGTCAATAATCACCAAATTCCTGATTCGACGAACACCGCTTCTCCCTCGAGCGGCGCAGATCGCTTCCCGAACCGGCCTCAAAACCCAACAAACTACCGATTAAATCCTCACCTTACACAGAAAAGGATTTGTTAACTATAGGAAGCAAATTGAAAAAAAATGACGAAAAATAGTTAGTTGTTTTTCGTTGTAAATGTTTGGGGTGTTTTTGCTACTTAGCCCATTAATAAATTCTAATTAATTAATATTTATATTAGAATAATTATTAAACTTAATTGGTCGGGTAATAATGTATATAGCTCAAATTTTAATTAATAAATAATTTAACATTGCAAAATAGCATCAAAAATGACTCCGTGGCCCAATGGATAAGGCGCTGGTCTACGGAACCAGAGATTCTGGGTTCGATCCCCAGCGGAGTCGTTTCATTTCTTTAATCATTATCACTTTTATTACCCTTTTTATTTCAATCCCGTGGTAGATTTCCTTTCAAAAAAATCTATCACACGCAACATAAGTTTAATATTTTAATAAATCGAAAATATAGTTTTATTCAACGTGAGATATTAAAGTAACGATATACATTAGCTTCCACACAAAAATTGAAACTTACACTGATATATGTTATATTCTCTCCATCCCCTAAATTTGTTTTGAGAATCTTCAACAATGGGTCTTGATGGAGTGTATTGTGAGTGAAGTATGAGTAACAATATAATTTTACCAATATATCGAATATATTAGGTTCCACAAAAAATCGAAACTTATATTGATTTATTTCATATTCTATTCGTCTCCAAAATTTGTTATTGGAAATCTTCGGCAACGAGTTTTAATGGAGTGTATTGTGAGTGAATAATGGATCTCACATTAGTGTTGTGTTAAGTTAATTAGTGGATGAGTGGTAAAACTAAAATTTATAAATAAATGATGTTGTTGAGGTACGAAGTATGAGATTTTTTTGTGGAATGGTATTCATAAATGACAAAAAAAATGGAAAAATATCGAAAACAAAAGAAGAATAAATTTAGGAGATGGAGAGAGCATTTACTTTGTATAACTTCAATTTGTATAATTGATGAAATAAAGTGCAAATTACTATGAAAAAATGGTTGAATCGATATACTATTCAATAGTCCACTCATATCAAAGCAGCAAATCTTTATCCATGGTTTTATCTACAAAATTGTATAATAGAAATAACATACTATGCTTAATTAACAAACTAAACTAACTAATCATACATTAATGACAATTTGCAAATGCAAATTAGTCGAAAAAACAAACAGTTTAAAGGAACCAAACTAAAAATATGACAAATAGTACATAAAAAAGTTATTAAGAAACTCTGAATAAAATACTAATCACACTAATCAAATATATACACACAATAATATATAATCCTAAATTAATATCTTATGCAAATATATGGTTTATGATAAAACATTATATCACTTCAAAATGAGTAGTACTTGGTCCAGGACGTCAGGTGGAATTCCTTGCATTCCATAAATCCCAATCTCTGTTGATTCTCTTCCAGGTTTTGCATCTGGGACTCTGGAACAACAATGTCGCATTTTATCAGAAAAAATATTCACGACCAACATTATCAAATCCTTATAATAATTATAGAGCAATGGCGACATAATAAAACAATTTAATTACTACATGTAACTCGAGGCTATTTTACATAGGAATCCCCAAAGCCTCTGTAGCTCCACAATAATAATTAAAAAATATATACAAATATTCAAAACAGTCCAAATCACTACATACAACTCATAGGAAATTGGTGGACAAGTATTTAAACTTATTATAAAAATAGTAGAAGTAAAGGGAGTCGATAAAACAGAATAAATATCGGAGGTATCTGGGGAATTAATAAAAGCAATGAAAACTCAAGAACTACAGTATAAAAAGTATTCAAGAATTTTTTCTAAATAAACAATAAAGTTGATAGATCAGGAAATTCAATTTTGCTAAAAAAATTATTCTGCCATACTTTTTTCGCCGTATAATCCTTCTGGTACAGCTTGCTGGAATGGACTATGGAAGGAGGATTAATAAATGAATAAATGATAAATCACTGTCTTTGTCTGTCTACAGAAAGGAGGATTAATAAATGATAAATCACTGTCTTTGTCTGTCTACATCCCATTATTGTTGATTCGTTTTTCTTTTTGGGCTGTCTCATTAAGTTGACTCGTTTTCAAAAAGGTATAATTTCTGTTAAAAATGTTTGAATTTAAATCTGCATCTACTTACCCACAAAATTCAACCCTCATTAATCTACATGTAAAAAGAAAGGAGTCATGATTCATGGGACGGAGGGAGTATATTGGATTCTTTGCTTTCTTACCAATTACCAAAATACCATAAATCATTATCTACATCGTAATTCAAATACTAATATCTTTGTCTTAACAACACACTAATTCATAAATTAGCAAGAAAATATATTCCCCAAAACCCCTTTTGGACTTTTGTCCTTTTCACACTCTACTGTCGCTACTTTCTTCTCTACTGTTCCCTCCTCTCTTCCCTAGTTTCGTTTCCGCTCTCTCTCTCTCTCTCTAGTTGCAGAAGAGCAGATATAGTATACTGATACACATAGTGTAAAGAACTATGAGAGGGCCATTGGGGCCAGTGATAGGGAAGTATCCATCATCCAGTGATTCTAATGGCGGAATGGGGAATGGAAACAATGATATCATAAAACACAACAGGAAATGCAGAGATGTGGTGTTTCTTGCGATATTTATTGCCTTTTGGATTGCAATGATTGTTAACTCCAGCTTTGCTTTCAACCAAGGAAACCCATTGAGGTAATTAACTAAAAGACTGCTTGCTATTCTTTCCAATTTCATCACGAATTAGATTAGACGCGTCTGTTTTACCTTTGTGTATTCCTGATCTATTTCTTTAATCCTTATTACTCGAACAATGCTGTCTCTGCCCTTCTCTTTTATAAAAATGTGTCCGTCTTTACATTTGGGAGTTGCATTTGTGTTTGAAGTGTGTGTTTGAATCCTCATTTTTGGGATGCTGGAGACAGAACTATTGGCCTTTTCTGTTTAGTGTTTTACAAACCCTGGATTGTTCTCGAAAAATTGTATCTTGAGCTTCTCCAAACTTGGATATGTGATGCTTCTCAGTTTTGAATTGTTTCAATTTGTGCGCCTTCTGACTAATATCTACAAGATTCATTTAACAACTTAGGAACCAAAGACTTTAAGAAAAAGAAGATTTTTTTTTTCGTTGGAACATAATTATATCATTGTATAGTTTTTCTACTTGCTTATATTGTGGTGTGGCAGGCTAAACTATGGGCTGGACTATAAAGGGAATGTTTGTGGCGATAGACATGGTGATCGGGATCTGCGTGAATTGGAACTCACCTATTGGTTAAATCCCAATCAAGTTTACGAAAGTGGTGTAAAGAACAGCAAATTCCAGCTCTCCAATGCTCGGAGTATTTGCTTGATGGACTGTCCTATCCCGTCTGAAGACTCCCTCAACTGGGTCTGTGATTATCCTGAGGGAGATATCCGTATCTCACTGGATGATTGGATTGACAGAAATTATGATTATTTTGCGGACTTGACCCCTGAACTCAGAAACACTTCTCTTCAGCTGCAGGGTCCCTGCTATCCTGTTGTATTTCCTAGTGTCAATGGTAAATCTCTACAATTATTGACTGAGGCAATTCTAGTTGATTTTTGTTTTTTGATGATAACTTTAAAGAATAGTTTTTCTTGTTTTCTCTATAAAAGATTTTATTTTAAAATACTAGTCGTCGACTTCCGTTGTCAGTTTACTGGACCTGCCAGTTTATTGCACGGGCGTCAAATGTATCTTTGAAGCACTGGGAGCAGATGGGTGGAGTGAAAGTTATAGAGGATATCGCAATTGACCAATCTATCCACAAATCAGTTAACTCTCGGTCATCAGTACTAAAGGTTAGATGAATTTTGCGCCAAAACTGTGAGCCTGAAAATAAATCACTGGACAGCAGTCCATCTCCATTTCACTCCAGCTTGGAACATTCCTGACAATTTAGAAATCTTGCGTCATGATTTGTTCTCTTTAACACAATTTAGGCAATGCTTGCTCTGATTATTGTCTTCATGTGTATATGAAACTTCATGGTTTCAAGATTGTTGGGCACCAAACACTCTGTAAAGATTTCGACTTGTATTGATTTTATTGTTTGTACCCCTGCTGTTTCATTCTCTACTTACAAAATATGGCTGCTCTGTTCATCTACAGAGATATGTGGCTGATGTCGGGAAAGCTTGGCCCGTACTGCTTGTTTGCGGAGGATTTCTGCCACTGTTCCTATCAATCATATGGCTTTTAATGATCCGTCATTTCGTTGCTGGGATGCCATGGATCACTGTCATTGTTTTCAATGTCCTCATGGTATCTGTGACAATGTTTTACTATTTGAAAGGTTTGTATATTAGCACTTAACACTGCTTTGAAGGGGCTTACTGGAAGTTGAGAAAGCAAACCTTTTTCCTAACTCTATACTTAATCAATTAGATCAGGTACCTGCCCATTATGTAGTAAGGCTGAACCTAGGATAGTTTCGCATAATAACTTCTCAATTTTAGTTTTCTGCAATAGTCATATAATATCAAATTTCAAAGTCGTTATACTCCTACTGCTGCAGAAAGTGAGCATATAAGGCAACATATATCCATAATTTTGTGATCCAAGGACATCTACTGAATTTTTTGTTAATAAAGAAAATGTGGAGGCCAAATATGGTAATATTTTCATTTGGTATATTGATTTGTGCCTGAACTGGGTTTAAGGTTATAGCATCAAACAGTAATATTCATAAACAATACTTGCCTTGATGCGTTTGCTTAATCACTGAGGCGTGCACCTAGCGAGAAAGATTTTGACCCTGATATTGGAGTTTACTACTCCTTCCAATGTTGTTGGCTGAATATCAGTATTATGATTTGCTTAACTACATTCTAATTGTGACAGTCTTGACTCTTCAGTATCCTATAGATTGAGATGGTGGTTGCTACATACACTTGAGAACGGACCGAGTTAGTGATGGAGGCACTTGATCAATGATTTAGGAAAATGAATTTAAGCAAGGACAATTTAGCAGATGAAATTTGATAAACTAAGAACCAATGCATGCGTACATTTGAAATCTACTAAGTTCACCTATCATCTTCTCTCTCTATTTCATTTTAAAGGTAAGATACAACTAGAACAACTTCTATGTTATAAATTGCTTTAAAAAACATTATTTTAGAATTAGTCATTCTTACTCAACTAGATTTAGAATCTATCTATGAAATTCTACTACCCAGAATGTTGTTGTCAGAAAAAGCCCTAAATGTATTAAAACTAGCCTTTTAGGTTTTCGTATGATACTTATGAGAGAATACTAAAAAATAAAACCAAGATTGCAATGTGCTGAAATCTATTCTTAAAAGATCATGTACATTTTCCTAGCTTTCATTTTCATATAGGGCCTAGACCAACGAATAGTCTTCTGGATTTTATATTGTTAATACCACCAGTCACAATAAGGCATTACTTTTGAGACTCCACTCGACTATATTAGGCAAAATATCTGACTTTGTCTGTTCTATCATCTTTTCTGAGTTTGTTGTTTTCTGTTTCCTGTTATCTTCTGCCTTGGTGTTGACTAGCATCTCTTGTTTACCAAGTTACCAGTTATGATTTGGAACTCTTAACATATCTGCTGACACAAGTGTTTTTCCTTACTGGTTGAAGTTAAGAAACTACTTTGATAATCTTGGTACAAACCGATTTACTCTTTGTGCTTGTTCTATTGCTCTTCAGCTGGATGGATTGGACATGATGCCATCTCTCCAATCATTGGTGAGCACGACCCATATTATCATGTGTCAGCAAGGGTACGACTTGTACTCCTTATGCTCTTACGTAATGTTTGGATTCTAAGTTGGAGTTTTTGCAGTAAAATCCCTTCAAACCTTCACAGCAATATGCTTGCCTGCTGATTCTGAATCTCGACTTCTTCATTACCTAGCTCAACCTGTTATTTAATTATTACATCAATATTCTCATGCGCTTTTTATTTTTATTTTCCAGGAGTTGAATCATCTTCATGCAGCTGCTGTTTTCATGACCATTTTGATGGTTGTCGCTTTTCTCTCCTCCATTGCTATAGTCCGCCGTATCCTTATGGCAACATCTGTCTTAAAGGCAAGTTATGTAAACTTCTAAGACTTAATCTTATGTGGCGGTTGGAGAAGTCCAATTGATATTATTGCATATATACTACCTTCTTACTTGCTTCTTTATCAGATATTATTATCCTAATTGGTTCAACTGTAAATTTAGGTTGCTGCTAAGGTCATTGGAGAAGTCCAGGCATTGATAATTTTCCCAGTTATACCATATGCTATGCTAGCTATTTTCTATATGTTCTGGTTGTCAGCCGCCCTTCATCTTTTTAGTTCCGGAAGTGTACGACAAAATGATTGTGGTGCTAACTGCTGTGCTTATAATCTCAAAGAAAAGAGGCTGAGCTGTAACAGTTGCTGTGGCTATAGCATTCATTACACTTCTCATCTTGCTGCTGCTATCCTTTTCCACCTATTTGGTGGCTATTGGGCCACCCAATTCTTTTTAGCATGCTCATCAACTGTGATTGCTGGTTCGGTTGCTTCATATTATTGGGCTCGAGGAGAAACTTCGGTAAGACACTGGAAGAAACTTTAATTCCTAAAGTATGCGTCAAAAGATCTCTGGGCTGGCACCTATCTTGAGAACTTCAATATTATTTGCTTTAGCTTTGCTCTTCTGCAAAATAATGGGCCATAAATAATACGTGCAGAAATTATAGCCTCCTAGTCTTAACTTTGCCATGAGTATGACAATTCCTTCCAGTGGTTTGAAAAGAATAGCCTCAGAAAATCTATTGGTACTTCAAGAGGCTTTGTTCCGTTCAAGAGATTGCATTGTTAGTTAGGATGCACTTAGAGCTATTTCCTTAAGCTATTGTGTAGTGGACATGTTTCATTTCTTGTCTCATCTCTTGGTACTCATCATCAGATGTTGCATCACATGTTTCAACTCCCATTGATGTTGAAATCGGTCACTTGTAAACTATCAGTATGACCTGAGTGATTCCTTGGGTTATCCTTTTGGACTAGTATCGATTTTCTCCAAATATGATCACCAATTATCAATCTATTTAATAGTCACCTAGATCGATTGAATTCTTTTATAATCATTCATGAATGCAAAGACATTTTGCTTAACTTTAGATGCCAAGAATGCTTTCATCATTAGATACTTATTCTTATAAAGTGTATTGAACTTGTAGAAATTGTTTTTCCCTTGTCTCTAAGTCATGTGTTTCTCTCTTTCTCATCTGCTTAAGTTCTTTGTAAAGTTGTAATTTAATAGAAAAGTCATATAATATTTGTTTATATTATTATTTTCTCATGATGAATCTTCCTTTCCTCTCTGTATGCAGCCTGAGATCCCTTTCCTTCCTGTTTTTTCTTCAATGAAGCGGCTTCTACGATACAGTCTAGGATCAGTTGCTCTTGGTTCTCTAATTGTGTCTTCCGTTGAATCAATACGTTTTATACTTGAAGCTCTTCGTCGTAAGCTTAAGCATGTTAATTCCATGCCTGGAAGCCGGATTGAAAAGGTGATGTATCAAACTTCACAAGGCTGCCTGAGGCTTATTGGATGCATCATCAAATCTGTGAACCGCAATGCTTACATTATGGTAAGTTGAAAGTTTTGGATTTGTCAGATTTATGAATTTACTGAGAATTGTTTGTTGTGTGCTTGTGTCATAATTACTTTTAAGACATGATTTTATTCAACGGACAAGCTCTCACATATTGGGTGAACTAGTTGTTGGTCCCTTGATGTACATATCTGTTAATGAACTGGTGGAGCTTTTTGGCCTTTCTTGTTCCTTTCCTTTCTACTACTCATCATGTTACTCACTTCTACAAGGAAATGTATTGTGGGATCCGATTTGATCCAAACTGATTATGTGATCTAAAATGTTATTGATGATCCATTGATAAATGACCACCACTTGGAGCTTGTAACCACAAGCGTTGTGAACAGTGTCTGAAATTTAGGGTGTATCTTTAAGTGGGGATGCCTTACGTCTTAAGTTGTTTAGGCTCGAGACGTGAGGTTATATATGCTTGCTATGGTTATTTCCTCTTATTTTGTTAATGCTCGATTAAGATATTTATGCAGCTCTCATATGTTCCTTTTCTCCAGATTGCTATAACAGGGAAAGGTTTTATCAAGGCTTCTGAGATTGCAACAGAGTTGATAATGAGGAACATTCTTCGGATTGGGAAAGTGAACGTGATAGGAGACGTAATTCTCTTCCTTGGGAAGCTCTGCGTGAGCCTTACCAGTGCACTTTTTGCTTTTCTAATGTTGGACACGCACAAATACAAATCTGCACATAACAAGATCACGTCCCCTCTGTTTCCTGTACTGGTATGCGCACACTCTCTTTCTAGTTCTCATATTTTATGAGGAAAGTGGAGCAATGCGTCTGATGAAATAGATTATACAGGTTTGCTGGGGGTTCGGTTACATAGTGGCTACTCTCTTCTTCGGAGTGGTGGAGATGTCTATCGATACGATAATCCTCTCATTCTGTCAGGACTCGGATGAACACCAAGGAACTGCTCAGTATGCTCCTCCCTTGCTTATTGAAACTCTCAACGACCAAAATGAGATGCAAAGACTGACGCAGTGAGCATTTTAGATACACCCTTGTTTTCTGTCAGATCAGACTTGCTTTTCTCATGCAAACTCTGATATTATTTTCCGCTAACCTGCTTTCTACCACCATCTATGGTCCCCTCGTTCATATTATACTTAACCAATATGCCTAGGTGTGATTTAAAGAGCTATCTCTCAAGGTATGCGTACAATTGGATCTTTGTATAAACAGTTTGAATTGAATAATAGGTTCATCTAATGATACTTTTGCTAGGAACATTAATTTATATTCTTAAAACTTAGATAAATCTCTACATTTATCTCCTTAGAAAGCAAATTGTTAAACAACCCAAGCAAATGACCAACGGAAGCAAATAATAAAGAAACTAGACAAATCTACATATTATGCAATTCACAATGACTTGATAATTAGGGTTCCAAGTTGAGTGAGCTACTTGTCTTTTGGTTTGAATAATACCTTATTCAAGATCTGATCGTTTAATAAACAAGTTGAACTTGTGATCGAGTCTAGCTCTAATCCGATATCGAGAGTGATCAAGTTTCATTGTAACTTGTAAGGCTCAATTGAGCCTGCCCAAACGTGATGGCTTGTCGAGCTTGTATTTATAATTTTTGAAGGTTTTCATATTAAATCGCATATCATCATACTGCCTCCGCCGTCTCTGAACTATCGCTGCCTCCTCTCTGACGTTTCTGTCCATCCACCATCGTTGCTGCCATTGAACTATCGTCACTGACCATTGCTCCAATCCATAATGTCGTCCGATTCTTGGTCACTCGAAATTGGAAGATGGCGAGCTCACAGAAATAGATCTCTTCACGTGATGGGAAACTTGAATAAGGCACACGACAACTTCTGGCAATCATTTTGCATGGACTCGTATCGAGTCAAATCCAATCCTTATCAAGACCATTATTTAAACTATGATGCGAGTGTCTTTGCATCTTCATCTTGTTTCGCATAAGAACCCCTCAAAGAAGACAAGCCAACGATGTTCGTGCTGCAAGCCAGAAGCAAAATGATGAGCGGCGCAGCACTGACGTGATCGAAACTCAGATGAAAGAACAGTGGTGGGATGAGGGGTGCCCTCGGTGTGGTCAAAATGGAGCAGCTGTGGGGAGAGAGATTCTCATCCTAATTTTTTTATTAGACTCATCTTATTTTCAACTTGAGAAATCCCAAGGTTAGATTTTACCGATTCTACTTCTTTCTTTTGTACAACTTTATTTTTGAATATACATTCACGAGATAACTAAAGTTACGGTAACAGAATATTGAAATAATACTATAATATCGAGCAAAAACAAGAAGAAAAAGACCTAAACCCATGGACTAAACAAGCAGGAGACTCCTGAACCGAGCCTCATTAAGTCTATGACAACATACAAAAATTTATATACATCCGTCCGCACCGTGTGGAAGGGCAAAAGTATCCTTTACGTTCAAGAAAAATATCATTTGTTTTTATTCTATAATTTAGAAAATATCATTTACATTAAAGAAAAATATCATTTACATTGAAAAAAATATCAAAAGCGGGATGTATGGACGGATGTACAAAAACCCAAAGAGAAAAACTGCAAATAGAGGAAAATGAGTAGAAAAGGAATACTCGAGGATGGGATAAGAGTTGTATTGCCAAAAGTGCGTGATTTGCATCTGTGTAGTCGGTAAAAGGTACAATTTGCGGAGATACTCCAAGACTCCAACAAATAATCAAAATAAGCAGTTTCAATAACAAGTATCAGCCAATAATAATAAATAAAGTTTCATCAAAGGCGCCACAAATAATCTATAGATAGACGCCATCAATGGCAATCAAAACAAGTATATCAAAATTATGGCGGCTGTTCATTTGTAAAACTCAATTTCTTATGATCAATCTCGTCAACTCGGATTGAAATTGTCCATCCATCTCCTTCCTCAGTCCAAGAAATACCCTCCTTTTCCAAAAGCTTGGTAATCTGTAGCAGGCAAACGTTATAATGCATAGATGAAGAACGGAGAATGATACATATTTTTTTCATAATCAGGATAAGAACATCATTACATTTATTGGAGATAGTCAATATTCTCGGGCATAATTGTACTGGCGATTTATTTTTGAGTAATTATATATAAAGGAGCAAATTTTGGTGGAAAATAATCATCTCTAATCAAAATAGAAGAAATCTATTGATATTCAACTTTTAACTAAAGTACACTTATAAAATCCATATCCTGATTCACAATGAGAGCTTCGAGAAGTATAATCTTCAAAACATACTTTAGGACTACATCAAGGTGTTCTTTGTTTTTTTATGGACTGGAAGTACCATAACAAAATCTATACCAGCAAAAAAAAAAAGAGAAACAAACAAATAAATACAGAAATTTAACAAAACTTAGTGATATATAATATAGCCATACCAGAAGCTTCCTTCGCCCATCTTTCTTGTCTCCGCCAGTCCCAACTACAACCTTCATGAACTGAATAGCTGATGAAAACATGTATCAGAGCCTTGTCGTCAAGTGAAATGAGAAAAAACATGTTTATAATGACAACAGACATGGCAAACCACAAAGCGAGGTAAGATGAAGTTTCAGGTGGTAAAGGGCATCCTTTGGCGCAAGATAATGCACGTTGATACAAAATTCTTCATCCTCGTTACTGCAGACCAAGTGAAAGATGTAGGACATCAGTGGTCAAAGGCCTAATAAAAGGTAATAAAAAAGTATTTGCCTAACCTGTTCTCAATTAGTTTTTGAGTAGATTTTTCATCTGCTTCTTGGGCCTTCCTCTTATAGAAGTTACCCTAAGACAATCAATATCTAATAAATAATGGCTATAAATATAAATCAAAGGAAAATGTCTAATTGGTAAATTTTTATGTGGCAATGATGGAGCCTCAGTTAAAGTACATCACAGTCCAGTACACTGTACACATTCAAAATTCTCAAAATTGGTGATTATGGAGGAGTACTTCAATGTAATGATTTGAAGAGTTTAGCAAACATACCAGAGGACAAAAAATGTTTTGATTACTGAGGTGAAGGTTATTTTCAATATGTCATACTAGATAGAAACTTGTATTTTCACCATTGACATGTGTAAAGGTTCTTAATTATAGATCATATATACATACTTGTAATAATTTATAGTTGTTTGGACAATTATTTCCTATTTATGTTGCTAGTTATTACTAAAGAAATACAGCAAAGTTCTTTTAATTTAATTAAATTTATTGAAGACATTTGAAGCCAATAGTTTGGGTTGTTCTCCCATGCTATTAATTTTGTCGTTCAACGTCCGGAATTACAACTCGAACCATTGAAAGCCCTAACTCTGTCGCGCCAACTCTCGGCTCAACTATCAGCTGCGGACACTATAAATCAATTTTTATGATCAATCTCAACTCGGATTGAAATTGTCCATCCATTTCCTTCTTCAGTCCAAGAAATACCCTCCTTTTCCAAAAGCTTGGTAATCTGTAGCAGGTAAACGTTATAATGCATAGATGAAGAACGGAGAATGATACATATTTTTTTCATAATCAGGATAAGAACATAATTACATTTATTGGAGATGGTCAATATTCTCGGGCATAATTGTACTGGCGATTTATTTTTGAGTAATTATATAGAAAGGAGCAAATTTTGGTGGAAAATAATCATCTTTAATCAAAATAGAAGAAATCTATTGATATTCAACTTTTAACTAAAGTACACTCATAAAATCCATATCCTGATTCACAATTAATATACGAGAGCTTCGACAAGTATAATCTTCAAAACATACTTTAGGATACGAGACACAAGGACTACATCAAGGTGTTCTTTGTTTTTTATGGACTGGAAGTACCGTAACAAAATCTATACCAGCAAAAAAGAGAAGCAAACAAATAAATACAGAAACTTAACAAAACTTAGTGATATATAATATAACCATACCAGAAGCTTCCTTCGCCCATCTTTCTTGTCTCCGCCAGTCCCAACTACAACCTTCATGAACTGAATAGCTGATGAAAACATGTATCAGAGCCTTGTCGTCAAGTGAAATGAGAAAAAAACATGTTAATAATGACAACAGACATGGCAAACCACAAAGAGAGGTGAGATGAAGTTTCATGTGGTAAAGGGCATCCTTTGGCGCAAGATAATGCACGTTGATACAAACTTCTTCATCCTCGTTACTGCAGACCAAGTGAGAGATGTAGGACATCAGTGGTCAAAGGCCTAATAAAAGGTAAAAAGAAAAGTATTTGCCTAACCTGTTCTCAATTAGTTTTTGAGTAGATTTTTCATCTGCTTCTTGGGCCTTCCTCTTATAGAAGTTACCCTAAGACAATCAATATCTAATAAATAATGGCTATAAATATAAATCAAAGGAAAATGTCTAATTGGTAAATTTGTATGTGGCAAGGATGGAGCCTCAGTTAAAGTACATCACAGTCCAGTACACTGTACACATTCAAAATTCTCAAAATTGTTGATTATGGAGGAGTACTTCAATGTAATGATTTGAAGAGTTTAGCAAACATATCAGAGTACAAAAAATGTTTTGACTACTGATGTGAAGGTTATTTTCAATATGCCATACTATATAGAAACTTGTATTACCATTGACATGTGTAAAGGTTCTTAATTATAGATCATATATACATACTTGTAATAATTTATAGTTGTTTGGACAATTATTTCCTATTTATGTTGCTAGTTATTAAACAAGAAATACAGCAAAGTTCTTTTAATTTAATTAAATTGATTGAAGAGATTTGAAGCCCATAGTGTGGGTTGTTCTCCCATGCTAGTAATTTTGTCGTTCAACGTCCGGAATTACAACTCGAACCATTGGAAAGCCCTAACTCTGTCGCGCCAACTCTCGGCTCAACTATCAGCTGACTCGAATTTCAAAAAAGACTCAAAAAAGGGGGGGCAAAGCGATAGAAAAAGAACTCTTGTCCATTTTTGAGTCTTTAGTCTATCTATAAGAGGAGATTATATGAAAATGTAACCATTCTTTCGCTTTTGGGCCATCGCCATCTGCCGAGTTTCGGATTTAATACCAATATTTTAGAAACAAACCAGATCCGCTTGCAACCCCTTTGGAAATATTACCGAATGGTATTTCTTTCCGTATTTCAAATATCAGCAAGTGCCCAATAAATTGTTGGGTGTTCTTTAATGGTTACGAAGACTAGATTATTAACAGATTTTTTAGAGAATGGTAATAAATTTGGGCGGTAGATATACCAAGTTATCGCTGCAAACCTCGAGATATTATTATGGCGAAGGATGAACAAAATCCCGAACTCGATTCAAAATTCTCTCAACTCTTCCTCAAAGGAAGTGCCACGCCAGTGGTAAGGCAACGGGTTTTGGTCCCGCCATTCGGAGGTTCGAATCCTTCCGTCCCAACACGGATCCATTTCTATTATTCCCATATAAGCCCCTGTCATAATATAAAAAGGAAGCTGGGGAGGGAGGGGTGATAGCGCTAATCTATATTACTTTAACCATCCGTGTTCTGTCAATTTCATTAACAAATGATCAAGATTGGTAAACAAATCCATTTTGCAAGTTCGTTATTACGGTAGTTCCACAAAGGATCGGACTAATGGCGTATACAATACTGAATTCTCGATGTAGATGCTACATAGTTGGTTCTCATCCTTCGAGACTACGAGTGTAATAGGAGCATCCGTGAAGATCCCACCGAGTGCCTTCTACTTAATAGGCCATGAACTAGATCCGAATCATTCTCAACGAGTCCATAAGAAGTGATCCCATTTTTCATCGGTCCGGTAGAGACCAAAGATCTTGAGCGACCGATCCGCAGAACAACTCAAAAGATAAAGAAGTATCGCTAATTTCTTCATGCTCGCTCCAAGTTCGTCAATCAATTTTGAGTTTCGATGTTGGATAAATGTCTAATATCAAGTCCAAATTAGTGCAAAAATTAAGAGGGGTGAATTTGCTACAAATTGAAAGGTTGGGACATTATTCTAATGTTTTAAAAGTTAGGTATAATTTGCAAAAATGCTGGAAGATTCGAATTTAATTCGAAAACCCTTAGGCTTTTGACACCACAGAACGAAACCTAATTATGCATTGCACTGTGCAAAGTGAGGGTGCAAAATTAGTACAAATAGATATATAAATACCTGTGCTAAAAGGCTTTGAGCAGATTCAAATTCCTTTTTGATGAATGCATCGAGAGACTACAAAAACTTACATATAGTTAGTCATGGAACCGTGAAGGTTTAATAATTGTCGAAAGAAAAGAAAAAAATATAAGGTATGGCACAAGGGAACATGGTAGCTAGTAGATAGTACACATGATAGGGTTCATAACTGAACAAGAAAGTTGTTAAGTTCAAGGAGGGCCTCAACCGAGCAAAAACTTACAGCTTTATAGTACTCTTTCATTGTAACCCAATTCTCTGTCACAGCTTTTCGCAATTCATCATAACTCTCCTCATCTGCTTCATTATCTAACAAACAACATTTGCATGCATCAGAATGCATTAATAGAAGCATGCAAAACATAATTTACTTGTTTGAGATGACTCGGAACAGTCATAGCATCAAAGCAATTGAGCATTGTCCAATAATTCAGTAGTAGTTATACATCAAAGTTCATCTGTAAAAGTGAAATAGCTTAGTTGGCTAAGAGCCACAAGGTAATAGAAAGCCTTAGAACTTCTTTGCACCCTGACTTAACTGGAAAGAAAAATTTATAATAGAAAAAGTAAATTGTCAGGAATGTATTATAAGTGTGATGAGGAACCTGATAGAGCAGTGTTGTGGACAGTTTATACACAGCGCAAGTTGTGGGCTGGTCACAGTTAATTTCCTTGAGTTGTTCTTTCCTTCCTTTGGTATTAATTATTTATTTTATTAGTCCATAAATTCTGGGCTTTGTGCATGGGCCTTTAGGTTAAGGGTTTACTTAGTTTTAGTAGATCAGATCTCTGTTACGTAGTATTTTATCTTTTTCTGAATATTGAACTTGAAGCTTCAGCTTGTATTTTTTTTTCCTTCCACCGATATTAATTCTATCAAAATGTGACAGTAAAGTGTTGTCTAAAGTTATATCCAGAAAACATAAATATAATGGCATTGTAGAAATAGATAAGTCTCTTGAATAACATAGGTGGAAGCAAATAGTCTACAGTCAAATGAAAGGCTGTCGTTACTGTAAGATCAAAACCTATGTTAGAGCAAAAAGAGGATATGTCTCGTGGAGTTGATGTCGAAGACAGCCTGTGCAGAGACAATCAACTATTGAAGTTTGTTAGTTCATGTACACATAGAAATAAAAGACATCAGAAAGTAATCTAGGCCTTTGCCAGCTACTATCTGCATCACTAACATGATAGAATGAGCAAAGACAAACAACTAGTGATTTGATAAGAAACAAAACAATGCAGAAGAGTATAAAGGTATAAGAAAATTCTCACTTCTATTTTTAATCGGTTGCCTTGTAATAAAAGTAAAATTTTCCACAAATTTCTCTTCCATTGGTTTGGCCACAATCCGACCATAGGGCGACTGATGTGTTCTAACTGGACGGGTGGACTTGTGATGCTCTTGAACTCCACCAGGCGCACTAAATAGTGCTTCTAAAATTTCTCTTTGCGTATCTTTCCTTCTCGTCTCTGTCTGAGGTAACACTGATGGATCTCCACCACTAGTGTCACTTTTAAAATTTGAAAGTTTTAAAATATTATCGACAACCTTCTATCAGATAGAAAAGAAAGTCTATATTACATGACTTTTCCAACTATATTCCAAGAGCAAGAACTGTACCTTCCAGAAAGAAGTTGTGATTGCTTTGGACAAGACGTGGAACCCATATCATGGATATTTTTCATATTCTGGTTTAAAGAAGCAACAAAACACAAAGCCGCAAAGGAAACATTTCAGACACAGCCAGTATAAGATAATTCACAGCAACGTATTTGATATAAGTGGACCCATCACATTGTTATAAGTTGAGGTGTAAGAACAATGTTCACTTGAAAATAGTAATTAGTAAGTACAAAAAAAAAATTGCAATAAAATTATAAAAGGATTTCACTCTAAAAACAGATATCAGGATGGAATAGATTCTATCATAATGGAAGAAGCTGTTGGCAAAAACATTTAAGCAATAATTTTGAATAAGGACTCACATTCACAGCTGCTATGCCAATAACATCATCACTCTTCTCTAGGGTAGCAGCTGATATATCAAGGAGTTTGTCAATGCTCTGCAAATTTTTAGGAATACAAATGAAGTAAATAAGAAGCTGTCAGTAGGATAGAAAAGTTACATTTAAAGAGAGGTCTTCCTTTGATATAATTCTTAGCATTAGCAATATCAAAGAGACAGTATTCTCTTTTTTGTATGAAAATTTTGCTGTAGCTAAATTAATGTTCAACTACTTCATTCTTCTTTTTACCAGAGCGACTGATTGGAATTATGCTAAACAAATGACAATATCAACTATTTATACATGATACTTGGAACACAATGATTAGAAACAACCACATGAGCCTTCTCACAAGCTCAAACTGGAAACACAGCTTGCTACAGAGACATGCATAATACACAACTCCATGTCTTAAAGCTAACAAAGAAGTAAATTATGCTTGATTTTGTATTCTGAAAGCATTGGAGTCTTTTCAGATAATAAAAAGGGATTGTGCTTGTTTTACTCATACCCAAGTTTCAAACGGAATGCTGGACATTATTTGGAAACAAAGACTACCTTTTTCTCCCTATTATCAAGAAATTTCCTTTTTGTTAATAAGACGAATGATTTCAGAGAAGATCGATTCCAACCTTCAGAAATATATAAAGCAAACATGTTTCTGCATTCAGAGTATCTCGGGCTTTACAAATCAAGAAATCATTTTACTTCTCATTTTTATAACCCCTTATCCAGAAAATTTTGTTTATACACTTCCTGAAGGCATCATCTTCCGAACTTTAAATGAATAAACAATCAATAGAAGCAATGATGAAAATTTACAAAACAGACTAACCATTGGCATATTGTACCCACATTGGCCTGCATAATAGAAAAATAGAAGAGTGAGATGTTAACTGTTGCAAGCCAAAATAATTCAGCATGCATAACCAAAATATCAAGAACCATAAATATTACAGAAAGTCTTCTCGAAAGAAATGCAAGTACAACCTCAGATATCCTGTATTCCAATTTCCACAATTATTATTAATTAGTATCATTACCCACTATGTAGGGCAGTTCAAGAACGAGAAATTATGAATTGATAGAATAAGAATGGCTGCATCCATGTCATAAATTTACAAACTCAAAACAAAACCATGGAGCCAGCACATGGAATTCGAGAAATAGGGAGTGTAACTCAATTCCAACTCTGAGTTTCCATAGTTCAAGTAATGAGAAGATACAAAATATTCAAGATAAGTCCTATACTACTCAACAGTGTCGGAACAATAAAACTCACCAATAACTTGTTGGATTACACCCATGTCAAGCTGAAACCCCTTTCCAAGCATATTGTAAAGAAAATCTCCAAGATCATTGTCCATAGGTTGAACCTGAGAGGTAACTCCTGACTCCTCCTTTTCCTCACCCCAGATCTCGGTGACTGGAAAGTCATTTGAATTTATTTTCACGGGTTTCAACTTCTCATTTAATCCCTTTGATTTAGGTCTAGGGTTGATGTAATCCTTTCCGATCAAATTGGATACAGTTCCCATCGATGCCGAACACTTTTTCGAATTCAACTTAACAATGTGGCCTTTATCCAAGGGGCCGGTGGATGAGCTCCCAGGAGATGCTGCATCAGTGTTACGTTGTGTTGCGGAGATGCTACCCTGCATGTTGTAGAGCATTTCCGCCGTCGAATTCATTTCTCCCTGCTTCGCAGTAGGACGAAGCTATATCTTCGAGGGAAACAGAGGAACCAAAAGCTTCAAGCAGTATATTCAGATTGCTCTGATCATCATCGGTAAATGAAAAACTCGAAGGAACCACTTCTATTTTCATCCTTCACACAAAAAAGGTTTATCGGAAACCCTAGATAATATTCCTCAATCACACCAAGAAAATCCTTAGATGCCCACAAATTTGTTGATTCCCAAATACATCAGATTCATTTTCATTAGCAGATATATATTCATATAGAAACAGACAGAGTTCGACCTGGCAATTCCATCGAGGGTTTTTGTGAATTGGGTTTCCTTTAGCAAAGAAAAAGTCCAAAAGGGTCTTTCCTCACTGTTGCAGACTTGCAGTTCAAGAAAAAGATACGTCTTTTAATAGTGCCAACTTCTTTCCAGGGTGTTATAATTCTGCACTTTATTTTAAGATAAGCTTATTACTTCTTATTGTTTCTCACGAAAAAATAAAAATTATTATAATTTTATATTCCATATCTATCTATATACAAAATATAATGATTGGTCAATTAATTTAATTAAAATCTTGAAATTATTAATTAGAAAAATATTTTAACAAACAATTATTCTTTTATGAAATTGTCGAAAATTATGAGCCCCGCAATCCCATCTCTATTTAAACAAAAACATGTGAAATAGAAAAGAAAATTAAAAAATTTAATTTAATTTTTTAAAATCAATCTCAAACTTTAGTTGATCATAATATTCATATTTATATTCATTTATATATATTAAAGAATGTATGAAAATAAATAACTAATAAAATTACATCAACTAAAAAGAATGATTAATCGGTTACTATAACCATATCTCTTTTTTTTTCAAATTCAAATTCAGGTAAAATCGAAACTGACCTATCAAAGATAGGTGAATGGATGGAATACACCAAAATTTACATATTCAGGCACGATATGTAAATTTTGGTGTATTCCATCCATTCACCTATCTTTAATAGGTCTGTTTCGATTTTACCTGAATTTGAATTTGGAAAAAAAAAAAAAGAGATATGATTATAGAAAAGAGGTGGGCATGGGCATCTACAAGTATGAGAAACGAACTCTCCCCAAAAAGTCCTATATTTTCTCTGGTCCCCATACCTAGGAAAAGAGGGAGCAAAAAGCGGGACCTAATTCATATAATTCTTCTCGTCCATCCCCTCCTCCACTATGCATGTTTCCTCTCCCTCGCGAATATAAAAGGTGAAGCCAAAACATAAAGAAGAAAAGCAAAGGGAAGAGGAAAAACGCCAAGCGAGGCCATCTACCTAATAATCGAAATATCATCGTCGATTAAACTGCATGATGGCTTTGCGAATGGGGTTGTTTGTTGTAATGCTCTCACTGGCGGCGGCGGCGCATTCCGGTAAGTACGAGATGCGCATGATGGAGCCCGACGGGCACGGACTGGTTGCGGACGCCATGGACATGGATGAGGAGATGATGATGGAATCGGAGAGCGCGCGGCGGCAGCTGGGGGGCGCCGGCTACATCAGCTACGGCGCCCTCATGCGGAACAAGGTACCGTGCGGCCAGAAGGGGCAGTCGTACTACAACTGCCGTCACCATGAGCAGGCCAACCCTTACAACCGCGGCTGCACCAGGGTTACCAACTGCGCTAGAAGTACCGTTTAAGGATCATATATATATGTATGATATATTTCCTTTTTCGTATTCTCATTCTTATTTATGTAACCAATTTGTGCATCCCAGCTGATGGATTTCAGTGATACCTCGGACAATGCACAATTCTTCTCTTTCATCATTGTATTTACTGCTAATTACTTCCTCTAATACACTCCCTTTCCGAGTACGGACGCCATTAATTTTACCTTTTTTCATATTAATATATATACATAATCTGTAAATATTGACGATTTGTTGATATTTTAAGTCCAAGGAAAGGAACCTACGGTGATTAAGTAGCTCAACTCAGAAATATATATGTGCATATACACAAGAAACGTAGGGTTTACCCAGTGCGCTAGCGGCTGCGGGTTCCCCATTATACCAAAAAAAAAAATAAGAAGAAGAAAACTGCACTATTTAATATTGTGTTGTAAATTTAATTTTTCTTTTCATACATATATCAGCAAATAGCTAGCACGTTACTAAGGATGGCCAACAAAGTTCTCCATATAATTTAATAAAAGTACCCTGGATCGAGGTTTACACCATTCTTTGTTGAGGTAGTCCACATTTATCTGGATGTATCACAAGCCTACAAACTTTGACAATGGTTGTGGTGATAAAATTGTTGCATTTATTGCAGCAAAGAGTTGAAGAAAAATGGTAGTGACAACATTTGCAGAAAGTTTAGTGAGTGCAATTTGAGAGGAGTTGTGAGGAAAAAGCATTCTCTTAAAATAGCAGTAGTCTTCTTGTGTTTTTCAAGTTATTAAACTTGAGTTTTGTCTCTTCCTTATTTTGTTTACGGAGAATTTTGTAAGCCCACTATATGCATAGTAGAAGATATCTAGACTACGATCTCGTGGTTTTTCCTATTTGAGTTTTCCACGTAAAAATTATCCTCACATTTTTTTTAATATTATGCACCAAACTTGTTTTCTTGATTTGGTCCCATTTTAAATCTAGCAAAAGGGAAAAGAATTATCCTTGATATGACACAATATTGTGACTGATGAGATGGCACAATATTGCATATGTACCACAAATATATTGAGGATTCGTTATCATAACGATATACCACGGAGTCTAAAAATCGATATCATACCAAAAATTTCATATTATCAATATTTTTTTGGTACGAGAAGCTTAATATACCTTTTTTTGCCCTTTTCCCCACCCCCAAATACGTTAATGCAATCGTTAAGGTGAAAATCAACCACCAAAAGAAGATCAATGTATCTATAACAAAAGTGATAATTATTCCACCAATCATCCCCTACATATCAGCGGTGAGATATCTATAAACATGCAATTCATTCAACTAGAAATATCAAAAACTGAAGAAAGAAAAAAGGATTATCGTAGCAGTATTACACAATGGACAACAATGTCATCCATCTATTCATAAAAAGAGTTGACAGTAGAAACATACAGAAGTAATTCGAGTTCCGCATTCTAAAATAGAAAGGTCGACCTCCTCTAGGACTAGAACATCTGATCATTTCACCAGTGAAATCATATGTTTGGACATACATCAAGCGAATTCTATCAATTTGCATATCATTATCAAACAGAGATTTCTGTGGAGAAAATTTAAGACTTTTCTATCAAAGTGACCTGGCAACATTCTTGAACTCGTTCAAGCAGGAATGCAGTATTTTCTGGCGCTTTTGGAGAGATTGCTTTTCGTTCTGAAGCATATCAATTACTTCGGGTGCAATGAACATGTCCATGAATTTCACATCAGTAACAGCAAACAAATCCAATCCGAGTGCAACCATAAGCCTTTCGCGGCTGCATTAGAGCAAAGAACGTATGTAAATCAAGAAAAATATGAATAAGTGTAGCATTTTGAATCTAAAGAGTGAAATGTTATTAGCAAAAACATAGTCCTTCGGTAACTATTCATGCAGTCTGTTTCAAGGAACCCAAACAAGAAATTGGAACTATTTACAGATTAGGATTCAACAAAGCATAAAACTAGCCAATTAAATCCCATAGAACTGAATAAATATAGTAAACGAGATAGGTTTAGTAGGCCTGGTACCAAGGTGTGAGGAATCCTGAGTTTAAACTTGATGCAACACCCCTCTCAACCAGAACTTCACGAATTCCAGCAAAATGTTGAGCAGCAGATGAACATATCTCTGTGTAAGCTGATCCTGAACCAGCCCCACCAGAAAATACAAGGCCACCACCATTTTGGGTTCTAAAGTGATCCAAATTCCTGCTATTGCTTGCAATTCTAGCATGTCGTTTCCTTGCTCCAACTTCAACACAATTACCAAGTTCTTTCTTTACCATGCAGTTTACATCACATGGCTGATCGGGTGATGGGGTCTCAGGCACAGTCATGTGGCATTCTCTTAGAACTTCTCTAGATTCACCCACTTTTCCTGGAGTTGTCTCATCTTTTTCTGGGGGGATGTTTTCTTGCTCGTCAATGATTTCCCGTGGAGCTATATGCCCTCCGTCTGACAGATCAAGAGCAAAGGAGCCACTTCGGATTTTATTTCCATGGTAAATTGAGTTTACACCGAAACTGAAACTCCCAGAGATGTCACTCTCATAGCAAACCAGAGAGTATGGACTTGTGACTGAATCGAGATGGTGGCGAACTACTTGTTTGCATTGCTTGGCAAGATCCTTTATAAAGCTGTAGTAAGAATGTCTCAAAGCAGCAAGGAAACCAACAAACCCATCCATGTCTCCAGCTCGCTGACCGTCTTAACAGGATTAGGCAAATGAAAAGAGTAAGTCAAGTAATCATCTTAAACTAGATCTTGGCTCTTGATTCCTAAGCAGGCAAAGGAACAAATGAATTACAGGATACATGTAGTGAGGGAGGGAAAAGATCATATTGAAAACATGCAGGTATAATTTGAAAAAGTATAAAATATTTTTTGATAATTTTAGAAGTCCAAACTATAAATAAAGGCTTAGGGAATTCCCACAAGCTCAACTGCAGGTATAATCAAGGATGGAGAGCTGGAAGATACCGGCATCTTAACTGAGCAAAACTATTATGTTCGGGACCACCATATCCTTGATCATACTATATTATAGTAGCAATCACCAATTTTGTATGACAAGGTTATAAGTATGTACCTATTGAACTCCAAAGAGCAACCATAGAACAGTAGACTTATCATTAAGAAACTATGAACTGATAAAATTTTACAGTTCTAAACTTACATCCTGAGTGATGATGGCGATTTCTCTCAATGGCAATATCAAAAAGATTGCATAAGACAAAAGCAAGGCGGTCACATGCTGTGTCCAGAAGAGGAGCGAGCCATGACTTAGCTGCAGTACGAGCAATCTCTGCTGCAGCCTCTGAAACTCCTCTATTCCCACTCCGGCCAGCATGTGCAAGTAAGATATTTGCCACCTGCCAACCAACCAGGCAAGGAATTCTTAACCATAAATATATTGTACTTGAAACTATTTCAACTTGGTGATACGCACCTTCTCTCTTGACACTACTGGGCATTCCATAGAATAGGTGGCCATGCGAAACTCATGAACCACTCTTTCAAATGCAGCACCACCGTAGAGACGAAGAGTTGAATTGGGAGGTTTTGCATCTGTGCTAACACCAGGCCAACCACCTATACCACTCTCCAGTTTTTCTTCTTCTGTTGTTTTCCCCCATTGCTCTGGTGCTGGATTGGCTGCCCCATCAAGAAGTGATTTCTTCAAGAATTACAGTAAATACAATCACAAACTTTACAAACAAATCAACATCAGAGCAATGAGGCTCAAATTGCAAAAATGAAATATTCTTATATCAATTAAACATACACACCAGATGGTTGCTCAGAGATGCAGCATGCAACATAGCAGATCTGCGAAGGTGTGCGACATCAGAAGTTGCTTGTATTTTGACCTCCATTCTGGTCAATTCGGCGGTTACCTCACTACAACGTTGTTCTAGTAAGGCCAATGTAGTAGGGGCAGCCTCTTTATACCTCTTCTGTAGTTCAGATTCTAGATAATCTCTGAGAGAACCGAAACCTATGTAGGATCTATACTTGTCTTCATCAAATCCACCTTTGACTGCATCACGTAAATGGTGTATCACTTCGGCATCTACCTGAGATATTTTTCTACGAAACTCATCATTGGAAACTATACTTCTATCCTTTGGAAGAGCAACAAAAAAGGGTCGAGTGCTCTCCCCAAGGTATCCGCTTGCACTTAAATAGCGATCCACTTCCCAACGGTCACTGAACTCCTGAAAATTTAAAATTTTATCTCATTGCAACAATGTCCAACCAAGGTGCTAAAGAAGAAGTAAAGTCAGAACAAAACTTGACTAATTCAAGGCGTAGAGTTGGAGACAATTTATTCCTCTAAAACTAATCCTAAACATAAATAACATACCTTGAGTCGGTTATCAAATTTGGAGACAACAACGATTGTACGTTTGAAGGTTGGATCTAGTTCGCGTATGGCATCCAACCACAAAGATGAACACCATTCAACACTACTCTGTTGAAGAAATAGAAGAATGCGATGAGGTGGATTAGCCAAGGACTTGACCATCGACAAAATTTCATCTGGTGTACTCTCCGGTTCACCCTTCTTTGCCTGTTAATCCAAATCATGAAATATGTTGGAAAGAGAAGCAAAAGAAACCACTTGATAGAAGCACCCAAGTTTCCTTGTGTACCTTGAGAACAAAACCTGGAGTATCTATAATGGTTAGATTAGGACAATGTGCGTATTCCACTCTCATAACAATGGGCTTAGGTGAAACTGCAGCTTTGGTCTCCCTCAAAAGTGCTTCCGTACGAGATTTTATGATATCTGCAATGGCTGAAGATGATACCATTGGATTCCCATATTCTTCAGAATCCTCCTCCTGCTCCACTAACAAAATTACTACCCACTCAAAACAAGCGAGGGTTTATTTTAATATTTTTTTCCTATAACGTATTCTAGTACGCAATGCAGTTAAGTCAAGTCTGATTAAAAGCCAGAAGAAACATTAATCCATATGATGCTAACTCAAATTCAAGAGTTACTAATTTACTGATTTAGAAGTAGTCAGAACTATCAACTCGTGAATCCAAAATATTCGAACATACGGGTCGATTCAAGTCAACGTAGAATTTCAACCCAAAAGAAAATCATTCATTCACTTCGATCAAATTATAAAAACTGTATGCTCAGAAAACTAGGAGGACCTGAAATCGGCAGCGGGGCTCAAGCGCATTGGAGTCGTGAACCATCTGTAAAATGAGGGGACGTCGAGTGCCCATTTCGACTTCACGCACATTGAAGCGGAACCCTAGCAGCGCTTCCAGCAGCGAGCTCTTGCCGTCGGACTGGCCGCCCAGAGCCACAATTTCAGGAATCGGGAGCTTCTCTCCGAACGCGACGGCGGCTGCCTGAAGCCGGTTGTAGGCCTCAAATCTCCGTTTGTTCGAACTGTCCATAACCTGATGCTGTTGCTTGTGTCTTCTAGAAGCCGACTTCTCGCCTGACGGGGTTTTGGAGGGTGTGGCGAGGAAATCGCCGCTGCCGTTGCTGGCCATTGGAACAGAAATTGAAATGGTGGGGGTAGGAGCCGAGACGAGAATGAAACGGATGTTTCAAAATTTGAATTTTGTGCGCCACGGTCGTTTAAATGTTTAAAGGGTTAATTGAGATATAAATTTAAATTTAAATTTTGATATTATTTTCATTTTATATATAAATTTAAAATAAGTATATAAATATATGAATTTTGATTTTATACTCGAATTTTAAAAGGAGTATATAAATATACGAACTTATTAATTGTAATAATTTTATGACAATTTATTTTTTCGATCAAATTGACATGACATTAGATATAATGAGTTGGCAACGATGTAAAAATCTTAAAGTTTGTGTGTGAAGAATAAGTAGGGGTATCGCGAACCGAACCGAAAAAATCGACCAAACCGATCGGTTCGGTTCGGTTCGGTTTTTGAGAAATCAATTTTCGATTCGATTCAAATTTTCAATTAAAATCGATTTCGGTTTTATATTTTAAGTTCGGTCGGTAACCGAACCGAACCGAAAATATTATTTTATATATTTTATATAATAATTATTTAATATTTTAATTAAATAATTAGGATTAAAATAGGTTTATTTAAAAATATATATATATATATATATATAGGGGTTGGTTATGGTGAGAAAGTTCCTTAACGTGCGAAAAATGCGAATAGTAGATATCTTTCATATTGTGTAGCACAATCGAATTAATGTATTGCACATGAAAGTTTAGCACATATTTCATCCATTCGTAGCACATATCTAAATATATTAGTTTAGACATCTTTCATCATAGCAGAAGACAAGAAGAGTTATAGTGTTGCACAATAATCCGCAGTAGCACACAAAACACAAAACTCAGTAGACACACACGAAAATTAAATCTCAACCATTGATATAGCAAATCAAAGGCCCAGATTCATTCCTATTTAATTATCCTTGATATGACACAATATTGTGACGATGAGATGGCACAATATTGCATATGTACCACAAATTAGGCATATATTGAGGATTTGTTATCATAACGATATACCACGGTGTCTAAAAATCGATATCATACCAAAAATTTCAGTTGTCGGTATTTTTTTGTACAATAAGCTTAATATACCTTTTTTTGCTCTTTTCCCCACCCCCAAATACGTTAATGCAATCGTTAAGGTGAAAATTATTAACCAAAAGAAGATCAATGTATCTATAACAAAAGTGATATTTATTCTTCACCAAGCATCCCCTACATATCAGCGGTGAGGTATCTATAACTTTGAATGACATGCAATTCATTCAACTAGAAATATCAAAAACTGAAGAAAAAAAAGGATTATCGTAGCAGTATTACACAATGGACAACAATGTCATCCATCTATTCATAAAAGAGTTGACAGTAGAAACATACAGAAGTAATTCGAGTTCCGCATTCTAAAATAGAAAGGTCGACCTCCTCTAGAACATCTGATCATTTCACCAGTGAAATCATATGTTTGGACATACATCAAGCGAATTCTATCAATTTGCATATCATTATCAAACAGACATTTCTGTGGAGAAAATTTAAGACTTTTCTATCAAAGTGACCTGGCAACATTCTTGAACTCGTTCAAACAGGAATGCAGTATTTTCTGGCGCTTTTGGAGAGATTGCTTTTCGTTCTGAAGCATATCAATTACTTCAGGTGCAATGAACATGTCCATGAATTTCACATCAGTAACAGCAAACAAATCCAATCCGAGTGCAACCATAAGCCTCTCGCGGCTGCATTAGAGCAAATAACGTATGTAAATCAAGAAAAATATGAATAACTCTAGCATTTTGAATCTAAAGAGTGAAATGTTATTAGCAAAAACTAGTCCTTCGGGAACTATTCATGCATTCTGTTTCAAGGAACCCAAACAAGAAATTGGAACTATTTACAGATTCGGGATTCAACAAAGCATAAAACTAGCCAATTAAATCCCATAGAACTGAATAAATATAGTAAAGGAGATGGGTTTAGTAGGCCTGGTACCAAGGTGTGAGGAATCCCGAGTTTAAACTTGATGCAACACCCCTCTCAACCAGAACTTCACGAATTCCAGCAAAATGTTGAGCAGCAGATGAACATATCTCTGTGTAAGCTGATCCTGAACCAGCCCCACCAGAAAATACAAGGCCACCACCATTTTGGGTTCTCAAGTGATCCAAATTCCTGCTATTGCTTGCAATTCTAGCATGTCGTTTCCTTGCTCCAACTTCAACACAGTTACCAAGTTCTTTCTTTACCATGCAGTTTACATCACATGGCTGATCGGGTGATGGGGTCTCAGGCACAGTCATGTGGCATTCTCTTAGAACTTCTCTAGATTCACCCACTTTTCCTGGAGTTGTCTCATCTTTTCTGGGGATGTTTTCTTGCTCGTCAATGATTTCCGTGGAGCTATATGCCCTCCGTATGACAGATCAAGAGCAAAGGACCCACTTCGGATTTTATTTCCATGGTAAATTGAGTTTACACCGAAACTGAAACTCCCAGAGATGTCACTCTCATAGCAAACCAGAGAGTATGGACTTGTGACTGAATCGAGATGGTGGCGAACTACTTGTTTGCATTGCTTGGCAAGATCCTTTATAAAGCTGTAGTAAGAATGTCTCAAAGCAGCAAGGAAACCAACAAACCCATCCATGTCTCCAGCTCGCTGACCGTCTTAACAGGATTAGGCAAATGAAAAGAGTAAGTCAAGTAATCATCTTAAACTAGATCTTGGCTCTTGATTCCTAAGCAGGCAAAGGAACAAATGAATTACAGGATACATGTAGTGAGGGAGGGAAAAAGTTCATATTGAAAACATGCAGGTATAATTTGAAAAAGTATAAAATATCTTTTGATAATTTTAGAAGTCCAAACTATAAATAAAGGCATAGGGAATTCCCACAAGCTCAACTGCAGGTATAATCAAGGACGGAGAGCTGGAAGATACCGGCATCTTAACTGAGCAAAACTATTATGTTCGGGACCACCATATCCTTGATCATACTATATTATAGCAGCAATCACCAATTGTGTATTACAAGGTTATAAGTATGTACCTATTGAACTCCAAAGAGCAACCATAGAACAGTAGACTTATCATTAAGAAACTATGAACTGATAAAATTTTATAGTTCTAAACTTACATCCTGAGTGATGATGGCGATTTCTCTCAATGGCAATATCAAAAAGATTGCATAAGACAAAAGCAAGGCGATCACATGCTGTGTCCAGAAGAGGAGCGAGCCATGACTTAGCTGCAGTACGAGCAATCTCTGCTGCAGCCTCTGAAACTCCTCTATTCCCACTCCGGCCAGCATGTGCAAGTAAGATATTTGCCACCTGCCAAGCAACCAGGCAAGGAATTCTTAACCATAAATATATTATACTTACTATTTCACCTTGGTGATACGCACCTTCTCTCTTGACACTACTGGGCATTCCATAGAATAGGTGGCCATGCGAAACTCATGAACCACTCTTTCAAATGCAGCACCACCGTAGAGACGAAGAGTTGAATTGGGAGGTTTTGTATCTGTGCTAACACCAGGCCAACCACCTATACCACTCTCCAGTTTTTCTTCTTCTGTTGTTTTCCCCCATTGCTCTGGTGCTGGATTGGCTGCTCCATCAAGAAGTGATTTCTTCAAGAATTACAGTAAATACAATCACAAACTTTACAAACAAATCAACATTAAAGCAATGAGGCTCAAATTGCAAAAATGAAATATTCTTATATCAATTAAAAATACACACCAGATGGTTGCTCAGAGATGCAGCATGCAACATAGCAGATCTGCGAAGGTGTGCAACATCAGAAGTTGCCTGTATTTTGACCTCCATTCTGGTCAATTCGGCGGTTACCTCACTACAGCGTTGTTCTAGTAAGGCCAATGTAGTAGGGGCAGCCTCTTTATACCTCTTCTGTAGTTCAGATTCTAGATAATCTCTTAGAGAACCGAAACCTATGTAGGATCTATACTTGTCTTCATCAAATCCACCTTTGACTGCATCACGTAAATGGTGTATCACTTCCGCATCTACCTGAGATATTTTCCTACGAAACTCATCATTGGAAACTATACTTCTATCCTTTGGAAGAGCAACAAAAAAGGGTCGAGTGTTCTCTCCAAGGTATCCGCTTGCACTTAAATAGCGATCCACTTCCCAACGGTCACTGAACTCCTGAAAATTTAAAATTTTATCTCATTGCAACAATGTACAACCAAGGTGCTAAAGAAGAAGTAAAGTCAGAACAAAACTTGACTAATTCAAGGCGTAGAGTTGGAGACAATTTATTCCTCTAAAACTAATCCTAAACATAAATAACATACCTTGAGTCGGTTATCAAATTTGGAGACAACAACGATTGTGCGTTTGAAGGTTGGATCTAGTTCGCGTATAGCATCCAACCACAAAGATGAACACCATTCAATACTACTCTGTTGAAGAAATAGAAGAATGCGATGAGGTGGATTAGCCAAGGACTTGACCATCGACAAAATTTCATCTGGTGTACTCTCCGGTTCACCCTTCCTTGCCTGTTAATCCAAATCATGAAATATGTTGGAAAGAGAAGCAAAAGAAACCACTTTATAGAAACAACCAAGTTTCCTTGTGTACCTTGAGAACAAAACCTGGAGTATCTATAATGGTAAGATTAGGACAATGTGCGTATTCCACTCTCATAACAATAGGCTTAGGTGAAACTGCAGCTTTGGTCTCCCTCAAAAGTGCTTCCGTACGAGATTTTATGATATCTGCAATGGCTGAAGATGATACCATTGGATTCCCATATTCTTCAGAATCCTCCTCCTATAACGTATTCTAGTACGCAATGCAGTTAAGTCAAGTCTGATAAAAAGCCAGAAGAAACATCAATCCATATGATGCTAACTCAAATTCAAGAGTTACTAATTTACTGATTTAGTAGTCAGAACTATCAACTCTTGAATCCAAAATATTCGAACATCGGGTTCGATTCAAGTCAACGTAGAATTTCAACCCAAAAGAAATCATTCATTCACTTCGATCAAATTATAAAAACTGCATGCTCAGAAAACTAGGAGGACCTGAAATCGGCAGCGGGGCTCAAGCGCATTGGAGTCGTGAACCATCTGTAAAATGAGGGGACGTCGAGTGCCCATTTCGACTTCACGCACATTGAAGCGGAACCCTAGCAGCGCTTCCAGCAGCGAGCTCTTGCCGTCGGACTGGCCGCCCAGAGCCACAATTTCAGGAATCGGGAGCTTCTCTCCGAACGCGACGGCGGCTGCCTGAAGCCGGTTGTAGGCCTCAAATCTCCGTTTGTTCGAACTGTCCATAACCTGATGCTGTTGCTTGTGTCTTCTAGAAGCCGACTTCTCGCCAGACGGGGTTTTGGAGGGTGTGGCGAGGAAATCGCCGCTGCCGTTGCTGGCCATTGAACAGAAATTGAAATGGTGGGGGTAGGAGCCAAGACGAGAACGAAACGGATGTTTCAAAATTTGAATTTTGTGCGCCACAGTCGTTGAAATGTTTAAAGGGTTAATTGAGATATAAATACATAAATTTTGATATGATTTTAATTTTACATATAAACTTTAGAAGAAGTATATATATATATATATTTTGATTTTATACATGAATTTTAAAAGAAGTATATATAAATATACGAATTTATTAATTGTAATAATTTTATCACAATTTATTTTTTCAGTCAAATTGACGTGATATTGGATATAATGAGTTGGTAACGATGTGAAAATCTTAAAGTTCGTATATTAAAAAACAAGAAGATATTTGTAGTAGCCTACTTATTAGTCATTTACTCTATTTACAAATGGTGGGTTTAACCGTTTAAGATTTGAAATATTCTTTTCGTTTTATGTGTTTTTGTTATATTTATTACTTTTTTTTCTTCCTTTCTCGTAAAGTGTATATATGTTTTATGTGTGTTAGTGAGTCAATGTACGTGTTTTACCAAGTATAAATGTTTCTTTTATATTTTATTTATTCATTTATTTCCACGTCGTTGTCAACTCACCATATCTAATGTCATGTCAATTTTAATTTGATCGAAAAAATAAATCGTGGTAAAATCACTAAAATTAATAAGTTCGAGTATTTATATGCTCCTCTTAAAGTTTGTGTAGAAAATCAAAATTATATCAAAGTTCGTGCATTTATATATTCCTTTTAAAGTTCGTGTGCAAAACCAAAATCAAATCAAATTTCGTGTATTCATATGTCAATAATCCATGTTTAAACGATAAGTTCTAACATTTTAATAAACTTTTCAAAAAATAGTTTTTTTTTTTATCTTAATTTATTCTTTTATAATCTCATTTTTATTTAATTATAAAAATAAGTCTATTGTGACTCACTATTTTCAATATATACACTTTCAATTTCATCTCTATTTAATTTTTTTTTTTTTGTAAGTCACGATTTTTCTCTAACTTATACGCCCAATCTTCCAAATATTTTGACAACTTATAAGTTCTTAAGGCATTATGAGAATGTTTGATTGATCGTATAAGCTCCTCAAAGGCAATGTTTTCAAAATCGAACTGGACATCGAACTAATCACTTGACTAGTTCACTGGTTCAATCGGTCGAATCGTTTTAAAAAATCGGATGACCACTAAGTATTATATGAATGATGTGTTTACATAAAAATATATTAATATTTAGAATAAAGTATTAATATGATAATTTATATCAATTTTAAATTTTCTATACATTATATCAACCAAAATTAAATAGTATTATTCATCATATTTATTCATTAATATATATGTACAAGAAAAAATTATATAACAAAGAACAATTACACTCAATTAATTCCTACAATATTATTCTTTTACATCATAATCACTATCTATATGAATATCAGTTCTAAAATAATATTAATTTAATAATAATAGATTTACAATATTAATTGTAGATGAATGAAATAATAATATTTATATTAATCTTGTTATTGTAAGTAATTGATTAATCAAAGAATTATAATCATAAGTTTCAAATTGATGGAGTTGGTTGTTATGTTAGTCTATTAACCTAATGGTCACATGTTTGAAACTCATTAGCATTATTTTACTCATTTAGTATTTATACTTATTTAAATTATTGAATCGGTTTGATTCACTGGATCACTGATTTTTATCCAGTTTTCATCGGTTCGCACTGATTTTTAAAAAAAAATTAAAAAATTATAAATCAGACTATTGACTTTAGCAATTAGCAGTTAAATCTATCAAACCGATGGTCCATTTTTTTAAAACATTGTTCAAAAGAGCTTATAAATTGTTTAGGAGTTTAATTATGAGTTATAAGCTCTTGAAAATATTTGGCTTATGAATTGTAGAAATAAACTCCAATAGTTTATAAGGTCCCGAAAAAATAAGTTCTCTAACCCCACTTATCTTTTCATGAGCTTATAAGTAATACAGTAATAAATTTACCAACATAGTCTTATTATGATTCGTTATTTTCAACATATACCTCTTCACTTCACATATCTTCGATTTTCTCTTTTTAGCTATGATTTTCTCTCTATCTTATAAGCTCAGTTATCCAAACAATTTGATAACTCATAAGTTCTTAAGATATTACATCTTATAGACTCTTGAAATATCTTATAAACTGTTAGAGATTTACAAGCTCTAGAAATTAAATTTAGTCAAACACTTTCTAAGACCATCTCAATAATAGTTGCCATTTAGATACAACAAACTTATTTTGTTTTAGAGTATAAACAATATTCTATTTTCCACCATATGCTATATTTTACAATAGAAATGCAAAAACAAAAATAATATAATTAAAACTTACACTAAAACATACATTAAGAAAAAAAAACATAACTGACATATAATACATTTGAATTCTCTAAATTATAATATCCATCCATAAATGTTCACTTAGTGCATTCTGAAGGGTGAAGTGAGTATTTATATCTTTAATTGTCTTAAATTGAGCAATAAAATCTTAAAATCGATCAAGTTTAGCATCAAATTCGACACTTGAGAGTGACACATCTCTTCCTACTTCAATTGAAGTATCAAAGTCTCATTCATCATCAATTATCATATTATACTTACGCATGTAATCATAATATGTCCAAAATAACATTTACTCTCGAAGCGACGTGTGCGATTCAGAAGACCAGTAAAATAAGAAAACCTGAAGACAAATGTCAATATTTGCTAGATTTTACAAACAGGATTGTAATTATAAATTGAATCAAAGACGGTGATTTAATATGCTATTAATCCTATTTTTATTGGATTGGTAGACTTATAAAAGGCCTGCTTCCATGAATTCACGAGATTCTGTATAATCAATTTGATACGGAACTTTTATATATCTTACAAATAGTTTCGAACTTCAATCGGAGCATTTGTCACACAAATAGAATGCTCCAGTTTTCAGAAGAAAGAAAATTATGATCAATATCAATTTGTTTAGTACAATTAAACTTTGTTTCAAACTCGAAATAATCAATTTAATACAACAAATATATAAAATTTAATTTTCATTTTGATACAAGAAAATACCATAGTAGTCTTATCGATGGGCTTAGTCTGGATAAAAATGGCCCATGAGTAACAGCTATTGTTAATCCGTAAACAAATAATAAAACCGATAGGGCCCAATGGCACAATAACATAAAACCCAAGCTTCAATAATTTCTTACTTTGCTGGTAATGAATTTCTCCTTTTACAACTGCCCCCTCTCGAACAGAAAACCCTCATCCTAAATGTATTCCCAAAAGAAAAAAGTCTATGAAATTTTCAACAGATTCCACGTAAGGCAAATATGTATAATATATATATAGATACAAGTCAAAATTTTCAAGACGAAAAAAAATATTAAAAATCAATAATGGGTTCACCAATAGTCAAGTTTCTGTGAAGAGTCCAAGGCAAGTTGAAGAGCTTGGCCATGATAAACTTGAAGATCTTGTTTACGTTGATGTTATATGTTGAGCTCGAAAAAAACAGCGTCGCTTTCATAGCCTTCGCATATGCCCGTGCCTGCCATCATTAAACAAATTAGAAAGGAAAAGAAAAATTAAAGACATAAATTAATTTATTATAATGAAATAAGCATAATTGTTCCAATGATTCTAGATTTGCAAAATCTCATGTTCGACTAAATAGGGTGGGTGGCAAGAATTGCAGTGTAGCACGCAAAGTAACTTTAATAGATTAGGCCCCCATTTCCAACACGTTTCCTTTCCTTCTACAATTTCGAAGCTTCAACAACACGACCCGAATCATAGTCTTCTTCGATAATACTTCATCCGTCTCAATATTAATGACTCATTTCTTTTTGATACGTAGATTAAGAAGAGTTACGTTTTATGTGTAAAGTAGTAGGTGATATAAAATTCGAAACATTTTTTAGTGTAAAAAGTGTTTTCTTTTTTAGAAACGGGTCAACTTAATGGAACAGTCCAAAAAAGAAAACGTACCAACAATAATGGGACGGAGGGAATATAATTGTTTTCTTGGGAAATTTTCTGATTTTGAAATATTTAGACAGAGATTGATCGATTGTTGAAAAACAAAAGACAAATTCAATTTGATACGATATACCATTCGAGTGTACGTCATTTTAATCTCATCTTATTCGCCACGTAATTGTATCATATGTTCGCAGAAAATGACTCCTCGTTAGAAAATACTTACAACTATCACAAATGGCAGTTACACATTTCGTGGTGATGATAGCTATTTAATTAACATGGATTATTTTATGTCAGATACTCTATTCAATTATAATTTTCAATTTATGCAAATTATTATGGGTCGCCATGAAAAATATTCTGATTCTTGGCAGAGACTAGTAAATTACCTGAGTTACGACAGCCCATTGGATATCCGGCGGAAGTTGGACAAAACTATCAAACTTAGTGCCAATTAATATTGGAATTGCAGTCTGCGTAAAACAAAATACCAAAACAGCCATCATCAGTTACAATGAAAATATTTGGACATCTTTAATTTTATTTATTTTTCTTATACATAGAATACAAATTACATTGCTACACCAACTAGCCCGACTCAAAACCATTAGTATTGAAAGACGTCTGAATCTCCAAATAAAGTCACATCCCCAACCAACTATAAATTATTTAGCAAGTAATAGCTTTTGATGTTGCGAGAATCATTACGAACGAAAAAGGGTTCTAATTTCCGTGTCGTTAAAGCGTGTTCATTACTTTTGAGAAAGCAGAATTAACATAATTTTATGTAAAAGTGCAAAACCCACGTTAACATATTTGGTACCTGATTCCACTTTCTTGCTTCATTGTACCATCCAATTATACTGCAATTTCAAAACAATTTCCATAATTTTAGAGAAGAAGAAAAAAGGAATGATTTGATGATGATCTGATTCAGAAAATGATAGATTAAATTATAGATTTTATATACTTGTTTAGAGTGCATCTCCTGGTAAGATCAAACATGAGTAGAATAGCTACAGCATCTTTGCAAGCAATTGGAACTTGGTCTAATGACCTGCCGTCACCTGCAATTGTCGACATTAATTTTGGTAAAATGAGGAAACAATATTAATTTGATCATTAAAGTTGACATTAATGCCTAATTAATTAGTTGATATTAGACCATTTAATTTAACCAAAAATTGACAGAAAAACAAGCTTAAGCATACATACCTCCAACTTCCCATATTCTGAAAGCAATCCTTGCACCTCTAATATGCAGTGTTTTATCCATTAAATTTAGCCCTTTCATCTGCAAACTTTTCTTCTCTTCCTCATCTCCAACATACTTTATCTAATTCCAATAAAATAATAATGATAAACAAGATAGAAGAAAAACAAATTAAACGCCTCGAAGAAATAAGTTTGAGTATTTCTATATAATAATCACCGCAAAAGTAGTCTTCCCAATCTCGCAATCGCCCAATATACTGATCTTCAAGGAGACTAAATCGGAGTCGCTGTCGTAGCCGCCGCTGGACGAGGTGGTGGAGCCGTGGCCATCGCCGCCGGATTCCATAGCTTCCTCCATTGAAGGAGGCCTCGAAGAAGAAGAAGAGTTTCTTCTAGTGGAGAGTCGGCGGTAGCGAGCATTAGGCATCCTGACGGAACAGACGAGAATTCTCTCCCAGATAAGGCGGAAGAACCGCCGGAGAACGGCGACTTTCTCCACGATGCTCCACCGGATGTTGACGTGGATGATTTTCCGGTAGAGCTCCGTGGCATCGTGGAATTTTTGAATAGCCATGGCTGCTGGTGTGCATATAAAAGTGGGCGTGTTCTACGAGGGAATGTGGATTACACTTAATAATTTCTAGTATTGACTTTTTTAAAAAAAATTATGAGGAATTTGTGGATGTTACCTTTGTATATATTGAGTAAAATTTTCGTTTTTTACAATAACATTCAATTCATATAAAAAGAGAAAATTATACTTGAAAAATTAAATATAAGTTCGAATATTCAGTATTTTGATCATATAAACCTACTTTACTACTAGAAATCGAGAAGAAGAGCTTGGGAGTTTGGAATAAGATTGGAGGGGGAATTTGAAGTCAACTTATTATTGATATTATGTGATCAGATATTCTTAATGAGCTATCCTTATATATGAATGAAATAATATTTTGTTATTATGGTTCTATTTATGCATTTTTAATTCAGTAAAAGATACTTCATTGGATATATAAAGATGGATATAAAAGAAATTATAGCTATTATAATCAAATAATTAAAAATTGCTTACACGATACTCACATGATATCAAACAAAATAATTGACAGTATGTTTTGCTACATTAGTCATTTCCGAGATAGGGTCTTAAATTTCTCATATCGCTAGCATAACATGTTTCTGAGGTGTAATTATCATTTCCGGGATAATAAGATTATTATGATTTTGTTAGATAGCATGTGAATCTCTAAATATGAGCGTCTTGTATTTATTGTAGAAATATATTATTCGTGTTTTTATATATGTACTTTTAAGTATCATTAAAAGTAGTTAGTTATTATAGAATGATTAATAGATATTGATATGTTACATGCTTGATACAATTTAATGTGCTCCATCTTTCACATCAAAATAGTTCACTTTTTTCACATAAATTAAGAAAATACATTTAATATTATTTGAAAAACATAGTTAATATGCAATTTTTCTATTTTATCCTTATTTATCTCTCCACATATTCATTTCACAGACATTAAATAAGATTATTTAATTAAAATAAAGTTTTATACAATTCAAATAAAAAAAACTATATTTTGGGACCTCCCAAAAAGAATAATAGATTAATTTCTTGGGACGGATGAAGTATCACGATCAGTTAATATAGAGGCCACTCTCTATTTATAGAGGTGGTCTCCTGTGCGCGTCCACGCACAGTGAGACCCACCTTAATTAATTAATTTAGTAATTAATCTTAATCAATTAGTTTTAATTAATTAATTAAATTGATTTTAATTAAAATTAATTAATTTAATAAATTTTAATTATAAATTAATAAATAATAATTTTGAATTAATATATCTTAATTTTGAATAATAAATCCTAATTATGAATTAATAGACCCTAATTATGAATTAATAAACCCCTATTTGGAATTAATAAACCCTAATTTTGAATAATAAACCCTAATTATGAATTAATAAACCCTAATTAGAAATAATAAATCATATTTTTGAATAATAAACCCTAATTGTGAATTAATAAATCCTAACTTTGAATTAATAAACTCTATGTGTGAATTAATAAACCCTAATTATGAATTAATAAACCTCAATTATGAATTAATAAACCATAATTATGAATTAATAAATTCTAATTTTGAATAATTAATAAACCCTAATTTTAAATTAATAAACCCTAATTAGAATTAATAAACTCTAATTTTAAATTAATAAACCCTAATTGAAAATAATAAACCCTAATTTTGAATAATAAACCTTAATTGTGAATTAATAAACCCTAACTTTAAATTAATAAACCTTAATTATGAATTAATAAACAAAATATAAAATAATAAAATAACACAATAATTAATACTTAAAAAGTCACAAGCACGCTGAGCGCGGCGCGCACACACGTTTTTGTGCTATTTATATATATATTACGGAATCCAAGAAAAGTTGCTAACAAATATATTGTTAATTTTCTTATTTTTATTTTGAATTGGGAAATGGTGAGGGTGGGAATTGAACCCTAACTTCATTATTAATAGAGTGAGTCTTCATCACTTAAATATATGTGAATGGACTCCTTAAATTTTCTTTATTCTCCCTAAAGTGATGCAATTTCTTTATTTACTTTTTGACTAAAAAATTATATGCATTTTATTAGAAGGGAATTTCATATAGCATTTAGGATTAGTAAACAATTTTGAGATGTATCTACACCGTTCCACTACAAATAAAAATAAAAAGTGGATAAGAAGGTATTTGGAGGAGTAGGGAATATGTGTGAATATTCGGTTATTCGGTCGATTTCGGATAAAAAAATAATCGAATCGAACTAACCAAAATTTTCAAAATAATAACAGAATCGAACATAATTTTTTTTGGTAATCGAACCAAAATATATTTTTATTAAATGAAATTTTAACAAAAATATATATATCTTTTCAAATAAATAATTAATAGTATTATATTATAAATAAATAATATTATATTTTGCAAATATTATATATTGATATAATAGGGAGAGAAAGAAATGAATAGGATTGAGGATATTGATATATTATAAATTTAAATAAATAAATAATATTATACATATAATTCGGTTAAAAAAATTCGAATCGACCATAAACCGAATTACCGAATTTTAATTCAGTTTTAACCGAATTAAATTTAATTTTTCAATTTGGTTCAGTTCGATTATTCATTTTTTGGATATTTTGTTCACCCTTGGTAGGGAATAAGGCCGTTGAATTTGTTTATAACATCTTCAACAGTCACTGTACAATAGAGTTTTGCTCTATTGTGGAGTATTTTATTCTCTAACAATGCACCCCACTTAACTCTACATTATAGGATATGAATAGTACCACTCTATATATAAATTGATATTATTGATCCCTCTAATTTTTTTTACTTGATAATATGAAGTATAAAAATATAATATTTTTTTGTAGAGTTAAATATAGAGTTAACTATTGGAGATAAATTTATAATTTTATTTGACCGGTAAAACCGTAAAACCAAAAACAACAGTCCAATTTGCCGGCATATTGGTTTTTACGTAGCTCGACTAATTTGTACTCCGAATTCTTTGGTATCTGTTATATATCATTTCTTAATAGAGTATCATACTACACATATGCTTTTATAATATTTTACTAAATTGTGTCATCATCTATAATTGCCAACATTTTTTTATTTAACAAATTAGTTAGTAACATGTTAAATCTCTATGCGAATTAGTTAGTAACATGTTAAAATCTATATGCTTCGCATATAGATACAAGATATAACTTAATTTGGCAAGAAATGTCTAAAATGATCTTATTTGTTTTGTTGGTGTCAAAAAATTTATTCGTTATTTAGTATCTATGAATATAATTATTCAGTATAATGTTCTCATAGTTCTGACCATAAGAAGATTCTCACTTGAACTTTTCATATATCTATATCTATATATATTATTAAGGGTAAATATCAATTTAAACCCTAAACAATACATGTTTTATCAAAAATATCATGAACTTTCAAAAATATCTATTAAAACCCCAAATATCATATTTGATACAAATTAAAACCTCAAACTATCATATTTTTGATACAAAATATGATAGTTTAGGGTTTTAATAGATATTTTTGAAAGTTCGGGATATTTTTGATAAAACATGTATAGTTCAGTGTTTAAATTGATATTTACCCTATTACTATTATAAAAGTGTCTATTGCAAAGATTTAAACTGTAATATTTTCAAGCTCAAATTATTAATTTAATTTAAATAGCCAAAAATCTTATTTCGGCCCAAATTGAAATAGGCCCAAATAAGTTGATTTCTGGAGATGAAACTCTGGGCCAGAGTACAGACGTGAGCTGCTTATTCTAAACTTTGCAAATCACCATCATCAATATCTTAAATTCTAAAAAATAATTTTAGTAATTTCATGATTGTTGATTTCTCAAAAACCTACTATAAAAGGGTGATTCACAGCCCCATTTTACATCAAGTAGTTGAATCAGTGACGGAGCCAGAAATTTTTCCTTGGGGCCCCAATTAATTATAATTTTAAAATCAAAATTTAAAAATAATACTCTCTCCGTCCCATTTAAAGTGTCCCTTTAATATTTGGGCACGAGTATTTAGGAGATAGATATAAAGTAGTTAAATTAATAAAAAGTGACCCATACTTTTTGAAAAAATAATTACTTCCTAAAATAGAATGAGACATTTGTAATGGGACAACCCAAAAAGGAAAGTGAGACATTTTAAATGGGACAAAGGGAGTAATAATTTAAATAATAGTGTAATATTATTTGAATGGAGGTAATTGTTTATACTAAATATATTTCTTCTTCATTATATTTTAATATCTTACAAAAATAAAATAATAAGATTTACTTACAAATAACTAAACAATCAGTCAATAATAGCTATAAAAATTAAAATAATAAGAAAATTATAAGTGTTAATATTGTAAATGGTATTATCTTACAAAACTCAAATCTTGATTTTCTTGTACCCATTACAAATCGACAATTGAATCTAAAATTAATTCACATATAAAACTTATTAGAATAAATTTAAATAAATATTACTAATGACTATTATAATAAGTATATCATAATCTTTAAAAAATTGATTGATCATTAATTTACATATAAAAATTTATTATTTGTATATATCTTTTATCTTATCAATGTAAAATAAATTATAGAAAAAAGAAAAAAAAAGACTACAAAGTAGAGAAATAAAAAAGAAAAGAAAATAAAGAGTACAAAATAAAGAAATAAAAGAAAAACGAAAAAAGAAATGAAGGACAAAAAACAGTTAAACGAAAAGAAAGGAAAAGGAAGAAAAAAGAAAAGAAAGGAAAATGAGAAGGAAGAAAAAAGAAAAGAAAGGAAAATGAGAAGGAAGAAAAAAAAAAACGCCTGAATGGTTTCGAACCCACAACCTTGGAGATGGAAGACGGGATTATTAACCAATTACACTACAACATATTTTAAAACTATAAACGAATATATAATAGTAGTAGTTTTCTAAAAAAGTTAGGGGGCCCATGAATCCCCCAGGCTCCAATGTACCTCCGCCCCTGAGTTGAATCATTTTAGAAAGTCCTTTCAAAAGTATTGCACAAGCAAATTTGTGCATGACATTGGACTCTAGATTTTATGCTTTTTACAGTCCAGTCAAGTTAACGTGGTGATTACTTTATGTTAAATTAAATTATTGTTTATCCGTATTATACATATACACGATGTGCAAGTAGAGACATTTCGGGCAAATATGTTATGATTTGAGTGTCTTGGGGAAATATGTTATATGTTGAGTACCTAGAGCAAAATAATGTTATGAGGTTAGCGTACGGCTTAAATGATATTATTATGCTTGTTATTTTGTATAATTTAGATAAACGGAAGTATCTTATTAAATAAATTGGGCTTACCCAAAAGCTATTACTCCCTCTATCCCGTTATTCTTGGTTGGATTAAGAAATATTGTATTTTGTATGTAAAGTAGTATGCGATGTAAAATTCAAAATATTTTTTAGTGTAAAATTTATTTCATTATTGGTATGTACCAACAATAATGAGATAATCCAAAAAAGAATATGAGCCAACAATAATGAGACAAAATGAGTATAATTTTATAGGTTGATATTATGAGCAGATGGGACGCGACATTGATGATGTAATAAAACGTTTTATTTTATATAATAATTCCTGTTGTAACTAAACTTTGTTTACCTTGTTTATATAACATAAAATAAAAGATGATGTCCCATATTTTATGTTTATTATTTATCAAAATGTGTCGCGTTGTTCATGAGCATGTCGATCTGCATTCACAACCGGTATAAGAGAGAAATGATACACTTAAATCTCAATTTCAAGTTACTAATTCTCAAAAGACTAAAACTTGGGTGAACGTAACCTCATCATGCACTCATCCAAATATATCTTATATCATATATATTAATTATAGTGAGTAGGGATAATTAGATTTTATTAATTTATAATTAGATTTTTCATTTTTTTTATTATTAATTATTAATTCAAACTTAGAATTTATTAATTCATAACTAAGATTTATTAATTGATAATTATTTTATTAATTCAAAATTAGAATTTATTAGTCATAATCAGGATTTATTAATTCACAATTAAGATTTATTAATTCAAAATTGAACTTTATTAATTCACGATTAAGATTTATTAAATTAATTAATTTTTAATTATAATTAATTTACAAATTAATTAAGATGATCTCACTGTACCAGTAGTCCACGGAGACCGCCCCTTCTCAAAATGTGGATTTTTTTTTCCAGAAGATTGTACATCTTTTTAGGTTGGCGTATTCTTCCATTTTCAAAAAATGAAGATTTTTTGATTGGAGTCGACAGTTTCATTCTATCTTACTAATGTCGGCCATTGTTTTTGTTTTCCTGCTATTTTGTGGGTCTGGCTTGTAATGGGTTCCACACTTCGTACCCCAAAAAAGATAAACAATAGAATAAGGAAACAGCAAAAGGGCTCGACTCGGACTCCGACCAACTTTGTAACTAAATATGGTAGTTGGTAGCCGGTAAAAATCTACGAACTGCTTAACCCTTCTTCTTTCAATCTGTGCACAAACCCCATATGAAAGCGACTTCATAAAGTTTAATCTCTGCTACTTAATACTCCTGAATTCTAAATCTGGCTCGGAGAAGCAAGAATTCCAACTTATTCCTCGTAAACAAACCTGAAAATGGTGTACCAATGTAGCAATCTCGTAGCAGCACAATCGCCACCTCTAATACATCAATCCCGTTATCCTCGCGTGCCCAGGTATAATTCTCACCTCTCCTTTTGATATCTACTTTTTTTCATTTATTTACTTTTATTTTCAACAAGTAATTGCCTTTGGGAATTTCACTTTCATGTTCAACTTGCAGAATCAATGTGGATGTTTTCCCAAACAATTTAACTTGGTCTTCATATAATCTTGAATTTTCCGGTTCCTGGCCCTTTTGATTGATTAGAAATATCCAAAATTAAGCTAAATCACGTCTTTGAATAAATAAACACGAAAAGTATTTCCAAATTCAGTCTTTTGGATCAAAATAAAACATTGTGAGTGCCTTTGATTCTCTTGAAGAACGCATGGGAAAATTACGATTGAAACACCTTTTTGAATAGTTAGGAGAATTTCAGGCGGTGTGATTCTGAGCCTTCTCATGAACCTATTTATAGTTGTGAACTTACATAATCCAGGAAATTAAGGTAGCACAATCTTGTAGGCACCTCACTGGTAAATAAAATTTATGCATTATCTTTGATTTCTATTTGAATCAGGAATTATCTATAGTTAAGTTTCTAAAATATAAATACAAAATTATACTTTGAATTATTTTTCTATTGGCATAATTTGACAGTCCAACTGCAGTAGCCTTTTTCTGATCTTTTTTTTTTGAAAATCAAGTTTTAATCTATAGAACAAGAACAAGGAGACGAGGAAGAAGGCCAAACACAAAATAGGAGGTTCATCCCACAGATGAGGGTTAGGAAAATTCCTAGCAACCCTAGATAAATGGTGTGCTACAATGTTAGCATCGCAACAAACATGATTCACATTGACAAAATTTAACAAATCGAGCAACCTCTTGCACCTCGTCACTATTACTCCAAACTTGGGAATTATTTGTGATCTTAGAAGAAGTGGTTTCACGATATGTTAATGGTTTGTGAAGGACATTGTACTTGTTAGACTGTTTACATGTCCACAATTCTGCTACAACTGTGAGTTCAATCTGGTGGTCTCTTCCCCGTCTTCATATAAAAGAAATCAATATGAGAAGTTTAAAAAGTTATACGTACCGTACTACTTATATGTACTGAAGTTGGTGCTATGCATTCATTTTCACTTAATTTCGTTTTTTCTTTTCTATATCACTGCATAACATGAATGTATAACATGTCATGAAGTGCTAAATCCTCTCGGTATTTCGAATAGGAGAATTCCAAATCGAGACATGTCGAGCTGCCATATTGAGCAACCCACATCTGTTAAATTTGGAGTTCATCAAGCAATATCAGGTCTTGCAGCATCAATTGTATTATTATCTCAAACAGATGTGGTTAGTGCTCTATTTTCCACATAAGGGAAACTTTTTCTTTTATTTGGTTAGCAATTGCCACTCTCACAATGGCCTGCTTTACACGATAATGTTGTGAATTGTGATTGTGGAAGGAAATAGTCAGCTCTATTCCTCATACTTTAGGCTGAACTTTTTTGGATTTACCCTGTCATGTTTTCTGAAAGCTTCTTGGTTTAAAAGAGAGAAATGTAGTATTCTTCCGTTAGTTCTACTATATTATCACCATATTTATGTTCTAGGCTTTAAGATACATCTGGTCTTCTTGATATGTACTAAGTTACTATTTTCAAGGAAAAAGGTCCTTCAGAGTCTACACTGTATGTGTATTCCAATTACGAGACTAACATACCATCTATGTGAGCTCCTTTTTCCATATATAATTTTCTTTTTCATTTCTTTCTTCTATTCGACAGGCTACAGCAACAAATCTTTCTCAAAGCAATATATACCAGCTAGCAAGTGCTGCAGACAACAAGCTGGTTCTTCCTTCAGAGACTGATGAGGGAAAGGGAATGGTGATGTCGATGAGAGGAATGTCTTTGAAGAACTTTGATCCGGACAGATATTCTGGGAGATGGTTTGAAGTAGCTTCCCTTAAGCGGGGTTTTGCTGGGCAAGGTCAAGAAGATTGCCACTGCACTCAGGTTAAACGGCAAAAGTTTGGAAACCACTATTAATTAAAGTGCAAATTACTACAAACTTGTTTATGAAGATAAAATGTGAACATCATGGATTCAGGGCTCAGGAGATCATTAAGAAATAAATGAAGAAAGTGACTAACATGGAGCCTTTTGTCTATTGTCATCTTTATTGAAAATGCTGTACTGATTTCTGAATTATATCGTTCTACTTAATTTCAGGGCGTTTATACATATGACACGGATGCACCTGCTATTCAGGTTGATACATTTTGTGTTCATGGAGGACCTGATGGTTATATTACAGGTATAAGGGGAAAGGTTCAATGCCTCTCTGAGGAAGATAAGGATAAGACTGAGACGGACCTTGAAAAGACAGAGATGATCAAAGAGAAGTGTTACCTTCGTTTTCCTACTTTGCCGTTCATCCCGAAGGAACCCTATGATGTAATAGCCACTGATTACGACAACTATGCCCTTGTTTCTGGAGCTAAGGACAAAAGTTTTATACAGGTATGCCCGTACATGCTTTACTTATGTCTTCACAAATTCTTCAGTTTTCTGACGGCCTCCTTTTGTTATTATTTAATTTATTTTTCATATTTACTCCGTATTTGGCATCTTTTCATCTTCGTATTGTTAAGGATCTTATGCTTGAAGCCTCTGCATCTTTACTTAAACTTTTATGTAACTTCATAGTTCCTTCTCTTGGTAGTAACACGCAGAGAAAGAAAAAGAAATATCCTCGTCTTTAATTGTGGATATCCGTTTTTGGCTCGGGAGAAGAATATTTCTCTATAACACTAATATCAACTACGTGTCTGCAAGGGCATACAACATTAATTCTTCTGCTGCGTGCATTGTCTTAGCCTCCTTAAGTCGTATATGTTGTAGAAGAAGCTGGTGCCTGTTAATCAACTTACTTAACACGCAGAGGTTGCTATATTGCATTTGATACTATATATTGATCTTGTTTATAAAACTAAATTCTAGATCTTTGCTGGCTTCTAATGTCCATAGATTTCTGATAGCTCATTTCGCGCGGCCTTGTTTTATGTTTCAGATATACTCGAGAACGCCTAACCCCGGAGCAGAATTCATAGACAAGTACAAATCCTCATTGGCAGAATTCGGGTACGATCCTAGCAAAATCAAAGACACTCCACAAGACTGCGAGGTTATGTCGAATAGTCAGCTTTCAGCGATGATGTCCATGTCTGGTATGCAACGAGCTCTCACCAACCAGTTCCCTGATCTTCAACTAGATGGCCCTCTTGCTCTTGATCCATTCACCAGTGTTATCGACACCGTCAAGAAGCTCGTCCAGCTTTATTTCAAGCAATGACTCACTCAATATGTAAATGACACTTGAACTTTAATTGTGTAATACAGCAATGAGAACAAAAAGGCTGTCTTTTGATAATATTGAGTTGATAAATGTTAACAAGTGGCATAAAATGCATGGGGATAGGTTTATTGATAGATAAGTGTAAAGTTACAAGAACTATGCTTTCTGAGCAGAAAAGGCAAGAATGAAATCCTTGACGTCGTCGGAGGCGGCCCTGTCCAAAGCGGTGCGGCCATACATCCTTGACTGTGTAGTCAGCTCCGGCTCTCATATCATCTACCAATACTAAAATCAAATAAATTCAACAACAGTTAGGGGAAAAGCAAGCAACATAAATGGATGTAACTGCATGCACATGAATCTAGTGACCACATCCTAGTCCACTCTCCATAAATAATATACTGCGAAGGAACATTGCGAAAACCCACACACACATAGCTAACAAACATGCCTCACACTCTAACCAAGTCTCCCACCAAGACAAGACCTCCGCCACAAACTCCGACATTCCCTCCTAGGATAAAAGAGCTGGTGCAGATATGCCATACTTATCCTGAGAAGATGATGGTGCAATCTTATCCAGTAGCGATAGGGACAAGAGGTACCGTTGGATCACCATCATGCAGGAGATAGAGTACTTCAGCCGTCTCCAGTTAAGCGTCAGCAGCAGCTTCAACAAGCCTCAGCACCAGCTTGCTTCATCTGGTGATCAGTTCTCGAGATCCAAGCGTGCATCAGCTCTCGATGTTCCTGAGAGAAAGAAGAGAGGAAGCAACAGGCTCATACCGAGTATGTGTTCTACGGTAGAAGTAGCAGAAAGCCAACAGCCGAAAACGTCTTCAGGATTTGCTTACAGGAATCTCAAAGCTGAGGTTAAGAGGTCGTGATACATGTCGCAAACTTAGGCGAAGCTTTCGGATAGTTTAGAGAACCCAAGCTTCTTTAGACGATTTGTTATTGGGTTTTTCCATGTTTTTTCTGAATTTCCACATTTTATGTCAACAATTTCAACTAAACCAGGACCCCTTCTATTAGGTTTTTGTCTTATAGGAGTTCTGTCTAACGACATATTATCAGCTGCAAGCATTGGAATGTGATGAGTTCTTCCAGTATGATGCTTTGCCTTCCTTACAGGTTCGGGGCGTTTACCACTTTCAGCAGCACTGCTGCTTGCTTCACCAGTTGATGTTCTATAATTCAGTTTTCTAGGAGCAACTTCTTTGGCTGAAACGGCAACAAAAGAGCTGTCTTTGCTGATTCTATTTCCTAGACATCAGAGCACTGATTTTCCCAGTGACGTCGTCGGAGGCGGCCCTGTCCAAAGCGGTGCGGCCATCGACATCCTTGACAGTGTAGTCAGCTCCGGCTCTCATCAGCTCCTCGATTTTGGGCTTGTCGGCTTCGGAGGCGGCCATTAGCAGCAAGATGTCGACGGGGTGGATGTTCTGCTGCAGAAGAGCCTCCATCTTATCGTAAGACCACTCCACCGCCAGCATCCCATGTAATTGAAATACTAAAGTCACACACAATTAATATCACAAAATTAGATATTTTTACCAGAATGAATGAGTGAGAGAGAGAGAGGACCTGTTCGACGTCGTCGCGGTCGAAATCGTCGCGAGCCTGGCTTCCGTAGATGCCGGCGCCTTCAGCATCAACGCCATTCTTGCCGAACCTGAACCAGCAAATAGTTCGGGAACCGCAGGTGGGACCCAATCTGCTTCTGCTGCACCATACAATGCTTCTTGCGGAACCACCCACGAACTCACGCTTTAACCGCTGAGTAATCGAAACAAGCGCAATTGAAGTAAGGCATGACATAGAGGGAGAATTTTGGTTGGGGAGTAGAAGGAAATGCTGATGCCATTTGCGCTGTTGTTTTCAGATTTTTTCGCTTTTCATATCCTCAAAAGCTTATCAGTTATCATTTCAATAAACGTTATATATATTTTTGGAAGAAGTTAAAGCAATGAATCAAAGTACCGCAGCGGAAGCGTAGTCGGCTCATAATTTACAAGGTTCCATGATCGAAATCCAGCTCTGATAGTTGTTAGAAAAAAGTTTCTGTGCCACAGTTTCTCTTTTTTTTAGTCGCCTGTTGGTGATAGTTGCCAGAGAAAACGCTTCTATTTCTTTTCTTTAACCATACCCAAATCAAATCAAACCAAATTATCTACTCAAATTATCTACTCATAGAATAAGATTTGGAACTTGTATTTTCTCCTCTCCAAATAAATAAATAAAAAAGTTTAGGACCTCTTACTTTTATTTTTAATTTTGTGGAAAATGTCATATCTTGAGATGAATCTACCCCTGAATAAGTGTCCCATTCCATTTCAAATTTCATGATAAAATGATGCAAAACTTCTCAGTTTATCATCAATTCAAATTCTTTACTTATTTAATTTTCCATGTAATAATTAGGGGGATAAAATTGTTCACTTCCTTGGTATACAAATTTTAGTACACTTATTTAGGGCCTAAGGGAACATGTAGTTAAAAAACAGAATATAATTTGATAAAACATCTAAAACGAAATATATCCAAAATGAACTTGAGATCATTACTACCAGTAAAAAGGCCAACAACATTTTCATATTCGTTGCAGAGGACGCCCTTAAATGATAATTAGTACCTATGCTACAAAATTAAATTTTTTCCCAGTGCTGGCCTACCTGTAACCAGATTAATAAACTCAAAAGAAATATAGATGTAGTGAGGCAAGTAGGAATAGTTTTGGTCATCTATCACATTCTCATAATCAAAATAAAAAACAAAATAAAATAACAAGGTTCACATGATGAAGCAAACAACATTCAAGACTCAAGTCAAGAAAAACAAGAAAAGAAATCACAAAATTTCAAGAAAAAAAATTCATTTCCAATCCGTTGTTTACACCTACTTCCTTGAAATTGCCCGATCGGGGGTTGCTAGAACCATCCATCGGCAGCACATGATAGGTTCACATAATTAATAGTAATGATCATCTACCAATACTAAAATCAAATAAATTCAACAACAGTTAGGGGAAAAAGCAAGCAACATAAATGGATGTAACTGCATGCACATGAATCTAGTGACCACATCCTAGTCCACTCTCCATAAATAATATACTGCGAAGGAACATTGCGAAAAACCCACACACACATAGCTAACAAACATGCCTCACACTCTAACCAAGTCTCCCACCAAGACAAGACCTCCGCCACAAACTCCGACATTCCCTCCTAGGATAAAAGAGCTGGTGCAGATATGCCATACTTATCCTGAGAAGATGATGGTGCAATCTTATCCAGTAGCGATAGGGACAAGAGGTACCGTTGGATCACTCATCATGCAGGAGATAGAGTACTTCAGCCGTCTCCAGTTAGGCGCGTAGCAGCAGCTCCAACAAGCCTCAGCACCAGCTTGCTTCATCTGGTGATCAGTTCTCGAGATCCAAGCGTGCATCAGCTCTCGATGTTCCTGAGAGAAAGAAGAGAGGAAGCAACAGGCTCATACCGAGTATGTGTTCTACGGTAGAAGTAGCAGAAAGCCAACAGCCGAAAACGTCTTCAGGATTTGCTTACAGGAATCTCAAAGCTGAGGTTAAGAGGTCGCAGTCGCAAACTTAGGCGAAGCTTTCGGATAGTTTAGAGAACCCAAGCTTCTTTAGACGATTTGTTATTGGGTTTTCCATGTTTTTCTGAATTTCCACATTTTATGTCAACAATTTCAACTAAACCAGGACCCTTCTATTAGGTTTTTGTCTTATAGGAGTTCTGTCTAACGACATATTATCAGCTGCAAGCATTGGAATGTGATGAGTTCTTCCAGTATGATGCTTTGCCTTCCTTACAGGTTCGGGGCGTTTACCACTTTCAGCAGCACTGCTGCTTGCTTCACCAGTTGATGTTCTATAATTCAGTTTTCTAGGAGCAACTTCTTTGGCTGAAACGGCAACAAAAGAGCTGTCTTTGCTGATTCTATTTCCTAGACATCAGAGCACTGATTTTCCCAGTTGTACCGACTTTAACAGATCCACCTCCACCCCTTATGGCTCCTAGTGTCTCAACCATAGCGATAAAGATTCAATAGGGATTTCTTTCTGAACGAAGTTACTTCGATTTTATATGTTAAAAGCGTTACTAGATCAAGATCCTGCAAGAAGGAGCATCATAAGCACACAAGTCCAAAAATCATGTCGCAAATGCAACACACTCGATGTTCATTCGAGTGATTATAGAATATCAACTTGGCTTGTAAATGAGAATAAATTGTTTTCGATTTATCTTTTTCAATTCAGTTATAACAATGTTAGAGTGAAGAGTGGTTTTGAATAGCAGCATTGTCTCCATTGCCTTCTTATGGTTGTGGATGTAAAACATGACATAATTGTTTCATCTATTGTCATCTACTCAAATCATCTTAAAAGCTAGTTTTAAATAGAAAAACATACTACATATGAAACCAAGGCTTATACAATCTCTTATACCTCGATGACTTGATCATCAAACATGAGACTTGTAAAACTCAAAACCACAAAAACTGATAAACTATCAACCTATTAGAAGAAATACGGTTCATTGCTCTCGTACAATGATACATGAGTTCCACAACTTTATAACCAAGTAAGCGACCAGAGTGCCCACTAAACTCCTCACACTTGTGTCTCCCCCAACAATTGCACAGGAGAAAAAATGAAATAATACTGCATCCACATTTTATGAATTCCGAAATGTTGGACCACAGAGGGATTCGAAAGGAGATAAGAAACAAGGCATCAGCAATTTTGAGGTATGAGGCACACTTCACATCCTCCCTAATAAAATCCTAATTGGTGAACCCTAATTGTAGTGGATGCACTGCACATCCGGATGTACACAAATTTTTGCTTCGAGGTATGGCTAATGTTGTTTGAGTGCTAAACCTACCTCCCTAGATGCAGCTAATAAAGGTCAAATGCTAAGCCGACCTCTCTAATACAACACACCATCCCTTTCAACATGCATTTCATTGCCACATCCCGCAAATATCACAACCAAATCCTCGAACACTACGGAGAGAGGAGGAGAAACACTTGAATAGGCTCATTCATAATTCCGTAGATTACTCATCAGTCCTCATAAAATTAATGAATGCCTTGAATTAAATGTTTTCAGATGAAATAGTTCCATTGGAAAACAAGCACCTAAAACTGCTGCGTCGTTTCGATTGAGCTTTCACATTAATTGATTTTCGCTGAGATGGCCATAAATTAGTTGGTTTCACCATTAAAATAGACAAGGCAGAAGCCAACCACCACAAACCCTTCAATCCACAAACAAATAGCTAATCCAACACGCGTAAACAGCAATTAAGGACAAATTCTCTTATTCCTTAAAAACTATAAACAGCAAAGATCAAATAAAAGAGGAAAGACACAGGAAAGTAACAGCAGACCAAAAGAATTCGATCGGAAGAATCATATAAAAAGATTAATTTATGAACACGAAAATTCAACATTGACTAATATAAATAGTTAAAGTTTACCAGCTAAACCAATTGTCTGGAGAAGGGACTCAAAATCTTGATCTTAAAACATCCCCATAAGTGAGATTAGTAGCCAAATCCACAAGGGAGCTTCAAGTTATCGAAATAAAATCTGAATCTTGAAAATGTAAATGAGCTCTTATTTCAGTATGCTCTCAAGAAATTCTTTTAACCTTTTATTTTCTTTCTTTGAAGTTCTCAATCATTTTTTTCTCTTTTTAGTTAAATTGTAACGACTAATTTTCAAAATTATTATGATTCGGTGGCAACCTGCTAACCTACCATTCACGGCTTCACCACCTGTCATTGCTGCTGTCCCACGTCTTTTTTTCTTTTTTGAAATTTCCTTTTCGCACTGGTTCTCATTTTCAAATTCTCTTGTTTTCCTGGACTCTTTATCTTCTTTTTTCCTATTTTCTCAAGTTTTTTCTCCAAAAAATAGCTAATAAAAATGATCTAAAGTTGGTCGTTGAAAATTGACATTTATAATTTCTATTCTGATGAATTTAAAAACTATCTTAATCTTCCTTTCACACACAAAAAAACCCATCTCAGTCTTTGGATTTAGCGTGTTGAACTATAATTACGTGAATTCTTTTTCTTTAATAAAAAATAAGAGACATTGTTCATATCCATATTACCCAAAGAAAATGTCGCCTTTATCTCAAAAAAAAAAACGTTGACTTTGCATGAAAAATTAAATCAAGTTTTCGTTCAAAGAAAAGTGGTATAAGTACAAATTCAACTCCATCTCTACAAACGAAAAAAAAACATATATGAATCTTAATCTTATTTGGATCAATAAAACCCTTAATCTTGTTTTCTTTTATTTATAGACTCTTCATTATTGGAGTATTTATCTCTTCTCTCCTCTCACGTATGCATGCAGTTGGAACTGATTTCAGAAGTTGTTACAGTGTTAGTTGAAAGTTGTTACAAGTTAGTTGTAAGCTGTTAGGTAGCTAGTAGTTTGTTTACTTTCTGTTAGCAGCTTCTACGAAAGCTATAAATAGTTGTATTCTACATTTTTGTAATCTGATTTGATAATTCATTCAATACAAAATTCTCTCTTCAACATGTACGTTTCTATCTCAACATGGTATCAAGAGCCAAAGTTTTTTCCATGGCGATATCTTGACTTCTTCGTCGACTTCTCCGCCATTGCCAAACCTTCATCCGATGTTCCTTGACGATCGAACAAATTATGCTTTTGGCGCATTCAAATTTTGTCGACAATCGAGCCCATGGCTTTGATGATTTCATATCATCAACGATTCTGACTCCTTCTCCTTTCTATCCATCTCCATCGGCATCGGCGATTTAGTGCCCAATCCGAATATTCTATATGGATCCGCATAGATCACTTTCTTATGAGTTGGATCTTGTCTTCAATCGGTGAATCCATGCTTGGACATGTCGTTCGTGTACAACTTCGGCGGATATGGAAAATTCTAGAACAACTCTTTCGATCTCAATCACGAGCTCGCGTGCTTGATTGAAGAAGCATTGCATTCTCAAAAGAAAGGTGCTCTGTCGTAGATGACTATTTTTGAAGATGCGTGGGATTGGCGATCAACTAAGTGGTCTTGGTCGTGTTATTCCGGATGATGAGTTAGGTGACTCTATTCTCAATGGTTTTGGTTACGAGTATGAATCATTGTGATAAGTCTCATGCACGCATAGAATCGCCTTCGTTGCGAGAGATGCGTATGCTCTACAATCACATGAAATCCGTGCGCAACAATCGCACTCAATTCTTGAACTATGGCGCACTATGTGCGCGGAGGAGGGTAGGCGCTCGTGGTCGTGGTATGATTGGTAGGCGAGGATTCGGTTTCTGGAAAATCACCTATTGTATGTCGGTTGTGTGGTCGAGCAGGACATGTTTCGTTGAAATGTTATAAGCGCTTTGATGTTTGATGACTCCTAACAATTCATCTCCGCAGCTTTTGTTGAGAATCGGATGTCAATTCTAACTTTGAGTCGAATCTCATAAGCACTTCTCACAAGCTTTTGTTCTTGAGAATCGGTCTTTACGATTATGAGTTTGATGAGGAAGAAGGTGTGTGGTATGTGGATAGTGGAGCTACTAACCATGTCACAAATACTCGGAAAATCTTGACTCAATACACCTTATCATGGTACAGGAGGCTCTCACAGTAGGCAATGGTAAGGTTATACCTATTCGATCTATTGGTCAAAGCAAAATTCATCATCTTCTTCTTCCTTCTAACTCTTCCTTGTTGCTAAATCATATTCTTTATGTTCCTCAAATTACTAAGAACCTTATCGGCATATCTCGGTTTACGAAGATAACAATGTTATCTTTGAATTTCATGATACTTTGCTTTGTGAAGGACAAACACAATCTGCAAATTCTGCGGCGGGGAAGCTCCACAGCGGACTTTATCAAGTTGATCTCTCCTCAATCGTCCTCGAGCATTGTCGAGCCATCTGTTTTCCTTCTCCTTGTACTTTCAAGAATAATCAAGTCTTAGTTACCAATAAAAGCTCTCTCATGGTCCTTCGTCATGTAACAAGATTCTATCTTCTACATGTAATTCAAAAGAGTGTTCGATGTTAATAAGACTAAATCTTCGCAAATAGCATTTCAATTTGGCATCAAAAGCGGGACACCCTCGTCTCCTTGTTCTCACTCATATTCTTAAAATCTGCGTATACCAATACATGATTCTTCTCTCGGTTTTGTGAAGCTTGTCGAATTGGAAAACTACATCGATTCCTCACACCACTCAAACTCTTCGTACTACAAAACCTTTCAATTAGTTCACTCGATCTCGGGGCCTACTCATGTTGCTTCTCCTCAAGGATTCAAATACTACATACATTTCGTTGATGACTTTACAAGGTACACTTGGATCTATCCTCTTCTTCAGTAAAATCGATCGTTTTCCATAGTTCAACAGTTTTTCAAATGGTGGAATGTCGGTTCAAACTTCCATAAAATGTTTTAGGTCGGCGGGGCGAGTATAGGAAATTAGTGCCTTTCTTTAAAGCCTTAGGAGTTCGGTTTTTGACATCCTTGCCCTCACGTTCATCCCCAAAGCGGTAGAGCCGAAGAAAACATCAACACATAGTGGATATGGGTTTAACTCTTCTTAGTCAAGCTTCTCTTCCGGTTGAATATTGGTGGCATGCGTTTGAGGCGCTACTTATCTCATTAATCGTCTCCCCTAAAGAACACTAGCCATGAAATCCCCTATCAGTGATGTTGACATTACTGATTACTCTTTTCTTAAGGTTTTTGGTGTGCTTGCTTTCCTCTTCTCAAGCCATATAATGCTCATAAACTTCAGCCGCTCTCAAAATGCATATTTCTTGGTTATAGTAGTAATCACAAAGGTACAAGTGTTTAAATCTTTGAGGAAGAATCTATATTGTGGACACCGTACATTTTAATGAAACCGAGTTTCCTTATCCACTTTATTCTCTACAAACGACCTTTTAGTGCGTGTCACCTTATGTCTCTCTTGCACCTCTTCCCGATTTATCTATTCTGTACCATCCCACCGATATCACCTCTATCTCACCTATCTCACCTATCTCACTTTCGTGAGCCAACACCTCGTGAGCCAACGACATCACCTCTCCTACTCCCTCGTCGTAACTTTATCTTCCCTTCCTCACCCTTTCTCCTTCCCTCCTTCTCCACCGATCAACTCTCACTCTATGTGCACTCGATCAAAGAATGGCATTGAAAACCAAAGATCTATACGCCTATCTTTCTCGACCACCGCCTCAAATATTCCATCTTTACCATTGTCTTTGGATGAAGCCTTAGCACATGATGGGTGGTATGAGGCAATGGCCAAGGAATTTGATGCTATTCTTGGCAAAGGAACATGGATACTTATTCCACTGATCCAAGTCAAAAGTTATCGACAACAAATGGGTGTTTAGGGTCAAATTGAATCGACTATCTGTTGGACAAGCTCAAGGCTAGATTAGTTGCTCGTGGTTTTGAGCGGATGGCGGTGTTGATTTCGTTGAAACTTTCGATCTGTTGTCAAGCCTTCCACCATTCGTCTTATGTTCTCTTTAGCTGCTACAAAGGTTGGGCCATCAAACAAATTGATGTCAATAATGCTTTCTAAATGGTGAACTCACGACACCATATACATGGCTCACCCGGTTGGTTTTGAAGATTACGTCCATCCGTCCTATGTCCGCAAGCTTAACAAAGCTCTTTATGGTTTAAAGCAGCGCCAGGGCTTGGTATGATAAGCTAAGGGAAGAAATCTGCGATCTTGGTTTCACAAGATCATCCTCCGATTTTCCTTGTTCTTTAAAAATCGACACTTCTCTCACTCTTATACTTGTTTACGTGGATGATATCTTAGTCACTGGAGATGACTGGATATGGTGAAAATGGTGGTTGATACTTTGCATAAAGTTTTCGGTCGAGGATCTTGCAATGTAAGCTACTTCTTGGGATTGAGGTTCATTGTCTGAAAATACTTTCACCTTATGTCAACACAAATACATTCATGAGTTGCTTGTGAAGACAAAATGGTTCATAGTAAACCCCGCTCAACTCCTATGACCCCACTACGAAGGTCGTCTCGCGAACTGGTACTATCTTTGATGATCCTACACTTTATCAAGTACTATAGGAGCTCTTCAATACCTCACTTTAACTCGTCCCGATATCTCTTTCTTTCGTAAATAAGTTGAGCCGGTTTCTTGCCCTACCACTTTGCTTGAGGTGCTGCAAGCGTTTGCCGTTACTTAAAGGCACTTCTTCTTTTAAGTTGCACTTCGCCGTCGCCTTCTTCTCAACTCATAGCCTACTCGGATCTGATTGGGCGATTGTTTAGATGATCGCAGTCTGGGTGGCCATTGCATTTTCAGGTTCAAACTTGATTTCGTGGTGCGCGAGCGGATGTTGTCTCTCGCGGATCTTGAGTCCGAATATAGGAGTATGGCTAATACTACTCTTGGTGGTTTGGCTTGTCTCGTTGTGTAAAGAACTTGGTATCTCGGTGTCGTCTCCACATAAGCTTTGGTGTGATAATGTCGGTGCTATTGCTTTGGCAAATAATCCGGTTTTCATGCACGTACCAAACATATTGAGGTGGATGTTCATTATATCGCGAAGGTGCTTGATAAAACTATTGATGTGGGCTATGTTCGTCTTGTGATCGGTTGGTGATGTGTTCACCAAAGCTCTTGCGATACTAGCTTTATATTGCTTGACGGAGGTTAAATCTTGCAGTCGAACCTTGGATAGGTTCTTGGGGTGTATTGGAGTATTTATCTCTTCTCTCCTCTCACGTATGCATGCAGTTGGGCGATTTGAAGTTATTCTGTGTTAGTTGAAAGTTGTTACAAGTTAGTTGTAAGTGTTAGGTAGCTAGTAGTTTGTTTACTTTACATTAGCAGCTTCTCTGAAAGCTATAAATAGTTGTATTCTACATTTTTGTAATCTGATTTGATAATTCATTCAATACAAAATTCTCTCTTCAACATGTTCAGTTTCTATCTCAACATTCATGCATATAAATCTTTGTGATCTACCTAATGACAACTATTGTATATTTACTACACATTTACAAATTGAAAGTGAAAAAGATTGCAAACATATTATTAAACTTGGGATTGTTTGAAAAGCTTATATTTGAAATTTGTTGATGAGTGTCTTTTTTTTTTAAAATATAGTCGTGCCCTTCATTAGAAGAACGAAATTTACTTTAGAACCCTAAAAAATTATTATTTCACATATATTTTTTTGGGCAACAGTTATTTTATGGACATTCTTTTCCAAGACTTGTAGTAGTCGGCTACGTAGTTGGTCATGTTTAGAAACTTTATGAGTGGCTAGAAATGACTATGAATTTATTAGGATTATAATTAGTGAGGTCAATTCATTCCTAAATTTATGGATTAGCTTGAATAGACTGAATAAAAAAATGATAAAAGTTGGAAATTTTTAACCCAAGAAAAGTTTAGTCCGAATGACCCAATATGATTGGTTCGTGACGAGATATAAATGGAATTTGATTTGTCCGGAAGAGTAAATTAAATGCTTACCAAAGAAGTAAAATGCAAAATCACCCATATTATTGAATAGACGTGTACGAATATGATATGCTATATACGATGCCATATATATATTTTCGAGGTGACTGACTACTATTCATCTCTTTCTGCTGATAAAAATTCTAATGCAGTTACGACGTCAGAAATCAACGGTCGCGATGCAGCATCTTCTTGGAGACACATCGCTGCAATTGCAAGAGCTTGATATAACGACTTTTCGGGGTACTTCCCTTCCAACAACGGATCCGCCATCGAGTGAAACTTTTTCTTGTCTTTGAATAGAGGTTGTGCCTGCAGATCAACATAAAACTCGTCTCTATATATAAAAAGTTAATTGCCGGAAACAGCACAAAATTTATACAAATTAAATAGAGATGTTATAATTGCAAAAGGTTAAATTTGTGAATTCGAGTTTCCCCGAATAAAAGTTGAGGCATGCACGTACCCACTCGATCAAGTTCTGCTCTTGACTAGGTCTGGCATTGTCGATGACTCTCCTGCCGGTGATCATCTCGAGAAACACGACCCCGAAGCTGTAGACGTCGGATTTGGTTGTGAGCTGGCCGGTGCAGGCGTACTCGGGGGCGCAGTAGCCGTAGGTTCCCATGACCCTGGTGGAAACATGGGGGCGTTCGCCGACGGGGCCGATCTTGGCAAGCCCGAAATCGGAGAGTTTGGGATTGAAATGGGCGTCTAGGAGTATGTTGGAGGCCTTGAAGTCTCGGTAGATGACGGGAGGACTGGCTGTTTCGTGCAAGTACTCGAGCCCCCTTGCTGCTCCTTCAGCGATTCTCATCCGCACATCCCAGCTAAGAGCCCTTTTCTCAGGACTCGTATCTACGTACAGATCAAAAATCAAATTAATAATCAACTTATATTAATTTATTAATTAAAGAGGTGAGCCTACTCAAAAGGTGATCCTCCAAGGAGCCATTGAGCATGTATTCGTAAACAAGAATTCTTTGGTCGCCCTCGGAGCAGTATCCAACTAGATTCACAAGATTCTGATGGTGAAGAAGACTCAGCATCATAACCTCCACCAGAAACTCTCTGTTGCCTTGGAACCCATTTCGGTCCAGCTGCTTCACCGCCACATCCTATGCACCCAAACAGATAATATTAATTAAGAATACGTATGTTGGTGAGAACACTGTACTAAATACATAGAGTTATTGCATTAAACGTACAGTGATATTGCACTGAATGTATACAATTGTTGCACTGAATCTAGTGCAATAATTTTACATATTCATTGCAACAACTCTATACGTTCTAGCCAGTGTTTTCACGTTCTCACGCTTATATAATGAAAATAAAATTTGAGAAATTAATAAAGTAGGTAGCACCTCAGTTTTTCCTGCAATGCGGCCTTTGTACACCCTTCCAAAGCCGCCTTCGCCTACCAAATTGTCGGCGTCGAAGTTGTTTGTGGCGACGGATAGGTCGTGGAAAGTGAAGATATCGGCAGAGATGTTGTTCTTTCCAAGTTTTTCTATTTCTTCAGCTACATACCTTTGCCTGGTGCTATCTGCAAATCTAATCATCCATCAATTATATAATCTTGTAGATCCAATAAAACTGACAACTACCAACTTCATGAATTCAATAACTCTTTTGGGAATATCTGGAGCCTTGTCAACAAATGAAGAGCGTTAATATTTACTTTGGACAATGGTTAGATATTACAAAATTGATCATAAGCCTATGCTGTCATTCAAAATAAACACTCGCCAACGATGGTTTTTGTAATCAAGAATTTGAAGTAAGGAGACGAAGACCAAGATTCGACGAAAACGTGAACACGAGCATCGTGGGCCATGCCAAAAGAAAATATTAATCAGCCATATTATATCATCTAAGAAAGGGGACGAAAATGATCATTGTCCAATGCAGACAAACACAAGAAACGTGGATTTGTTGAGATTAATGAAGGTATAAACAAGTAATGATTAATTAAAGATGGTGTTACCAGTTTTCAAGGATAGATTAGCAATAGAGGCAAGGGGTTTTGTGTCCTGGTACGGTTTAGCGGTGGGCTCCTCTTGTTGTGGCCTGCAACAAGAAAAACAGAACATCCTTCCTCACGATCAACTCAACATAATAGTACCCTTTTTCGATCAATCACGTACAAAATAACATAATGAATTTCTCCAGCCCTCGAAAAACCAGCGCTCGTCTGGTCTCTCAAGAAGCTGAAGAAGATTCGATGCCCTCTGCCCTCATAACCAGTTGTTTAATTTGAAATGTATTTTGACTCTGTCAGTTTTCCTAAATTTAGCGTGTGGTAATATATAAGGAGTAATCAAGTAATTGAGATATGGATATTCCTATAATATAGTGCTTACGTATTAGCAACACATTTTGTGTTGCTCTGTCCGTTCATTATCAGAGGTAGGAGATGCCTCAAATCTTTACAGAAGAAAAGGAAAATTTTCCTCCGAAATTATAATTGCAATCCCTCTCAACAAGACATCATCAGAGGATAATCAGGCCACTACTTTTATTTCAATTTAAAACGTTCCCATATGATACAGAAAAAGCATTTTTAACAAATGAATATTCCTTTCCCATTTCTTAATTAACACCACAATTTATATATATAACACAAGAAGGGGTTTAATATATAATTAGAATAATAAAGATGTGGTCTCAACTTCCTCAGACCAAGCAGAGTTGGTATCACTCCAAGACCTGGGCCTCACACCAAACTTGAAGAAGATCACCATTTCCATGGCCTCAAAGAACTTGGAGCTATCCAATACCACATTCCAAACCCCGCTCACAATGCAGTAGTAGTTGTTGTACGGCGGCCGGTGGTGCGCCGCGTGCTGCGACCGTGACACCAGCACCCCTCCGTCCTGCAGCGCCACTAGCTTGCTCTTCGTCGCGTGCGCCCACGCGTGGAACTGCTGGCTGAACATGATGCAACCGGAGCACAGCGCCACGAACGCAAGAACAGTGGGGTCAGGACCGCGAACGTCACCACACGTGCCAGAGCATGCAAGTTGTTCGCAAAGTGGCGGCGCGTGATGGTCCACGGCCACTTGTGGTGGCCCTGAAAAGCATCGATCTTCATGTGTTCTCAATATTAGAGGAGAGCATCTCATGTGCAAATACATTTTGTGAGTAGTCAACCTTATGTTTACTGAGAGGAGTAGAACTCTATCACCTATGTTTTCATTGTGGCCTTACAGAAGGCAAAATTAACGCAGAATCTAGGATAGGTTGTTTTGATTAATAAGAACAGAGTTCTTAATTTCCGGCTTCCATCTCCTCGTTGAATTTGTGATGTTACATCAAGTAGCCATGCCAGTCAAGAAATTTACGCTGCATTGCATTTATTGAATTCTAAACTTATGATGGCGTGCATCCAAAAAATTAAAATTAGATTAGATAAAGAAAAATTAAGAATCAGTTTGAAGTACTACAAAACTCTCAACAGGTGAATCTCATACCATTATCTTTTTTAAACTAATTCATCCGTTACTTGAATATCAATCCACTACTTCAATTAAATAGTATGTTTGCCAAAGATATGTTTCGGAAAAAATATTGAACAAAAAACTAGTATAAACAAACTCGATGAATTAAAACGGTGAATATTTCAATCAAATAGCCAATATGTGAAACAGGGGATTCAGCAGGCAACTAGAATCAAAATTTGTAAAATGTTGCGAAACATCCCTCAGAAATAATTTTCACATCAAAGAATTTTCAGTCTACTTTTAACGTTAGAATTCTGGAAAATATTCATCACGGGGATGCTAAACTTCTTAACAGAAGAAAGAGAACATACAAAAAAACAAACAAATCTTCTCCAAAAACTATTCAGGCCACTTCTTTTATTCAATTCAAAACGCTCTTCAGGGACTGACAATTGATTCCATATGGCCAAACGAGACTAACAAAATGAAAAAAATGATGAATATTTCGTCGGATATACAATACAGGGTTGTGAAAACAACCATCAATGGCGAGTAGTCTCAGCCAGATTCACTTATGTATTAAATAAAGAGGGGAAAATATGTATAGGTATAGGGAGGGCCGGGAGGCGGCGAAGGAGCTTAGGGTTTTAGGGAAGGAGGTTATTTGGATACATCTGAAGTGGGCGGATGAAGATTTTAAGAGTTTATTTGAGGCCGGGTTTGGTCATTTGGGCCTCGAGATCCATCTACAGTTACAAAATAATTACATAGGAAATACTCATTATTAGGGGTGCTTAAATGGGTATCGATTTCCGGTTAACCGAGAACCGAAACCGAAAAAACCGATTTTTTCGATTTCGGTTCGGGTATCGGTTACCCATTTTAAGTGAATTTCGGTTCGGTACAGATTAACCGACGGTTATACCCAATTAACCGAAATTAATTAATTAATTAATTAATTTATTTATTTAGTTATTAAGTAAAAAATATTTAATTTAATATTATATTTTCTGTAATATTTGAAATAATCTCAGTTATTTTCGGTTAATCTCGGTTATTTTCGGTTATTTTTTGTATTTTGTATATATTTTTTATTTTTTTAAAAAAATAATTTTAATTTCGGTTAACCGCTAACCGAACAGACTAACCGAATCGGTTAACCGATTGGTATCGATTACGGTTAGCTATTTTAGGTGATTTCGGTTTCGGTTAACCGAAACCGAACCGAATCTCACCCCTACTCATTATGCTTCACAAAATACATTTAATTAAAAATTACAGAAATCCTACAAAAATATTATTTTATCAAAATTATGGACCTTCAAAAACTACTCAACCAAAATGAACTTCTCAACCATTTTGTTTATTGCCAAGAGAGGATGCGCCATAGTTTCATCCTTCATAAAAAGCAGAGGTCTCATTATTCAAGTATTTTTTTTCGATGATATTTTCATGGTTTATGTTCTTCTATTCATGGTTCTTTTCTTTCTATATTTGAAGCTTGCTTCATTTAAAAAAATTATATGGTAAATGCAGTATAGGGAATGCAAAGAATGTGTAGTGTCTCGTATGGGATGAAAGCATTGTGATATACAAGTGGGTTAAATGGAATTAATTAGAAACTTGGGTTAATAAGTTTTGTGAAAGTGATGGCGGATGTTGAGTGATTGCTAGCACTACACGATGTGAGTTTTTAACCTTGTAAGCCCATAATATTAGAAATGATATGAGAACAGGAAGAAATGATGACGTATGTCAAATAATCAAGAAAAACTATGAAGTTAAGATAAATCTCTTAACCCAATATAAGGAGTTTGAATCTTTATTAAATATTCCCCCGTCCCAATAAATTAGGCTCATTTCTTTTTTGGATGTAGATTAAGGAAAATTATGTTTTGTGTGTAAAGTAGTAGGTGACACGAAATTCGAAGTACTTTTTAGTGTAAAAGTGTTTCTTTGTTTAGAAACGGACCAACTTAATGGGATAGCCCAAAAAAGAAAACGTGCCAACAATAATGAGAGTATCTAATATTCAAACATCCAGTTAAAGTCTATTATGAAAATATACTATGTAGGGGTGTGCATCGGTCGGTCGGTTCGACCGACCGATCGAAATTTTCAAAATCGAAAATCGAACCGAATCGAATCGATTTATAATTTCGGACCGATCGAAAACCGAATCGGAAAAACCGATCGGTTTCGGTCGGACCGAAAAACCGACCGAAATATAAATTATATATATATTTTTCTAAATAAACATATTTCTATCCTAATTATTTAATTAAAATATTAATTAATTATTATATAAAATATATAAATATATAAAATAATAGTTTCGGTTCGGTTCGGTTACCGACCGAACCTAAAACGTAAAACCGAAAATCGAACCGAAAACCGATTTTAATTAAATTTTTGAACCGAACCGAAAACCGACTTCCTCAAAAACCGAACCAACCGAAACGGATCGGTTCGGTCGGTTTTTTCGGTTCGGTTCGGTCCATGCACACCCCTAATACTATGTGGAATAAGTGTTTCATATTAATATAATTTATTAATTAGTGGTGGACCATATGTGATAAAATGTGTAAATAAAAGATATTATTGAGAGTAATAAGTATAGATATAATTATAAAAAATGGAATAAGAAGGAAATTAGAGATATTCTAAAAAAAAAACTATGAAAAAATTGAGGAATGATGGGAATATAATTTTGATATTAAATAATCACAGTTGATAATGTTTTGTGTAATCACAAAAACAAAGAGTAGTTTGAGACACATTTAACTAATTTGCCCTTTATTTAATTCCTTACCATACACAAAAAATGAGTGACGATTACACTTGCGGAAAGTACAAGACAAAGGCTCTTGCGTATATGAATCAAATATCAACCAACATGCATAAAAATCTGATTAATTCGTTAGTCAAACCCTCATCCTCCTTGAGCCGGAAAATAAGCATCTCTCTTTTCCATCTCCTTCTGGAGCCATGAAACTTCTCTTCGAGCTCATTAGAACCCACCTCATATTATCGACAATTTTGATCGTATGTGGTCTCCACTCTTCCAAAGTACAAGCCTTCAAAGCGCCCATTCGCCCCACAGACGTACTGCCGCTGCTGCCGAGGCAAATTTCCTGGCCTATACTGAACAAGCTCAACAGCGCCGTTGACCTTCTGCCGTCGTTTGTTGGGGCTGCTTCCGCCACCAATAATTCTCTTTTGCAGTGGAAAGGAGCTTGCTTTTATCAGAACACTGCGTGGTTGGTGTTCCACAACAACAGCGGAAGTCAGTGGGGTGGTGGTACTCTCCACATTAAGGTTATTTCTGTATATTTATCTGTTCTTCGATTTTGATGGGGATTTTAGACGTTAGGGCAATTAGGAACTTAAATCACCCGTTTTTGCGGCTGTTTTGCTGTGATTGTTTTATATTTGATAGGTACAGAGTTAGGAATATATTTGTAGCTTTGCGTTTCCTTTTGTATTAATCTTACTATACAAAATAATTTAACTTTTATTGCCTACAAAGAGTTTCTTGAAGTTTCTAATTTGCATTATTTTTGTGAGAAACCTGGAAAAGTAGGATTAAATTAAGGCATAGTTTCGTTCTGGTGATGGTGAGGAGTGAATCAGAAGCTATTTTATACATTAAATAGTCCTCTTTTCCTCATGTTTATTTTCTATTCTCAGGTTAGTAAAGCCCATAGTTGGACATGTATGGATCTTTATGTTTTTGCAACTCCATATCGTGTAACATGGGATTACTACTTTCTGTCTCGGGAGCATACACTTGACTTCAGTGAGTGGGAATCAGCAGCTGAGTATGAATATGTGAGTTGGATTTATTTTTCTTAGAATCGTGGTTTCATGCCAAGTAGGGTTTGCTGATTAAACATGGCTGGTTTCCTTGGAAATTAACTAGGTCAAGCATACCGGGGTTGCGATTTTTCTGATGGAAGCAGGGATGATAGGGACGCTTCAGGCTCTATGGGAGGTGTTGCCTCTATTTGTGAACTCTGATTGGGGCGAGCGCTCTAATGTTGCATTTCTTGAAAAGCACATGGGTGCTACCTTCGAAGAACGACCTGAACCATGGGTCACTAACATTACTGTTGAGGATATCCACTCTGGTGATTTCCTTGCATTGTCCAAAATTCGAGGCAGATGGGGCGGTTTTGAGACCCTAGAGAAGTGGGTGACTGGATCGTATGCCGGTCACAGTGCAGTCTGCTTGAGGGACTCAGAAGGAAACCTGTGGGTTGCAGAATCAGGGCATGAAAATGAGGAGGTATGCCTTTGGTATAGTTTCTGCAAAGCTTAGGTTTCTTTGGTGCTGAACAACATATTTATAGTTTTACTTGGGTCTTTAAATTGCACTTCTGAGTTCTGGGTGCATATAGATCCCCATGTGAGCTTTCATTTGTTTCTCTACATGTTATGATTATTAAATTATGTTTCACTATTTTTATGATTATTATTAATTTTTTTGATGTGTATTAAAAAAGACTATCAGTAAACTAATATATATGTAGAGGTGAACATGGTTTCTACCATTCGTAATGTGATAACCAGAGATAAGAAAGCCAGAGGCACATTATTCCTGCTGCATAGATGAAAAATGGAAGGAAAAATCTAAAATATGATCATATTACACACTTAGGCTATGGGTATCTGAAAAACTAAAACATTAACTGTCTATTGGGAAAAAAAATCCTTAGTTTGATGCTTGTAAAGTACATCATACATGCATGTCTCTTGTATCTTCTGTCAGATATTGAGAGTTTAATGGTCTGTCAATTATTAAATTGGTCCTTCATAGTCTGTTTACACTAATCATAGTTACTATCTTTGTGAATAACATGTTTATCTCCCCCCCCCCCTTCCAGGGCGAAGATGTCATTGCTATTCTTACATGGGATGAATGGTGGGAATACGAGCTCACAAAAGACGATGCCAATCCACACATAGCGCTTCTTCCTTTGCATCCTGATCTCCGGGCCAAGTTCAATGAGACTGCTGCCTGGGAATATGCAAAGGGCATGTCAGGGTTACCATATGGTTACCATAACTTGATTTTTAGCTGGATCGACACAATCAGTGGAAATTATCCCTCACCTCTGGATGCTAACCTGGTAGGTATTTCACTTTTAAGTATTATAAGTAGTTATTCTACCTCATAGCAGCTCATTTGTATTTAGCTTTTATTTCTAATTTCTCCTATTCCTGTATCATTTTGCGATATATTTCAGCTACATCCATGGAATTCTTTTACTTGATTGCATTCTCAAGTGATATAGTTGTTCCTGAGGAAACATGACACTGACAGGAAAGCCCATAAAAATCATTAGTCTCTTGTCATTTACTGAACTGGTGATTTTAATTGTGGTTATGAGGAAATATCTACTTTATAGGGATCACATATACTTCAGTAAGCAACTGATAGTTTCCCACCTTACATATGTCAAATGGAATACTTTTATTACTATTTTCACTGATTGTTAATTGCACTTGGTATGCCTAACCAGGGAAAGCTAGAAATCTGAAAAAAATTGGTTGCTTATCTTTGGTAGGCTTACAACAAGATAAAGAGTTCAAATAGTTGTGGGCTGCTGAAGCTGTTACTTTTGGTTCTTCGTAATTATGGTTGTAACTGTTTATAGTTTTTTGGTTTCATACACTTGTGATAGCGTATAGAAAATATAGCAAGGACAAGGGGAAAATGTGAGCTCATGAAGATTGTGAGAAATATTTTCACTTTACTCTTGAACAACACTTATTTGTGACTGCAGGTAAACCATGTACATGGGAAATTCTATAGAACATGTAGGTGTAGTACATCCACTTTCAAAAAGTAATATTTCATTAATATAAATTAAATTAATAAAATATTATCATGTGAGAGGTGGGTGTAGTACACATACATGTTATCTTGAATTTCTCCCATGTACGTGCTGAAAATATGACGATATTAAAGTGAAATAGAACAAGCAAGTATCTATCAATTGTTAATGTTCTCTACTGCTGTTGGTTGATCACATTAATGAATCAACCCTGTACTGGTGAGAATATATTGCTTCTCTTTGGTCATCCCTTTTAACTTGTTCATTTACAGGTTGCTTCTGTTATGACTGTTTGGACACAGATGGCACCTGCATATGCTGGTAACATGTGGAATGAAGCATTGAACAAACGACTTGGAACTCAGGTTATATTCATACCCATCTCATTGATTTTACACTTTAAAAGTATATGAAGCAAATGGACAGTGGATGGTTCTATGTAAGCAAGCTGATTTCTGTGTCACCATGTTGTCTTTGTTAATATATTCGCATCTCTAAACTAGACAATGGTTGAAAAATCTAAGAACTACCAGTCGTTCACTGAATACAAAACGTAGAGGGCACATTTTTGTGTCTGCAGCAATGTTTCCTTGTGTACACCTCACATACAAACTACTTCATTTCCATTGAAATCCTTTGATTCACAGAAAAAAGAATTGCTTAGTAGCTTCTGTTGCTGCAGTCCTTTGATGCCAGTTGTGGTTGCACTAGTATAAGGTGTTTTTATTGACCAATTTGAGAAAATCCTTTGGAGTAGAGTGTTATACCGCCTTCTAGTTAAGCTCCGACTCCGAGTGCAGAATATTGTTCTGATATAACCTTAATCGCAATGTGGTAACCTAATATGAGTTTTGACCCTCCAGAACTTGAGTCTTTCGGAGGTTCTTGTTGAAGTTGAGAGCGTGGATCATCTTTTGGTGAATTGTTGGCAATTCCTGAACAAGACGATTGGGTTTATGTCGATGGGAAGTCAACTTCATGTGTTGCTTTTGTCTTTGAATTATACAAGGAAGCAGGACTGTTTGGGGAACTTGCAAGCTCTATTCAAGTAACTGAGTTTACGGTGAGCATGCTGCATTTAATTTTAAGTGTTAATCATCTCCAGTTATTACTAAGCTCCATTTTTTCTGATACCTTCATTTATTTTTCAGATAAAAGATGCATACTCTCTGAATTTCTTTGACAACAATTCAAGCCGTTTGCCTGAGTGGTGCAACGATGGGGACACGGTAAAACTTCCCTACTGCCAAATTAAAGGGAAATACCGGATGGAGTTACCAGGATACAATACCGTGGATCCCTATCCCCACATGAACGAGCGGTGCCCTTCGTTGCCACCAAAATATTTCAGACCAGAAGGCTGTTGAGCAAAGACATTTTCCTTGTAGTTCTGCAGGTTATTGTGCCTGGATCTGATTATATTCTACTCGATACAAACTGTATACATCCTGTATATTCTAGTTATTTCCATATGCAATACTCAACAGGTTTGGCATATGCCTAATACTATCTGCCGACTCGAGAGTAGCCAATCATTGTAAAAATGTACAGATTGAAATACCGAAGTCAGGATCCTAATTTAATAGTTATCTTTGTGTGTTCAAAATTTATAACTACTCTTTTGATCATAATATCGTGTTTGCTCCACTGTTAAGAGGCATATCTGTTGACTGTTACAAGTGCTCTGCAGTCTTGTTTTGATGTTCTGCAAAGTATGAACTTGGGTTTACAGATGATAAATGATTTAAACAGTTAGAGCAGGTTCCTTGGCAGAATCTGAATGGGAAGACCTCGAGTAGGAACCGGCATTGGATCCCTTCGGAAACGGCTGTCGTTGCAGCAGAGCTTCCACGTGAAGTGCGTTACCAGGTAATGTATGGTGACCAGTGTTTCAATCTTGGCAAACTCGTATCCAGGGCATATACGAGACCCCCCTCCGAACGGAATGTAACTGTACGGGGCACCCCTGCTGGATTCTCGAAACGCCCCGGATCAAACTTTGATGCTTCTGGGAAAATGCTATCATCCATGTGAGTCATGCCACTCACCCACAAAATCTGCCATCCTTTGGGAATCAAGTATCCTTCATACTCGATGTCCTCCAGCGTCTTTCGGAACCCTCCGAACAATGGGGGGAATGTCCGGAGCGTCTCCATCGCCACTCTCCAGGTATACTTCATCTTGCCAAGATCTTCCCATGTCAGGAAATCTCCACACTTCTTGATCCCTTCTTGCTCTGCAAATAATTCAATACAATAATGTCGTAAACCTTCATTCATTCTTACATGGTATTTTCTGAGTTTATGAACTTTTGAGAAATAATTGACGAAATAAGCTTCTAAATAATTCATAAGCTGTGAAAATAAGCACAAACCTTTTATAAGTTCCCCAAAACACAAGTTCCTCAACCACCAACTTATTTTTTCATAATCTTATAAGCAACAATCTATTTACAAAAATAATTCTACTATAGTTTGTTATTTCCTATACATACCCTTTCAATTCTCTTTTCTCTTCAATTTTTTTTTCTTTCTAATGCACACTTCTCTCTCTAACTTATAAACTCAATTATCCAAACACTATTTATAATTTCTTTAGACATTACATCTTATAAGCTCTCTCAAATAGTTTAGCAAATACCCTCTTAGTCGTCATTACAAATACAGAAAGCTAGAGCCAGTTATACATACCTCTGAGAACTGCTGCGTATATGTCGGGATCATTTGCCAGAACTCGTACCATGAAAGCGATCAAGACTGAGGATGTATCGTGTCCTGCAACCATAATGAGCATAACATTATGTATGACCTCGTCGTCGGACACCAGTTGTTGGTCGTGTTCGCCGCGAATGGTGAGCAAGCAGGTGATGAGGTCTTGATGAGATGAAGCTCCGGCGGCGAGCTGAGCCCTCTTATCAGATATAAGATCTTTCAGCATCTTCTGAACCTTGGCACTTGCCTTGAGGCTGCGGTTGAAGCGTGTGAAGGGCAAATTAAGGGGGATAGACCACATGCCATCGATCATGTGTTGGAAATTCATCACGAATGTGTCTCTTCGTGCTCCTCTCTCCACACCAAACAGAAGTGAGCAGATTATGTTGAATGTCAGCGTCTTCATCAGGGCATAACCTGAATAATTCACCATGTCACTTATCACTGCTAGGGTGTAATTAAGTCGAGTAATGCTAAACTCAAGTTTGACAGCTCGTTGAGCTTGGGTTTTCTATCGAGCACCTCAAAGTTCACGAGTCATGAGCCGATTCTGACTTAGTCAAACCTAAACCTAGCTTTCTACATTTAGATTGAAATTTAAGGAAAATTTTTACATCATAACCTATTGGTCATTTAAGAAAGATATTTATAATTTATATCATAAGCTATTGGAGGAGAAGCATTTTACCAATAGACTAATTACAACAAAACTTCCTTGTTATTTGATTTTTGACAACAGATATCTGGTATGTCCCCTCAGTTTGAAGTGTGAGATTTTGATTCTATTTTTTTTAATGACATAATATATTTATTAGAAAATAAATGAGGTATCAAGTCTTTGGATAGCTTGGAATAACTCTTTGAAAAGGGTAGTTTTGTTAAGTTTTTACGTAGTTAGTGTATTTTTCAGGTTAATAACAAGCTTTACTAAACAAACTCAAATGAGCTTTTATCGAGCTGATATTCGAGTAACTTGACTGATTTACGGTCCTTAGTTGCTAGAAGTTCACAAACATAAACACACACACACACTAATACGTACCTTGAGACTGGTTTTCCCATGCCAATGCATCTTGAGATGCATCCTGACTTCTTCCTCCATCTTACCAATGTAATTCTTCAAGCTATCCAGTTTGAGGAAAGAAGCGAGAGCGTTTCTAATCCGCTTATGATCCTCTCCGACAAGTTCCAAGAGGCAACGATCGCCTAAGATCATCCTCACCGACTCCGGCTGTTGGTTGCTCAATTTGTTCCCATCGTTAGAGAACACAAATCTGTTGGCGGCCTGACCATAGATAAACACAGTTGGTTTGCCGAAGAGGCTCAGCTTCGAAACGGCGCCGTACCGTCGAGCTCTATCGGCAATCCAATTCTCGGCGGTGTTGGCTCGCATGGCCCACAGAAGGCTGAGGCTTTGCCCGATGAATGGTATTCCTAATGGTCCCGGCGGTATCTTTTCCGGTGCTTTTCTTCTCGTAGAGAGAAGCAACAGTAAAGGTAGTAGCAAGAGAGAGAGGAGGAGGAGTAGGGAGGCCATTGTCATGGAGAATTCAATCTTACTTATTAGTAGATGTTGTGCTTTATATATAAACAGGAGATTTTATCAGTGTCTTGACCTAGCTAGTTGGTTTTTGGATATATCAGATTGTGATTGCAAGGAATTTTGTCTTGGTGTTATATGGAATCTATGGTTTTGGTTCCCTTTCTCATATCGCTAGTAATGATTTTCTCAAAAAAATATTAGTTCAACTTACTAGCTAGAATATTAATTTTACCAACTTGCAAACGTTCGATACATTGGTTTCTTATTAGATGTGGGATATAAAAAAATTCAGTTGCTTTTCTCCTACCAGTAAATTTACTGTTTGAGTTATTTAAAGGAATTAGTGTGTTAAAAAAATAATGTATCATTATATTTAAGTGTAAATAGGACTTTAAATCTTCAAATTATTTTGGTACCATCAATTATATCCTGAATAATCATAAATATTTTTAAAATCATGAACTATCGATTTTGTACAATTGATTGCCATGAAATGATTTTGTATCCCGCCCATTTTTTTGATTCCACGAAAGTTGATGTGGCTCGCATGATTGTCATATTTAACATTTAAAAACATTTACATGACGCAACAATGTCGCGGGATTGTTAAATACATTGTGATAATCCGACGAGTCATGTCAACTTTTCGGAGCAAAATAAATAAATAAATGATACTATTGATATAAAATCGATAGTTAAGGATTTTAAAAAAAAAATCCATAGTTCAGACTATAATTCATAGATATAATATAGTTTGAGGTTTAAAGAAATATTTATTATATATTCAATATTATTTTGAATGTCAGTATAATGTTATTTATAAGTGAAACTTTTTCTCTGTTTTTAGTAAGCAAGATGTTATAAATATCAAAGTTACTAAAATATCCATAACGTCACACTCAATTAATTTTTATATTTTCAGCAAAAAATTCGTTACACATTTAACACTATTGAGCAAAAACTCTTTGGAAGAGAGAGACGTATTGTCCAAATCATGAGATTCTTCTCCTTTTTGAATTGAATGCTACTAACAACATAAAACATGGGGTCCGATTGCATAATGGATGCTGGAAAATTGGTAGCTAAGGTAAATGAAATTTATTCGCCCAAATTCGATCTCAACAATACTTGAAATTTTTTCGAAGAGAATAGCTGATCGGCAGAAATATGAAAGATTGCCGAGAAATATCACATACCTGTTAAAAACAATTACTCTTGTCTTTATATTTGTTCATTTAATTCCATTTTGTTATGTCCACAAAATTCGTTCACTTCATTTCATAGACATGGACCTCACCCAAAAATCAATACTTTTATTCATATTCAATCTACTTATTTAAAAAAAAATAACGATGAGTCGATGACCCATATTTTCCACTCATATAACATATTTTATTATATGGATCTCACTCTCCACTCACTTTACACTCATTGCATTTATTAAAACCGTGCTGACGAAAACTTGTTCCAAAAGGGGAAGTTCTCCCAAAGCCCCACACCCAAATTTCATAAGAATATGAGGGAATAAATCACGATAACTCAGCGGTTAAGAAACTATGATGACTTTATCTAGTATCCACAAGAAGTCACCATAAATGAAACTCACATACTGCGGCTGCTAGGATTTGATCTTTAGTCCTTATTCCAAATCTACTAGCTCTTAACCAACTGAGTTAAATAGATATCCATTTAATTGAAATACTACTACTACTACTAATAATAATAATAATAAATAATAATAATAGATATGGTACGTATCATCTAGCTTCATTATGTTATAAATATTCAAGTGTATTTATATTTTGCAGACGGCACGGCGCAGCTTAGCTTTAGTGGAGCATTACAATAATTTTGTATTAATTAAACTTTTGTTATTTATAATTACAAAAGTAAATTACCAATGAAAATATGTCATCTGTCTCTTTCACTTGGTTTTTTGCAATTCGAAAAGTTGGAGGTTTAGACAAAAATTACAAAAATGATGTTCGAGAATCTCGACTAAAGCATCCCTTCAGCTCCAAGAAATAAGCTTCAACACAAGCAACAAGACAAAAACTTGGATGAGTTCCGTTTCACCATGAGCTCATCCGTGTTTTTTTGTAAAAATTAGGGTTTATTAATTCAAAATTATGGTTTATTATTCAAAATTTGGGTTTATTAATTTCAATTATGATTTATTATTCAAATTAGGGTTTATTAATTTCAATTAGGATTTATTAATTCAAAATTAGGATTTATTAATTTCAATTATGGTTTATTAGTTCACTATATGATTTATTAACTCATAATTAGGATTTATTAATTTAAAATTATTATTTATTAATTCATAATAGTTATATTAATTTATAAATAAAATTTATTAAAGTAATTAATTTTAATTAAAGATTAATTAAGGGTGGTCTCCTGTAAGCGCCAAGCAACAATTACGTACTTGCCAACAAATAATGGTGACAAGAATATTTACCTACTTAATTGCGATTAACTAACTATAAAAATGTAGATTAGCTAGCCTCTCAACTCTCAAGTACAATACCTGATCGTCAAATTTGAAACATTATACAAATAAAAATTACCTCTTTACAGAATCCATCATCCCTAATCATATATTGTATTTGAGATAATCTATTTCACTCATCGTGTCATACTAATGTACCATTCCGGATGGATATTCGGTTAGTACAGTTAGTTTTGACCTAAAAATCGAGCCAAAATAACAGATTTTAAAATACAAAACCGACGAACCAATAATTTTGAAAATTAATAGTAATAACTTATCGATTTTCTTTTAATTTATATTTATTTTGAATTTTTTAATTTTTTTTATAAACAAGTTCATATTCTTATACTCACCCCCTAATTAAAAATATTAAAGAATATATTGATTAATATATGAAAGACATAGAAATTAACAATAGCGTGACAAAATTATTGAAATTCAACAAAAGTAAGATCAATAATTAATATGTCCTACATACACCAACAATCCAACATTTCAAAAGAAGACAAAATTATAAATTATAGAAAATATCCAACATTATAATATTTCATAGAAATATATTTCGAAAATACATAATACAAAATACTAAATTAGTACCCTATTTTTTAAAGATAAATATTGAAAACAAATAATATAAATAACGGAATTAATTACAATACCAACGTAAATACATTTTTTCGATGGATTTGAGGAAAGTACCAAATCCGTTGAAATCGAAATAACCAAATTTATTAAAATAAAACCGTACAAATTGAACTGTTTTAGTCAAAATATGTTTGGTTCAGTTTCTTGATTTTTCGAACTTTGCTCAATCCTACATACCACTTTCAAATTGTAGTTTTGTTTCTGTTTTTCTCTTGATTTTAAATTCTTATCTTGTAATTTAATTTCGTAAATATTAATTAGGGTTGATCATACCCAATTATATCATACAATATTTATTTTCAACTTTTTAGTTAAAGATTGATACTTAGAATTGACTGTTCTATAATTAGAATACACTTTTTGTAAGTTTCATGTTCGATAATTAATGTTAATTACAATGCATATTATTCTTATGTTTCTTATAATAATAATAATAATAATAATAATAATAATAATAATAATAATAATAATAATGGAATATGACCATTTCCGTTTCATTTAAAGGGTAGGGGGGAATTAATTCTCTGCAAAACACCCGGGCTTAGGCATGTTGAAGCTATTTTCATGGCGTCGCGCAATCCATCCTTCATCTCCATCCTTATTCACTCACCTTCCTGCCATGCCTTTATCTCGGTTCCTCAGCCACTCCCGCCATCTTCAGTGGCAGAATTAGAAGAAGTTTACGACCCTCCTTTTTCCCCCACCCGCGCTGCTCAAACTCTCCCAAAGAGAAAAACGTCCAAATCCCTTAAAAAGAAAGACAAACCAAAAGATGATAATAATAATGAATATAAAAATAGCGTTGAGAAACCGCCTGAGTTGCCCTTTGATTTCATGTACTCTTACTCGGAGACCAGCCCGGGTGTTGAGCCCATTTGTTTCCGGGAGCCCCCAAAGTTCTCTCCTTTCGGGCCGGGCCGGATCGACCGGGAGTGGACCGGGACCACCGCCCCGGCCAAGCAGAAGCCCGATTCCGAGAAGTTGGCGGAGGAGCGCCAGAAGGTTCTGGGCGATCCCATTCCCGAGGAGGAGGTCGCTGAGCTAGTTGAAAAGTATCGCCACAGCATTTGCTCCCGTCAAGTCAATTTGGGTATAGTATGTTTTTCTAATTAGTGAACATTGTGTTTCTTCCCATTTGCCCAAGGGTTTGGTTTTCATTTGCTTAGGGTTTGTAGAAAGATTACTCTTTGTCTCAGTAAGCTGGATTAATTGGTCACTACTTATGCTTTTTGCTTATCTTTATTTCTTTCTAAATTAGGCTGACATTTCTGAAATAATTATGCAGAGCAACCAATTTGTTGGCTGCTATTTCTATAAGTTGAGGAGGTGGGGAGAAGTTGCTCTTTCACTAAACTAATCAATATTTGACTAGGTTGGGTAAGATTTAAATGAAGGTTACTACCATCATCTCATCACTAGTCTCTTGACTTTATTTCTAGTGCAATTTAAACCTTAATGGTTCAAGGATGTGTTTAAAGAGGATTTATTTGAAATCCACTACCAAATCATCACGCATAATCAGTTATGAATCATAATAAAACTTCATATTGATCGATTCTGAGGTTAATTTGGTTGTAGGCTACTCCACCCTTGTTTACAGAGTTCACCTTTCTTAAGTTCTTCTGTTAATCGAAATATCTTGCTGGATCTGAACTCGATTATAGCTATTGAAACATTTTCCCTTTTCTTGACGGATTGATAAGTTTGAACCTGATTATGATAGGACGAGGAGGTGTTACGCATAACACACTCGAAGACATCCACAGCCATTGGAAAAGGGCCGAGGCTGTGAGAATAAAGTGCTTGGGGGTGCCAACTCTTGACATGGACAACATTTGCTTCCATCTTGAGGTTTCAGACCCTCACAACTCTGACATATCTTAGAACTCTCTCTCATTCTTATTAGCTAATGACTGTTGCAGTTCGTTTGTAGGACAAGACTGGGGGAAAGATTATATACCGTCACACGAACATCCTCCTCCTATATCGTGGCCGTAATTATGAACCCAGAAAACGACCGCAAATTCCGCTGATGTTATGGAAGCCTTACGCACCAATCTATCCTAAGCTAGTGAAGAATGTGGCTGACGGTCTGACATTTGAAGAAACTAAGGAGAAGCGAAACAGAGGACTTAATTCTCCCCCTCTAATGAAACTCAGTAAACTTTTTTCGTATAATTCTGAGATTCTAAGATTTGAGTGTATCAGATGCTTAACGTTGTCTCTTTGCAGCTAGAAATGGCGTGTATGTATATGTTGTGGAGAGAGTGAGGACAGCATTTGAGACTGATGATGTAGTGAGATTAGACTGTACTCATGTGGGCTCAAGCGATTGCAAGAAAATTGGTGTCAAATTAAGAGTATGAAAACCGATTTTGTTTCTGTCCAGATTTATATTCTTGAAGGAAATTATGAACCCTTGCTTTCCATCTCTTATTCAGGATCTGGTTCCCTGCGTTCCTATCTTGTTCAAAGACGAACAGATTATACTCTGGAAGGGGAGAAGGTGAATGAGATCTTTGTATCTTTGCTTATGTTTGGGGCTCTCGATTCGAGAAAGGATGAACTCAAAAGGACTGTGAAAGAAGTCAACAACTGAAATGAAGTTACATGATTCCTGAATGGTTGGCGGTTACGACTGGAGAATGAGGTGTTATTTAAGTCTTGCTGAGTCTTGTCATTTTCAAATTATATGTACATTATCATTGGTAGAAATTAATGATCTTTTCTAGACTCTTGTTTGTGGCCATTCGAAGTCGGTATGAGGATAGATATTGCCTTTCATGTATAGAATATCATAGCACTTGAATTGGTTTCCATGACAAATATACACGTTACATGTATTGGTGAAATGAAACGAGAGAAGAACATGAGCCACAATATAACTAATGGGTACATGAAGAACATATTTCTACATGCCTTACTTTCTGAAAATTGCTATGATCATAATTAGCAAAAGAAACCCAAAAGGCACCTTCCCTAGTTGAGAATCCATGATAAAGATCATGGATTTATGAATCAAACATGTTAACGCTGAGATTGTATAACGATATCCATCTGATTTCATGGCGCCAGGAGTAGTTTTCTGAATCCATTGTTCTTTTAGGCGGACACCCTGAACTCAATAGTGAATTTATCCAGACTTGATCTGATATCACAGGTTCGTCGTCATCGTTCCTGTGCCAACTCCAAAATGCGTGAGTCGAATTCACGACGTTGAACTCACCATGACCGAAGCTTGCTTCGTGGAAGACAGACCACTCAGGCGGCTGCTCCTTGTACCTGTGTGCTAAGCCTTCTCTGTTTCCACCATCACCAATCGTGATGTGTACAAATCCACAAGGATCGGATTTACCATTGAAGACGCGCTTCTGTTACAACATCCAAATAGTTTAGTCTGGAGCTCAAAGATTGAATACATATAGAAAAAGGAAGCTTCCTCTAAACATACCGTGCGTTCGTAGGCATGAACATGGCCAGTGAACACGACATCTACAGCAGCCGCATGTAACAAGGGCTCCAACGCTGCCATCATGCCGTCACCTTCGCCTTGATGAGCCTCGTTGCTGTTATACCATGGAACGTGGAACACTACGACGATCCACGGTGTCCTTCCACGATTCACCTTGGAAAGATCACCCTAATAACATCCAAAACAAATCAATATGGTTCTCACATTGATACATACAAACACACATAAAAGTAGACATACCTTGAGCCACTTGTACTGATCAGATTTTGCATCATAATCTGTATAGGAAGCTAGCATGATAACATGAACGCCGGCCACGTCAAACGAATAGTACAGATTTGAACCAGAACCGCTCTCTTGATACGGCATCTTCCATCGTGAATTATAGGACAGGAAACTGTGTTCGAGCACAGGTATGGTCTCCTTGTCGTGGTTGCCTTGAGTCACCATCCACGGCCTCGTGCTCGCCAGCGGCTGCACCAGCTGCCCGAACGAGTCCCAGTTGGGCTGTATGTAGTCAGCATAGGAAAGGTCTCCCGGAAGCAAGAGAAGATCGTGTTGGAACCGTGCTATGTGGTCCAAAGTCGACTTAGTCCATTCAGTCTGACCTAGATCACCTGCAACGGCCAGAGTCACGGGCAACTTAGACGGCGGAGTTCTGAGCTGGAACTCCGGACCACCTCCGCCGCATTTGTAGTAGTAGGTGGTTTGTTCATGGAGTGGACCGATCACGGTGTGGTGAATCTTGCCGGATTTGTAGGTTAAGTAAGTGTAACTAGTGTTCTCTCCCTGAGCTTTGGAGGTGTAGTCGTTGGGCGACGTTCCGTATTCGACTACGCTCGGAGATTTCTCGTCGCTAGTGATCCATGAGATCCGCATGTGATTAGCTCCGGCCAAGGAGATGTGTACCTGAAAATGACAGCCCACCATCAGAATTTCAAAATAGCCCGTTGACGAGAACCTAACATTTTCATGAACAAGAATGGAGATGAGTCACCTGCTGAGGAGAAGAAGGCGGCTCCGAGCTCGACGGGAGACGAAGCATTTCACGTGGCGGCGGTCGAACATAATCAGCCGCAGCGGCGAGCAGCAGTGCCGCTGCTGCCACGGCCACCATGAGAAACAGTTTTGAAGCCATGATCGATTTATTTTCTTTGTTGATGAAGTTTATATAGGCTTATTGACGTGTGACAGATTTATTAGGATTAAACCTGAAATTTGTCTTTGATTCTGATTCCTTCAATGGGAAATTCGCTATAAAGTTCCCGTGATTTTGGCTGAACACATAAGTGAATTGGTAGGCCCTTTATTGACTTCTTATTGCCCATTTTCATGAATCATGTCAGAGAATGTCTTTGATTCACACATGTCCATGATTAATGTTTCAATTGGTGGAAAACTTTGGAATAATTATTATACACTTGATTATGGTACTAATGGAGTACGGGTTATGATATTAATTTTGTGTTAGTGGGTCTGATGCAGCTACAAATAGCAGGACAAATATTTGAAAAATCTTTTGTAATGGTATAAGTTTCGATCTACTATAAACTCTTAAGAAAAATAAAGATAATATTGAAAATATATGTGAAATGTGTAACAATAAAATTGTTAGATATAGGTATCACCGTGTTCACATATAAAGTAAATGAGTGGATTTGCACTAGTTAAGATGCCTTGAACTTATTGAAGTTTTAGGTTAAATAATATGTTAATATCTATGTCACTGTTTCTATATAATATAGATACATGATATATTAATACTATCGTATCCATATTATATATAAAAAAACTATTGTATTATTGTATTATAGGTATTAAGTTAATTAGGCCCAACTTAATCTGAGTAATGTTTTTTCTGTAGATGTAATGAATTATTTAAAATAAAATACTATATGCAATATTAATTAATCATATAATCCAATAGAAATTTACCTTAGTTATAGGCCTTAATTATATAATCCCTTGTATTTTTACATTAGTCATGATTGTAGATATTGCGGAATGTAACATATAATTTATAATATAAAGAACAACTAATACGCATTAATTATAAGATTGCATATCTTACTTGTACAATCCATTATATATATTGAGAAGGCACATAATGGGAATTGAGAAAAATAAGAATAAAATATTTTGGAGATCATATTGGATTGAAGATCAATGTAGTATCTCCGATATTTAGTGAGATGTATAATTAACAGATAGATAGATAGATAATAGGTTGTTGGATTTTCCTCCACCTGCATTTAATTTCCTTAGATTTTGCTAATCATTTTTAGTGAACAAGTATGAAATTTATTAAAGCCTTGATAGTGGTATAGATATAAAACTATAGATAGTTGTTTAGTAGATTAGTTAAAAATATAGATTTAAAAAAAAAAAGAGGCTAATGATCACTAGGGGCTAGTGGTCGCTAGGTGCTAGTGATACGGCAAAAGAACCAAAAATGAGGCTAATAGCCGCTACCCACGTGCGATGTTAGCTAATTAGCTCGCAGAGTACCTGGCGATCGTTAACCTCATTTACTACGCAGATAGGATATAAATCGGCCTCAACCGTGAGTTCTGAAACAAAACGTAATATAGCTTTTAACATGGCATTAATCGGCCTAATCGGACCTACCAAACGAGGCCTAAATGTGTACATGGTGAAAATATGATGGATTGGAATTTGGAATAAGAGAGAAATGATATGATGGTGAAAAACGCTCGGCTACATCCCATCTCCTCCGGGAAGAAGAATTGCTACTCCATCCCCACCACCGCTCTTTCACGGTTCAGCGACAATTCGCATTCCCCCTCCAACCATGAGACCGACGTCTTCGGCCGGTCATGGCTGTTCAATTCTAAATTTAGGAACTGTAGCAGGGTAAGAAAATGCCCAAATTACTTTCTCCAAAGGAGACAGAGATAGCAAGAGACGACGGAGGTGCCGGAACTAGAGTGGCTCAGACACGTCGGATGTGGCGCCGCCGGAGTAGAAGCCGTTGGAGAGCTATGCGGTGTGGAAGGCGTCTGTGAAGTTAATGAGAGAGAGATGAGCTAGATTATTCAAATCTATCTAATTTTATTTTAAAAATATTTCATTGTCAAAATGATATTGTTTTGATCGGGTTAGTGCTACGTTGACATAACTCGCACAAATTATGTCATCGGGCTTTCATGTCAATTTTAATTTGGGTGAAATTTCAAATCATGATAAAATTATAATAATATTTAGATTTATGTATTTATTCACATATTTTAAAGTTCATGTATAAAACCACAAACCAACCAAAGTTTGTTTATTTTAACCCTGATAATCCCACCTTTAACTCATTTTTAAAGATTGATAGTACGACTGATACATATTAACTAGTCTAAAACAAATTATATATTTTCCTTTAACGAAAAAGTACTAAAATGAAAAAGAAATTACCACTATAATAAATTGATTGACAATACACGTTTATCCATGCATAAAAAATTGATAAATATAAATCTGTTAATATTATATTATGTTACGTATTTCTATCATATCATTCATTTGTAGTATTACGTGACATTACAAGATTTTTAATTTTTAATTTTTAATTTTTTTAAATTCTCCACTTTATGTCTTCTTAATTTTTAATTTTATTACCAATGAATGCAGACCTTAATTCTAAATATGAATACATTAAACTCTAATTTTTTTGGTCAATTTAATACAGAAATTTAAAAACTGAACTCGACCCGAGACTTTTTGACATTATCACTGCACACATTAAACTCTAATTTGATGTTTCTCTATGCAATTGTATATAGAAGTATATTTATTCAAGCTTCCTTTATTATGTTATACAATCATAATTATATTGTTAATTAGATCATAGATAGATATAGAATGGTAGTTGTCAAAAAGTATGAGTCAATCCATTTTAATTCCTTAACTATATATAGGCTCTACCTTATTTGCATGTATGTGATTGCGTAAAATTCGGATACATATTTTTGCATTGCCATATATCTGTATATACAAATTAATATATTTTGAGATAGAAATAGTGATATAATTGCATGTTAAAGTTTTATAAAAATATAATCAGTAGCAGATTCAAAAAAAAAAACTATTAGGAACCCAACTAATAATGATAAAATGCAATAAGTACAATTTTAAAACAAAGTTAGAAGTTAGTAATATTTTTAGTACAATCATAACTTTTAATCATGTCAAAACGATAAAACGAATCAACCAATGAAGCTGATGGCTCCACAACATGACCATAAATTTTATTAAATTGATTAATTTCCAGTTATTATCTTCATATCACTCTTTTAACTACGCTAGGTTAGATTAATAATAATAATAATAATAATAATAATAATAATAATAATAATAATAATAATAATAATAGTTATTCTATTCATTTCATTTTATTCTTACTCCATTCAAACTCTGTTAATATCAACCATAGAAATATCTATTACATTCAATTCCATTCTATTCCTTTATATATTCATTCATGCGTACCAATCACACCTAAACATCTCAAAAATGCATCTAAATTGACAGGCAGCGAAGATCAACTGCTCGAAATAGTTTTGGTCTCTCGGGAGGTTTGATGAATTTTCAACATTCACATCACTGAATCAAATTATAGTTTACATACAATAGAGGATCAATGTGCAATGAAGGGAATCACGCCTAAACTTCCGAAGCTCATTACGGTAGGAACAAACACCACCTCTTGAACAAAAATAGAACCACCAACAATTATTTTTGACAAAATTTTCAAATTACAATGTTCAAATGACTCTAGTTTCTCAGAATAATATATATATTGATAAACAAGGAAGAAAACGAAAAAAAGGTAAATTTGTATGAACTCGAAGAAGAACAAACTAAGTCAAAATTTCATGAGAAGAATGATCAATCTGAAAAGTCACGTATGTAATTCAAGCAAACTTGGTGCTCAAGAAACCATTGGTCCCTGGAACTGCAATTGGCCGCAATATGGAAAAGAGAGGCTGTGAAATCGGAATTGAAGTTGGGACAACAAAAGGCTGAGGTACATTCGCCATAATTGGGGGAGTCATGCATAGCTGCATTGCTTGAGCCGAAGCATTTCCTATGAAGACAAGCTCTTTAGTTATACTAAACACAAAGGGATATATATTGCTACTTCTATCTCCATATTAAAATACAGTATGTAACAAATGTGGCACGCATATTATTTGAGTTTTAACCACATTCAACAGAACGCTGTTGGATATTTTAACTACTTAAATCATTCAAAAAAGAATTGAGCTAAAAGACAAAAACCAATCAGCCTATTTGGTTCCAATCAGACACGTAGCAGTATGCCAGTAACCTCATACAATCATACTACATGTGTATGTGCATATAAGTAAGTAGAGCGACCAAGTCAATGGACCACAATAATTACTAGGGTCATCCACGTGTTTTACTTTTAACATATGTGGATTAGCCAGCATAATACATTTTTTCATCTAAACATACAGTCCAACTAGACATCATGATCCTAGGGGGTAATGAGTTACTAGTTCCCAGAAGTCAAAATCCTAACACATGAACACCAGCAGGCTCCATGAGTGCATATCAAGCAACTTAACTAGCCTAATGATATCTTCCATGTCACAGATTAAATAACTTGTGCGAGAAACCATTTGACTCGATCTTTTCATTTTCAATTACTCCTGCCTTCTAATATTGAGCTAGTAACTTCTAGCTTACAGCCACATACATACCTTGATGCTTAGGAGGATGCACTTGATGCAGGGTTGATCCAGGCCGCATAGCTGCTGGAGAGAACCCAGATGCACTCTGTACAACATCCTGAACATTTTTATAGTGGCGAAGTATCAGTAGAATTCATATTGGCTACTGCAAAGCATTTTTCACAATCAAAACTGCCCCCAAATAAGTGAAGGAAAACAATGGAAAAATAATATGAACTAAGAACGAGAATCCAAAAACGACAATTCTCAGAGACTCAACTGTGACAAGAAACAAAACTCTGAGAAAGTTGACTATGTTGAGACACATAACTCAAAAAGGTTAGCATTCCATTTGGTTTCATTTCTACATCTATTTTCTTTCACTGAAGAAAAACATATTCGAAACTAAATTTATCAACTTCTCCCTTAATCGAACTATATCTGCAGTTAAACATAGTTTCCTTAATACTCATAAGAAAGTAGTAGCATTGACAATACATCTACAGAGAAAAGTGTCTACCCCTAAGGATATCACTACCTCCATCAAAACATCTGAGCACATTTTCATTCGCTACTTTTTGGTTTTTCCAATGCACTAACAAAACATATTATTCCACAAACAATCTACAGAGAATGGCTGGAAACAACACCATATGCAGTGTAAGCATTCTGCAGTTTTCCTTGATGGACACAGGGCCACAAGCATTTGAACAAAAAATCAAAACAAGCATTAATAATTAAGAAGGAAGTAGATACAGCATAGCGTCTTACACTAGAAACAGGATGCGCACAAGCAAGAGGCCCTCTTCCAAGCATAACCTGAGAATGTTAATTAATTGTAAAGATTAGAAAACCCTTGCAAAAATATTTTCTGTACAAATTTAATTAACCAGTGGCATACATTTTGTGAGTTTGGATGGACATAAGCATAGCTTGTTTGTAAGTTTTGATATTGGCCAGTATATCTAACAGGTTGTGTCCTGTTCACCACTTGTCCAATAACCTGCACATACAATAATGCTAGTAAGAGATGGTAAGCTAAAAGAACAAGAGAAAATATAGCTTCAGTGGACAGAAGTCCTTAAATTCTTAGGAGCTGCCCAACCATTCTTTATCAATCTATTCAAGACAGCCACTCAAGTCTACCTAGTGCTAACGATAGCAAGGCTACAGCAGGAAATGAGTCTATACACAGTACAAGAGCTACTTTGGGAGGTAGTGAATGAAAATAGCAGCTATTTGATACTTCATAATATTGAAGGAATATATGCACAGAAACAAATGGAATGTAAGACTTACAGGTTGCACATATGGTGCATCATTGCCACCATGCCCATAGGTAACATTATTATATGGAACAAACTTAACAGGTACAGAGGAATGAGCAAAATAATTTCCATCAACTTCTTCCCGTGCACTTGCCATTGGTGCCATTGTGTAGGTTCTTGTCATGTAAAAATCAGTTGCTCCATTAGGGACTGCAGGAGGAGTCACTGCTCTATGTTGCATCATTGATGGACAGAACATTTTAGCTCCAGGATTGAGCTTAGATTCCTGAAAAAGGAAAATAAAAATTAAAAGTTGTAACAATAGAGCTTGTGAACTATATGACTATTTGAAAATGTATCAAGAATATGGGAACAATTATCCAGCACACCTATCCCCTTGCAAATATTGACAAAATCAATCCAGATTAGAGTAATTATTCTTAAAAGGAACCAAACTCCAAATATTAAATGTAATCATGCACGGACATCCATAGTACCTTAGCAGTTCTCTTGACACTCGAACCTTTTGGAGGGACCAACAGGAAGGGATTTGATGATGCACTGAGGCATGATTCTGATTTCACATCGATGATGGCAGTTGAAGCAACAGAATAATTTGGTCGGGAAGGTAAAGTTGACGCAGTCCCATTCGTCATAGCCTTCTCATGATTCTGATCCTCGAGTGTGCTAGAAAGACCAGAAGAAACTTCCTGCAGTTCTAGGCACACGAAATCCTCTTGCACATGTACAGCAGAAGCTGATTGAGCTTCACAACTGGTGACTTCATAGAAAACGAAACAGATTTACAATCTCCTTACAACTTAGAGAAACGGAATCTTATCAATTATGATAAAAATATAAAAGCCATTTGTGTATGAGCAGGATAATTGTTGTAGTAGCACTGTAAGAGGCAGGAGTTTTTCTTGCTAATCATTAAAGATGGCTGTCGTATCAGACAATTAGGGAAGTTGTAGTAGAGCAACCACTACCATCAATCATGAACCACAAAAGATCTGAACAGTTAATTATGTTGAGTGTTCATAAAATATATTTTGACATGAATTTATCAGAGCTTTCATGTGGTAATTATATGTCATTAAGTCTAACTGTTTGCTAAATAGGGAAAGGAATGTAATAGACATGCTCTTGGCATCAGAGTATTATGATGTTTAATGCTAAATTTGTGAGGAAGCTTATCACTTATGTTAGCCTTAACTAAACAATCTCACGAGTTGATTTACGCATTTCTAATCTACAGTTCTAAATGTTATTCACATTCTTACCTCTTACCCCTTCTAAAGTTCACCAACATTATGCCTTATAAAGAATCAGACAACATGACAGACAGCTTTCTGTTAGGTAATGTTCATACTGGCAAAGAATAAAAATTATGAATGAGCTAGTTCGATTTCAAATGATGCACTCTGTTTTATTTCCATAATTTCCAGGTGTGAAAATATAAGCATCTTGGTTTTGTCTAAAATTTAAGCATCTTTATCAGTTTTAATCTTGCAATGTGTCAGCATTATAAGAACTCAAGTTGAATTGTGTTAAGCTGATTCAATGGAGAGAATCTGTCTTTGAATTAGATGTTTAGGTTATGGCATTTTCAGAAATTTAATTTTCTGAAGATTTTCTACCTTTGTTAGCAAAAGAAGTAAACATCATAAGTTCTACATTTTAAAGTCCTCTTTGTTATTGGAGCAGTCTGTAGAGGTGTTATTTATCAATCTAATTCGAGAGGGAGTAAGAAGGAAACTCACTGCTTAGACTTGGGTCTTGAGCTTCATCATTCTGCCAAACCAAAAGTAAAATTATTTAAGAAGTAATTTACAACGGAAAATTACATGCTAATAATCTATATGAACATACAGTTCTCTTGTCTTGAAACTTAAGGGGATTCTGGAAATCTCTCTGTGTTTCTTGTGAGCCATCCCCAACATGCCTGCCAACATTACAAGATGATTGAAGAGAAAATAAGAAAAATAGTACAGGAAGAAACACAATAATAATGAAGTTCAACAAAAATATATAAGGTCACTCTTAAATTCTTAATCAATACATATAATATAATATCTACTTAATCCTAAATTCGGAACTAGGAGAGTCAATACACTACCACATTTAGTGATATTATCAGAGGGATAGCATGCCAATGAACTAGCAAAATATATATTTAACAATAGCACAGATAAAGAATATGCAAAAGAAATTTTAGATAACCAACAGAACACAATAAAGCAGAAATGTCTACCTTCCATCGTCAAAAACGTTGTCAGCTTCTTCTATCAGAACCTGCAGATATAGTGGAAAAAGAAATGAAGAAAATGACATCACACTCCAAAGGAGGGAGGGGAAGAACAAGCAACGGGTAGCATGGATAAGCAGAAAGAAAAAAAAATGCCTGAGGATACGTTTCAAGCCATTCAAATTATTAGCTTCATTATTTATTGTCAGTCTATTAGCTGTCTTTTGAAAGTTCACCTTTTCAGCATTCCTTGCATCCGATCTCTCTCGGTAGTCTTCTAGGTGACTGCGCAAGGGTTTTGTTGTCCTCATAGTAGAATTGTAGGAAAAATCATTCTCTCTTTTAACTGACAACCTGCAAGTAGATAATACTTTAATAAATATACCATAATAAAGAAACCATTATGGGTTTCAAGTGAAGGTTCAAGATATATCCAAACTCATCTGAAATCTACAAAATGTCAATAAACTCCAACCCTCCTACCTCCAAAAGGATAATAAATATAAAATGCATTTTGTGTTATCCATCCATTATGTAGACACTGTAAAGACCATCATAAGGCATTTGAAACATGGAAGTTGCATCCTCGCCTTTCACTTAGGGGAAAACGGGTTTAGTTTCCTAACAGCAGGGGAAAGAGGCTACTTTGCTGTCTCAACTAAACACCGGAAAGTGGCTTCCCAGTTAGGATCTAAAGCTTTTCCCCGAAAAAAAATTCATTAGATTGGATTCAGAAAGAGGCATATATAAAAGGAATCCCTAATATTCCAATGTTTGTGATGAGCTTACCATCCACTGAAGGGACATAACAAAGTGTTTCTTTTCAAAGCCACGACCAGAATCTTAGCTTCAGTCTACCTTCATTTAAGGCTGGTATTGGTAATGAATTGCAAGTCAGCTGTAGTTCGAAAGCAAAGAGGGTATCAATCACAGCCTCAGTTTCATATTTCAAAGTCCATTTAGATCTTCATTAAGGAACTGCAGGTCCAGCTCTAGGGTTCCAACCTAGATGTCCTACCAACCTCGAGAGGTATCTGTCTATCAGGTACTAATCAAGTGACAGTGTGACACCAAATAAATTCTTACACCAAGTTCCATTAACTCATTACTCTACGCAAAGTGTTCTACAAAATATTTACCTTGATTGAATTGTGTACTCGTAGCTCCCTTTTGACTCATTTGTGTTTACCACTTCTGCATCCCTTTCCGAGCATTCAGTATAGCCTATAGCAGCCTCAATGTCATCCCCCCCTACATATCCTGCCATTCCATCAGAAGGAAGTATAACTCCCTGGAAATAGGAGAACATTTATTAGCACTACAAGTTTTTCCCATAGCGTTTAAACTTCAGATTAGAGAGCACAGGCAACCTGCCTTTGCAACAACTTGGACAAGATCTTCCGCCTGAACTATAAGCGTCTCTATGAGTGTTCCATTAACTACATTGGCGTCTAGGCTACCCTTCTTAAGCATCCTTGCTTTCTTCAACACAATTGCTAAAACAAACCACAACTCGATCAATTAAAAAAAAGAGAAAGTTACAATACATAAATTGAACATACTGTCACCAAAAATTAAGCATTCCTCTTACTTCAAAAATCGATTTTCCCCCCAATTGTAACAAGAAGAAAACAATAAACATAACAAGAAACCGAGCCAGTAAGATCAAGGAAATCAAAGATCATATACATACATATCAATCAAGAATCAGAAGAAAAGTATAAAATCGCCCCTATAAAAGAATTCAAAAATCATGAAAGTTCCATGTAGAGAAGACGACATTATCAAAAACGAACCATAGTCCTTGTCCACAGAGGCGGTGTGGAAGATTCCAGAATAAACAGAGCCATCTTTGGCGTGGACGTCAACCGACATTCCAATGATGCACATCGTGGTAAACAGCAAGGCATCTCCTAGTGCTGCCGCCGCCGCCGCCGCGTCATTTCTGATTTTTCCTTCCTCCCTTAACTCCCCTTTCTGCAGGCCATTCTACACTATCGAATAAATTGATTGTGGCAGTAATAGAATCGAAATTATTATATTGATGAATGAGAGTGAGATTGATTGATGAAGTGGGAGGGAGTGTGGAGATCTGAGAGTTGTAGCTGTAGCTTTCTTTGATTTGGAATTTGGATTCCTAGTGTACCAGAGAGAACGATGTTTGTCCACCTTTTCTGCGGGCATTTTCCAGCTTTATATATTCGCAAGATTTTTAAGCTTCCCATTTTTTCATCATCTCTCTAGTTTTTTGTTTTTTTTTTTACCCCCTTTACTTTGAGTTTCTTTTATTTTACACTCTTTTCTATCACTATGGTTACTTTTAGGGTTAATTACATTTCAAATCAAAACTTTGTCCCGACTAACATTCTCTTGTTGTGTGATACACGTACATCATCTATATCAATAATAAGTGAAATCAATCTTGTGTGTGTGATAGTGGTAGACGTACATCATCTACCTTTAAAATTTTCATTAAATTACCAAAAAAAGTGAAATCAATACAATGATAAGTTGTGATCATATTGGTTAATTTATATGTATATACTAGCATATAATCTATTGAATTTCGACGTGAAATCATTTTACTTTATAATTTATAAGTATTAGTATTTTGACTATTACATTGAAAGGAGTGTTAAAGGCGAATAAAATGTTAATAGAAAAATAGGTCACGAATATATTTAAAAAGATAAAAATAAAATATTTTTCTAAAATTTAAAAACTATTATAAATTAAACTCAAAGTATAAATTTAAAATTATTCAACCTATGAAATCTAATTAGAATGTGTGCGCGCATGCATGTATGTCTTAAATTGGAAAAATGATTTATTATTTGCATTATATACCAATTCAGTATAGTAATATCCTCTAAATATCCAAAATAAGGTCATATATATTAGATATAAAATATTTGCAGCCATCTAAATCTATCTACAATATATATACATATACCCGCCTCAATTCCTATTAAAAGTGTATAAAAAGATTAGAAATTAATTCAAAGTATAGATTCGAAATGATACGAACTATGAATTTATTTATATATATATATATATATATATAGGGTTGGATCAGTGAGAACTCATCTCAATTCCTATTAAAAAGTGTCATATAAAAGATGATAGAAATTAAATTCATAACGAAAAGTATAAATTGTTGAACAACAAAATAATTTTAGAAAGTTATGAATGCACAACATTTAGAATATCAATATATATGTGTATATCGCAAAAAGATGTGGTTCATTGATATATATATATATATATATATATATATATATCTTAAACTCGATTAAAAGTTATTTTACCAATTGTTCTCGATCAATCCGTATCATAATCCGTTAATCATCCGCATTAAGGAGTCATATAGACATTCAAATATTGTGAGCTAACTAGACCCGTCTATAATGTATATGCATATACTATCTCAAGTCCAATTAAAAAGTGACTTTACTACTAATTTTCGTCTCAAACCCATATAGTCATACTCATTCGAACTTTTTAAAATTATGAATATAAGTTGTTACAATAATTGATATTACTTGTTCCCTACCAATATCGTAAAGTAGTATTCGCTTATTACTCGAATTAAAGAGGCCATATGTTTATATATAAAAATATTTTCAACCAACTATATGTATATACCGTCCCAAATTTGATTAAAAAGACTATAAAATAGAAATTAAATTTAAAGTATATTTCAAAATTATAAAATATGTGAAATCTATTTAGAATGCATATATATGTATATGTCCTAAACTCGAATAAAGAGTAATTTTATTACTTGTTCTCGTACCAATCCTATATAATAATATTCATTAATTATTTGAATGAAAAAGGTTATACATTTAGATATAAAAATATTCTCAATCACCTAAACCATCTAGAATGTATATATATATATTTCTTTGTCCCAAACCTAATTAAAAAGAGACTTTACTCTAGCCCTACATGTATAGTGATTAGAGCCGGCAAAATGAGCCCGACTCGAAAATCCCATTCGGATACCCGGGGTTTTGGCTGGAAAATGAAAGGTCCAAAAAAAATCGGACCTAAAAAGTCCGCCGAGAAAAACTCTAGCCCTAAAGGGCTTCAGCCAAAAAACATGGGTTTCGGGTTAAAAAGCTTGTCCGATATTCTATTAAACATACATATTTATAATATTATTTAATATACATATTTATAATTTTTTAATAATATTAATTATATTTTATATAATTATTTATTTTTTTATAATTAAGAATATTAATTTTATATATTAAAAAATTTAAAAATGATCTAAAAAAAGTCCGTCCGCTCGAGATTGGTTTGAGCTTCATAGGCCCGAGATATTTCAGGTGGTCCCGACCCAGCCCGAAAAATGTAGGAGCCCAACGGGCCTAGGGCCGGGCCGGGCGGGCCGGCCTATAATAGTGATACTCATAACTACTTAACTCATTATTAGTCTCGTATAGTATTACCTACTAATTACTTAAATTAAAGAGGTCATATATTTAGATATAAAATTATTTTCAATCACCTAGACACGTTAAAAGTATTTTTTACTATTCGTTCTCATCTCAAAACTCGTATACTAACACTCTTCATTACCAAGTCCATTTATTATAAATATAAATTGTTACAATAGTTAGTAACTCTAAATATTGTGGAGGAACAATAATAATCCTATAAGCTTGTCAAACAGAATAGGCAAAAGCTAAAATTATAGATATGACATTTTTTTGGGTCTAATTTCTGTACATATTCACTCTCAAAATTTTGTATATATATATATATATAGATGCATTTATTTAGTAACGTATATTAATGTTTAAAAGCTTACATTTGAGTTACAAATTTAGAAGTTTAGAAAACGTATCTCTTATACCCTCATGTCACAACAATGTGAAAGTTTTGTTTATTCATGCAAACGGGTTTACCTATGGGTAAGCATAATTTATGGTGCGCTCCCTAATTGTGAAAATTTTGTTTCTACAATTGCCAAAAGCATAATTTATGGGCAAGCAACATCGGCCCATAAGTCGACAGTTTTTTTTCTTTCTTAATGGCAAGAAAACCCCACAGTTAGTGCAATACCACTGAACGCTGAACTACTTATAAATGAACCACGCCCCACTAGAAGTTGGTCCATTGCTTTGGGAAGCTTATAAGCTCGAGCAAACACCCTCTTAGTCAGAGAACGCTTAAAGATTGTTTACTATTTCATCAGTTTTGTTGAAAATACTCAATTAACTAATTCTACCTCGCGCAAATATATACTAATCTGGAACTCGATGGTAAATTTAAATGCACCCTCATGGGGTGCGAATCTATCTGCGAGCATCATTTTGCATCTATATCACAATGAAGGTAAATTCCTCCTAAATCTAGAGGAAGGGAAAATTACTAGTTCATAGTTTTTAAACGCCCTATCCATATATCTCCAGCCAAGAATTTGTAAGCATCTTCGACATGGCATCCAAAGTTAGATAGATGACAGATGAGGTGCAAATTTAGCATTACGCAGTCACGGGACACTGTCTTGGTCCTTAGGAACAGACTCATGGAACTCAACTTGTGTTGCAGAAGTTGGCTGTTCAACAATTTGCAGCGTCCTAGTCTCTTTTGAGTTTTCCTGCAAAGCCTAGTATAAAAAGTATCGAATTTAGATGGCCATCAAAACCAATTCTCACTATCTGAAACGATATATACTTAATATTTTATACTTTCGTACCTTGAGAAGCTCGGTCATCCTTCCAGTTCCATAGTTGAACAAAGGTGAGGACTCATTCGGAAAGGGCTCATTACCTGAAAAGACAGCTGAATTCTCTGGTGAAGATTTTAATGATTCCTCAATTTTAGCATTTGAATTCTGGGAAGAGCTCTTAGCATCAATATCTGTTGAGGTGCCCTTCTTGAATGAGCCATCATCATACTGCTGACTTCCTGGGGCAACTTGGCAGCTGGGAACAAAAACCTGTCCAGCCGGTATGGATCGACCTGGCGGTAACATGGATAAAGGTTCAACCATGTGTACATCACCATCTCCGCTGTCGCAAGCTTGTGATCCACTTGGATGACTAATGGGTTGAGGTGCAAAGGGAACAGCAGGTGCTCTTCCGGGTGGTGCATGTTTGCGTTTTGAAGCAGATGTCCGCATATCAAATCCCAGGCCAGGAGACTGACCCTGGTTTTCAAAAGTGAAACGGAAGTCGCTCCTTCTTATCATTTGAGCATGTGGAGCAACATCGATTTCTGCTGTAATTGGAGCACAATGTCCTGGCTTGAAAACAACACCTCTCAAGTTGGCACTCGAGTTGCCAATTCTAACAGTAAGCAGATAGCCAGAGTCAAATGCGGCTTCTACAAAACCAGTTACCACCTGGCCCACCATATATTTGGTTTCCCTTGTTCGGTTGCCTCTCTGAGAAAGATAATCTATCCCTCTTTCAGAACCAGGCGCATGAGCTGCTTCAACTTTCTTTAGGCTTGGATCTTTACGTGGACGACCGCGCCTCCGCTTTGCTGGCTGGGCCGACATGCCAGAGTTCCCCCCTTGATCAAGTAGATTCATATTCTGACCTTACGGTGAAGTGTCTTCTCACTTCCTAGTTACTTAGTCCTTGGCCCTGCAAGAAAAAAGCCAAGTCTTGAATAAATATGCAATTTTGCCAAGATTGGAAGACAACTAGAGAGTAAATAAAAACACAGAAATCTTGATTCCCCTTCTGAGAGTGGTCCTAAATAAAAAGGTGCACATGAAGATGATTTGGCATGTTACTCTTACTCCACACGGGACCCATGTATGATCTCTTCAGCTGATAATTTCACAAACTTTTCCCAAAGAGCACAGGAATGAGAGACTGGATCAGGTTATAGAATTATTTAAGAATACAACATTTAAGTAACTTCTATGCTGAGTATAGATGTCTCTTACATTACCACTTTTAGTGAGAGAGATGGGTATAACTTTACAAAAAAAAATTGCATCCAGAAGAATTAGGAGGATGAATATGATTACCAATTCCAATACCACAGATTGCTGAGATTGAGAATGCAGTATTAGCAGCATACACTTACTCATTAGTATATATTTTTTTTAAACCAGCAATTTCCTTATATATTCACTCCCAACTTAACGCACTGCCCTGATAAAAACTTGTGAGTGCCTGTTTCAATATTTTTCTTTTATTGTGTTGGGCACACTTAGACGAACCATTACAGGATGCATAGTGTATTTTATACTTCACAATCATGGAATGGTAAATTTCACAGCAATATATTCATTTTCCAACAGAATTCCAAAAAACAGTAGAGGTATATGAGCTTTTGACCTACATAATTGTAGCCGTAGGTAGCTTTAGATGAAAATGGATGACTCTTTACTTCCAGATGGACTTGTACCATCAGAAAATTGACCTAAAAATTGTTTATTTAGTCTAAAGAAATAAGTATGTACACAAGATAATGTTTAGCTCACAATTTCATGCATTTTAATAGCATTACTAAAGATAGGTGTCGGGCAGCATTATTTATTTTCTTAATGTTAGATAACAGAATAGGCCATATTTCTAGAATACAACCTGGATCAAATTATACTAATTATTCATGATTATTCACATGGAACTATCAAATATATACATCAGATGCTCAAAATTAAGAATATTATACCACTTTTAGAAAATAAGGAAACTTTTAAATTTTCACAAAGGTGGAATCACCACACTAGTTTGTTTAAGAGAAAGAAACTTAACTAGGCCGGTCCAAAAAGGGAACAAATTAAAAATGTTCCTTCAAGAAAAGAAAGATCAGGAGAAACTAAAGCCTATGTAAATGATTATACAAAAAATCATAAATATGTACACCTTTGAGGACCATCAAATAGTTTTATAAGATAGATTTCAAGTATGAATTATAAGAGTGGGGAAAGATATCATGAGTACTCAACCGCAGAAGACACAAGAGATATGAACCTACCGGAAATAGATGGGCATCACCTTCAGCGAACAACATTTCTTCCAAGACAGCACAAGTATGTAGGTGGGAAGGTTTTGATTTAGGGTTAATTTTTTATGAAACTGAGATGACATGGAACTTCATACACTAAACTAAAAACAAAATTAACAGCTATGATAGGGTTTTAAAAATATATAGCAATCGAATCTCACATATCGTCCTATCACGTGATACTCACCTAAGTACTAAGCCACTTTTACTTTTACTACATTTTCTCCGGATTATGAGTAGTAAGTGCAAGTCAGCTGTACTTATTTGGTTCCTAGTAACTTCATACACAAATGTGGATTTAAACGCCTAATTCAGTTTTTTAAGTAATTTAGCACGAGGAAGAAAAAAAACATATAAAAATAAATAAATATGACAAATTCTTCTTCAAGATGTTTGTAAGATAATGCACTATCAAATGTTAGAAAGTAGAAACAACAGAGTGAGAGTAATAGGTGGAAGCAGGTCCATACTCATTTTAGTAACCTCAGTCAATACATCCGTTATGTTTTTCTTTTCCTTTTGTCTTTACTGGAAAAGTTTGACTTACATATTTTTTCCAAATTTGTATCACAAAAGTTTAATCAGATTTCGCATAGTTCTCCAGATTATTCCACTTTTCAACCATGTTTACAAAAGCCCCATGGTAGATTTTCATGGTAATTGCATCTGATATAGTTCTTCATGAACATTTATATAACACTGTAAATTAAAATTTTAGAGGTCAAGGAAAAGTGCAAATTTTTTTTTAAAGGATTAGTGGGCTAGAGAACAGCCTATGTGTGAACCATAGCAACCTCACATTTGCCACAGGAAGGGAGCTGCATGAAAGTGCAACTATTAATATTATACAGAACTTAGTAAAAGCACCAGTGTGGCTCTAAATGCAGGCATAGCATGGGCAAAAACATTAATCCAAAGTGTTGTCTTCTATTCCTAACCTTGTTTTCCATAAAGATTCTTTTATTTATATATTTAAAGACAGTTCCATATTACTACTGTAGGACCACCACTTACACACACACAATCCTCCTAATTTCTAGCCACCAATTCAAAGTAGACCCTCATTGAACCTTTTGCAAATCTATACATCATAATTTCCAATACATTTAGCCAAACATATTTTCATCTGATTCATCTGACATACAACCCAACTTGTTCGAAAAAACTAAATTTGAGATTGGAGCTGAAAACACATCCTAGCTATAAGATGCACCATCATTGGTCACTCTGCTGCATTATATGCAGCAAGAACTTGCTGTGTATAACATATGGAATTTAATTTGGTGAGATTAATGTCTTATTATTTCTTTGATAGATAAGAACTGAATACGAACCAAATTTGCAATTTCTTCTTCCGAGAAGTACTCTGAAAGTTATACACTCGCAGAAAAAAGTAACTCAAAAGTTCCCAAAATACGCGCAACGAACAAACTCAACTGAACAAAATTCAAAAATCTAAACCAACATCAAGGCCAACAAGAATTCCACCAAACAATACCTACATGAACTCAATGCCGTAACAACGGATCTCCAAGATACACGTGTCCGGGAAAGAAATAAATACATTTAAACTAAAAAAAGGCAAGCTTAAAAATTAAAATGGTGAGGAAACTGTACCTCGGAAGCCCTGGCGAAGATTTTGTAGAGTTCAAATTATTGCGTATTGACAAATAATAACGAAGCTGAACCATAGTTTAGAATTATTATTTTTTATTAAACCCTAGCTAGAAGAGTGTTTTTAGGGGATAAACCTGAGAAGTGGTAGAGTTGAGTGTAAAGTTCTAACGAGTAATCAATTTTATTTTTTTCAATGAGCTTAATTAATTATTTTCTCAATATTTTAACCCCACAATTAGCATTTAGGTAATGGAATACACTGAAAGAATCAGGAATCGCAATAATCATGTGACACGTCTAAAAATGTGTCAATGAATTTTGCTTCAAATTCTTTAGTGGGAAGTAGGGATGATAGTGGATCATGGATCCGATCTATATTCATATATTCAAATTCATTTTTCAGGATATGGATCTTTAAAAATAGGATCCAATGGATCTTGACTGGATTCAGATCATTCATTTGAAATTTGGATCTGGATTTGGATCTTGATTTTTGAAATCCAATTCGACCCGTGAATCCATATAATATATATGTAATTTTTATTTTTATTTGTAAGTGTATTATATTATTTTTATTTCTAGTTGAAATTGGATAAACTAAGTTATGAAATTTGATGATAGGTCAATAACATTAGAAAATTATACATTGTATTTGAGAAAATATTGTATATGAATTGCCTATTTGTTAAGATATGTGTTACTTCTTACTATGTAATATTATTTGCTATCATGAAAGCAAAAGTAAATTTATAACTAACATCTTTTTGTATAGTGATGATCATAGAAATTCTAAATTATTATTATAATATTATTGTGTATTTAAATTATTATTATTATTATTATTGTGAATTGTAGTTGATTTAAGAATTATTTTAGAAAAGAAAATATATGGATTCGGATCTAGATCCTGGACCTTACGGATCTTATGAATCTGAGTCTGGATATAATTTTTTTTAACACAACGACTCTAGACCGGATCCGGACCCAAATAAATTTTTTTTAATCTAGATCTAGACCTAACAAGATTCGATCTAGATCCGATTTATTGTCATCCATAATGGGAAGTGTATTTTTGGAGTAGTAGAGGTAATGTGTAAGAAAGTAATGAGATAATAGCCCCCACAAGTTTAACTTTAATTAAGAGTTAATAGATTTGGAGCAATGATCGAGTTCTAATAATTCCAGTATTGAAGTTTCATCATCATAAGAGTAGCTCTTTGTGCAATAGGCATTGGTTCTCTTAGCTTCGTAACTGTTGAGTTCCATCCTCATAAGAGTAGTTATTTGTGGCACTAAACATTGGTCCTCCAAATTTTATAACCATTGAATTATCATGATTTATCCCTTCATATTTTTATAAAGTTGAGACGTGGAACTCCGAAGAAAGTAATTCCCTTTTTTAGAGTAAGTAATGATAGAATAATAATATTGTCATAATAAAGATAGAGATAGTGGTATCGGAAATGGTATAGCAATTTTGTCATTTAGGTAGCAAAAAACAAACACTCATGCACATGCGTATCACTCCCCCGATGGAGGTCTAAAATTGGCGCTTTACATTCTCATAGTGATGGAATGTGAAGGTTTTGGAGGAGAAAATTTTCTATCGTTGTCATAAAGGTGGAGGAAGTGATATTGGAAATGAATAGCACTGGTAATGGATCTCGGATTCGATCTAAATTTGTAGATTTAGATCTATTTTTTAAAATTTGAATCTTCAAAAAATAGGATCCGATGGATTTGGACCGAATCCGGATCATTCTTTTAAAATTCGGATCTGAATTTGGATCATGATTTTTAAAATCCAGATCCGATTCATGGATCCACATAGTATATATATATATAATTTTTTATTTATATTTATAAATGTATCATATTATTTTTCTTTCTAATCGAAATTGGATAAACTATATTATAGAATTGGATGGTATGTCAACAATATTAGAAACGTTTACCTTGTATTTGGAAAAATTTTGTATATGAGTGATCTATTTATTAAGATATGTGTGTTATTTTTTCTATTACTATCGCAATATTATTTGCTGTCATGAAATCAAAAGTAAATTTACAACTAACATCTTCTTGTATAGTAATGATGGTAGAATTTCTAAATAATTATTATAGTATTATATGTATTTATATTATTATTATTATTGTGTTACTGTAAATTATAGTTGATTTATGATTTATTTTAAAAAAAATATGTGGATCTGGATCTAGACCTTGGACCTTACGGATCTTATAGATCTGAATTTGAATCTATTTTTTTTGGATTCAATAAATCTGAATCGAATCTAAACCAAACAAAAAATTTCAAATTTAGATTTAAACCCAACAAGATACGATTCAATCCATTGCTATCCCTAGAAATGGATTTTGTTATTTCGGTAGCAAATAACGAAGACGCACGCACCTACATATCACTCGATGGAGGTCTGAGACTGGCACGAGCATTACACGTGCTAGTAGGGCGTGTTCACCTTTTAATTTCTTTGTGTTGTATCCTTTCTTCCTTGCGAATGAATTTTGTTTGTTTACCATTTCTTTATTTCTGTTAGTTTTCAAATTTCTAATTTTTACTTTAATTACAAAATAAATTTGTTGAAAGTGTTACATTTTCTGGGGGTATGGATATTTAGAAGAAATATATAAAATAGTTAAAGAAATAAAAATTGTATATGAGTAATAGGACTTACATCTTTTGAAGAGATAATTATTTCTTAAAATAGAATGAGACATTTATAATGGAACAACCAAAAAAGAAAGTGAAATATTTTAAATTGAACGGGTAGATTATTACTTTAAATTTATCTAAATTTATTTCATGGGTTTAATATAAAACCTTTAATATTAACTAAAATACAAAGTTAATAAACATAATTATTGATATATTTTTTGAAGGACATATTGACAGTGGAACTCATGGTAGAGTTGTTGGGGTTGAATTTTTATTGAGCTAGCGGTTGATGCGATAAATTGATACCTGAAAATGAGGTAGAGTCACTAAAGATGATTTGGGATTTAAAGGGTGTTTGATTGTACATTTGTGCTAATAAGCTCTTTAAAACGTTTATAACTTAATTAAGAGCTTATAAATTCTTCAAAAGTATTTGGCAAAATAAGCTTTGAAATAGTTTGTAACTGTAAAATAAATTTCAACAGTTTATAATATTCCCAAAACATAAGTTTATCAACCCCAATTTATTTTCATAATTTTATAAGCAACAATCAATTCACAAAAATAACATTATTATGATTATTATTTTCAACATATACTCTTTCAATTTGATCTTTCTTTAATTTTTTTCTCTAATTTATAAAATCATTTATCCAAACACTTTGACAATAAAAATTCTGAAATGTTACATCTCATAAACTATTAAAGCTTATAAACTCTTCCAAATAAACTTAGTTACTTAAACCTGAAAATTTTAGGCCAGTTTATCAATTAGGTTTAGTAATATCTAAATCATTGATGGGGAAAACATGAGTGTAGCAAACTTCCACATGTGGACATCAATTTGGGATTTTTGTTTTAATTTTCAATTATTTTAGTTTATTGAGTTCTTCAACGTTACCTTTACTCTGTCATTATCAAAGTCCTATTTCCCGCCCTTCGAAAAAAGTTATGGGCTAGATTAGGTTCTGTTTATAATGATAACAATGGCAATTGACAGATTTAAATAAATTTCGCAAAATTATTGAAATCAGAAGAAATTAAATCCATTAAAACTATGAATATATATCTACACCAAATCATCTTGAGATTGCATGTGGTAAAAACAGGACTCTGAAAGACCAGGGAATCATTTCTTTGGAGCAGGTTTTCTCGAAGCAGTTTTTTTCTTGGCAGCTGTTTTCTTCTTTGAATTTCTGAACCCCATTCCGCTCTCCTGTTATCACAATGGATATCATCAGATTAGCTTGAGATAGAAGGTCTGGTAGGATAAACTATTGTCAATATGATTAGCACAATGGCAAATGCGTTAAAAAGGGGATCCCCAACAGGTTATGCAATGCTAATTGCAGTAATAGGCAAAGCATATAATCTCAAGTCAAAGTGACTTTTCCGAAGCGCATCAAGCAATTAGTTACTGTCAAACTCAATGGATTGGGCCAGACTGGAGAAGGGCGATGCATCAACACACATCATCCACAAGCATGTTGAAAAAGCTGAGTAGAAAACAGGATATACCTTTTTATAATGTATATAAGCAATTCGACCAGTCATTTCCTGCCCATTTTTCGTAACATAGACCTGAAACACATTTAGCGACACAGCAAAGATAAGTGAAGTAAGGATATGATAGAGTTAGTTCCCAAAGAAAAGGAAGAGCTGTTCAGAGAGACATCATAATACTCCACATCTTGCTAACTGGTGAATTAAAAAATGATGCTGACAAGTGTAGTTCGAGAAATTAACAAAGCTTATCAGTGGTTTTAATAAGTGGCCAGAAATCAAGTAACATTAGTGTCTAAATGTGGTTAGTATATGTCTTCTCCAGAATAAGTAGGAAGGATCACAGCTAAACCAAAGCATTCTTCACAAATACTCATTTATTTATAACTAAAATATCTAAAAAGGATGGCCTAAGAATTCATAAGTTACCACTGAACAAGAAAAGAAATGGAGAAAAAGTCAGTTAGAAAATGACGAAACAAAGTTTCACTTACTCTTCGCCCATCTTGGCCAGTGTACCATGTACCACTGCATCCACTAACAGCTTGCTCCTTTCTGCTCCCAGCATTTTTTCCAACACATGTTTTGGGAGTAACCCACTTCCCGAATGTTCTGAAATGCCATCAACCGGAAAATTCTTGGTGTTCTTTTTGCTTCTTTTGGAATTTTTCTCAACAGTTTGCCTGCAACTGGTCTGCCTAGAATTCTGTTCACCACCAAACTGGCCCCTGAAGACGAATGGAAAAATTTAAATGAGAACTCATTCAAAGAAAAGAATACAAACAACAAGTTAAATGGTAGAATCGTAGTTACATACATGTAATCAATTACTGATACATTTTGTTGCTTCATGTCTTGGTTACTGCCTACTTCCAAGGGGAAGAAATGGGGTAACCGCTCTCGCACTAATTTCTGAATTCTTGAATCATTGTGGAAAAAGTAGCAATGAGCGGGAGGAAGAGAAGTCTTATCTCTGTTTGCTCCACTGTCAGTGTGCTTACTGTCAATATTTGGCATACTCTTATCATTCAAACCAGTGAAATATTCTTTGCAGAACTCATCAAAAGCAGGTGTCAGAATGGAGGAGCTCCTCTCTGGGCATAACTCTTTCCACAAGTCTTTGGTTTGGTGCATGCCAACTGATGTTTTAGTCCCTTTACCACAATCTGTTTTTTTCTCCTCTGGAGACAAAACCACACTTGGGATCTCTTTGCGCATGTCTTCAATTGTGGAAGGATCATCAGAATCAGAATCAATCAACTGGAACCTTCTTAGAGGACTTACAGTTAATTTTGGGAATATCATATTGCTGCCTCTTGTTTCAACATTTATAGAAGCTGAAGATCTTGGCAATTCTTTGCCCTTAGTTGAAATCCAATGCATTCCAGGTTCAGAAGTCACAACCTTCTTCCCGTGCAGTGATGGTTTCGAACTGCTACATACAGAATTAGTGGGAAGACTACCTGCTGTTTTAAGAGAGAATCAATATCCGCATACACATGGGAGGCAGGTCAAACAAAAATATTCAAGAAACTTAGAAGCAAATACGACTAACCACATAGGACTTCAGGAACAAGCTGAAACATCTAATTTTATGCAAAGAGGTCATTTTAAATTTTTAATAAATGGTTTTGATGTTCATGGAACAAATCATGACAAAGATGGTGTTTCTCAAAGATTATAGGATACAACATGCAGATATGGTATACGGTACTTCAATGTATAAGATCATGTGATATAATCAAAAATTTATTCCATTGATTTACAACAGATTAATTAAAGACATCGGTGTTAGCATAATGATGAAGATATTGTTGTTATGATTTTTGCCAATGTATCTTTTACACTATGTTTTCAAAGAACAGAAAAAATCATTACTAGATGTAAATAAAGCAGTTTTGGCACAAGGCGAACATTGTTTCTGAGTGGTCAAGAAAAGTTGAAATATTCAGATAATATGGGTTGCCACTCTTATGCTTTGTAAATATAATAGAATCATAGTTCTCCAAAAATTACGTAGGATTCTTTTATTAGCAATTTATCGATACATGGACAGGCATGCATATAGGGCTGGGAAGTTTGCCGTGTTCATCATAACACAGATAATCTCTACTCTTGCAGGTGTAGAGATTATAAACTTCACAGTACAGAATAATGTATTACCTAATATGATATATATCAAGCAAGAACTCAACGGAAATGGTCTACTCCACGCTATTGCAAAGGATTAATCAATATTTTCAAATTCAATACAGCCCAATCAAATCATCTTCCTTGTTTCAATTGTGAGGAAACTCAGAAGGGCTCACATTCCAGCTGATGATCCTGGGGTAAACCTAGTGCCTAGAGATTATGAAATTCATTATGTGGATGCAGCATTTTAGTTCAATTTAAAAAGATAAACCGAAGGACAATTCAAGTAATAAGTACTCATGTATACATCACCATATCTAGATTATATTCAAGCTCCTGATTTAAATAGTGAGCTAACTTGTGTTCAATATAAACTCAACTCATGAAAAGAAAATCACACTCTACTAGAGTTGCCAACAATAACAGAAACTCCACCAAATAGGGGATCTTAATACCTGTGGGACAATCTTCATCGGAAGAAAAATCCTCAATGTCATCATCCACACACTGATCCTTGTACTCCAACTTCGGTTCCTCGTACGGGGGCCGGGCCGTGGTTACGCGGCGGAGCCTTTTCAAGGCCCGAGGTGGCTCGGAAACCCTAATGGGGGATTCGAAATCGTCGTCATCCTCTTCTTGAATTGGCCGGAGATTGGGAGCGGATGAAGGCCGCTTAGTTGATTGGGGAATCGATTCGGGCGGAGGGGTAATTTGGGGCTGCGACAGGTCAAAATCGAGCCCTAGAGAGAACGACGGAGGCTCGAAATCATAATCCGCCATGGCGAGAAAAGTGGTGGTTCATTTCTCCATTATTTATTATAAAAAGGTGGGATTCGGATTGGGAGTGCAAATACTGATGAATTTTCAATTTTGAGATGTTGGCGCCAAGATATTTAGAAGCTGAACAGTGGCGCTATTTCGAGAGTCAAGTGAGTTCAAATTTCTTTATATTGTAAATTCTTTCCAAGTTTCCTTTTCCTTTAAGGGCTCGTTTGGTAGATATGTTTAGATATGTCAAGATAGATAAAAGTAAGATATGTATCGTAGATAATGTGTGATTGGTATCGTATCTTATTGTTTGGTAGATAAGATATAAAAATATAGATAGCAAACTTGTTTGTTTGATACATTAGTTAAAAATATAGATTAAGAATAAGAAGGACAAACTTAACCTTAGGACAAATAAAAAATGACAATTGTACCCTACACTATATTTCTCATCTCCCGCCTCTTCGGTACATGATGCGTTCTGTTCTTCTCTCCTTTCAACTGCACAAATGAGTTCTACGCATGAAGGTTAGCATTCTACGCATGAGAGATTTTGGGTTTATTTGATATCTAGGTGTTCGATTTAGGGATTCTGTCTTGTTGGAGCAAAATTATACATTATTTGTGCTGCCTGGACCGCAGACATTGATTTTGGAAATTTGAATCGTAATTCGTCGGATACCAAAATTTAGGGCATCTATAATGTGTTGAGGATGATGGGTTTTTATTTTCCATTTATGTATGGGCTCGGTACCCATATGATGAACACAGAACGAAAGAACACAAGAGATATGATGAACCAAGGTGGAGCCACTAATAGGTTTCTGTCCCCTTCAGTGAAATGGGCATTGACAGCTTCATTGAGGTTGCCCAGATGCTTCTGCTCAAACAAGACAGAAGAATGCAACAAAAATGAATTAGAAATAATAGCAGCTTAATTTATTGTGGTATTGTGATAGCTTCTTGATACTTATGGTTACGGAACTTTCAGCCTGTTTCTTCCGTTTAGCTTTGAAGATCTTGGTAGTCAATTTTGTGCAAGAATATCAGTTAAAAAGGGTATACTGTAGTGAGGATAAATGACTGAATCTTGTGGTGTGGTGAGGGCAACACCAGAACTTCAATGGAGAGAGATGTTTGTTCAGTTCACGTTAATGTCGGGCTTGAGGATATTTTGGTAAAATATGATGAAATATCTCAGTACTACTGTGCAGACACAATACAAAAAAGGGGCTGCTCGTGAGATACATTATCAAAGCCCTACAGTATATAACATCGGGCCTGTTGGTGAATCACGGGCTCTTGAGATTACCTATCTCACGTACCAAACAGGTAGATCAGTCAAGATATGTATCCTATCCAGACCCTATCTAATGTACCAAACGAGGCCTAATTTTGTTATTCGTATAACTTATTGATCTAAAGTCGAGGTGAGTGTTTTTCGTCCAGTAATTTTGATACATATGATTAATTGTATCTTTTTTTATAACTTAAAGTGAAATTCACATATTTGACTTTAATCATTTTATATTGATCGATCTTGTTTTCGTAGGGTAATAAATGCAATAAAGAACACGAGGGATTAACGTGGTTCGATCGATCTTATTTTCATAGGGTAATAAATGCAATAAAGAACACGAGGGATTAACGTGGTTCGATCTTTGAATTAGATCTACGTCAACGGAGCAAGAGAGTAAATGTGTATTGAGTGTATGAGAAGCGATTACAAAGAGAGTAGATGATCAAGTGATCGATCTGAGTATAGATGATCTTTCTCTTCTATTCTAGCCTATAATTATATACCATCAAGTTGAGTTCGACTCTGATTCAAATTGAGTTTGACTCTAATACAAAGTCTTCTCTCATAAGGATTCTTTTAGATATGCATCCTAATCTTCTACGTCTCCAATTGCGATTAGAGTTGAAGTTGGTTGAGGAGTCTTCTTAGGCCGAACTCACATAGGACGAGCTTAATGTCGGGGCCCATTTATATTGGGCCTGATGCTTGGGCCTAGTAGTTGGGTCGTATCCTATCATACCCCCCCCCCCCAAAAAAAAGACGTAGAAGTGAGTCGTGATGGAGGGGATGTTTTTAACATTGCCTCGCCGAAATTCGTGGTCCGCGGTTGATGTCTCGCCTCGCCTTGCCGAGGCGTTCGCCAAGTCGTGTCGCTTGCTTCGCTCACGAGGAGTTCGCCGGTTGTATGTCGCTGGCTTCGCCGCCGAGGCGCTCGCGAAGTCGATGTCGCTGGGTCACCGCCGGCGATTCGCAAGTCGATGTCGCTGGCTTCGCCCGCCGAGGCATTCTCGCCGGTTGTACGTCGCTGCTTCGCTCGCCGAGGCGTTCGCCAAGTCGTGTCGCTGCTTCGCTCGCCGAGGCGCTCGCCAGTTGTATGTCGCTGCCCGCCGCCGGAAGCTCGCCGAGGCGTTCGCCAAGTCGATGTCGCTGCTTCGCCGCCAGGCGTTCCGCCAAGTCGATGTCGCTGCCGCGCTACCGAGGCGTTCCGCCAAGTCGAGTGTCGCTGCCGCGGCGCCGAGGCGTTCGCCAAGTCGATGTCGCTGCCTTCGCCGAGGTGTTACGCCGGTTGTACGCCGCTGGCTTCGCCTGCCGAGGCGTTCGCCGGTTGTGTGTCGCCGCTTCGCCCGCCGAGGCGTTCGCTGAAGTTGTATGTCTCGCTTCGCCCCGCCGAGGCGTTCGCCAAGTCGATGTCGCTGCTTCGCCGCCGAGGCGTTTCGCCGGTTGTACGCCGCTGCTTCGCTCGCCGAGGCGTTCGCCGGTTGTACGTTGTTGGGCTTCGCCCGCCGAGGCGTTTCGCCGGTTGTATGTCGCCGCTTACCGCCAAGTCGAATATGTAACCGTGTCGAGGTCGAGGCCCAGCGGGCTCGGACGGGCGAAGGAGGCGCAGCCTGGCGGCGGCCGAGGTGGGTGAGGCCGAGGTCGGCTGCGAAGGCGAGGCGGAGGTGGCTGTATCGGGAGGCCGAGGTCGGCCGCGGCGGCCGAGGCGAAGACGGTTCGCCCTCGTATTTAAACGAAGGTAGTTCGCCCTCGATAAACGAAGGTAATTCATCCTCGAAATAAACGGGTAGTTTGTCCTCGTATTAAACGAAGGTAATTCATCCTCGCAATAAACGAAGGTAGTTCGTCCTCGTATTAAACGAAGGTAATTCATCCTCAAAATAAACAAAGGTAGTTCGTCCTCGTATTAAACGAAGGTATTCATCCTCGAAATAAACGAAGGTAGTTCGTCCTCGTATTAAACGAATGTATTTCGTCCTCGTATTAAACGAAGGTAGTTCATCCTCGAAATAAACGAATGTAGTTCGTCCTCGTATTAAACGAAGGTAATTCATCCTCGAAATAAACGAAGGTAGTTCATCCTCGAAATAAACGAAGGTAGTTCGTCCTCGTATTAAACGAAGGTAGTTCATCCTTGTATTAAACGAAGGTATGAGTTCCTTATTTGGCAAGAAGTATCGCTAGGGGTGGTCCCCTCACGCGCGTTTAGATCTCCTCCTTAGAGGGTTCTCCTCCTTAGAGGGTATAGTTCGTCCTCCGAATAGGGTATAGTATAATGGGGAAGAGGTAGTATGCATAAGTGACAAATGAAATATGCAAGAAAAATATTTTATTAATGAAAAACGTCGTACCGGATTAATGAGCGAGCTTATATGACCCTTTTCCGAGGACTTCTTTAATTTGGTGTGGTCCTTCCCGAGTGGTCTCTAACTTGCCGAGCTTTGCAGCTTTACTGACTTCGTTACTTCGAAGTATGAGGTCGCCTACTTGGCATTGTCGGGATTTGACACGCTGGTTATAATACCGAGTTACTTATTGTTTGTACCGAGCTTCTCTAATGTAGGCGAGGTCTCTCTTCTCGATTTATGTCGGGATTACTGCCTCGGTTTCCTCGATCATCCTCTTTCTTCTTTCTGTCAGAGGGTTCCACCTTGTCAACTTCACGCTTTCTCCTGTTCGCTTCGTCTACCTTGGCGAACCGATCTGCTATACGCCATAGCTCCGACGCGGTGCGGGGCTCGTACTTGACGATATCCTTGTATAGGGCCCAGGCAAGATGCCATTTTGAAAAGCCGAGATAATGAGGAGGTCGTCTACATCCTCGACTTTTGGGCTCTCCTTATTGAACATAGTCATGAAGTCGCTGATGGATTCATCTCGGCCTTGCCTCACCGTGAGGAGATGAGCCGATGTGGTCTTGGACTCGACTTTTTGGAAGAACCTTCGATGAAAGGCTTCCATTAGATCTCGGTAAGATCCAATACTATCGGAAGGTAAACTGTTGAACCACCGGCCGGGGTTGTCGATCGAGAACTCCGGAACAACTTGCACATGTGGATGGTGTTGAGAGGCTGATTGATCATGTTGTACTGGAATTGTGAAAGGAAGTTTTGCGGATCCCTCAGTCCGTCGTAGGGGGCGATGCTCGGCACCCTGTAGTTATCCGTGAGTGGAGTGTTGAGTATTTTGTTTGAGAAATGGGTAATTATCTTCCCGTATCCATCGAACCTATCTCCCGGAGAGTGATGCTGAGTTCGTCGGTCGAACTCGTTATAGTGATGGGGATCGACCTCGCGGTGATCACGACGACTTGTCCCACGCTGCTCTTCCCTTGCACGGTCGGTTTGGAAACCAACTCGTGTAGGGGCATTATCCGCGGCACGAGCGCCTACCACCTGAAGGTTGGGGGATCTTCGTTGTGCCGCCTCGTGCTTTGATGAGGCTTCGACGTCCTTGTCTCCGTGATGATGCCGACCTTGTTCTCGGCTAAGGTACTTGAGGAAGCTCTCCTCGTTCTTTTCGAGGAATCCTTTAACTGCCTCGTCCAGGTTTAACTGTGGTGCTAGGGGTTCCTCTCGGTTGCTGTTGCGACCTCCCTCGCTACGGTACTTTTCTTTTTCATGCAGGATGGGATGGCCTTGCTCGTCGAGACTTTGGACATGTCCTTCGGGGGTCGTATCTCTGATCGGGCTTTTTCCAAGCCGAGCTCAGCGCGTCCTGCCGCCGTTGTTGTTGTTGTTGCCGACAGCGGCTCTGGATGTAATACTTCTTGTATTCATCGTCGTGATTGATTCTCTGTAAACAAAGGTTGATCGAAAACACAGAATTTCGTTTCCCACAGACGGCGCTAGTGATCGATCGATCTTGTTTTCGTAGGGTAATAAATGCAATAAAGAACACGAGGGATTAACGTGGTTCGATCTTTGAATTAGATCTACGTCCACGGAGCAAGAGAGTAAATGTGTATTGAGTGTATGAGAAGCGATTACAAAGAGAGTAGATGATCAAGTGATCGATCTGAGTGTAGATGATCTTTCTCTTCTATTCTAGCCTATATTTATATACCATCAAGTTGAGTTCGACTCTGATTCAAATTGAGTTTGACTCTGATACAAATAGAGTTTGACTCTAATACAAAGTCTTCTCTCATAAGGATTCTTTTAGATATGCATCCTAATCTTCTACGTCTCCAATTGCGATTAGAGTTGTAGTTGGTTGAGGAGTCTTCTTGGGCCGAACTCACATAGGACGAGCTTAATGTCGGGGCCCATTTATATTGGGCCTGATGCTTGGGCCTAGTAGTTGGGTCGTATTCTATCATATCCCCCAAAAAAAAAAGACGAGGTGAGGTCGTGATGGAGGGGATGTTGTTCTAACATTGCCTCGCCGAAATTCGTGGTCCGGCGGTTAGATGTCTCGCCTCGCCTTACCAGGCGCTCGTCAAGTCGGTGTCGCTTGCTTCGCTCGCCGAGGATTTCGCGAAGTTGTATGTCGATTGGCTTCGCCGCCGCCGAGGCGTTCTCGCTGGAAGTCGATGTCGCTGCCGCCCGCCGAGGCGCTCGTCAAGTCGATGTCGCTGCTTCGCCGCCGCCGCCGCCGAGGCATTCTCGCCGGTTGTATGTCGCGCTCGCCGCTGTCGCCGAGGTGTTCGCCAAGTCGGTCGTGTCGTCGCGAGGCGCTTCGCCGCCGCTCGGCGAGGCGCTCGCCGGTTGTATGTCGCCGCTTCGCCGCCGTACTATCTTTTATTTTCTTCTCCACTTTGTTTACCAGATTCTTTCCAGGGCTATTTTATTGTTTTGTATCTCGTGTGTGAATTCAACGAAGCACTGATATTCGTCATTTCTGTGTGGGAGACGAAAATTGAGAGAGGAAAATAGTTAGTTGTGGAGTTTGCACAGTGGCTGCCGCCAACTTAAAGAAACAACTAGAGTTGTAAACAAACCAAGTCGACATGACTATTGAGCTGGTTCAAAAAAATTGTTCGAAATCGTTTGTTTTGTAAACAAATCGAACTCGAGCTTAGAACTTGATAACATTTTCGAGCCGAACTCGAGCTTAGGGATGTCGATTCGTGAGCTAGCAGACATATTGGTTCGAACTCAAATGAGTGAACTCAAGAACATGTTGAAACCTATGAAATAATAAACTATTTTTATATTTAAATAATTAAAACAAATAATAAATTATAAATATATGTTTATTAATAATTAATAATAATATAATAATAGTTCTAATAATAAATTAAAATTTAATGATTCGAACTAGAGCTCGAACTCGAAAATGAGCAAAGTCGGAACGAGGAGCGAATATGTCATAAATGAGTAATTATCGAACCAAATTGAACTATTTGTCAAAATTTTACAATGAACCAAACTCAACCTCAATTTAAAGCTCAATTGATGTCATCAAAATATAAATGAGTCAAACTCGAACTTTATAGTATTCGGTTGTTCGGTTCGGTTTGGTTGTATACATGCCTAGAAACAACCATTCATTTGAGGACCGTGTATAAATTTATATGTACATACAATACAATATTCTCACAATAAAAAATTCTCATAATAATTCATCCATATATATATATATATAATTATAAAATGTTATATATCTAGAAATGGGAAGATACAAAATGAACAGAAAAACTGGAGTTACTAATTAAGAACATATCCAATGGTTATCTGAAAAATAACAATTTTATCTATATTTTAGAGTATAAATAATATTTCATTCTCAATCATCTACTCTATTTCAGAGAAAAGAATATTTCAAAATATGCTTCTTTATTTGTTCAATCTTAATCATTTTAAAACTTATATTAAAAAAATTAAATATAATTATATTTATAATATATTAATACAAAAAGACATAATTAGAACTTACATTAATGCAAAAAAAAAACATAACTAAAACTTACACAAATGAAAACATAAATGACATAATAATTGTTTCAAACTTTGCCAAGTGCTTTTACTTGATAAATAAAATAAATATGCATCAACCTTCCTATCAATAAATAACAAAAAATATTCATCATTATATATTAATAATAATAACAATAAATTAAGTAGCGATTGAGAATTCAAAATAAGCGACTTTATCTCATTTTATTTTTAGCACAACCTTTAATGCGAAATGGGAAAATAATAGCGCGTGTTGGGGTTGATCTGCTCAAAATAGCGGCTAGCTAAAATATTCTGGGTTGGAGTTGGCCTAAGGGCATCTCCAGGATGCTGAAATGGCGTGAGCGCCTTTCTGAGAGTGCGACGTCGTTCACGTGCGTCAAGTGTCTTGTAAATGCTTCAACTACGATCTTACGCAATATTTAACGCTGTCGTTTAGCGTGTCTCCGTTCTTTCTTTGTTCCTTTTCGACCTCTCACTAATACTTTTCTTTTTCATGCGAGGATGGGATGGCCTTGCTCGTCGAGACTTTGGACATGTCCTTCGGGGTCGTATCTCGATCGGGCTTTTTCCGAGCTCGTAGCGTCCCCCCCCCCCCCCCCCCCCCCCCCCCCCCCCCCCCCCCCCGGGGGGGGGGGGGGGGGGGGGGGGGGGGGGGGGGGGGGGGGGGGGGGGAGTAAATGTGTATTGAGTGTATGAGCGATTACAAAGAGGTAGATGATCAAGTGATCGATCCGAGTGTAGATGATCTTTCTTCTATTCTAGCTATATTTATATACCATCAAGTTGAGTTCGACTCGATTCAAATTGAGTTTGACTCGATACAAATAGAGTTTGACTCATACAAAGTCTTCTCATAAGGATTCTTTTAGATATGCATCCTAATCTTCTACGCTCCAATTGCGATTAGAGTTGTAGTTGGTTGAGGAGTCTTCTTGGGCCGAACTCACATAGGACGAGCTAATGTCGGGGCCCATTTATATTGGGCCTGATGCTTGGGCCTAGTAGTTGGGTCGTATTCTATCATATCCCCCAAAAAAAAAAAAAGACGTAAGGTGAGGTCGTGATGGAGGGACGTGTTCTAACATTGCCTCGCCGAAATTCGTGGTCCGCGGTTGATGTCTCTTGGCCTCGCCTACCAGGCGTTCTCAGTCGGTGTCGTTGCTTCGCTCGCGGATTTCGCGGAAGTTGTATGTCGATTGGCTCGCCGCCGGCGTTCTGGAAGTCGTATGTCGCTGGCTCCTGCCGAGGCGTTCGTCAAGTCGTATGTCGCTGCTCGCCGCCGAGGCATTCTCGCGGTTGTATGTCGCGGCCGCTCGCCGAGGTGTTCGCCAAGTCGTGTGTCGCTGCTCGCCGCCGGGCGCTTCGCCGAAGTTGTATGTCGCTGCCGCCCGCCGAAGCTCGCCGGGCGTCGCCAAGTCGATGTCGCCGCTCGCCGGCGTTCCGCAAGTCGATGTCGCTCTCGCCATGCCGAGGCGTTGCCAAGTCGATGTCGCTGTCGCTCGCCGAGGCGTTCGCCGGTTGTACGCGCTTGCCCGCTCGCCGAGGCGTCTCGCCGGTTGTGTGTCGCGCTTCTCTCGCCGAGGCGTCGCGAAGTTGTATGTCGTTTGGCTTCGCCCGCCGAGGCGCTCGCCAGTCGTATGTCGCTGGCTTCGCCGCCGGCGTTCGCCGGTTGTACGCCGCTTCGCTCGCCGGGCGTCGCGGTTGTACGTTGCTCGGGCTTCGCCGCCGAGGCGTCTGCCGAGTTGTATGTCGCGCTTCGCCCGCCGAAGTCGAATATGTAACCGTGTCGAGGTTGAGGCCCAGCGAAGGCTCGGGATGGGCGAAGGAGGCCGCACTTGGCGGCGGCCGAGGTGGCGAGGCGAGGTCGGCCGGAGCCGAGGCGAGGTGGCTGGTATCGGGTAAACTATTTTATATATTTAAATAATTAAAACAAATAATAAATTATAAATATATGTTTATTAATAATTAATAATAATATAATAATAGTTCTAATAATAAATTAAAAATTTAATGATTCGAACTAGAGCTCGAACTCGAAAATGAGCAAAGTCGGACACGAGGAGAGCGAATATGTCTCATAAATGAGTAATTATCGAACCAAATTCGAACTATTTGCGAGCTCAAAATTTTACAATGAACCAAACTCAACCTCAATTTAAAGCTCAATTCGAGCTCGAGTCTGTCAAAATATAAATGAGTCAAACTCGAACTTTATAGTATTCGGTTGGTTCGGTTCGGTTTGGTTCGTATACATGCCTAGAAACAACCATTCATTTGAGGACCGTGTATAAATTTATATGTACATACAATACAATATTCTCACAATAAAAAAATTCTCATAATAATTCATCCATATATATATATATATAATTATAAAATGTTATATATCTAGAAATGGGAAGATACAAAATGAACAGAAAAACTGGAGTTACTAATTAAGAACATATCCAATGGTTATCTGAAAAATACAGCAATTTTATCTATATTTTAGAGTATAAATAATATTTCATTCTCAATCATCTACTCTATTTTACAGTAGAAAAAGAATATTTCAAAATATGCTTCTTTATTTGTTCAATCTTAATCATTTTAAAACTTATATTAAAAAAATTAAATATAATTATATTTATAATATATTAATACAAAAAGACATAATTAGAACTTACATTAATGCAAAAAAAACATAACTAAAACTTACACAAATGAAAAACATAAATGACATAATAATTCGTTTCAAACTTTGCCAAGTGCTTTTTACTTGATAAATAAAATAAATATGCATCAACCTTCCTATCAATAAATAACAAAAAAAATATTCATCATTATATATTAATAATAATAACAATAAATTAAGTAGACGATTGAGAATTCAAAATAGCGCAGCTTTAGCTGCTTCATTTTTTTTTTATTTTTTTACACAGCACAACCTTTAATGCAGAAATGACGGAAAATAATAGCGCAGTGTTGGGGGTTGATCTGCACTGCAAAATAGCGGCTAGCGCTAAAATATTACAGGGTTGGAGTTGGCCTAAGGGCATCTCCAAGGGATGCGCAAGAAATGCGCTGAACGCCACTTTGGAGTTGGAGTGCGTTCCAACGGTGCGTCAAATTGTTGCTGTAAAATTGCTTCAACTACAGTACTACGCAATATTTAACGCAGTACTGTAGTTGCGCTATCCATTCCTTTTTCTTTTCTTTTTTTGCCTATTTATATATAATAATTAACTTTTGTTTATATTATTTTGTAGATTTGGAAGAATGATGCATATTTATTTTATTATCGAGCGAAAAGTGTTTGTCGACGAAATTTGAAAAGTATGTAAAATTAAAATTACATTAAAGATAGCTACATAAAATGATTAAAATTAATTATGTCTTTTTATTTGCATTAATATATTATTAAGTTTTAATATAAATTTTTAAAATGATTAATTAAGATTGAACAAATAAAGAAAAATATTATGAAATAATTTTTTTTACTGAAAAATAAAATAGATGATTGGAAATAAAATAATGTTTAATTATAAAGTTGTTATATTTTTAAACACACGATTGGAAAGGGTCTTAAGAGCCCACGATAATAAATAACTAAAGATAACATAAATTTAAAACACACAACTAACAATCAGAAAGACAAGCAAATAAAATTACATAAAATAAGTAAAGATAACACAAATTTAAAACACACAATTAACAATCAGAAAGACAACCAAATAAAATTACATAAAATAACTAAAGATAACACAAATTTAAAACACACAACTAACAATCAGAAAGACAACCAAATAAAATTACATAAAATAACTAAAGATAACACAAATTTAAAACACACAACTAATAATCAGAAAGACCACCACCGGCCTCCAACGTCCGGATATAAATTCTGAAAATAGCTAGAGTCGTCTTGTGGTGTTATTCCTCGCTTTTGAAGAACTTTTTGTTGCTCTTGCCGAAAATATTCACGTCGTGTTGGATCACGAATCGTATCCAAATCAATCATTAAAATATTATCGTCTCTCAGCAACATATTAGCTTCGGTTTTCATTTGAGCTGAAGCCATAGTGCTTACCAAAGTTTTCATTTTCTTTTCAAATATATCGAAAGCGATGACATGTCTTCATTCTTTCTTTTAATTTAGCTTTTTAACACCACCGGTCTCGTGATGAAGAACCACCACGGTAAATCCTTCATCACTATCTAAATTGAGAAAGCGAGGACAATGAAGGATTAGGGGACTCGAACACTTTCTTGTGTGAAGATAATCCGCTTGTAGTTTCCTTGTCAAAATCTTTTAGTATAGACCACACATGCTCAAATTTGAAGCCATTCTCATATCCCTTTTGTTGTATCAGAGGTCATTAATTTGCTCGCGTGTCTGTATGACATTATAATTTGAAAATAAGTCTTCGGAAAAAATATAAAAAAAATCTTCACTTTGTGTGTATCTTAAAAGCTTTGTTATTTTTTGAAGCAAACTTTGCCAGCCTTTTTTCACTCATTTGTGCTGCCTCGGCTTTGTGCCATGCCGCTACCATCTTTTATTTTCTTCTCCACTTTGCTTACCAGATTCTTTATAGGGCTATTTTATTGTTTTCTCTTGTGTGTGAATTCAACGAAGCACTAATATTCGTCATTTCTGTGTGGGAGACGAGAACACTTTGAGAGAGGAAAATAGTTAGTTGTGGAGTTTGCACAGTGGCTGCCGCCAACTTAAAGAAACAACTAGGGTCGTAAACAAACCAAGTTACTTATGAGCTATTCAGAGTTCGGTTCAAAAAAATTCGTTTGAAATTCGTTCATTTTGTAAACAAGTCGAACTTGAGCTTAGAACCGAACTTGATAACATTTTCGAGCCGAACTCGAGCTTAGGGATGTCGACTCGTGAGCTAGCAGACATGTTTGATTCGAACTCAAACGAGTGAATTCAAGAACATGTTCGCAAACCTGTGAAATAATAAACTATTTTTATATATTTAAATAATTAAAACAAATAATAAATTATAAAATAGATTTTTATTGATAATTAATAATAATATAATAATAGTTCATTAAAATTTTAATGATTCGAACTAGAGCTCGAGCTCGAGCTCGAAAATGAGCAAAGTCGAACACGAGCAGAGTTCGAGCTCGAGTTCGAATATGTCTCATAAATGAGTAATTATCGAATCGAATTCGAACTGCTCATGAGTTCAAAAATTTTACAATGAACCAAACTCAACCTCAATTTAAAACTCGAATTCGAGCTCGAGTCTGTTAAAATTTAAACGAGCCAAACTCAAACTTTATAGTATTCGCCTATTCGGTTTGTATACATGCCTAGAAACAACCATTCATTTGAGGACCATGTATAATTTTATATGTACATACAGTACAATATTCTCACAATAAAAAAAATCTCATAATAATTCATCCATATATATATATATATATAAATATATATATATAATTATAAAATGTGTATATGTCTAGAAATGGGAAGCTACAAAATGAACGGAAAAACTGGAGTTACTAATTAAGGAATCATTTTTTTGCTATATAAATTATAAAAATTATTAAGGTTGTACATTTTGATCCACGATCTTTAGTTCGTACTTAACAAATACACGTGTAAATTTCTTAATATTTGTTAGAAATAATTAATCAAAAAAGTCAAATAAAATTTCACCATCTTAACATAATTTGCAATCAAACTTTACAAAAGAACAAAAATTAAACCCATCTTTACACGAATAAATATCACAAAAAATATTTCTATCCAATCTCCTACCTACAAGCCTAAATTTAACTCTGTCATCTATTAAGCCTAAGCAAAAAAAAAGAAGAAAGGGTAATACAAGTTTTTTTTTTTTACAAGAAAAGATATTCTGAAACACTGTGGCAAGCTGAAATAAAGTGAATTAACCTCATCATCATTCCGGTATACTCTGAAGAGCAGGCCTCCACGATCGTTGATGCTCCTCGCCGGTGCTGATGAGTTGGGCCAGAACCTGCTGCACCGACAGCCCTTCCACCTCGGCTTCTTTCAACAATTTCTCCAACTCTTTCTTCGATATTTTGATCTTCACCTCCGTCGCCGCCGCCATAGAACAAGAAGCCAAAACGCTCCCGCCTTCGTCCTTTCGGGTCTTCTCATGACCCGACCCGAATGAACCCCAGTCTTCGCCGCCCCATTCCACGGATGATCCTTTCCTAATGCAATTCCCCATGCTGTAATGTTTGTTTTGTGTTTGGATATGTGTGTTTATTTGTATGTATAGAGATGTGTGCGTGTATTAGATTTTGAGAGTGGAAGATTTCTGGTGAAGGAGAGGCGTGGATGATATATGGGCCGGTGTAGGGGTTGTTCGAGTGTGGGGCCCAATCCACCTATATGTTCGGGCTGATTGACTGGCGCCACCGCCACCTCAGTTTTTGAGCTGCAGGTATCGGCGGCGGCTGCTTTCGTATTAGTATGGTTGAACAAATGTGGGATTATTTGACCTGGATGGTAAAAATCTGAATTAAGAGCGCCACGTCATTCCAGCAGCCAAAGCTACGCCAAGATTATTTCAAAGTTTATGAGGTGTCAATTTTTCAAGTTTATCTTTTCATTTTCTATTTAAAAATAAAATAAGAGATTCTTGCTTGTCAAAAGTAGCAATAATTTTTACAAGGTCTGTTTTGAAAAGATTATATTACACTCACTAGCTTATAAACATTTTCTTAAGGCTTTGAACGTGACAGTAATTTAATCTAAATAGCTCCTAATTTTATGAATTCAAATCAATCAATCTAATTTCAAAATCGATTTAGATAGGAATAGAAAACCATTTTACAGCCTCTAATTTTTACTTTATTTTTATATTTGTTCAAATCGGTTATGATTCACATATATAGCCTGTCAACATATACTTTTCTTGCGGGAAAGAATGTTCAGTTTTAATAAATAGTAACAATCAATCTAATAAATTTGCCAATTTCAGGTTTGGCGCACACATACTTATTTAGATTTGAATCTTTCAAGCTATTTTATAGTTTATCTTAAAGTTTAAGACCATCACAATCAGTTATAAAGCCTGAATTTTGGTTCGGTCCAACTTATAACAATATGAGTATAAAAAGAATCATTATGTTAATTACAATTTAGATAATGTTGTTATATATTAACACGTTTATAGTATATGATGGGATATGATTTGTATTGAAGTATGTTTTGATTATATTTCAAAATGTTGATGAGAGAATGAATTAAGGTTTTGTATAATTTTATTAGATTAGCAAGCTCATATGTTAATGAGTTGGTAGACTTAGGTTTAATCTAGAGATGTTTAGTTCAAGGAGCATGAAACTGAAAAAGCCAATCTATGAAGCCTAAAGTAAGTCTGATAGAAGAAGCAAGTCTGAATACCTTAAAGATTACTATTTGGAATAGGAAAATGCAGGATATGAATTAGTTAGTATTCCAAATTGAAAAAATAAGAGACCATTAACTATTATGAAATGTCACATTATTAAGGAGCAATCAAGTGTGTTCGATCTATTGTGGTGCACCCAAGTGTATTTTAGTTGACCCTACGAGGATCATCCTTCTCCAAGCATGTGCGCAGCGCAGTTGTCACAATAAACTCTTTAGGGCTCATGACTTTGCATTTCACAATGAGCGCTTCAAGGTGCACTTTCCACATGCACATCATCATGAAGAGCTTAGGGTCCTTAAGGTTTTAACAAAGTACGATGGTTATGGCTCGACATAGCATATGGAACACACAAAATTGCGGTTGTGGCGTCTGGCTCACACATGGCTCATGTGGTTGGACCAGAGTCTCACACAATGATTCAGACTTGGTGGTTGATGGCGGTTAGGTTTGCACCCCTTCGCGAACAACAACCTTTGGCTGTAAAAGGAATCCTCCATGTTTCACAATTTCATTGGAAATTCACACACTAAATCAGATAACGAAATCAGTCACATAATTGAGTATAAGATCGCATCGCATCCTACTCAGACACGAGTACCAAATAAGTCGCCCGAAATGTCGGCATGTGGTGCAACATCTCGACTTCACCATAAGCCATTATATCTCGAGGGTAGTAAATATTGTGAACCGTATGCACTTATATTATCTTCTAGAGAAAACATCAAACTCTTTCATAGGCTCATCATTTCAAATAATGTTTATATCATATTCTGTTAATTATTGATCGATTTGTTATGTCAATATTTCTTCCAACATTTTCATCTGCAACAGCATTAATTCGAAACCACCCACTTCACACTATAATTATTATGTACCACTTATATATTCATTGTACTACTAAATATATATGCCATGACATTTATAAATTTCATAATAATAAACTCTAAATATATACAAATTCCTAAAACAAATATCATGCGTCGTTAAACATGGACTTCTCAAATCTGATATGAATAGACAAACTAGTAAATAATCTGGCTGCCACTGTAAGCCTCGTGGGATAGGATTATCCGATTTTCACTAATTTAGAAATAAGAGCTTGACCACGGCTCGGCTCGGCTCATTCTAGCCGGCTCCGTGTGAAAGCTGAGAGGTATGGAATCTAAAATCTATCTGGCACTTGTATCTATGAGTTAGGTTTGGACGCAGCTCCTACCGTGGCTTCACTTTCATCATCTGGTCAAGATTAGATTTATTTATCATAATTAATCACTTCATTTTTAGGAAAAATAATTGTTAACCATCACAATGTTTATCCACTGAATTGGAAATAGTGACAGCAACCCCCTGACTGACTCAAAATTATTGGAAAGCTTCCACATTGGGAGTCCAAGGATAGAACGTCTCAAATATCAGTTTCTATTATTTAATTATTATTTTTATCATTGATATACAGAAATTGTCAATTGTTATAAATTTATGTTGTCATTAGACTCATTACCACATTTTTCGAAAGCTAGAAATCAGATTCCAAATCCATATTATGTAGTTCAGTAGTTCATCTTTCTTGTGTATTGCATTTGAACTATGCTTTTTTTGAGAAATGCATTATCTTTATCTGGATCAAATACAACAGTAAAATTTAGCTTTCCTTCATATTTTGTTGTTTTTGCTACTTTGTTGATCAAATAATTGTATGCTTATGATGCGTTTCTATGGCGAAAAGAAGCAACAAAACAAGGGAGTAAACACATTTTAATAACAGAAATTAAATCTGTATAATTAGATAAGTTCTTTGCTTAAATTTAAGGAATTTGTGATCCCTAGTGTGTGTGTGTGTGTCTATATATATATATATATATATATATATACATATATGAGATGAATCAGGTAAGAATGGATAATTTTGTAGGAAATAAGAATGAATTTGGACATTTGATTCGCTGGATTAATAGTTGAGATTTAATTCGGTTGTGCTACAATTTGTGTTATATGTGCTACGCGGATTATTGTGCAGCATTAGAACCCTTCTTGTGCTACGCTGCAATGAAAGATGTGCTAAACTAATATATTTAGCATATGTGCTACAAAAAGATGAAATATGTGCTAAACTAATATGTGCAATATAGTAATTCTGATTGTGCTACACAAATATAAAAGATATGCTAGACTTACATATCTATTCCTATTTCCTATACTTAATTCCCTTCTTACAGGAACATCCCTATATACATATTGTTTTGGTGTGTAAATGTCGTGGGCAGTGCCAAACTTGGGTTTCCAATTTGTGATCATCACGTTGCAGATAACACATATGGCATGATCAACATTATGTGTGTTCGGAAAACAATGGAATTCAGCATTATCAATCTGTTGGAATACATTTGACGAGCTCAAGTTTTGTGCTCTTTTTCTGTGTCTTGTCTAGGTCTAGATCGATTCTTTTGTGTCTTTCTTGTTGTGTTTTGTGTCTGGGATGACACATTGGTCTGCAGGGGACAAGGCAGGGCAGAAATGGGCAAGAAGGAGTGAAACTTGCATGGCGGATGAATAGAGATACGATGCACCTCGAGGCACAAGGAGCTTAGCTCACACCGGGCTTCAAACTCCAAGAGTTGTTCGTTTCACGGCGTGACCTCCTTACAGACCGCACAAGTTCAATCTCCAGAAGGGTAGTCTAATGGGCAAGCGGAAGTGAAGAAGGCGAGCAGAGCCCAAGAAGAAGAAGGAGGGCAAGAGAAGGCAGAGGGAGAGCTAATGGGCAAGATACGCGAGATCTGGGCGGATCTCGCTAAATCCGGAAAGGATGCGCGCTGACACCGAATCTCATGAAATCCGGAGGAGATCACCTCGGATCCGTCTGGGCAAGGAAAGAGCGCCGATTAACAAGGAAAACCTACCAGATTATCCAGCCCATGGGCCAACATCATCGTCGATATCCCCAGCCTATATATATGGATGAAGGCGCGACTTGTGCGCCTCTTCCGCTCCAACTCTCACTCTTATTATCAAATTCACCATCACCATCACATATATTAAGTTCCTTCGGGGTAAACACTTTTATTTACTTTGTCGTATGTTTTGCGTGACACATTGGGCTCGCCGCTTATTTCGATCAAGTAATAGTAAGTTGGTTCCGTTTAATTATGGTTTCAATTAAGCGTTGCATGTTTGTTTATTTTATGTCTAGCTAAGTCTTTATTCGGTTTGGGCATAACGGTGAAGCATGATTAATATAACTCGAGAGGTCTAAGTAGGCATTACGATCCGCATGCGTGTGTTCCCAAGCACTAGGTCCCGGCAATATATAACTTAACCAAACTCGTGTGTTAGTTGCAAATAACATAGTGGGTAAGGGAGGTTGCAAGTAATAATTGGATTAAGGTGTGGTGTCCCGCACCCCAAATAATACGATTGGTGTGGGCGAGTTGGAGTAGTCCTAGCACCGCCTTTGCCAATACCGGGTCCATCTAGATCATAACGCTCAGTAGCTCAGACATCGAGGTGTCCTCGTGCGTGGGCATTACGGGTTAGATAGTTTGCATAGGGTGTCCTCGCCTTCTTTACACGAAAGGATAGACTTGGAGGGGTGCGTCGTGGGCGTGACGCGTGTGAGGGGTCACGACGTATGTCTCTTATAACCGGTTGATGCATGTCATGTAGTGAAAACCTTTGCACCTAGGACCGAGTGTTAATCGTCTTCACAAGTTGTTGCCCAAGCCGCACTCGCCTTAATATTTGATATTCCCTTTGAGTTTGTTTCGTGTTACTTTAGCCATACCGTAGTGATCAAGATAATTACACCACTCTCATCCTTTTAAGTGACATCGTGACATCAGAGATTGCTACACCAACTCCTCGTGGGATCGACCATATCGCTGGCTACGCCTGTGATGGGCAGTAGGTTATAAATTTATTTTGAACGCTAAACGACAGCGTGTCAACATTATATATGAGCTTAGATTTAGAATCTACATTGTGTGTAGATTAATTTAGTGTATATATATGTTCAAATTCGATGTGAAAGAATGAACTATTAATGCAGATGAGGATAAAATTGAAAGAAAGAATGAATGAACTATTAATGTGAAAGAATGAACTATTAATGCACAAAGTTAGCTTCTTAATGGTTGAGAATTTAATGTATCCCACATTGAAAAAATATTGAAGTTCTAAGCTATATATAAATGAGTTTACTCCAACTATAATACACCATAGTAGGCTTTTAATTAACTATTTTATAGCTAACCCAAATGCCTACCATTCGAGTTCGAGCACGCGTACGTCACACTTGTCACACTTGTCGCTATAGAGGTGCACTTTGCACTTCGTACGTGCTTTGAGGAGCCAAAATTTTGCCAACATGACACATGGAGACGGCTCGGGCGACATATAGGACTCGACCACGTGGCATGACGGTTGGACTCGTGCATGGCCGAACCATCACGTTGGTTTGGATCAACCTTATCGATCATGGACCAGCGCACTGGTTCGGGTCTGTAGTTGGTCCTTCGTACCACTTCACGAACCGTCACCTTGGGCAATAAAAGAGACCCTACAAAAGACGATTGAACATACCAATTCGAAGATAATCAATCTACCTCATACATCTTTCAAAGCCTCCCTGTCCTGAGTATCCAGAAGTTAGTCAGAAATACATTTAGTAGTGCAACTACTCGTATTTGTTAAGCCGTTGTATCTTGGAGACAAATGCTATAGAACTGCATGTACTGTAGTCTGTAGCAGAACAAATTTGTCTTGCGGAGAAAGAGTCCAACTCTTGCCTCAATGTTTTTAATCCTGCATTGTTTCCATTATATTCGCATTTTTATGTACCCGTAATAACAAAATTTTGGTCTTCGTTTATTTCCCTATTAAGCTTCTGTTGTTGCTAGTGATGATGAAAGCTGCAATGAAGTTTGTCAATATCAAGAGAGATGGATAATAAGCGATGGCATGGCTGGCTGTATAGTTAACATTGATTGTATACTTCATAACTCAAACATCTTTGTCTCATTGTGTTTGTGTTTGAGGTTGAATTTGATATTACTCGGCTCGTGAGAAATTTTGTTTACCTGATTAGTTTGAAGATATAAAATTATTAGCTTGCTCCTATTTATGTTTTTATACTTAATTATTAATAATAGTATATTTCTGTACTTGTTTAGATGCGATTAAGTTCATGATCTTTGAAGTGTTTGGTACAAAACTTGACCTTGAATTGATGACAAAATCAGCACGCTTGATCCACTTTCTACACGGAGTGAGAGAATGTCCCGTGTATATAGATTGCATACTTAATTCCTCTACTCTCAAACTTTCAAGGAAAAACATTTTCTGTCACGAAATAAGCACAAAAAATAAGTATGAAAGCAAGAAAATACTTGAATTATTTACCTAGTTTGTCATTATACGACCACGATTGAGATGTTGTAAAGTCATATATTTTATTAGAGGATATTTATATTAGGAATCCAACCTGGGGTTCCTCTACTTTAGGTGCGCACTGGGTAAACCCCACGTTCCTGCACGATAGCGCAAACCACACAGGACATGTAAACCATACTTGAAAAACCAAGTGTGACAAACTCAAGTTGGATCGTTGCTTACATGACTAGTATTCACATTATTCCTTTGCATACGATATATGCACAAGCATAAATTTTATTTGGAAAGTTGTAGATATTGTCTCGCTTAAGTGTCTTAATGTTTAAACGTATTCTTAAAAATATCTCAAGGTTTAAAACGTAATGCTTTGGTATCTAATGTCTTAATGTTTAAACATTTTCACAATGCTTTAAGACCTTGTCCGCCTCCACTATCGGCTGTTATTAGCATGACCCATTGAGAGAAACTGAGCTTAAAGATATTTTTTCTGACAATATTTAATATTAGGTATCAAAATGTTACATTTTAAACGTTAAAATATTTTGAAAATATGCATAATAATTAACATTAAGATAATATCTGATATTTTTTCATAAATTTTTATCTTATAAAATAAATCTGACTAGTTCGACCCAAAAGTACTATGAGTTTCATTTTAACTTTGCATCATCTCTTATGTCAAAGAAGTTGGGCCTCATTAACAGCCCGAGGAACTGCAGCCTTTTGTGTCCGATGTGCTAATTACTTTTTCTCGCTAAATATATGTCCATTTCTTGCCTTTTTGTCTTTTAGTTTTTTGTTTTTTTTAATTCTCTCCTATTCTTTTAATCTTTCTAATTTATTGTCATCTAAAATTTGTCCCTCCTAGAGCCTACTGGAGACGGTAGAATATATATAGGATTAATGTGAGAATTATTTTTATTGTGAACTTTTTTAAAAATGATGAATTCAAAAAAAAAAAAAGAATATATATATAAAATTGATGATTATTATTGTGAACAAAAAAATGAATTCATAATAAAATTGATGAATCCAAAAGTTATGAATCCAATTTTCGTCCCTCATGGGATTCGAATTCTGATGAAAATTTTCGAATTTTTGAATTCAGTAACTTTAACGGATTCATCAACTTTCATAATGAATGCATTTGGTTCTTAGTTTTTAAGATAAAAATAATTCTTATTTGAATATATATATATATATATATAGGGGTGGGTTATGGTGAGAAAACTCCTTAGTGTAGGAAATAAGAATAATAACACATCTTTCATATTTGTGTAGTACAATCAGAATTACTATGTTGCATATGTTAGTTTAGCACATATTTCATCTCTTCGTAGCACATATGCTAAATATATTAGTTTAGATATCTTTCATTACAACAGAAGACAAGAATGGTTCTAGTCTTGCACTGAAGAATCACAGTAAGACACAAAACACAAAATCATAGCACAATTGAAATTAAATCTCAACCATTGATTAAATAAATCAAATGCTCAGATTCATTCTCATTTTCTACCAAATTATCATTTCCTATCTGAACCATCTCATATATATATATATATAATTTCTTTTGAAACAAGAGACTATAAAAATCAATTCTCCGGCTGATTTATTTATTTCATAAAGAGTAAAATTTTGCCTAGATATGGCAGAATTGTGTTGAGCTATGCTTATATCCTGACAATAGATAAGGCCAATATTGAGAGATATGCATCCCACGATGCATTTATTTCAGATCAAATATATTTACAACTTAAAGATGGAAACATGAGCTTATTAAACGTAGTATTTAATGTTCCAACCAATTCCTACAAAAATCAAATAATATTGGGAATGGCTGTTTGGATTATAGTTTCCTTATGCACTAAGTGGATCAATCCATCATTCTATAAAAGGCACTAAGTTAATCAATTTATCATTCTATAAATTAGCAAAAGAGTTCCTTTTATGGTAAGTATCACCTTTACCAAAATAACAGTTAATAAAATGGCATTTGATCTATAATTAACATGGTTGTTGCATTTGAGTTTCCCTCAACAAAGAACATCAATCACATAGGATCCATACATCCACCCATCCAATATATGTTTCACCATATCATACATCCACACATATACAAGATAAATTTGATATATTAGTTTGCAATTGCACATGAGTGAGATTTACTCAATACGCATATCAAATAGCGTCTGCAAACCTAAGTTGTCATATCAAAATCCTCTCCTAGTTTCAATTTATAGATTTATGGTATAGTGATCTGCAAATAAATACAAGATTGAAACATGATAGAATCATTCATCACAAGAATTGGATCAAAGCTGACACTTTTGCAAGATGCAGTAAAGAAAGCTCTTATCGACATAGGGTGTCACGGATTTCATAGAGAAGGAGATATCCCGTTTCTTTACAGACAAAACCAGTGTTACAACTTCATCTATACTATGCAGAGCTGGATCCAAAATTTCCAATGTCCCAGTCCATGAAGCGACATCCTTGCATCGTTTTCGCCTCTTTTTTCGATCCCTTAAAAGGGCTCGGATTGTTCCCCCCCACTCTTTTTCGTCTTCTGATAGTCCTCAAACATCTTTTCTGCATACCGGGCAGGTCGCTTGCCGGCTGAGCCATTCATCTATACAATGTATGTGGAAGAAATGCCTACAATCCGGCAGCAGCCTTGTAGATTCCCCATCCCTCAAATCCTAACAAGACATAGAGTGAACACTTGGCTATAAATAAATGGAACTACGTTGTCACAATCATCATTTCACATGAGAAAACCAGATTCATGTAGAAAATTGGGTAGAGATATTCAAGGCCTGGTTTCAAACATGTAGCGCAACAAAAACTCACCAACACAATTAATGCCATTAATCTCCCTATTGATCTCCTTCAACAGGGACCACATTATGGGGACTACTTGTTTGAATTCTTGAATTTTTTTTTTTTTACAAAAAGAGTCTAGAAAAGTAATAGTTATAATCTTCGCTGTTTTATCCTCGGCCTCAAAAGGCTGGTTCGATATAAAGAACACATTGAAAATGATATATAGTTAGCTAGTTAGTTGGGCAGAGAAAATTACTCATTGAAAATTTTGATATTGTTATATTCAAATTTTGCTTTAAATAGGCCAAAACAGAAGGGTAATAAGAGCTTACCTGTAAGCAAATGGCACAACTGGTGTCGGAAGCAGTCGTCTCTGCAGTACTAAACTCAAAACTTGGTAATTTTTAATGGTGTCCTGAGATAAACCCCTGGTAGTATTGACCTCAAAAATGTCAGAAATCTCCCTCAAACCTGTCTCCATAGTGCTAATCTGAAGTATTTTCAACACAAAGTTAGTTGAGCCTAACACACTAGAAAGAAGAAAATTGAAGCCATTCAATTAATACAAACTAGCTAGGTAGAAAATTCAATACTTTACCTGCCACTGATATGCTTTTAGTACTGCAGGACTCACCCACTCCATAAATATCTTCCCATTCACAAGACTACATATCAGTGCAGCCTGAAAACAACAAAAAGACACATGCTTTAATTTCTGGTAATCCAAATTTGAAAGCCTCTTTCTTCACAAGTGATAAAAGCGCCATTTTACTTGGAAGGACGATGGCTACCTAATAAAATGAAGAGGCTGAGAGAATCCAATTTAATTACGTCGTTAAACATTTAATCAACACATGTTTAAAAGCCCAGAAAGCGAGAAGGAAGTAATTCCTTGTGGATCCCTCGAGGATTTAATGGAGATAAAATTGCAGGTTTTTTTTTTTTTTTTAATGAATGGGAGCAATGCAAAGAATTTCTCACCTTGGAAAATGGCTCCCCATTTAGTATGAGCTCCATCAGCTGCACGGCCGTGATGGCCCCAGCTACCGCCCCGACACCAACCCCACGCAGTAGACCGGTTTCTGTGGTCTGCCCTTTCAGCGCTCCGCTAATTACGCCTATAATAGCTCCACCTACGTACACAATTTTGACCAGAAATCTTCATATTAGAAATCTTCAATATAGGAATTGAAGCATGAAATGGTATGGGATTTCATCGAACAGGTGGTGTGCATGCGCAGGGAGACAATTTACAAATGAAATCGGAAGCGGGTTTTCTTGATTGTGCGTCGAAAAGCAAAAGCCCCGACAGAAAACAAGAAATTGAAAGCTGAATTCGGCGGAGAGAGACATACCCAGAGCGAAAATGCAAGTGAGTAGAGCGACGGCGAATTTCTTGAGCAGCGCGAAGACGACAACAAATTGGGAGCGGCTGAGCTCAGAGTGAATCCAAGACGCGGCGGCGGAAGCCCACCTTTTCATCACTTGATAACAGATCAACATAAGCCCCGGAATTCGAGTTTTGGTGGAATTGTTTTGTGAGAGAGACTGTTGGACTTGGCGCTAATTGTGAGAGCCCCTTTTTTCTTTAAGCGGTTGGAATTGGAATAAATCTGGTGAGAGATTAACTTGAAGTGAATGAAAACATATAGAAATGTGGGTGGAATTTATAGGAGGGGAGAAGTAGAGAATTAAAGTCTGGTTGGGAGCTCATGAGCTACCACACACGTGCTGCACCCATGCATGCTGCAACACTATCCCAACTAGGATCCTATTTTCATTTTTTCTCAAGTAAACTTAATCATTAAGAATATCCGAATTTAACATCACTTTCTTCTCCAATTAAATATGAACAAACTTACTGATTAAGAATCCAAGTATGAAAACTTCGAATAAAATCGTTTACAGTATTTCTTTCTTTCTTTTGGGATGACTAGCACAGTCCGCAAAGTGTACTATTTCATAAACCATACTCTAAAATGACTTTCTTTGGTTGGTCTTTAATGAGTTATAAGAAATTACTTGACGAATTATTGTATGTTCTTACACTGGTATAAATTATAGTAATTATGTGATAATTCAGATTAGGGATGTCAATTAGTGGGTTTTACCGGACCAGAAACAATAAATAAGTAATGGTTCTGGTTCTGGATCCGACCCATTAGACACTGGATCCGGACCGAACCAGGACCATCAACTATGAGTCTTAAGCGGTCCGGATCTCAGCGGGTCTGGAACCAAAACCATAACAGAACCGGACAAGAACCAGAACTAGAACCGAAACCGTTGTTTTATAATTTAATGTGTTATGTGTGATTTTGAATCGATATGGATAAAACTAGCTCATTGACAAGTCTATTTAAACTTAGGCTCGTCAATAGACGGGTTTTACTCGGATCAGAACCAATAAATAAGTATTGGTTCTGGTTCTGAAACCAGAATCAGATCCGGACCGGACCATCAAACTATGGATCTAAACGGTCCGGGTCTAAAGCGGATCTGAAACCGGAACCAGAACCGCTGCTTTAAAATTTAATGGGTTTTGAACGGTTCTGGATCGATTCTGGTAAAACTCACCCATTGACATCCCTAATTCAGATATCCAATTGTTATTTTCTTTAGATCTATGAAAATATTAACAATTTGAAGATATTTGAAAAAACTTTGATTCGTCATATAAGAGGTTAGTTCATTCACTCGATGTCTTGATATTTCAAGCATGCCATTCTATATATGGACACTGCTAATTATAGCAGGGCACCTCGTCTCGGTGCGTCAAACCTATACACTTTAAATACAAAGTAAATACACTTTATGTATAAAGTTATTGCACTGCAAAATATTGATGAATAGTGTTGTCTTTTACCATAACTCAATGATGCAATAGTTTTATACATAAAATACATTAACTTTATAAGTAAAATACATTAGTGTTTAGATTTTTATGAAAAATAATTTTTTATTATAACTAAACCATATATATATATATATATATATATATATATATATATATATAGATAGTGGAGCTCATGTAAAAATCGATATTTTAAATATATGATTGAAAAGAATATGAAAAGAAGTAAGTAGATTTTTAAAAGCTAATGTGATATAAAAAGAAGTTGAAAATCAACTTTATTATTGAAGGCATCCTAGTAAAGTTTACACTTTACAAATAGCTAAGGAGAGAGAGGGGCGGTGCATACTGCTAGTTAGAGTCGGCAAAATTGGCTCGGTCCGATGGGCCGGTTCAGGGTACCCGAAATTGGGATCGGGTTGGGTTCGTGAAAATAGTGACCCAAAAAAAATCGGGCCTAAAAAGTCCGCCTACATAGCCCATCGGGCTGACCGAGCTTTGGGGCTAAAAAGCCCGGGGTTAACGGGCCTAAAAGTCGCGTCCACACATTTAAAGTTTTAATATTTTACATTTGATGTTTGATGATATTTGAAACTTTAAGTTTATCTTATTTACGTTGAAATTGATGTTAGACTTGTTAGTAAACTTAATTTATTTTATTTACTTTGGAATTGATGCTATTAGACGTAATTTATCTTATTTACTTTGAAATTGATGTCAGTGATTTAATTTATTTATTATTATCATATTTTTTTGAAATTAAAAATAATATTTTATTAAATTAAATATTGGACGGGTTTGGTCCGGTGACCCAGATGGAATTGGGCTGGGCTACCATATTTTTAGCCCGATAGCATTTTGGGCGGGGCCATCCCAACCAAATAAAAACAACAAACCCGATGGACCGGGGCGGACCGGGCCAACCCGACCTGCCCCTTTTGCTAGCTCTACCGCTAGTAAATAGAACTACCCGCCACCCACCCGACAAACACATACATGTTTATGTAATTTTTTTAAACATGTAATTGTGTAAGTGTAATAGTAGTAATTTATAATAAAACTCTTTAAGTTTTATGTCAACTTCAATAACAATGTATGTTTTTAACCACTTATAACTTTTTAAAATAAAAAATTATAAGGCATCCCATAACTACTGACATACACGTGGAAAAGCAACCAATTTATAGAATAAATAAATGAAAGTAGCTAGGATTCACGGCTATTGACTGATATGAAAACAACTATGCCAAAACAATATGAAAATCAACTTACCAAAAATGTATTAGAAAACAAGGCAATTGTGTTGAAAATCGCGTGCATATATATATAATATTATATATGTGGTCAAGTTTCAGGAAGTTTACTTTGACCAAGATTTTGAGACGTAACGCTTAATTTTGTGAAATTAAGCGGCATAGGATCGATCTACGTTCGAGTAGATGATCGTGGTGTATTCACATTCTCAAATCCGATTCCGGTGAGTGAGAAATAATGGATCAAAGTTGGTCACTTAAACATGGAGTTATGTGATTAATGGGATAAGCATGGATTAATTAATCCTTATCCCACATTGATTAATGTACCTTCATTAATTGTCTATATAAGTGGGTCATTGAACACTTAGTATAATTATGTGCACAAGTGATGGTTGAAGCCCATGCTGTACACATGCCGCCGCTGTATGCCGCCGGTGCGGTGCCGGTGCCGGCCCGCGCGCGCCGCCCGCCGCGCGCCCGCCGCCCGCTGCCGTTCGCCCGCCCGGCTCCGGCTCGGCCGGCTCGGTTCGGTTCGGTTCGTGGTCCGTGGTCCGTGGATCGTGGATCGTGGATCTTGGATCTTGGATCTTGGATCTTGGATCTTGGATCTTGGTCTTTGGGTGGTCTTTGCCGCATTCTTTGGGCTGTTCGTGGGCTTGCTTCGTGGCCTGGTTCCGTGGCCCATTGTCTTATATTTTGGATCAACGTTTGATCGAGCCCGAAGATGAAGTTGGTCCGGGGCCCAATTCGTGTAGCCCGATCCGTTGGGCTCGCAGGTGCGATGGAGTTGGTCGGGGCCCAACTCGTGTGGCCCAATCCGTTGGGCTGCTGTGCTTGAAGAGACGTCCGGATACGTCCAATGAACACGGACGCACGCGTTGTCCGATTCGTCGTAACCGCGTAACGCCCGACATGATGGCTCTGCGGAACGTGCCCACGTTGTCTCCGAAACCGCCGCAGACTCGATAGGGGACATAACTCCGTAACACCCGACATCAATGCGGTGTTGACTCAAAGATCTTTCCCACGGGGGACGCCTATAAATAGGACACATCTCCCAAACATAAGCTAACCATCGCTAATCTGCATTCCAAGATTCCAAAGCACTCCACGCATACATAGCTAGTGTCGAGCTTTGTCCTCGCCTCATTCGGTTCACGGAGCTCGTTGGTCCGCGGTGCCGCCACCGACGAGACGCCGTTTTATCTTTGGAGACGATACGCCGTAACCGAGAGCACCTACGGGCGTATCTCGTCTCATGAAAGAGGCCTCCTCGACTCGGCATCTGTTTACGGTTTTGTTTTCCGGTTTCGATTGTATTTTCTTGTTTAATTCATTGTTAGTTTTGATCTTCTATTTTTCATTTTAAGTTGTAATCGCCCGCAAGTTCGTACTAGTTACATACACCTTTTTCCAACAATCGCAAGACGAGATATTACTTGCCACGAAGGAGTTCGACTCTTAATAAACTTAAAACGTTGAAGCTAATACCTTTGCTTGGAGATGTCGACCGTACTGCCACCGACCGCCTCACCGCCGCCGCATCGCCGCCGCCTCCATTGCTTCCGCCGCCCGCCTCTCTGCCGCCGCCATTCGCACAATGGCTTGGTCATGTTTGGTTCGATGCCTTCGGTCAACCATGGGACCCTTGGGTCATTGTTGGTTCCACTTTAGTGGTTCAACAATTGGTTCCACTTTTAGTGGTTCCTTTCGTTCGACGATCGCACTTTTCGGTGGGTCGATTGTTGGATCCATGGGATCTAACACCGTGGATCCGATCATGGATCGATCTCGTACCGTTCATACCGCAAGGATGATGCCGCGCCGAGAAGCGACCAAGTTTGGAGGATCCGACTTCAAGAGATGGCAGAAAGATCTTGTTTCACCACGACGTTGGGCTTCGCCAACTTCTTGGTAGAAGATGAGCCCGCCGCCAGGGTCAAGTGACGGACTTTCACGTCCGAGCAAAGATACGACAATGGCGACTTGGCGACTACCTTTGTAAAATTTTATACTTGGTAGTTTAGAAGATAGCTTGTATAGTGTTTATCTTTGTTGTAACGACATCCAAAAGTGGGATCGTTAGAAAAAATGCAGTAGTGATGATGCGGTACTAAGAAGTTCATTGTAGCCAAATATTTGGACTACAAGATGGTCGATTCCGACCGATCATGGACCAAGTGCAAGAGTTTCAACTCATTGTGCACGAGGTTCAAGTCAAGGGCACACTATTTCGGACGGCTTTGTCGCCGCATAGCTGATTGAGAAGCTACCCCGGGGTGGAGACTTGAGGTCTACCTTAAGCCAAGCGAAAGGATATGACACTTGAAGACTTGATCGTCGAGGCGCGTCGAGTCGACGTGAAGAAGCTAGAACTAAAGGAAAGGGCGATCGATCTTGAGCCAACTGTTGGAGAGGCGGTCCTCCAACAAACGTGTTCGTCCCGATGTCAAAGATAAAGCGAAGGAAGGTGGTTTCCGTAAGTTTGACGGGATCATTACAATTGTGGCAAGCATGGCCACACGAGTAAGGACCGTCGACTAAGAAGAAGAAGGTTAAGCAAGTTACCAACGTTGTCGAGAAGGACTTGACAAATGGGACAAGGATGACTTGGCTGCTGTGGTGACCGAAGAAGTCGACCACGTCGAGAATCAGGTGGATGGTTCATCGACATCGGCGAATCGCGCACGCATGCGCCGAAAGATGCGTTTCTCCACCTACAAGCCTGTTGAGGAGGAAGCTCAACATGGGGAACCAAGTCGTCCGAGGTTGCGGAGTTGGTGATGTGGTGCTCAAGATGTCGTCCGGCATTGAGATCACCTGAAGGATGTCTTGCATGTCCCGGACATTCGCAAGAATTTAGTGTCGGGCTCTATTCTAGTTAATAAGGGTTTTAGACTAGTTTTGAGTCGGACAAGTTTGTCTTGACTAAGTTTGGAAAGTTCCTTGGTAGGGTTATCTCACCGGGTCTTTTCAAATTGAATGTAATATTTGTCTTGTGTGTACCCAAGATTGCTATGAATAAAAATGCATCTACTTCCTCTTACTTGATGAGTGCTCGATTTATGGCATTGTAGATTAGGACATGTTAATCTAAATGCAATAAAAGATTAGTAAATTTAGATTTACTAAAGTTAAATGAAGTTAATACACAAACGAAATGTGAGGTTTGTGTGGAAGCCAAATGGCTAAGTTACCGCTTCATTCGGTAGAAGCAGAGCACTAAGCCTCTAGAACTTATTCACATCGATGTGTGTGATTTAAAGTTTGTACAAACTAGAGGTGGTAAAAGTACTTCATCACGTTTATTGATGATTGTACAAGATATTGTTATCTTTACCTTCTAAGAAGTAAAGACGGTGCTATTGAAGCTTTTAAAACTTCAAGAACAAGCCGAGAATCAATTAAATTGTCAATTAAGACCGCTCAAGTGATAGGGGGAGAATATGTAGCTCCGTTTGAGGCATTATGCAACGAAAGTGGTATAATACATCAAACGACAGCTCTTATTCACCTCGTCTAATAAGCGTTCTTCGAACGTAAAAATCGAACACTTAAGGAGATGATGAATGCTTTGTTGATTAGTTCAGGTTACCCCGAACTTGTGGGGAAATTGTTTGTGACCAACTACATACCGAACAAGATTCCACTCAAAGGTAAGGATGTCACTCCTTACGAGTTGTGGAAAGGAAGAAAGCCATCGACAAATATCTCAAAGTGTGGGGTGTTTGGCGAAGGTTGAGGTGCCTCTTCCTAAACAAGTTACAATTGGACCTAAACGATCGATTGTATCTTTATTGGGTATGCACTGAGCAGCGCTTATCGTTTCGATCCACGGTCGAGGTACCGATATGTTGTGGGGACGACGATTGAATCAAGGAATGCTATATTCTTTGAAAGTGTTTATCCCAGAAAGACAAGGATAAAAATGAAGCCGTTCTAGCAATAGAGCGATGGTGAAGCTTCGAGTTCTAAACCTTTGGAGAAAGAACCGATATCGCATAGCGATCGAGGTGCGATCGGAGGGTCGGAACCGAGGCGTGGCGCAGAAGTCGAACGCCAAAGAATTTTGGTCCCGACTATATTGCGTTCATGTTGGACGAAGAACCAACTTCGATCAAAGTAGCCTATGCTCGGTCGGGACGGGATGCTCGGCGAGAGGTCGCTCAAAGCGAAATTGATTCCATTCGCAAAACCACACTGGGTGTTGGTTGATTTGCCGAAGGTTGTAAGCCCTAGGATGCAAATGGATCCTTAAAAGAAAGTACAAGCGGATGGATCAATTGAAAAGTATAAGGCCCGTTTGGTTGTCAAAGGTTTAAACAAAGAGAGGATACGATTTCTTGATACCTATTCACCGTGGCGAGGATTACGTCTATTAGGGTGCTTCTCGCAATTCTTTGCTTTGCACAATCTTGAGATTCATCAAATGGACGTTAAGGCGCATTTTGAATGGTGACCTCGAGGATGAGGTATATATAGAGCAACCGAAGGGTTTGTAGTACCGGTCGAGAGGTAAGGTATGCAAACTCGTGAAGTCTCTATATGGTTTGAAACAAGCGCGTTGCAATGGCACTGAAATTTGACAATGTAATGTTGGCAAATGGTTTCAAAATCAACGAGTGTGACAAATGTGTCTACGTTAAGAACACTGATAATGGTTATGTTATAGTGTGTCTGTATGTAGATGACATGTTGATCATGGGTAGCAATACTCAAGTCATTAATGACACAAAGCGCATGTTAAATAGAAATTTTGACATGAAGGACATGGGATTAGCTGATGTGATTCTTGGAATCAAGATTATAAGAAGATCAGACGGAATTGTCTTGACACAATCTCACTACGTCGAGAAAGTGCTTAAGAAATTCAACGCGTTTGATAGTTTACCTGCTAAGACCCCATTGGAGCTCAATGTTCACTTGAGTAAGAACAGGGGTGAACCTGTTGGGCAAGAAGACTATGCTAAGGTCATCGGGTGTTTGATGTATCTTACAAATTGCACCCGACCCGACATAGCTTCTTGAGTGAACAAATTGAGTCGTTACGAGCAATCAAGCAAGGAGCATTGGAAGGCTTTAGTGAGAGTTTTGAGGTACTCAAGTATACTCAAAATCATGGGTCGCATTTCACGAGATATCCCCGTGCTTGAAGGGTCTTGTGATGCCAATGGATATCGACACGAAAGATTCACTTTCTACAAGTGGGTGCGTGTTCACGATTGGGAGGTCTGTTTCTTGGAGATCCACGAAGCAGACGTATAGCCCGATCCACCATGGAATCGTAATTCATAGCTTTGGATAAAGGCGGTGAGGTTCGAGTGGTCTGTAATTTTGGAAGATATTCCATGTTGGTCAAAACGTGCCACCGTGATGATTCAACGTGATAGCCAAGCGACTATTGGAAGGCGAAAAGTGGTTTGTATAATGGTAAGTCTCGACATATACGTCGGCGACATATACCGTGAGGCATTTGATCTCAAGTGGGGTTATATCAATTGACTATGTCAGTCAATAGATAATCTGGCGCATCCGTTAACCAAAGGGTTGAACCGAGATCAAATGATCAAATTGCTAGAGGAATGGGACTAAAATCCACATCTTAAGAACAATCATAGTGGTAACCCAACCATGATGATTTGGAGATCCCAAGAACTTGGTTGATGGGAGAACTAAGCTATATGAGTTCGTGTATAAACACTCGAGTTAGTCTGTTCCTAGAAAGCAAACGAGTGTTGAAAAACTTGCCTAGTGGTGAGGTTGAGTCGTTGACTCTTAATGATTCCTAAGATACCTCGGAGGAGGTTGAGTATGGCAAGATACTCGGTAAAGAATCACCTATGTAAGTGCAAGTGGGGCGCTTCAAACAAAACACTTATGAATCCAAAGTGGATGTCCATGGCCAAATGGAATCAAACGTGAGAACGGATGAGGTTGAGGTGTTAAAGTGTTAATACCATTGTTTGATTACGCTGTGGGGGAATAGTTCGCGCATCGTGTCCACTAATCCGCCTGTGTACTCGATGGTACTAACTATGGAAGGTTCAAGGCCATAAACCACCGTCCAAATATTTTAACATCTCTTGAGGATCGAGCTGTGTGCGCATCATGCATATGGCTATTTCCACTCATGTGGGGATTGTTGAAAATCGCGTATATATATAATATTATATATGTGGTCAAGTTTCCGAAGCTACTTTGACCAAGATTTTGAGTGACGTAACGTTTAATTTTGTGAAATTAAGCGGCATAGGATCGATCTACGCCCAGTAGATGATCGTGGTGTATTCACATTCTCAAATCCGATTTCCGGTGAGTGAGAAATAATGGATCAAAGTTGGTCACTTAAACATGGAGTTATGTGATTAATGGGATAAGCATGGATTAATTAATCCTTATCCCACATTGATTAATGTACCTTCATTAATTGTCTATATAAGTGGGTCATTGAACACTTAGTATAATTATGTGCACAAGTGATGGGTGGAAAGCCCACTTGCCACAGACACGCCGCCGCCGCCGCCGCCGCCCCGGTGCCCGGTGCGGCGCCCGGCCCGCCGCCCGCGCCGGCGCCCGGCGCCCGCCGCCCGCGCCCGCGCCGCGCCTGCGCCGGCCCGGCCCGGCCCGGCCCGGCCCGGCCGGCTCGGTTCGGTTCGGCCTGTGGTCCGTGGTCCGTGGATCGTGGATCGTGGATCTTGGATCTTGGATCTTGGATCTTGGATCTTGCAATTGGTCTTGGGTGGTCTTTGCCATTCTTTGGGCTGTTCGTGGGCTTGCTTCGTGGGCTGGTTCCGTGGCCCATTGTCCTTATATTTTGGATCAACGTTTGATCGAGCCCAAAGATGAAGTTGGTCCGGTGCCCATTCGTGTAGCCCAATCCGTTGGGCTGCTGGCGTGCGATGGAGTTGGTCCGAGGCCCAACTCGTGGCCCAATCCGTTGGGCTCGCTGCACTGAAGAGACGTCCGGATCGTCCAATGAACACGGACGCACGCGTTGTCCGATTCGTCGTAACCGTCGGTAACGCCCGACATGATGGCTCTGCGAAAACGTGCCACGTTGTCTCCGAAACCGCCGCGACTCAATGGGGACATAACTCCGTAACACCCGACATCAATGCGGTGTTGACTCCAGCATGCTTTCCCATGAGGGGACGACGCCTATAAATAGGACATGTCTCCCCAAAGATAAGCTAACCATCGCTAACTGCATTCCAAAGATTCCAAGCACTCCCTGCATACATAGCTAGTGTCCAAGCTTTGTCCTCGCCTCATTCCGTTCACGGAGCTCGTTGGTCCGCGGTCGCCACCCACGAGACGCTGCTTTTATCTTTGGAGACGATACGCGTAACCGAGAGCACTACCGGGCGTATCTCGTCTTCTTGGAAAGAGGCCTCCTCGACTCGGCATCCGTTTACGGTTTTGTTTTCCAGTTTGATTGTATTTTCTTGTTTTAATTCATTGTTAGTTTTGATCTTCTATTTTTCTGTTTTAAGTTTATGTCCCGCAAGTTACGTACTAGTTACGTACACCTTTTTCCAACAAATTGCATCAACCGTGTAATGAAGAACATATAGTTAATTTTGCATTTTCTAGATTCTAATTGTAATTAACAATAATACAAAGCATAGGTTACATTGAAAACAAATAAAACATTTTAACCATATAATGAAGAACAAACAGTTTAATTCGAAGTTTTATGCATTCTAACTGTAATTGACCGTGATGACATATAATTTACACACTATTGATTTAAACAATGTACAGAGATTAAAAGAAAGAAAAGGGGAGAGAAATAAATATAATAGAAACATAGTGATAGATAGAGAGAGGTGGATCCACAATATTTGAATAAATAACAATTCTCTCATTTCATTTCTAGTGTGATCCACCTTTATTTTTTATTTGAAAAAGTTTAAAGTTGTTATAAAAATACATAGTTATGGATATGGCTATGAAAACAAACTTATCGAAAATGGCTAAATATGACTTTATCTTTTTAAAAAGTTAGTCTATAAAATAATTATAAGATCAAAATTCGAACTATAAAATATAATTAATTATCAAAAAAACTACAAGCATTTAATAAATATTATATCGTCTTTTATTGACATTGATATATGATGTGGATGATATTATATTCATCTCGTTTGTTATGCTTAATAAAAAGGGACATATATTTACATATCAGAACCTAGGGGTGATTCTGGTGAAAATGCTATAAGTGAAAGAAATAAAAATATATCATATTTAGGGATGTTAATGAATGGGTTTTACCCGAACCGATTCGGAATCGTTCAAAACCCATTAAATTTTAAAGCAGCGGTTCTGGTTCTGGTTCAGGTTCTGGTTCCAGATCCGCTATAGACCCGGACCGTTTAGATCCATAGTTTGATGGTCCGGTCCGGTCTGAATCTGATTCTGGTTCCAGAATCAGAATCAATACTTATTTATTGGTTCTGGTCCAAGTAAAACCCGTCTATTGACGAGCCTAAGTTTAAATAGGCTTGTCAATGAGCTAGTTTTATCCATATCGATTCAAAATTACTCATAACACATTAAATTATAAAGCAACGGTTTCGGTTCTAGTTCTGGTTCTTGTCCGGTTCTGGTCTGGTTCTAGATTCGCTGAGATCCGGACCGCTTAAGATCCATAGTTGATGGTCATGGTCCCAGACGGATCCAAGATTCAATGGGTCGGATCCGGGCGTAACCGTAACCATTACTTATGTACTAGTTCTGGTCCGGGTAAAACTCACTCATTGATATCTCTAATCACATCCACACATCTAGCACATATCAACTATCCAGATTGAAGGTAATTTAATTAATGATTTCAGATTTTATTTTATTAAATAATTCGAATGAAGGTAAATTTGTTATTAAAAAAAATTATTTTTTCTACCACACCAGACGTAAATCTCGCCACTTACCGATAATTTCGTCACTTAACGAAAAAGTAGGAATTTTATAATCTACTAAATATAATGTTGCATAAACTAGTCATTCTATAGCACATATTTAATAAATATGTAACACACATTACACATCACGCAACATCATTTATTGTTGCACTACCTACACTTTCTGTAGCATATATATAATACAAACAATACATATATTTAATAAATATATGACACACATTGCACATCACGTAAAAAAAGATTACGATAAATTCATTCTATTTTATGATATATACATGGTAACAGACAGCCTTTTGTTACCCTATCAATCAAATTCAAATTTCCATAACGATAGCTTACATGTGGTTACTTTACATATTTTCTAATTTCCACTTCTGAAGGTTAGTCCCAATTATGGGCTTAATAGCTAGAGACTATTGAAGAACACGATTTTCAATCAAACCTGATCTTCATCATACGATAAACATATCTTTCCTAATTTTACTTTCTAATAAGTAGCACTCGAATTCATGAGACACGATTAAGAGGGTGTTTGGCTGAGCTTATGTTCTCACCAAAATAGTTATAATCGTTTTCAAACTTAAAAGCAGCTTATAAACTGTTTTTGTGAGCTTATAAGCTCGGCCAAACACCCTCTAAATCATCAAATGATCCATTAACATGAAAACACATTTTCTCTACCGCTTCAATTTTAATGATTTCATCGTGGTAGCTTAAACAAAAAAATAGATCACTTAAGAATAATCCTTAATTAATTAAAGGGTGGTGCCCAGCCGGATGGTGCAGCCAACCATACCCAAGGAATAAAAAAAGGAACCAGAAAACTCGGGTGTGGCTATCCGCACCAATCATTCATTGCATAGTAATTAACATCGACTAATTATTAATTGATTAGGAATTTAATTAGAATTTATTAATTTTCAGTTAAGATTTAGCAATCTATAATTAATTAGAACTAATTCACTATGTATTCGGCAGACTTCATTCGAAACCATCAACGTTAAATACACTATTCTTATTGAGACTTCATACAAAACCATCAACGTTAAATACCAATCCAGTGGATCAAATAAATACATGGTACGATTGCCCTCGGCCAGAACAATTTCATAAATGAGGACTTTCAATCCATTAATTTGTAGTTTCCCTTTTTAAAACATAACAACTTCTCACCATACTAGCATTTAATTACGTTCGTACATGAATGAATCTGTGAAAATCAAGAATGAAAGAGATGAGACCGCAAATGAATTTATGTATTTCAAAAATATTTCCAATGGATTCTGATCTTTCAGCAACAATTTAATTTGTCGTGGGGGTAAAATTTCATTTGAATTGATCGAGCTTTCTTAATTTTTATGGGAAATTAGATTCGAAAGGTAGTGGTCTATATGGTTGGACTGTATTATGTGACAGGATTAGGTAATTGCTAATAGGTTGGACCATACCATTCTTGACATACTATATTCTTTTTTTAAATCCTTAATAATTGTAAGGGTTGAATTAAATTATCAAATTTCCGGCCAGCCTGATTTGATGCTTGCCTTGAGTCTTATATCCTATTGTATGAAAATGTGTATGATACCTTTATTATTATTAGTTTTGAACGACCACTCTTGATATTTTTAACTCGTTAATTCAGATTTCAACCGTATCGTGTTTATATTTAGCTTAACCTCAACATGAGCATGATTTGTCAGGCATAATCTCTACCTCCCAACACAACATGTCAACAACTCTATATCACAACCTGTTAGATCACCCACAATCCACGAATCACAACATTCATTCACAGGTATCCATTCAAATCCAACTCATATGATGTGTTATATTTGTAATAACCTTAGCATTTTTATCTATATAAATATCGGATTACGAAATTTAACACATGAGATGTTGTCACCCAAAATTCTCGTATTCAATAATATGACCGCATTATATTATTGAGAGGCACATTAATAATATAATGGCACTAGTGAGTAGGGTAAGGAATAAGGATGGTCCCATGGAGTCTCATAGTGACAACCCGATGGTTAAGGTGGGTTCACTCATGGTGAGGCGTCAGGTTCAAATCCCACCAAACGCCCCATGGGTTTGGCGCACACACTTTGGTTTCCAAATGTGATTTACATGTCCTATATTGTTTGCAGGTTATTGTATTTGCATAGGAATATAGGGTTTATCCAAATCTTGACCTAAAATAACTGATTCTGATTTCGTGATCAAAAAAAGAAAAGAAAAGATGGTCCATGGAGTGGAGGAATCCGTTTGGAATAAGACAAAACAAAAAGGGGCGATAGAAAATATCTTGGAGCCACAGTAAATGCGAGTGAAAAATGGAGACCCATAAGCAATTAAGCATTCGGGGCTGAATCCTAGTCAGCATGAGCACACAGGTAGAGGTGAACTTTCAGGTAACGGCACCAGGTTTTATAGATCTCGTTCATTTATTGTCAGGATACTCAATTTATTTTTTGCTACAAATTAAATAGGGGTAAGTAGGGGTGAGCAAAATACCCGAAAACCGAATAACCGAACCGAACCAAACCGAAAAATCAAATTTGGTTCGATTAATTCGGTTATTTTGGTTAATTCGGTTTTAATCGAATTAAAATTCGGAAGTTCGGTTCGGAATTTTTTTAACCGAATAACCGAAAACCGAATTATATATATGTATATAATATTATTTATTTATTTATAATTATAATTTAAAATATCAATATCCTTAATCCTATTATTTCTCTCTCTCTCCCTATTATATCAATATATAATATTTGTAAAATATATTATTTATTTATTAAATAATTCTATCAATTATTTTTTTTGCAAAATATTTTATATATATAACATATAAAAATGTATTTTTTATATATAAATATCAATATATAATATTATTATATATTCATTTGAAAAACTATTTTTTTGCTAAAAATAAACTATTTTTTATATATAATATTATTTATTTATTCATTTGAAAAAAGTATTTTTTTGCTAAAAATTCGGTTTAACCGAAATAACCGAAATATATTTCGGTTATTTCGGTTCGGTTACCGAATAAAATTCGGTTCGGTTCGGTTATTTTTTTAAAAATTTCGGTTAATTCGGTTCGGTTATTTTTTCATCCGAAATCGACCGAATAACCGAATACTCACCCCTAGGGGTAAGAATCGGTCGGGATCGGTGCAGTCCCGAGTCCCGAGTCCCAAGTCCCAAAATTTTGCAATTTTGGATCCCGATCCGGTCGATTGAGACTTGGGACTCACGGTCCCAAAATTTACAATTTTAGTCCGGTCCGGTCCGAATTGAAATTTCGAAAATGTCCCGAAAGTTCAAGTCACGAAATTACCCAAATGTCCCGAAATTACCGAAAATATCCGAAGTCCCGAATTACCGAAAATGTCCCAAAGTCCGAAATTAAAATTAGATATATTTAAAATCGGGACTTGGATTTCAACGGGACTCGGGACTTCCGACACCCAAAATCAAAATTTCCGGTCCGAACCCGTAAATTTGGGACTCGGGTCCCGAATCCGTCGGGACTCGGGTCGGGACGGGAATTTCTCGAGTCTCGGTCCCAAATTCTCACCCCTAAAATTAAACCATTCACATAGATGTATGGGTGCGCGCTCCTCCGAAGCATAATAAATTATACTTTCTTCTATCCAAACTTTAGGAAATATATAATATTCAATCTCATTTATTCATCTTATTGATGATCTTATGATGAAGATCTTTTCAAAATTTTCAATCTAAGAAGCACTGATTTTACTGTAATAGTGGTATAATCGTAATTTAATTTGTTATGTGGTACAAAAGGAAGAAGTATGCATATTGTTAATAGAAACATGCATACGTTAATTCGAACACAAATATGCATAATATTGAACGCAAATATGTATATAAGACTGATTTATCCAAACTTTCTTCTCTCGTTTAGATCGATTTCTTCTAACTTCACATTTCAAAAGATAATAAAGAATCAACAAGAAAAAAACAAAGTATCAACAAGAAAGTATTTGTGAAGATTGAAGAAGAAAAAAAGAGAGATATGCCAGAATGAGAGACTACATAGTTGAAATGCATTATTTTAAGTATTTATGTGTATATTTGTCTTTATTGATATGCATATTGTTCCGACCAAATTGTTCTTTTCAATCGCTCGCAATAGTACGAGGTCCTTATAGAACGGTGAGGTCGACCCAAGTCGAATCTCTCAAGGAAGGCTTAACAGGGCTACGGTTTTATGTCAAACACGAGCGGAAAAGAAATACTAACGTCCTAACATAAGGGGGGTCACCGAAAGGACGAAAACAGAAAATAAAATAAAGCGAGGAAAGCGGATGCAATTGGACAACAATAGGAATTGACGATACACGTAATTGGAGACGGTGTTTTGGGTTGAATCTATCCTCACAATCAATGAATCAAGGACCGGTACACAATGCATAAAATACCACGCCTCACCAAACGGTCAACACTAACTAACCTCTCGACACGTCGGCGTTAGACTCGAACTTAATGACGGGGATCTCTCAATCAATCAACCATCAACTACGAAGGATATTTTACTACAAGGCATACAATAGCAAAAACCCTAACCACATATATCATCTATTCAACAACAAACCAATCTCTCGATCACTTTCATTGTCAAACTTATATTTAATATAAATCTGCTCTCGCATATCTTTATAATCAAACATAAGCATAAAATCAACCTACACTATTCTTTCGAACACCATGCATGAAGATCGTAAAATAAACCATTTATATGAATGAAGAAATCGCAAATCATTGGTCCAATAATCACAATTCAAGATAAGAACGATTAAACATATATTTCTCTACAAATCATAATTCATCTCATGGTAGAAATAATTCAAATCCCAATTACATAGACATAATCAAAATCAGGAAAACTTACAACCATTCATAGATAAATTTGTCTTCCAAAATCCGGAATCGTGCAATCCCAATTGTTAATCCAAGCACAAAAATTAAAAGGAAAATGGAAAGAAGAAGAAAAGGGAAAAGAAATCGCGAGAGGAACACACGTCTGCGAAATAAAATTGGAACTAGAACTAGGGTTTTTCGCGTGCGTTTCAGCATTTATAACGGACGAAAATTCACTCCCAGCGCCGGACGCGACGCAGCGCTGGACGCGAGGAGTTTCTGGACAGAACGGCCTCAGCAACCCAGCGCCGGATGGAGCCAAGCGCCGGACGCGTGAGGTTACTAGACGACACGCGCAGCGCCGGTTGGGAACGCAGCGCCGGACGGCGCTATGGCACAAGACGCGCGCAACCGAATGAAACGTCTTGCTGGTCGGGGCCGCCACCTAGCGCCGAAGCGGAAATTGCAACGGCGCCGAAGTGCGGGCGAAAGAGGCGAGCATTGGCGCGGAGACGGGCGCCGGATCCTCGCGTCGACGGAGGTGCATCGTGCGGCGTCGGGCGAGGTGGCGATGGCGTTGGCTGTGCGCGGACGACGAGAGGCGTGCTGGCGCTACCTTCGCAGCGACGGACGGGTGCGTGCGGGCCGCTGCGGCGTCGGCCGGCATCGAACGTGCGAGGTAATTTGTGAAGCGTGCTCGGTGGCGGCGGGCGCGCACGGGCGTTGGGCGTCGCGGGCGTGGCGTTACTGGGCGACGCGACGACGGGCGGGCGGGCGGCGCAGCGCTGCAAGCGCGCAGCCGTCGCGACGGGTCCGACAGGCGCGGGCGTGTCTGCGGCGCGCAGCCGTCGCGACAGGGCCGGCGCGCACGCACGGGCGCGACCGTTGTTTGGCCCGTTCTCCTTCGTCGAACTTCAATTTACGCTCCGCTTGCACCTACTGACTTACGTCGAGATGCTCTTCAATAAATTTGATTCTTGGCAGATCAATTCATCCTATTTTATGCCGTTTTCTACAAAACATCGAAACAAACGAAATAAGTTTGAATCGATAAATATTAATCAAACCAACGGCATAAATAGAACAAACTACTGAAAATGACACACAAAACAATACCAAAAATCAGCACAAATTCATTCTAAATACATATTTACTCGAGAATGGTATATTTATCTGAAATATTATGTATGTTTTTGTTTTAAATTAAGTATACAAGTTTCTATTGTGTAATATGCATATTTCTGTTTTGTTGTATGCATCAGTTATATTCATACATGTTCGACTTGTCGGTCTTCTAATCTATGTGCGTGCAGCTACCACGAAATCAAAAGGGGCATGAACAGCCTTAAAGTATCTTCTATGTCCCAAAGCGTTCGAACATATATTGATCTTAACGTGCCACCTAAATGGTAGGAAAAGGCATGATGTATGATCTGTTTATAAATATGCAGATTTCTCTTGATACATATATAGGTTTCTCTTGATACATATGCAAGTTTATGTGTAGTAGTATGCATATCCATCCCAAAGTGCTCCACTTTCGATAAAAAACCTCATCGATCATGCTCCGCCAAATCTACCGCATTCTTTTTGATTTTCGGCGAACTCCGATGTAGACCATTGTCATAGCCACCCTTTATCTCGATTTTTCAATGCTTTTCCTCAAATCTCTGGGTGAGAACTCGCCGTCATTAGCCACAGTCGCATGCTACCTCCGTTGTGCATCAGCAGGTCGTCGCAAACCTGTCCCCACTACGTCAACACTATCATTTGCTTCAATTTCTTCTCCACATAACAATAGCTATCAGAATCGATCTCGCATGAGAGGTCATTTTTGGGGAGGTAGATGAGACGAAGAAAGAAATAAGAGATGAAGAGGCACATATTTTTAGAGAAAATAGTGAATAAGATGATTATGCCCCTCTACAAAAATAAAATCAAATAACATAAAAATGTATGTTACGAGTCATTTATCTAGTGTGTCCACATGAGCATAATATGTGGTACAAATTTAGTACAACATACTAACTAAGGATATGGTACTACCGGATCCTATCTCTCTCTCTCTCTCTATATATATATATATATATATATATGTGTGTGTGTGTGTGTGTTGGTTATTATAAAAACTTCCCTTATAGTCAAAATTAGGAACTTTGTAAGTTTATGAATTTGTATGAAAATTGATGTATTTGTCGTGAATGTTTATGCATTCAAAAAAATAAAAAATTTCATCTCTCATGATATTCGAACTTCAGATGATGAATTCATCTAGTAAAGTGATGCATCCATTGGCCCGCCAGCCATGGACATGAACATCCATGTTGCCCCAAATTAAGCCGAGAGGAATCGTGTCTGGGCGGAGATTCTCTCACCTCTATCCGTCACCTTCTCATCGTTATTACAAATCCAGTTCTTGTTATATAGAACTCTTTTTGGCATCATCTGTGTTTTTGTCCATTTGCTTTGTGCTCTTTGTATTTTGCAGGTTTGGTGCGGTTACTCTCTTGTCAAACCGAGGTGAGGGAGCTACAGTGGACCAAGAGAGTCAGTGCTGCTTATCAGTAACGTCTATAATGACCAGTTCGACGAGGTAGGCACAAGTTAAGGAACAAAAATGATGAGTTATTCTTGTTAGGTCAAGAGTTGAAAATAAAACATTTCTTGCGGTCATATTGGAGTACTTTTATATATACCTTTACAAGATACCCACAATTATACGTGTTTTACATAACTAGCTAGTTGATCTCCCGTGATGTTTTATGCTGAACAGATAGATATTCAATGCGTAAGAATCTACATGGTCTACAACTAGTTGACGTAGATTTTTTGGTTGTTTATAAAAAATGAAGGCTGCGTGCGGTCCGAGTGCAATCGAGGCGTAGATTCTCCGCGAAATGCGCAAGTTCCCTTCCTTTCTTAGGAGAGAGCTGTCGGAATTTCTAAGCACCACAGAAAGTGGGGGACCCACATCAAGAACAATTATTTACCCCTCAAATCAAATCTTGAAGTGTAAGTGCGTGGAATCTACGCGTTCCTTATCATCACCAGATTGGCTCGAATCTGAGCTGGAGAGTACTGGCCGTCTGTTGTCGACGAACCAACGGCTCTGATTTGATTCAACGGTCAAAATGGTTTTGACTTTATTCAGTGGACAAATCAACCACAGCCTCCACTCCCGCCTATAAGTATGATCCCATCTTGACACAGAAATTCCATCTCATTTCTCTCCCGGTTGTTGATTTCGAAGCCCAAGCTAGCCCAGATTCATTCTCAAGTTAAAAGCCAAAGAATTAAGGTTTGATGGTTGATCTGGACGGCCAAATCCCGAGTGCTTTCGATCCATTCTCAGAGGCGAAGGAAGCGGGCGGGGCTGGGGCGAAGGAGTATGTGCACATCCGCATACAACAGAGGAATGGGAAGAAGAGCCTGACGACAGTGCAGGGGCTCCGACAAGAATTCAGCTACGACAAGATCCTCAAAGATGTGAAGAAAGACTTCTGCTGCAACGGCAACGTCGTCCATGACAAGGAGATGGGCAAGGTCATCCAGCTCCAAGGCGACCAGCGCAAGAATGTCTCCCACTTCCTCATCTCTGCCGGCATTGTCAAAAAGGACAATATCAAGATCCACGGCTTCTAACCTTACTAATACGTTGCATTGCATCAGCAACCTATGTTTAATTTACTATGTTTATCTGTAAGCCCCTTCATGCTGTCGTGGGGCTCTCGCTCAACTGTAACGCGTTGCTCTCTTCTATGATGATAATTAGTATTTTGATTAACCCATTCACCTACACTTGGTTCCTCTATTTTTTCGAATTGACTTTCATTACGCCGAAAACGTGAAAACACGTAACATTACGAACAAACATTCTTATATATTTGTGTTTCACCTAACCAATTTTATACATATATATGTCATGACTAACTACCAAAAGCAGCAGTTGGAAGCGACAAAATAGACATGTTACAGTTTCCCCGCTTGATGGGACCAATGTTGTAAGAAAAAATTGTGTAATCTTCCTTGTGTAAGAGGAAGACAAAAAAACAAGAAGATATATAAAAGCAGAAAGATTGGAAGGAGAATTAATTTTCTGGGTCATAAATTTGGAGGAGATAAGGATCATCAACTAGAAGAGCTTGGCTTGATGCTGATTTCCAGTTCTCATCATAGTACAGAACTCTTCATAATTAATTCTTCCATCCTGTAAAAAGAAACGCAGAGATTGGATTAATTATCATTAATCTGATTTTAGAGACAATCTGAGGAAGTTTAATTAGCTCACATTATCTGAGTCCACTTCAGCAATTATCTCCTTAATGGTTGCTGGATCTTTCATCCCGTGTTCCTGCATACCTGTTTCCAGTTCTTCTCTTGTGATGAACCTATCACCACAAAAAATTCAAACATCATCATTCAATCATATGCAAATTTTCAAAACATAAAAATAAAAGAGGTGAATGCTTACCCACTATTATCTTTGTCAAAGTATTGGAATGCTTTGTAAAGATTTTCCTCCCTTTCTAATCTGTGTCTGTGCATTGTGGCTGTTATGAACTCAGTGTAGTCTATCGTTCCATTTCCATCCACATCAGCCTGCAAAATGTTGAGCCTAAGCTTTCGGAAACTTATATATAAGACATAAAAATCAAAGACGCTAAGGGTTGTTTAATTTCTTACAGCATCCATCAGCTGCCTAACTTCAGTCTCGGTGAGTTTAGAGCCAAGTCTAGCTAAGCCGGCTTTGAGTTCTTCATAAGTGATGGTGCCGCTTTTGTCAGTGTCCATATTTGTGAACATTGCTTTCAACCCATGAATTTCCTCTGCAGAAAGATTTTCTGCTATTACCTACAGATTACAACATTCACACAATGAATTTTCGACGTTTCAATTGTGATTTACTGCTTGTCGGAATCTAGACACTGATGATACCTTGAGTGCTAGCTTTTTAAGTTTGTTCATTGCTCTGAATTGCTTCATCCTAGATAAAACTGCGCTGTCTATTGGTTTGTCAGATGCTTCCCCACCTTCTTTAATCCATGGATGCTCTGGGAAGGCCAAAGCAAAAATAACCTCAGTGTAAGGAACAAATCTGAGAAGAAGAATTAATTAATGTAAGAAATATATATACCAAGAACTTGAGCAGCAGTGATTCGCTTCTTTGGGTCCCGTGTGAGCATTCTACGGACAAGATCCTTGGCACTCTCTGATATTGATGGCCAAGGTTTAGTTTCGAAATCCACATTTCCTCTCAATACGGCATCAAATATGGCGCGCTCACTGTCTGCAGATGTCAATCAAGCCGTTAGGGGCAGGGCGTTTACTATGTGTGATAGGATGGATAGACGAAGTAGTTAGTTTACCGCCCCAGAAAGGAGGTACACCGCTGAGTAATATGTATAGCATCACTCCGGCACTCCAGATATCAGCTTCCTTCCCATATTTGCGACGCAACACTTCTGGAGCCACATAATAAGCGCTGCCAACTACATCCTTGTATGTCTTCCCTGCACCATTACACAAATCTCTTCATATCAATCCATCAAATTATAGCTGTACTCTCAATGGTTGAAGCCATCGAGTTTGTTTCACATTGACTTGGTAAAAATCCTGCTCTTAGGGTATTTATTTTGCATGATTAGGAAGATGAACCCAATTCTAATATGGTATCAGAGGAGACCCAAATTCACGAACATTTGTTTGGGTGTATTGAAGCCGCCCTTCTCTAGTGGAAGATGAGCCCAATTCTAATAATAACATATAATTGATAACAGTAATGTTTTTTAACATCGTCACATGGAAACAAATTGAACATGATGTTATCATCAGCATTTGTCTTACTATCTCTGCCTCAGTGTCCCCAAATAGCATCAAGCTAAATGCAGCGTTTAATGAAAAGTATATATACCTTCCTCAATGAAGACCGACAGCCCGAAATCTGTGGCTTTCAGGAGAGCATTCTCGGCCTTATCGGAGAGCAAGAAGTTCTCCGGCTTGAGATCGCGATGCATGACGCCCATAAAATGGCAAATCTGCACCACGCCGACGATGCTGCGGCAGATTCCGGCGGCGGCCCTCTCGCTGTAGTGGCCCTTGGCGATGATCCGGTTGAAGAGCTCGCCGCCGGCGCAGAGCTCCATGACGAGATGCACCGAGTGCTTATCCTCGTAGGCGCCCTTGAACTCGACGATGTTGGGCTGGCCGCTGAGATGTTGCATGATCTGAATCTCCCTCCTCATGTCCTCCTTATCGCTCCTCGTCACCAGCTTCTTCTTCGATATCGACTTGCACGCGAACTGCTGCCCCGTGGCGATGTCCGTGCAGAGATGCGTCACGCCGAACTGCCCGCGCCCCAGCTCCTTCCCCAGGCTGTAATGCGCCTTCACGTCCTCGTACGCCTTCCCCAGGATCGTGTTGGGCTTGCTCGCCGGCGGCGGCAGTAGCTGGGCGGCTAACGCCGGCGACATCGTGTACTGGATGGGAGTTTGGTGGTGGACACGGCTGGCTTTGGGTTTTGCATGCTTCTCCGTGCTCACGCAGAGCCCCATTGATCGATGTGCGGAAAATGGAGGGGAGCTGTGGATTTGAAGATCGAATATGTCAACGTGAGGCCTATTCAGTTGAGCCTCGAATATGGTCGATTTGATTAATATTTATACTTCTATTGCTTGAAAAGTCTAAACTTGGCACGATTAAAATATGGTCGGAAAAGTCATTACGATGAGTTGATTAATTCATGTAGACTGCCGACCAACGAGGAAGTATTATGTAGACCAGTTGGAAATCGGAAAGAGGAAGGAACAACCATTTTCTATATCCCATATGATAAAATAACTACTTTATTGCCGGCCAAATTCTCATACCTGTCTTATTTTTTTATTCTATTCTCTGTTTTTATTTTCCTATTAACTTTATGAGATCTTCTGATTCATCTTTCGTCGCCGGTTTGAAGAGAGAGAGAGAGTGTTTTGTGGGATGGTTGAGATAAATGAGACGGGGTAACTTTTTTTTTTTTTTTTTATCTTATTATAATATTAAGATTATTAATCAGCGTTTACTAATTCAATTAGAGTTTATAATTATTTTTATATTTATTTAATAGTTTTTAACTAATAATTGATTTTTAGGTTAATTGATCCATAATTAGGTTATGTAAATATTTAACATTTCAAATTTTAGTGATGAATATTAATTAGGGTTCATTATATGATACTAACTTCGACGACTAAAAGCTTGCATTGTTGTTGGTGATACGAATTTTAACAAATTGTAATAAGTGTAAAGTGAGTGGTGAAAATAAATGAATAGATTAATTGATAGTGGAATTAAAAGATGAGCCATGGAGATAATAAATGGATATATTAATAGGTAGTGGTGTTGCTAAATTGCTTGTTGATTGGTAAACAATACGGAAAAAATTGCCCAACCGTTTGAGCATAACATTGGCGGATCGCATTGGAGATCTATGACAAAAATATTATTGCCAATTATTATTTTTAATTAATTAATATAAATATTTTAAAAATTATATCACGATAAACTCGAATTTAAAATTTTGACTTTAAATATTAATTATTCTGTTATTATGTCAACACATGCACATAAATTATTGCCAATTATGATATTTGGATATGATATATATACCTCGGGATTCCATAATCAAATAGTGATAATCTGTTGGATAAATCTCATCATCTCACATAATTCGATTTCAAGAATTTTTGCACGTCGTATTCTATTTAATTGACCATTTGTGAGGAATTAATTTTCAAATTTAGGGAATTAGCTGCTATTATCATCTAAGTTAAAATTTGGCAAATATCTATTATGAAATATTAGTTTTATACTCAAGAAATAAATTGATCATTTTGGAATAGTTTTTGTAAAATTATTTATTTAAGACTAATAAGAATTTGGTACATTTCATTTTACTTAGTTACTATTTAGTATTAAACATAAATGTAAATGTATCTAAATATATATGATATATAATAATTAAGTAAAATATTATGAAACGTTCTATTGTATAATGAAGTGTAGAATTGATGATGAAACATGAATATCTATTTTTACTTTATAACTAATATCATTCTAGAATAAAATAAATAATAAAAAATTCTCTCATTAAAATATCATGAAATAAATAATTATTAAAATTTTATAAATTTAATTGTGAAATATGACATATTATACAAAAGACAAACTAGATATCTCATCTAGAATGGGCCACATAAGATAATTTCCAACATGAATTTAGAATATAAATAAAAAGAAACTTCAAATAGGGATTCGAACACCTTTTATTCTCTCGAAGCTTTTTATCTTTTTGGAGTATTATTTATCGGTTATATTTTTACCTTTCATCGAAAAGGAAATTGGTTTTTACTTAGTAATTTGTATGCGTTCCTAAGTACACTGGAAAATCAATTATTTGATTGAAAAGCAATGGCGCATTGACACTTTACTACACTATGATTTGTACAATAACTTACAAATCAAATTTATGACGTATGGACCGACTCTATTATACTAGGATTTGTATAATATTTCCTTTGAATTTGATGCTTTTTCGAATTATTTTATACTAATTTTATTTTTAAAAAAATAGTTATTTTTTCGAAAGAAGTAGATCTTACTTAGTTTTTATTCTTTTAACTATTATATATATATATATATATAGGAATATTATGCAGGCCACATTGGTATGATCTAAATGATTTTTTGTTTGTTTGTTTGGTGCTGATGGAACTGGAATTCAATGAAATGGGAAGGCTAGTCGGACAATCAAATGTTAAGATTTCAAAATATTGAATTTTAATTATATATAACAAAAAGTGCATGTTTATTTGATTAATCTAATATGTAGAGAATTGATTAATGCGACAACAAGTGCACATATAGGCTAAATTAGAAGATTAAGTAGCAAAATACACCTCTAACGTTTATAGTGAAAAAAACGATTAAATATATATTATTCTATTTTTTTTCAACTTACTCTTAATTAAACGTCCACAAAAATAGGTCAGATTACCCAAATCATTCACTAACTAGTAATCCAACACCATGAGTGAAATTTCGATTGTTTTTTCATATGTTGCTGCTTTTCCTCTTTCGCTTCTACTTAATTATTATCTTTTTCCTCCCAAAACCATCCGTCATTTCCACTTTCTCTTCTCTCTAATTTTTTCACAACCCCTCCCCACAAAAACTGGTCCTACATGATAATGAAAAATCAAACTGCGTAATAGATGAACATTATTTTTGGAACCAAGCTAAAGAGCGACAACACGGTGAAAAGTCAGCGTAAACAATCATCTACGCAACCGTGTATAGAATCACGAACAACATGATCATTAGGAACGCCACGTGCCCTGCCTCCTTCATCAAGCTCGAGCTCCGCTCATATGACGCAAAGCCGTACTTGGATTCAAACACAACAACCTTGTCCATCAAGTACCACTTGAGTCCTAAATATACGAGCATCGCGAGGAGCAAGATCATCGTCATGAAAACAACAAGCATGAAAGATTTGTTGTTGGACTCGATCTCAAACCCTAGAAACATCAAACCAAGAAAACGAAACCCATGCAAATTCTGAAGCCGGTGATCTTGGCAGCGAGAAGAAAGAGGAATGGAAAGAAGATAGATTTGAGGGAGGAAGCGAGTTTGATGGGTTTGTTGTGGAAGCCATGGAACATGCTGTGAGTGACGGAAGAGATGAGCAGAGGTTGAAGATGAGGGAGAAGTAGGTCGTAAAGGAATCGGGAATGGGATTTGGGAAATGGAGTAGTGGTTCTAAACGGAAGAGAGGATGCGGCGATAGTGGAAATTGAAGGAGATGGAGATGGTTGCAGAAGCAAAGTGCGGATGATGTTGAAGAGCGAGATGAGGAAGATAAAGAGAAGTGATAGGGCGATGAGGGAGTTGGAGCTAATTATGCGGGAGGTGTCGGAGAGGACTCTCCACAGGTGATGGAACTGTTTTCACGTGGATATGGGCCTACATGACGATGAAAAACTCAGTGGATGAAGGGCTGTGAAATATTTGCTGAGAGGGAATAACAGTTGATGGTTTTGGGAAGAAGAAGATAATAAAGAAATAGAAAAGAAAGAGAAAAATATAGGAAAAGCAACAACACGAAAAAAGAACATAAAATTTCTAAATTCACTCACAATATTGGGCTGCCCGTTAGTGATTTGGGTAATCTGGCTTATTTTTGTGGACGTGGGAAAGTAAGTTGAAAAAAACATAATAATAATGTGGTGAATACGTTATAATTATGGAGGCAAACGGGGTATGTTACCAGATAAGCAGGTGTCCACTTGAACATTGTCATTGTTATAATTTGGGGTGTGGATTCCTATTCTTCCACCAAGTGATAATTTATCCAAGAATCATATCTATATAGGACTAATGTGCATATATGTCACATCAATCCTCCATTCTATGTGGAATTTTCATTTTTTTCTTTTCCCCACTTGGTTGCCACGATTGACAGGAAAAAACCACCACAAAAAATGATAAAAACCCAAAAATTGTAGCATCATTAAATTATATACACAGTGGTAAACGTAAACGTTTCTCTCACAACAAAGGAACATCAATCAAGTACATAAATGTTACACAATTGAGAAGTAGTAGAACAAGTTAGGTGCTGGGATGATCGGGCAACCGCTTCAAGTCCATTTCCACCTGATGAATGGTCCACTGCATATTTTCCAATTTCTGCAAAGGGAATTTTCCTCGAAAAATTAGAGGGAGATCATAGTGCAGCCTAGCATCTAAATAAGAATTTTAGCTACTCTAGATTTCACCTTCACTATTTCATGGTATTGCCTGGCAATGGTATCAAAGTGAGGATCAACACCTTGATACTCACGAAGTCGTGTGACCTGGTAAAGAGATTGAAAAACAAATTGATCTATTCAGTTTTCAAATATTTGATTGCCTGCAATGATCTTTGTCTACATCTATCTCCTCTCATAATAAGTGCACTCTACAACTACTAATCAGACGTGTGTGGGAGATAAATTCACACAAAACATTCCAGAATTAATATCACAGTTGAAAAAAGGGGAATGGTGCAGCACTTCATAACATACTTGACTGTGTCATTCTCCCATTAAAATAGAAACGTGAAGTATTTCTTTTAAACCTGTAGAATTTCACTAAGATTTATATCTCATGGTATATACGTAACTCTAGAGACTATAATATGTATTACTATTTCTTTTCAGCCGGAGGAAAACCCATTATATTCCCTTATGTAATATACTAATATCTAGAATTAGATTATTAAGTTTGTTTTGATAACTTCACCAATCGATACCTTTAGCTTGGGAAACATCAATTAGAATTTGTACAAGAGAGTGATGTGCATAGTAGCTCATCATTATTAACAATGGCCTAAAATCTGTTAAGCTATTTCATACTTCAAGGACCATTAAAAATAACCGGCATATGAATTCTATAAGCAATACAAACAGATAATCAAACAGACCTCAAGAACACACTAGAATAAGGAAGCTCACCACTTTATTGTATGCAAGTGAAGCTTCTTCTGTTGATTCAACAAGATATTTCCTGGTGAAAACAAAGTAAGTAAACACAGCTATTGAATAGTAAAACACATATTAATTTGAATATATAATAGTGTACCTAATTTTGTGGAGTGCAGGAATGGTTTCCCTAGTATAGGTTTCAAGCAGGAGAATATGCTCTAGAACTCTTTAATAACAAATCAAAACAATTTGTTAGCCAAACAATCCTTATATGGGGTACTTGATTAACAACTTTTTATGTTGAAATCCATCTTCAATAAACAGGTCAGCAGCAGGAAATACAGACCTTAATTTAGCACTCATTGTCTCACATCTCTTGCATAGCCAAGTCTTTTGTAGTTCATCCTATAGAAGGCAGAAGAATTAGCATATTGCTTCCAGGACTGTCTCAGAAAGTGCTATGAATATAGCCCAAAAGAAAGACCAAGGTATATTTTGTGACAACTTGACACAGAAACTTACATATTTATGTTGATGCCGGAGTTTTACATCTTTTACGAGCTTAATAAGCACCCCAAGAATCTGCTCCAAAACCTTGGATAGAAAATGCATTTCAAAGTGCAATGCAAATCATGAGTCGGGTAAAAGAAGTCATTTAGGGATAATAGATCATCAAGAAGTACAACAGTTCCTGCTTACGTTGTAGTATTCCGCAAATTTTCTGTCAGAAGAATATAGGTCCTCCCTCCATGCTAATTCTTCTCTTTCTATCTCTTCAATGATCAACTTCACCCTATCATATGTGAATTTAGACTGTAAAGAAGGATCAAACAGAAGATTGAAAAATATGTAAAAATGTAAAGCAAGTTTATATCTTTGATTGCTAGAATCTAAAAAGAAAAGCATGCATCTAATGTTGCAGATATTTACAGGGCCTCTATGTGCGTGTGTGTGTGTGTGTGTGTGTGTGTGTGAGAGAGAGAGAGAGAGAAACCTTTCTGGAAGTCGAGAACTCATGCTCTGGTGACCAGCTGCTGAATCTGGGTAACCAATGTCAAAATGATACTCCAATTACCAGATAGATCCTTACAATATAAAGGAAAAATTGAAAATGCACGAAAACATAAAACAGGGTAATGGAAATTAATATCTATAGCATGAATGTATTCACTAAAACTCATTTACAATATAGAGAGTGGAGAGAAAATGTAGACTAACCAAAGTTATCTATCACAATAGCGTCTGTTAACTTGTCACATTTAGCATCTAACCTGCTGGCAACCTCGCGAGCAAGCAACACCTGGTATTCTGTAATGTCCTACATTTTCAATAAAGTAGAACCACTTTTAAACACCGTTGTCATAATACTAAACAAATAACAAGTTCAAAACATGTAAAAAAATTCAATTCTTGATTCACAAATGAAGTCAAGTGAATAACTTTCAGGCTGTCCCTAATTGCATGTACACAGTTGCTTTGTCACCATTGTGCAAGGTCACATACCATTGATACTGGTGCCTGCTGAAGTTGGGTTTGCCATAAATAGGCTGGAGTTATCCCAAGGAACCTATTAGGGACACCACCAACCTCAGGTTCGGATGTGTCAGTTGCTCCGATTGAAAAAGGACTGTTTGCGGAAGTCCCTGCTCCGATGGCAGATAAATTTGTATAATTAGTTGAATTTGTACTTGAGCTGATTGTGACACTGGCACTGGTACCATCAAGTGAGCTCCTCGATACTGTACTCAATTTTTCAATTTCTTCCTCGTGAATCTCACCATCTTTGGAGATGAGAGGAAGCCTCAACTTTTGAGCAGCTTCAGCAACAACCAACCGATGCTCGAGGGTCTCATAAACCTGAAATAACCCTTTTCAGCTATCTCCTTGACAGCTCAGAAACAAATTACAATATTCAAATCAAAGCCAATTTGTTTTTGGATCTATGCATCCTATTTGGTCTATCTCATTGTACCTCAACTGAGCAACACATTGGACTAAACTAAACAGAAATAGACACATAAACACAACATCTGAATCTCTAATGCTCTAAATTAATACTTCAGTTCAAACCTAACTGAATAAAGCTCTGTACTAGACAAATTAACAGAAGGCTAGGTGTTAGGTTTAAAATATTTTTGTGCACATATTTGCAGCAAATCACCTCTTTTCTCCTTCAGAGGTCTACCAAACCTGAATATTACTTGTAAGTCCTCAGATAAAAGTTTGGAACCTGAGGCAAGCTCTTCAAACCCAGCTGCGGATAAAGGCCCTGAATATCGCGAATGCCGCCTAAATTAGCCACAGAAACTGCTTGTTGGTACTCCTCCACCATCGCAATTGCCTCTATGTAAACCGCCTGCAAAATTGCATCGACACGGACCCTAATTAAAACAAAGAAAATCCCCAAATGCAATTAGAGGAGAATTAAATCGCATAAATAGTACCATGCCTTCCAAATAACGCTGCCTCTCCTTACACATCTCTTCTTTTGCCTGCATTGCCAAATCAATCAAAAATTACAAAAATTAAATTTGATCACGAGAGAGAGACATTTGAAGCGGGAAAAATGGATAATACGAGTTGGAGATCGTAGTAGGTGGATTTGGAAATGAGAGAACCGTCGGGGGCCAAAAAATGGCGCTCCAGCTGATCCATTACTTGGGTGATGTCAGACGGAAGATTTTGCGCCGCGAATATTTTCGCCATTGATTAAGCTCGCCACTTCACTTTTGAGTTCAATTTACTCATACTAACAATTTCATCGTTTTTAAATCTCGCCGGCCTCCAATTTCAAATGGGAACTAACGACATCGTTTTGGAGAACGGCAATTTAAACTTGCTTTCGAGTTTCATATAACCCCCTTGATTCTAAGGGAATTTCCGAGGGCCCCATAAGTTTTCAAATGTTTAATCGAGATAACGCAATTATTTTTCCTAGAATATGTCAAATATATTTACTCTATATTTTGACATGATTTTGATTTTGATTTTGAACCTACTCACTGCCGTAGAGGAAAAACAAAAGGAAGGGAAGATTTAAAATGTTATTTAATAAAATATAATTAAGAAAATTATCAATTGTATCTTTCGATCATGAAAAAGAAGTTTTTTAGGTTTATGTAGTTACTTTTAGCTTAGTTCTTTTGATTTATTTTAAAAAATTAAATATTGTATCTGTTAAATTTTATAATTATTTAATCTGATTTATTTTTAAAAATACACTTACTTTATATTTAAAAGACTACCGATGTTAGAATTCATGAAACTAGCATATCAAGCATACCACATAGTCGATATTGAACACACATACTGGCTTGCCCGTGAGGCAAGTGAAGCAATCGTCTCATACCCCTGAAAAAATTAAGGCCCCCATTATTTATTTTTTAAATCTATAATTATGTATAATATATATATATATATATTCTTATTTTGTATGTGCCGTTGAAAGTTAATGAATTCAAAATTTAGAAATTTTCACCGGTTTTATTATTTTTGAAATTTGAAAGTCTCATAACTATAATTAATAAAAAATATTAATTGAATTATGAAAATACCTAACAAATGAAATATTCCACATTAACATTCCAGTTTTTTCTCTCCAAAATATAATGCAATTTGTGCGATTAGTTTATGAGCTTAAATTTTCTTGAAAAGATGAACTTTTTGAAGTATGATTAATCGATTTTGGATTAAGTACAGATGAAGAATTTCATCATAAAAGATAACCAAAAAAAGATTTGATTTCTAATTAAAAAAATGAAGTAGATATTTAATTGCTCATTTCAAAAATAATACTGAACTTGCAAAATAAATTATAATTAATGGTTTATTTGGCGGTTTTTCGATCTATGATTACTACGAGCGTGCGTAAAAAATGAAAAGTAAAAAAATAACCACAGATATCAATGGACGTCGGCGTAAATTGGACGGCGGAGGCAAACACCGCTATAACAAAACAGACCAATTCTCAACCTCCATATTCCTATAGTTTTGCCTGTAAAATTCGTTTAGCTATTCGTCCTGCTCCTGTCTTTCATGGAAAAAGGGAAATCCAAAGATTCTGTAGGAACGGTGACTACTTCTTTGCGGGTTCTCCACTTGGATAATAACACCGCAAATTCCAAATCAACCCCAAATTCGGTTGCTTTCCCTCTTCAATCTCGTACGTGCTCCTTTTGCTTTCTTAATTTTCTGGCGTTCCGAAGTTCTTGCTAAAACTATTTGAACCTTGCTCTCCGTTAGGTTGTCGATTGAATTCTCTTTTTTTCTTTCTGGGGATTTTGGGTTTTGCAGAATTGTTGAGTTCCAATAAGAGAAAGGCGCCAACTTTATTGAGTTTGTGTCTGGGAGTCGTAGGTTGCAATCTTGAAGACATCATTGATGATTTTGCCGAGATCGCTATCGCTTTCCCTTCCGATATTAAGGTACAGGTTGGGAACTCCAGCATATTCGGTTTCATATTTTTCAATCAAATTAATTTCTTTCTATGCTCTAGGATTGTTTTGTTTTTAGGAGATTTTTATTCTATTGAATTTTGAATGGTAATTTTTAGATGGTGTTGGTGGCTATTGCGAGAAGAAGAAAGCTGCTGAATGATGATATCTTGTTTGCCTTAGCCGATAGTACATGGGAGATATTAGATATGTCTGGTTCAGATGTTTCGGATTCTGGGCTTTCTCATGTTGTGAACATCTGCCATAACCTAAAAGCAATCGATATAAGGTAGCTCTAATTCAATCTTCGTTTCGTGCATCTACTTGTGCTTAGTTTTTATATATAGTATGGTTTCAGCGTAAATGATACTGTAGTCACTTTGAAATTTAAATTTGAAAAATTTCTGTATAATTTCTGTTTAGTTGATTTAGTCTGTGCCCCAGAATCATTAAAAAAATAGCATGCTGTGAGTCTTGATGCTACAGTTGAAGCTCGGTTCTACATTTTAGTTATAACTAGACCTTGTTCTGCTTCAGGCTTTGCACAAGACTGACACCAACAGGAGTTTCTGAACTTCTGCAGCGTTGTCGATCACTAGAGATATTGAGATGGGGGTATGTGCTCATCCAAAACACCCAAATTTTCGTAGCTAATTTCCTTCTAGTTCTTGCAACAAAGTTCTGCATTATGCTTTTATTGTCTCAATGATTTTTCTGTTTCAGACAATCAATGAAAAATACTAGACAAGCCATGCAATTAAAAAAAATGGCAAAAGGTCGAGATCCTTAGTCATTCCCACTTCTTGTCTCTATTTCCTTAAAGATGATCAAATTTTAATATTTAATTTCTCTGCATTGTAAACATGTGATTCCAGAGATTTGCATGGTTATGGGGGTTTGAATTACCTCATTTTGTCAGAGGACTCGAGTAAGCATGTATTAGATCTGTGCAGAATGAAGCAAATATAGGTAGTTTGTGATGATTTTCAATAATATCATAGGCCATGGACTGGTTGATCGAGTAAGGGAACATTCTACATTAAAAGTGGCCTCATGCTTGCTAAGAGAAATTTTGGCATGAGCCTTTGCTGTTACGAGCCCAACATGAAGATATATTGGTTTATGATTCTTCTTAAGTTTGCCTCTTATTTAATTTGTTAAAAATACCATGTTGACTTTCTTTGAGCATCATTGGAATATTGCTACCTGGGTTGTCCCCTTTGATTTACTTGGACTTGGAAAGTATTTTGGCTTCATCATCTAGCAAAATTTTGCATCTAGGTTCAATATGAACCACAAAATGACATAAAATAAGCTTTGGTGATTCTTGTTTAACCTCACTCGGGCCTTTTTGTCTGACCTTTCATCACTTGTTTGTTTTATCTCGTCAATACATCTAATATGACACAGAATTTTTTTTCTTTTGTTTCACGATTTGATGTTTCTTTCTCCCAAGCTGTACCAGTATCAAAATTATCTCATGTTGTCTGCTGAAATCTACTTCCAAATTGAATTTTTGTTGTATATGCATAAAACTTATGTTTTGATTGTTCATTGCTCTGGTTATAAATTATCTTGAAGCTATAGTATTGTCAATATTACATGGGTGTGGCGGCCCAATTTATTGGGTTTTGACATGGGGATAAACCTCCTAACAGGAGAATCAAAGTTAGTGTTGCAGAGGTTGCACGAGGAGTGACTCTGTCGTTCGCAGATGTTTGAGTCTCTTAGAGCCTAACCTCAATGACGTGGATGGAGACTCGTGGGAGGAGCTTGATGCAGTGGAGTTGATTCAAGGTGCACAGTCGCTTCGTTGGCTCATCTGGGTATGCTGTTTCTTTCAATTTAAATCCATCTTTGTGACATGTAACCGCATTTTGGGTCATTGTCGCATCAAGATGCCAATACCACGTGTGAATGGAGTTGGTGCTAGTTCAGCAACTCTACAAATTCGCTAATTCGCCAATTACTGTTTTGCAGCCAACAATCGACAAGGATTCCCAGGAGACATTAACTTGTGAATGTCCGCGAATTGTAGTAAACCCTAAGCAATCCCTTTTGGGTTACAGGGGAAGTGAAGTTCCACAAGAAGCACTGATGCAGTTTGTATTAGATGACCCTATTGTTAAAGATGTTGATCCGAAAACATGGGCAGTATCTGGGTGCAGTCCATCTAGGACTGCACTTCTACCAGTTACATCTCCTAATGAACTATCCATTGCTGAGAAATTTAGGCTAGCGTTCTTGGATAGAGATACTCGGTTAGCACCAAAGAGGGCTAAAAATACGAGGCAACATCAACGACGTGCTGAGAGGGAATGGGTGACTACGGATATGAAGGCAAAAGCGTTAGCGCTTGCTTCCAAGGCTAACAGATCAATGAACCACCGGAATTTGTGAGGAAGAATTGCAGTTTGTTTTGCTCAAAGTCAGTCTTAAGTTCGGATGGTTTGTCCAATTTGATGCCACATTGGTTAAGCAATGGGAATGGGATGTGATTTAGTCGTGAATTGGTTTCATATGTTCGAGCTTTGTTTGCCTTTGCCTTTGTTAGGGCATCTCCATCATGCTCCACAATAGAGTAAACTCTATCTTGGAGTAGAACTGTACTCTATTATAATTATGCAGTTAATTTAGATATAATTACAATTATGTTACGAAGTCATAATTTTCCAACTTTTTGTGTTAATTAATTTTTTTTCCTTTGTCCTCTTTATTTAGTTTTGTATATTAAATTCCTATAATCCGCCTTAGTAGTTGTAATTAAGTTTTTAATTTAAGATTATTATTATATTGCAGTTTCTTTATTATTTTCATCTTAAATATTAAGTGATATATTGATTACATGATTTTCTTATTGAATTTCAAAGGGGACTACATTTCGTCGGAGACCAACAAACATGTCTTCTCTAGATAGATAATAAATAACATCAGTAATCGACAGTCAGCATTGTAGTGGTTGTTTCAAAGTCTACAGTTTCGTCTATTTTTCGTTCTGTGCATTGTTGGTAGTGACTCCTTTGAGAAGCATTTGGTGAAGTTATGGGTCCATAGCTGACAATCGACAATAGTGGTGCATTGGAAGAGGCTTATTCTCATTTCCATTTTCGGATTCGGCCTATGAGATGAGCTTGCTATTAAGAATGCAACTTTATAAAATGTAGAATTTAGACCATAGAAACTAAAAATGATAGTATTACGTTAATGCTTGGAGAATCTAAGAGAGATTAAGGTAGTTCGGTGTGTCAAATGGTTAAAATAAGGGGCCACTTGTGAAGAATGAGGCTACAATTAATCTTAGCCATTAGATAAAATATTATATCTCAACCGTGAGATTAAGATTACAAAAATTAGATATTACAACGGCTAGTTTCAAGCTAGGATGGTCATTACGATCAATTCTGCATTGAGCTGGTTGTTCTCGGCAAGTCATGTCGCATCCGTAGTTAATCTCCAACGGTCAGATATCTAATGGGCACATTACAGTGATGGAAGCAGTGAGGCGCATCTATAGTGTTTTGACGCACATAAGAATAATCCTCAAGGATAGTGGAGATCGATCGTTCTAATTTTACCTAATTTTAGCATCACACTTTGTTCGAAATCATTTCATCCCAAACGAACTTATGACTACGTAATTTAAAGCACTCTTGTTTTGGGAATATCGAATTACACAGAGATGAGACATTGTATTTTTAGGGGGGTTGTTGCACCTCGTATAATTGAAAAGGAAACTGATCAGATTCGTGAACCCTACATCTCGACACCATTGGTCTGGCTTTTAATAATAATCTTTAGGGGGTGTTCTCGAAGTTTTATCTATCAGAAACGATTGAGATGTTAATAAAAGCTGTACAAGTGAGGTGAACAATATTGAAATTAAAAACGATGAGACGGTATTAGATATAGGGCATTTAGAAATTGAGTCAACGAGAGCAGTTCCGGGGATTTGTAGTTTTCTTTCACTTTAGCAAATGACATACTATCCATAATAATACAGATTATACTTCCTCCTGAGACCAAGTATGCCAACCTCCCAATATTATTGAATCCCTTGGATGGGAATAGTCTTCCACTGAATATCGAACAAGTGTTTTTCACCGACACAAATACCAAGAATTTCGATACACCAGAAACCTCCTCAATATTCACTGTTTGCTTAAATTCCGAATGACATATTGAAGGATGCCTCCATGGTCGAAGTAGGTCAGTTCGACCTGCAAAATCAATTATAAAATACCACATTACAAGTTGCACAGCCAAATAGCTTAGTCACACAGTTAACCTTATCTTTCCTAATTGGATAACAATCTATGAACAGAACAAGATAATGCATTTACCACAATAATTCAGAAATCATCCTTTCAGTAGCACGAATATTCTAAATTTGAAAGCTAAATATTTTGAACAAAGTAAATGGATATGAAAACAAAGTCCTGCATAGAGACAGATCTAGAGTTGCAAAAAGAAAAGAGAGGAGCAAACCCGTACCTCGCCTGCATAGAGACAGATCTAGAGTTGCAAAAAGAAAAGAGAGGAGCAAACCCGTACCTCAGTATCAAACCGCAAGGTACATGTAAAAGATTTTCCAGCATCTGTTGTCACAGTAATATCTTGTCCAGGCCTAATATCGCTGACCTTTGCTGGAAGGTCTATGGTGTAGCGTTCATGTCCTGTTAAACCAAGTGTATCTGCATCCTCACCAGACTTAAAGCAAAGTGGAACAATACCCATGCCAACTAAGTTACTGCGATGAATCCTCTCAAAACTTTTGGCGATCACAGCTTTAACGCCCTGGTTTTTTAAAACAGGCGCCAAGAATAGATTTAATGACTAACCGGTGGATAAAAAAGCTTATGATATACAAAGCTAGTTTTGCAAATACCACTCACCTGGAGCATGGGCCCCTTGGCAGCCCAATCTCGAGAACTACCACTACCATACTCTGCTCCAGCAATAACAATGGTATCCTGCCCAGCTGAGTTGTATCTCTGAGAAAAGATCACATAACATCACAAGAACTTGGTCAAAATATCAAATATAATATGCAGTTGTTTATTTTTAATAATGAGGAGGGGGGTTAACATAAAAGCATTTCTATTCTAGAACTTACGAACCTTGTGAAAGTTGATGCATCCCTTGAGAAAGGTGCTACACTCAAAAAGATGAAATTTTCACCCATATTCGAATCCCATGAAGGCGAAAAATCCATTTTTTTGGTGCATTAACTTTCCCGATAGATATATCAACTTTCATATCGAATGTATATTATTTATCTGTTTTAGGATAAAAATGATTCTTATTTGGAACCCACTCTCTCTCTCTCTACATATATATATATATATATATATAAAGAGAGAGAGTGTGGTTATCATGTGAACGCTCCTTATATTGTAAACATGAGGATAAATATCTATCATTGATAAATCAATATGGACACCTCATATTCAATGTAAAATTATATGTAGAAATGTGCATATAACTAATTCAGATGCACACTTAAAATAACCATTAGATTTCCAAATCTAATAGACATGATTTGTTCTCATTTATGTATTTGTTCTCATTTATGTATGTTATATGTACATGAACCGATTTCTATATATATATATAAATATATTGCTCAATAGTGACAGGTAGGAGAAGTGCATGCATGTTAAAGCACAAAATCATACCATTGCAGCATCGTATACGGACAGTTTCTCCCCTGTTGGAATGTGAATAGTCTTTGGTCCTACTTCTCCATTCAGCAGTTTGTTCACTATTCGTATATTGGCAAAAGTACCCCTAGCCATAACCTCATCATTGCCACGACGGCTACCATATGAGTTGAAATCCTTTCGGTCAACACCACGGTCTATCAAATACTTTGCAGCAGGACTATCTTTGTGGATACTTCCAGCAGGAGAGATGTGATCAGTAGTGATACTATCCCCAAACAACAACAAGCAATATGCATCTTTTACTCCACGAGGACCAGGTGGGTCCATTGTCATGCCAGAGAAATATGGAGGCTTATGTATGTATGTTGAGTTTGGGTCCCATCCATAAAGACTTGATGAAGGTACAGATAACTGATTCCAAAATTCATTTCCCTTTGTAATGGCCTCATAGGTACTCTTGAACATTTCAGGAAGAACACTTGATTGAACAACCTACACAAGTATAATTCGAATCTAATTTAAATATTGATCCCAATCTGTATACTATTAATAGAGATGGATAATACAAAAAAGAAAAAAATATGCCTGTGCAATTTCTTCACTGCTTGGCCAGATATCCCTGAAATAAACATTTTTCCCATCTTTTCCAGTTCCAATTGGCTCTTTCTCAAAGTCAATGTCAACCTAGAAAATACAGCACCGGAAGGAAAAATAGTAAAGATTTTTGGTGAATTTCATGGCCCACCTGGAAATTGCATTAATAAACAACCTCAAAATGTAATGAATGGTATCTGAACAAAGAACAACAGAAAACCAACCCAACTAGCCCACCTAACTTTTTTTGAACAGAAAAGGACTAGGGGTCATGTAACAACATAACTTGAGATCTAGACATCTGACTGCATACTTGAAACTGATTCAAATACTTATGCAAATGTCCACCGGTAACACCGTAACACACAATTATAGCTCATCACAGATCCTTTTTATTTAGGGATAATTACAGTTTATTTCCCCAACTTTGACGAGATTCTGAAAAATGTCCCCAACTTTAGTTAACACATTAATTGTACCCAATTTTGATGATATTTTGAAAAATATCCCGATTCCAAAGTTTCTGACAACGGAATGCTGAGTCATTTGAACTATAATCCACACGAGATGGAATGCTGAGTCGTTTGAGATATAACGCACACGAGAATCCAGTGAACTGACGTAGCATTCCATCGTCAAAAACTCGAAATCGGGACATTTTTCAAAATATTATCAAAGTTGGGGACATTTAATGTATTAATTAAAGTTGGGGACACTTTAATGTGTTAACTAAAGTTTGGAACATTTTTCAAAATCTCGTCAACGTTAGGGGGACAAACTATAGTTATCCCTTTTATTTATATACAAAATGGTATCTGTGTCAGTCACCTACCTACAATCAGTATTCAATCGTGTAAAATAAACAGTGCTAACATAACAGCATTTAATGGAAATCTAAAGGCATACCGTGCCAGCTAGTGCATAAGCCACAACTAGTGGAGGTGAAGCAAGATAGTTAGCTCGGGTCAGAGGATGAACACGGCCCTCAAAGTTCCTATTTCCAGAAAGCACAGCAGCAGCAACAAGGTCTGGCAAATCAGGACAAAGTACTTTCAGTACCATACAACAATTCAAAGTTGAGAGACCCGCATCCCATACTTCTCTGCTGAATTAAAAGTTTTGAGCTTTGATTTCATATCACGCTTTAGGGAAGTCCCCAATTGCTTTTTATATTGGAGTCAAAGAAAGTGCAGACCTTGCATTCATCATTACTATGACACCCATTCCCACTCCTCTCCAAAAGCCAAGCACTCACTTAATAGTATCCAAAATATGAAGTTTTCAAGGAAATGAGGAAGAAACACAATGGCTTTAAACCACTGTTTCAGGAGCTGAGTCACTGACAACCAAATATTTTCTCTAATAAAACATATGAAAAGCAAAACCAAGATTTATAATTTTTTAAACATAAAGTGATGGTATAAAAGTAAATGCTACATGTCAGTTGGTGGCAATAACTTGTAGTATTTATCAGATCAAAGAACTGAATTATAAGGCTGTAGTCTTTAAACAACCTCTGACTGTAAGGGGATTCTGTGAAGATCAGTTCTATGTCTAGAACAAAATACTTCCAATATACCCAAATTTAGTCAACAAAAAGGATCGACACCTATAGCATGGTCAAGAGACCAATGTGTTGACCAACGAAGGACGACAAAAAAATCAAGGGACAATTTTATCAGAAAATCAAAGAGAGGGGACACGTAATACCATTGTCAGCTATAACTGAAGAAACAGATTCATCAAGATCTCCAGAATTCCCAATACAAGTTGTGCAACCATAGCCAACAATATTGAACCCTTGCTGGTTAAAGTACTTTTGCAAGCCACTACAAGAAGTAAAGACAAATTAATGATCAATCACAATGGTGTTGAACCCAAGCAGGAGGGTGGATCCTCATATGAGATCCAATAGTAAATACAGTACCTCTTGAGCAAATATTTTGTCACAACACCAGAACCTGGGGCAAGACTTGTTTTTACCCATGGCTTTACCTGTCCAGTCATTAGTACACTAAACATCAGAAATCATAGCAGAAATAATCTCACAGTCAAATTCAACAGAATTGAATGGAAAGAACAACAAATAAAATAAAAAACAAGCATAGCTATTGATGCAACACAAACCTCTAACCCCAGTTCACAAGCCTTCTTTGCAACAAGAGCAGCTCCAAGCATGACACTTGGGTTTGATGTGTTTGTGCAACTTGTAATAGCTGCTATAACAACACTTCCATGCCTGAGTTCTGCAGGCTGACCATGGAATGAGAACTTTACTACCTTCTCTTGTTGTTCTTTTGGTACAGCAAATCCCTGAACGAATATAAAATAAAGTAATTAATCATAAAACTAAAGAAAAGACAAGATTATAAATAAATAAATAAAATGTCTACACAAGACATGGGAATACTATGGTCACTATTTTCCATATCCAGTAGTCATATCATATAGGGGTGAACATAATTCGATAATAAACCAAAAACCGAGCAAAACTGAACCGAAAATAAATACAGTTAGGTTATTTTTTATTTTCAGTTCAGTTTCGGTTATAGAGTTAGAAAATTCAGTATTTCTGTTCGGTTATGATTTTAGATGTAAAAATACCAAGTAACTGAAATCAAACTGAATTATAAAAGTATATATATAAATATAATTAATATTTATATTTTATAACTCTAATTATAATTATATAATTTATTTAAATTTTGTGATGAGAGAGAAAATATGTTAGAAGACAAGGTTAATCATCTTATAAATCATGAACTTTGGTTTGTTAATGTAACATATTTGCAATAGTAACATAATTTCGGTTTTTCGGCTTAATACCAAAACCGAACCGAAAAACTCAGTTAGGTTAAGTTCAGTTGTTGGATTGTATGGTTTGGTTTAGGTTAATTACAATAAGAATTTCGTTTAATTCGGTTTTAGCAATTCGGTTCGGTAGCAGAACCAACTGATGCTCACCCCTCATATAGAGGAAAATCTTAAAATGACTTTCTACCTTGAAACCAACTTTATTATCCAGACACAAGTGCCAATCAGATTTCATATCTTTTAAAGGAACTCGATCATGAGGCCTGCATAGCACAAGAAAAATTGATTTATCAAAACATATGTGTGTTTGTGTCCACTCGTTTGCGTGTTATTATGAAGAGAAAAATCATTATAACTTGAACAATTTGACACCAGAAAATACACTAATCATACCTTTTAGGACCTGAAATACAAGGTAAAACATCACCAAGATCTAACTCCAGATACGACGAGTACAGTTTCTCTTGTTGAGGCTGTGGAACAATTACTCTGAGTAAGCGATGGTGCTCCAAAATTATTAAAGAAAAACTATGTACAAAAAACCCAAAATGTTGAAAGTTGTACCTCCTTGTAGTCTATGAACATGTTGTTTGCACGCAAGTATGCCTCAATCATTTGAACCTACTTAAGTTAAAGAAGAAAACTCCATCATCCTTGCACTCAAAAGTTGTGGGTATATTTGCAACATAAAAATATGAAACGGCATGAATGCTACCAACCGTGTCATCACTCCTTCCAGTTAACTTCAGGTAGTCTAATGTGACATGATCAACTGGGAAGAATCCCATTGTAGCCCCATACTCGGGAGACATATTTGCAATAGTTGCCCTGTCCGCCAAGGATAACTGACCCATTCCCTCACCTATAAAATGGATATAAATACATAACTTCTCAATCATTCCAGGAATATATATATATATAAGCATTCAAGTCACAGAAGAATTACCATAAAATTCAACAAACTTTCCGACCACACCATGTTTTCTCAACATTTGGGTGACTGTTAAAACCAGATCAGTTGCAGTGACCCCTTCATGCAATTTACCAGACAGCTTAAAACCAACAACACCCGGCAGAACCATGCTCATTGGCTACAATTAGTACGAGGAACAAAGAACAAATTTAAATTGATCGGTGAAATATGAAAAATGAATAGAAGGAAAAAAAATGTAAATTAACTATGGTTACCCATCCATAAACTTAGAAAGAAAGAAAAAAACGCTACAATAAAATTCTATTTTGATGATGCTGGTAAATCATAAGTAGCCAATCAATTTCCAGAGAAAAATTGGAGATGGTTAAGCAAAAGCATAGAACAATATTACACTAGCATAGAGATGATCACAAGAATGATTCTCCTTTGAAAATAGGCTTAGTATAAATAACAGTTTCAGATATCAGAACAAACAGTTCAAATTATCTATTCTTCATTGACGAGTAAAGCTCTACACAATCTGAAGAATCAACAAAAGTATGAAAGATATATTACGTGCAAAAACCAACACCACTGCATACCTGGCCAAGCATCGTAGCCTCAGCTTCAATTCCACCAACTCCCCATCCAGCAACACCCAATCCATCAATCATGGTTGTATGAGAATCAGTACCGACAACACTATCTGGGTAGAGGATGCCATCAGTATTGAAAACAACCCGACCAAGATACTCGAGGTTCACCTGAAATTTTTTTAAACATTTCATCAATGTGAACTTATATAAGGGAAAGTGTTATGCTCACTTTACAAGCTCCTGTATTTGTCAGATATTCAAGCACATAACTTGGACCAAGCTAAAACAGGCTTTTAATTTATTACACAGCACAAACATTGGCCTATGTCATACGACTCATACCTGGTGGACAATACCAGAACCAGGAGGAACAACAAGCATGTTGCGGAAGGCAGTGGATCCCCATTTAAGAAAAGCAAACCTCTCTTTGTTTCTTTTGAATTCAAGGTCCATGTTAGCCTGAACAGCATTTTCTGTTCTGGCTACATCAACCTGAACTGAGTGATCGATGACAAGATCTACAGGAACCTGGAGACATTTAATACAAATGATGACATCATCAGGAAACATTAAATGAAAAGGTTATACAAAACGCAAATTATATACACATCATTTCATGCAACTAGAACTTTCAATGGGCACGTGTGTAGACTGTCACATAACCATGCACTATCTCTTGATCATCGTCAAATGCTGTCAAGAAAATCATAATGCATGACTTATATTTCATAAGTTTAATACCTTGCTTAAAACTAACTATCCATCACCAAGTATCTAAATAGAAGATTATAGGACAAAAGTGAATATACTTACCAAAGGATTGATTTTGTCTGGGTTGCTACCAAGGTCCTTGATAGCCTCCCGCATAGAAGCAAGGTCAACCACAGCTGGAACTCCAGTGAAGTCCTACAGAACAGAACCCAAAAAAACTATTAAAAAATATTAAAGAAAGAAAAGAAAACAATACAGGCTGTATACACCAACTGCTGTAACTACTTTTGTGTACACATCACCAAGGCCATCTCTAATTTCCCTCACCTGTAGCAGAACACGAGCTGGCTTGAAAGGGATCTCAACTTGCTTTGGCGCAGATTTTTCCCAATCAATAATTTTATCCACATCCTCCTTGGTGACTTGAAAGTTGTCACAATTTCTTATGGCTGACTCTAGGAGTATCTTGATAGAATATGGAAGCTTGTCTGCAGCAAGACACCATCAAATTTATTTTTATTTTATTTTTAAAACTCAATTATTCTCATAAAAGGGTGATAACAAAAATTAACATTAGGAGCGACACTGAAAGTTATCTTGAAGAGTGCGTTTTATTAGTAATACAAGTAACTCTCAGTTCAAAAGCATCAATAAGGAAATTAATCTTGACAAAGTCAAACACCTAACTTATCCTTATCATTCCTACATTTCATACACTTTATGTCAGACACACAAAAACAAGAAGAAAAACAGAGGAACCTCAAGAATTACATCCTTACCAATTCTAGGATCATTCAGTGCAGGAAGGCTATAGAATTTCCCAAATTCACCTCCTGCAGGCTTGGGAAGTCCAAATAAAATTCCATTGAAAGGATGTTCTGCAGCTGCATGTTTTAATAAACATTATCTTAAAACCACAACAAAACTAGGAACAAGCAGAGAAAAAGCACTATTTATTTTTCTCAAGGACAAAACTATAGAACATCTAGAATTGATCACTAGACCTTCACATGTTAACAAAATCCACATGATTTGAATTTATTTAAGAGAAAATAGAGTGGTGCTCATATATGTGGGTGTGTAGATACACTTGTATTTCGTAAGATGAAGATCCTATGACATTAAATCCAAGCAGTTACCATACTGAACCTTCACAAATATCAATACAATCATCATGGCAGCATGTCATTTAAGTGATTAAAACTTATCAAGTCCAGGAACCTTCTGTATAAATAGGATTGATCCAAATACACGATATTTATCAAACAACAATCTCAATATATCAGCCTTCGTTAATACCCATGCATGAATCACTTAAGATTTCACCAACAACGTCACAACAAAATAGGAACAATAATAAAAAACCAGTTCTCCAGCTGATTTTAGCAATATCCCCACAATATGCAACAATTTCTGAATGGATACTAGCACATACCTACGAAAATAGATCCACCAACACTAACATATATTCCGCCAATGTTAACTAACAGATATTCAAACGAATCCATCGAAGTCACATAAGATTAACGCTTGAACAGCAATGACAGTGATTTCGTAAATCAGAGCATCCTACAAACTATACTTCAAAAACCATCCCGAGCACCGAAAAAACATTAAACAACTCGTCACTGGAAATACAAATTTTGAACTCTGGAATTTGTCAAGTGAACAAAACGGAAACTAGAAGTTCGGGCTTCGAGAAAGAAGCTCGATAGTAAAGAGATCACAGCACAAGTCGAAATCAGTCAAAGCACATCCGATCATACCCATGGTAGCGATCTTGCGCTCGAAGTGTTCAGAGCAGGTGAAGCAGTCCTGATCTGAGCTCTGAGACTGACAGGTGATCGCCACTCAACTCCGCGACTCCACCGGAGCGCAGAAGATAAGCTCCGAGATCGGAAGGAGGGAGACGCGCGCCTGGCGTAGGTTCGAGAAGGTGGAGAGAGCGAGTGAGAGGCCGTGGAGAGGAGTGTGGAAGCGAAATGAACTCTACAAGCTCTGATAATGGAAGATGACGAGGTTGACGGTGAAGCGTAGCAGGTGGACAGGTGCATAGCCGATTAAAAGATAAACTTAAATTGTCAGAAACCCTAACGGGGAGTGATAAATGCCTTATTTTGTTACTGTGTATAGATACGGAAATGTGTAAGTCTTGATGGCGGGAGTGTGTGAGGAACGAGCTCCTCTTCTATTGATGTGTTTTATTAGTCGCTCCGTCCACTAATATGGTTGTTTGATTTTAATGATAATAATTTTAATAAATTATAATAAATATAAAATAAATAGATATAAAAAAATTATATCATAAAAATAATAAATTAATATATTAATAAATAGTGAATATAAAAATGTAGTTTATAACTATTTTTTATAAATAAATATATAAGTTCAAAATTAAAATATAAAGTTGATGTTTTAAAAAATAAAATAAATATTTTTTTATAGATAAATCAAAATAAAATTAAATAACAACTATTATTTAATTTTATTCGGAGGAATATACTCATGCGGAGGTTGCATTATCGATGGACGGAGATGTCGACAGTTTCATTCTCTTTTTCTGATATTTTCTTTTTCGAGATACGGTGAGACATGGAATTCCATTGTCATCATGTATGTCATCGCCACTCTTGATATGGATCCACGTGCGAGTAACAAAAACTTTTTATCCTACGAATTCTTGTTTTGTTTCTTTTTTTGAATTGTTTTTTTGTTTTGTCTGATTTTTTTGTTATTTACGTCTATTTTGATTTTCCTTTTATCAAAACGATGTTGTTTATTTATATAATATATATAATTAATGTTTATATATGTGAATTTCAGGTACATTTTACTTTTTTCATGGATTTTAAAAATTTATCAATAAATAAACATTTAACATTATTGTAATTTTTTTCCATAAATTGAATAACAATTAAAATTAAAACTGACATAACAATCAACGTGATATCACTTTATCAAAATAACATAGTTTTCTTATAATGTGGATTCTTAAATCCACATTAACTCACATCCATACCACACCCGCCTCATCTCTCTTTATCTAACATCAACTTACGATAAGATTTTGGTTAGAGAGAGTTGTGAGGTGTATTTAAGATTTTTTTAAATACATATTGTGAAATTAAAACGACGTCGTTTTGATAAAGTGATGTCACGTCGTTTGTTATGCCAGCTTTAATTTTGATCATCATTCAATTTGTGAAAAATATTACAATAATGTTAAGTTCGTGTGTATATATTGATAAATTTTTAAAGTTCGTGGGAAAAACCAAAATGAACCTAAAGTTTATATATTTAAGTGTCAATTAATATATATTATATATGTAAAACGATATCGTTTTGATGAAATGACGCCACGCCGACTGTCGTGTCAGTTTTAATTTTGATCGTTATTCAATTTTTGGAGAAAATAACAATAATATTAAATCTGTGTATTTATTAATAATTTTTAATGTTCATCAAAAAAATCAAATTATACCTAAAGTTTATTTATTTAAGTGACAATAACCCTTTTTTGGAGTGGGGGAACTTTTGGATTTTTTAAGGTTTGGAATTTTGATTTAACTTGACCGACCAAGATAAATACGACGCGTGCGGTGAGCTCAATATAATAACTGCTTTCCTCTTCGTGGTGCAATCTACATCGAGTCTGAGTCGTTCCCAAATACTAACACTTTCATAAACCAATTCTCTACTCTACATGAAATGTTCGTATCTCTTTCTTGTTATTTTCTAAATTTTTTAATTTTGCATCTACTTATTATGAAATTTCATCAAATGAAAACCTATATAAACGATATTATACTCTCTCAACAAAGAATTAATATTTAATTTCGGGAGTGGTTGAGATTAATATCATTCGAATTCCACCGTCAATTTAATTCAGTCAAATAAAAAAATCCTGAATTAAAATGACCAATTAAAAATTTGACAAAATAAATTGTTTCTTTAATTTGATTTTATCAAATTAATAATTTCTTACAAATATTTAAATCTCACATTGATTTTTCATGAGATTTTACAAGTTAAAACTATTTATGTATCCCTAGCCTCATCGTTTTGCTTCACCAACGTGTTCTGCTGCGATCAACAATTGAGATGACTAACTAAACTGTAGCCAAGTACAAAGTTGTTTTATAAATTTCTATTTATAAACTACTCAACATAAAGTGATTATAAAAACTCAACAACATACAACTTATATATTAGATTTAGAAGTATTGCCATTATATTATTTGTTTTAGGGTCAGAGGCATGATTTAAATATTTCCAATATAATGTAAAATGATTTTATGTGGAAAACTCGAATAGTTACATACTAGTTCAAATTATATTATTAAAATACTTCATTAAAAAATGTAGAAAAAATCAATAAAAATTTACACTTGAGAAAGTCAATATAAAAAAACTGAATAAATTAGTAGGGTTCTAAAAAAGCTCAAGATTTTCTTTTTGAATAAAAAAAAGAAAATTTATGATATTAAAAACATATGGAATCATAAAATTATTTATTAACATTTTTAAATGCTCATTAATAACTTATACATGATTCATAAATAATCTTTGACAAGCTCATCAAAAACTCATAAAAAGCTCATTAAACTTATAAAATCTCATTATAGCTAATATTACATTTCATATAATAGATAGCGGAAAGTAAGTATACATTGTTGATATGGGCAACATTTATCAAATTATTTCAAGCTTCCTTCTGCTAGGCCTTATTCATGAATAGTCTTAGAATCTCTCTCCTTGTGGCATTGGTTTACTTTAACTTAAGCACTGAAACTTACATGTCCACTAGCTTTTGCTTGCAAACATGAACCACATAGGACTGATGAGCTTCGGCTCTGATACCCTTCAATCTTGATTAATACTTGAGGTTGACTTCCAAAAATCACTCAATGGACAATAACAACACAAAATATAATTTCTTATCGATGGAAAAAATCATCGATAACCCTAGAATAACTGTCGATAATCTCAATTATCGACAGATTACCGATATAAAGAAGTCGAGATATCTTAGTCTCATTGCACCAAGAAACAAAATAAGAATGAAGCGTATAGATGAATGTTTTAACCTTTAAAAATGCTAATGTATTTGATTCGTGACATGCTACCCTAAAATGGGTTAAATGAAAATATCCAGGAACAATCAGTCAATCGTCCTATTTCTAGTGTCAAAATGTGAAATTTTTAGAACTCGATGACCTAAAGCTAAAATACAATGTTATAATTAATGAGAGATGTGAACTAATATATATTCAAGATAATTACTGTGAGATAACCAAGGTACTGGAGATAAAAAGGACATATTCCTTAAATATATAATTATTATTGATTTTTTTAAAAATATAATTATTATTTAAAAAAATCACCATTTACTAATAATTAAATAATTCCAATGATTAATAAAACAATTTATTTGTTTCTTTCTTTCCGACACTCTCGTCACGTTAAGCATACATTTACTTGTACACCTATATGTATATATTCTGGTATATCATATATTATCAATTATATATTGTTAAAACAATTTCCATGCTTTATGTATATAATAAACGTTTATACATGTACATATCACTAGCCCATTGTATATGAAAGTAGGTACAAATTGGCCCAAACCTGAACCCATCTATTTATAATAAATTATAACTATATTTTCTATCTCATCTCACCCCATCTGCTCACATATTTTAAAGATTGATTATTTGATAGATTATATATGTGAGCCATCTTCCAGAACAATTCAAATGATTAAAATAATCTCCGCTGCAGTCATCTTTCTAGTGTTATAATCTAAGTTTTAAGTTCATAGTGCAAATCTTTCCCACTAAAATTTAGATTATGCATTTATAAATCTTACATATGTAACGGATACTAATTTCCCTTTTTGGTTTATTTGTGAAACCGAAAATTAAAATAAAATGCTGCTACGTGAAGATTGGAACTGTTGCGTGAAAAAGTGTTGTTGAGATTGGAAATGTTACATGAAATATGTTGCTCGATGCTTGGGAACGATTCCATATGTCGGTTTTCTATTGCATGTTGTTGATCTTCTAATATGTATATGCAAAAGGGAATTGCATGTAGTGTTCAATGTTGAAATCTAAATTTTAGTATATGTGATAGATTCAACTCGTGAATTAAATAAATAATTATAAAATAGGCATACATCGTGGTAATGACTAAGCAATGGTTGTGACCATATAGTCAGAATGCTTTGTTGAATCGTCAAAATACGTGAGAATCAAGTTAATTGCAAAACAAAGCCGGATGGAGTTTTCCGAGTGAACATTATGATGCTCAAGTCAGTAATGTGTTTTGCTTAAGACTTGTTGATAGTTTAAGATTGTGTACCTGACTCCTGCATTGTGATGGTATTTTTATAGGTGTAGGTATGACATAAGATAAGGTGATTTGAATCCTCATAGGAATATGATATATAGATCATCAGAGATCTGCGTCGTATTACTCGTGACAGATCTGTCCGTAAAGAGTCAGCTCCTATCCGGAGATAGGATTCGTTACGGTTATAATTTGCTAATATATGATACAGTTTACTATTCAAAAGAAGCAATTTAGGTTATGTGGAACTGGGCCTTTCGGTCCAATTTCTTGGGCCCATATTCTCAACTTGCTATGTTGACTTGACGTCTCTATGTAATGGTATGATACATGTGGGCAATTCACACATACTTTTTCTATGAGTTGGCATATTTAATATTTATTCCATATCAATATGAAAAAGAAAATTACCAATTATCTGCTCAATAGTTTAAATGGGAACAGAAGATATGGGGAAAACTATTTTGCAAAATCTGTGGAAACTTGAATGTACTTGGATGAAGTAAGAAGAGAATACTGAGAATAGGAGAGAAAGAAAGAACAAGAGAATATGTTCCACAGGTGGAAACTTTCTGATGAATGAAACCCTTTTTATATATTAAAATTTACAATTTGAATTTTGACTAGGAAAACCCCCTCCTTTTACTTTTAGAATCAGAATTGGAGTGCCTTTCTATTTAGAATAAATATAAGAATGATTCTATTATCTATATAACCCACATTTACTCTTATTCACTATAGCCTCTTATTTATATAAAAAAAATGAAATAACAAATGTATTATTATATCCTTGTAGGCTTGTGACCTCCAAGACATTACAATCTATATAGCCTAAGATGAATATTGATTAATATAATCACGGAAAATATGAAAATAATAATTTATTCTTCAGTTTCATCAGCACTTTTCTCATTTCCACAAAATCTGAAGTTGCATAATAATTCAATCATCGCAAGAACAAGACTTTTCCATTTTTGTTTTCAATTATCCATTTACTTGATCTCACGATAACCACACATAAGTTTTAAAATTGAATAGAAACAAAAAAATATAAGAAAGGAAAAGCTGTAAAATCAAATTGCCTATTCTTGAGTGTTGATGTGGTGTCGACGTCGGGCAAGCAGCAGAAAGCGACGGCGACAACGGGATCTGGCGGAGTGAGGTGGTGACGTGATGCAGGGCTGCTCTCGGCGGAAAAAGAGGCGCGACAATGGCGCTCAGGCTACGGCGACAACACGTGGAGTGGCGGCGTTTTGCCGGAAAAGAAAGGGAGGTCGAGAGAGAGATCTGATTGAATATAGAAGGAAGAATAAAAAGATCTAATTATGATAAATGTTGAATTTGTAGAATATTAAAGTAAAATAACTTGGAAGAAAACAGGAAAAGGAAAGAAGTTGCAGAAATGAAAAAGGGGAAGAACTCAATGAATTACATTGTGAAGAACTTGTATATTATTTCTTTTTTTGGTTAATTAAATATAAAAATTTTAAAGGTCGTGTAACGGTAATTTCGAGCAAGGGCCGCAAACTGACGATTAACCACTCTACCACTAGGCCAACACACGCATACATTTATTTCATCATCTTCAAATGTGAATCATATGGAGTATTTATAGAAGTAAATAAGCATCTAACAAAGAAAATAACTACTCTACAATATTGTAACAATCTAATTTCCCTTAACAATTTTCAACTAACAAACTAATAACTACTCCTAACAATTTTCATTTTCAAACTAATATTCTCTACACCCCCCGCAAGCTGGAGATGGTGGAAATCCACCAACCCAAGCTTTGACATAATGAGCTGAAAGCGAGGTCCGAATCTCGCTAAAGACCATCACCATGTTCATCTTCGTGCGGTCTCGACGCTATTTTGCTCTCAAATCTGCTCCAAGCACATGTCGAAAATGGCGTCGGTTTATCACAATCTTAGCAACTCTCACGGATCTCCACCGATCCGAGCAGGAGAAAACCAAAGAACTACGGTTAGAAATACTTTGAACCGAATACGAAAATCGCAACTCACGACTCCAGCAGTTCAAACAAAGCCTAAGATCATCATCGATCTTAACTAAGATCACCATCTGTTGGGACATCATGTCCCATTCATACTAGGAAAGAAATAAAAATTAGGAAGAAAAGAACAACAATCTCAACACAAGAATTTAATATGGAAAACTCCAAATTGGATAAAAACCACGACCACGGAGGAAAAATCCACTATATGATAAATTTATACAATCACACGGTATACCTCCATCTCGACCCCCTACACTATTACAAGTCTTTGACAAACTCTCACCCTTCTATCGAGATTCTCATGAGAAACTAAGAAATGAATTTAAACTAGAATTTAATCACAAGAATATAATGTAGTGATTGGTGCACTTATAATAAAGAACTTGATGCTCCTTATATAACACTAAGGAGCCACCACTTTGCTTACAAAATCAATGTGAGACAAGTTCTTTTATTTTAACACTAGAAATTCCAACAATCTCCACCTTGTTAAAATAAAAGAATACTTCATTGTCTTCACCGACAATCATGATTCTTAACACAAAGAACCATCATCCTCAAAAGAGAATAAACTACTCCGGTATATGAGTAGAACACTTAGAATCAATCATTCTAAGAATTTTCTTGACACGTGTCGAAACTTCTTTGAAAAATTATGGTGTAACTTCTAGCTTTTGGTTATCCTAGAAGTTCTTCAACCATCGACATAACTTTCACCACACACGCATCCATGCCAAACCAATGCACATTCGGTCCAACTAACATCATCACATCCTCGTTCATGGCGGTTGGACATACCATAAGGATGTTCATCTCTTCAAAGAGATCATCTATCACATTGTTAGCTTCATGGTCGGAGCTAGTTGTCGGATCCGCTCCACCTTGATCACTCCACCTAAGCAGTTTAAAGCCAGTATGCCCGGCTCTTCCACACTTCCAATAAACAACATCTTTGGAGTCCTTCTTCATCCCTTTGCTAAAAGCCACCATTGCCAAATTTTTCGTTGAATTTAACACTTCACTCGCCAGCCTTCTCTCCTCGGAAAGAAGTTTTCATGTGACTTTAACAAAAATCAACGATTCCTTCTCATACATCAGGATTGGCTTCATGTGCTCATAGGAATGAGGAAGGGACAAGATGAACCTTAACGCTTTGTCCTCATCTTAAATTTTCACTCCAATTGCTTCTAGTTCAGAGATAACACCATTAAGAGTACTCAAATGATATGAAATTTTCGTACATTTATCCATCCGTAGGGTATGAAATTATTCCTTCAGGTACAACCGATTTGAGATGCCCTTTTCTTGGTACAGAGCTTCCAGCTTTTCCCACAGCTCCTTGGCACTCGAAATCTCATGTACATTTGCAAGAACATTCTTGGCCAAACATAGACGAATTGTACTTGCCGCCCTCAGATCCAGATCCTCCAATCTTCATCACTGATACCGGAACTTTTGTTTGTATCTTCAGTTGAACTCGGTCTACCTTTTAAAGCCTTGTGCACACCAGATTGTATCAACACATCCTTGACTTGTACTTGCCACAAGCGAAATTGATTCTTCCATCAAATTTCTCCACGTCGAACTTCATTGACTTGAAGCCCTTGACAAAGTTTCTCCACCTCCTAAATGAATAGCCGCCTCACTGAGAGACATTTGGACTTTTCTCGAAATCGTTTACGATGTGGAAGATCGAGACAACACCGCAACCACGAGCATACTTAGAATATCGAGACTAAAACGAGCTCGATACCCTTTGTTGGGACATCATGTCCCCGTTCATATTATGAAAGAAGCGAAAATTAGGAAGAAAAGAACAACAATCTCAACACAGTATTTAGCGTGGAAAACTCCAAAGCCGGAGAAAAACCACGACCACGGAGAAAAAATCCACAATATGATAAATTTCTACAATCACATAATATACCTCTCCTCTCGAATTCCACCACTATTACAAGCATTTGACAAACTCTCACCTTCTATCAAGATTCTCACAAGAGAAACTAAGAAATGAAAACTAGAATTTAATCACAAAACTATAATGTAGTGATTAGTGCACTTGTAACAAAGAACTTGATGCTCCTTATATAACACTATGGAGCCACCCACTTGCTAACTTACAAAATCAATGTGAGACAGACTCTTTTATTTTAACACTAGAAATTTCAACACCATCGATCTAGTAGAGGCGTAGGTAAGAAAATCAATCGATACATAATCGGTAGAAATGAGTAAGACACCGTAGTCATACTCCTCTTCATTCGGAAAAAATCTGCTGCTGCAATTGCAACTAAGTTGCGAGAGAGGCTGCGACTTCAATAATCTTGCCATCGAGAGCACATCAAGCGAGGTCATCGACTAAGGATCCAATCCTTGTGCTAAGAAGTCACTCTGGATCCGGAGATCGGGGCTTACAATTCACCCACGGACGGACTTCCTTCGACGCTCCCCATTTCTCCTTCCGTAACCATGGAAGCAAGGAGTTCCTTTGTGCAGCAGAAGCCTGACTCGGCCTGGAGTCAACACTCCCTGCTTCATGGGGAAACCTTGTTTGTCACAACCTCCCATAATCTTGAACCACTTCAATAACTCCATTTTGTTGACTGCCTTCACCAGATCTACCATTTGACTAGGGATGGGTATTTGGTATTGGATATTTGGGTATTTGTATAATCGAATCGAACAATGAATATCGGTTAACCAAATAACCGATTTCATTGGATCGATTCGGTATTGGTATGGAATTTTTAAAATTAGGTTATCGGTATACCCGATAACCGAATGGGTATCTGATAACCGAAAATAATTATATAAAATATATATATATATATATATATATATATATATATATATATATATATATTTATAATTAATATTTAAAAATTAGTAATTACGCACTTAAGATTCTTCCTTGCTCTCGCTTCCTCCGTCTTCACAATGAATATCCGTTAACCGAATAACCGATTTCATTTATAATTAATATTTAAAAAAAATAGAATTTTTTTTTAAAAACGGTTATTCGGTTAACAAAATAATCGATTGGTTAAACCGATCGGTTATTTGGTTAACCGAATAACCGATCGGTTCGATTATCGGTATGTATCATAGTGTCTATTCGGTTCAGTTAATCGAAAATTCGGTTCGGTTAACCGAATCGAATTGAATATCCCGTCCTACATTTGATAGAAGAATATTATCTCCTGCAATCTTGGAAGCCACTGCAGCCATCTTCTCATTAGCTTCAACTGCAATAACCGTCGAAGCTCCAGCTTGGGCCGCAAATAGGCTCAAAATGCCTGTCCCACAGCCATCATCCATAACAACTGCTTTTTTTTTAGAAGAGAAGTATTTTCCACAAGAGCATGTCTATAAGGATCAGTTCTTACCTTGTCACTGATCATTTCCTTATGAATGCCGAATGAACTGTATGAGCCAAAATAATTTATATTGATATCCGTGATCTCTCTTGCTACAATCTTTGAAGAGGGAGAAGTGTCTGTCTTGTTTTTCCCATTTTCGTTAGACAAACCGCCACCCACTGCATTGTTGGTATCATCAACCAACAGGCTTTCAGAAGACTTTACATTTATCATATCTTTATGAGAAGATGATTCAACATCTTTTCCCCATTATCACATGGAACTATGAGCTCAGATGCTCCTCTATTGGAAGAACCCTCCTCACGAATATCAATTTGCCCAAATTGAGATAAATATGAATCTATTTCATTTTTGTCAGCAAACATGTTATCACACCTCATCTACATCATCTTCATCAAAAGCGTATAACGAGGATTGATGGGATATAGCCCAACGAATGGGCCCACTATGAGCCCAAGCGGTGGGCCTAACATTGATAGCAGCCCAGCGGTCGAGCCCAAGTCGAGCCTAATCATTGCACGAAGCCTAGCCTCCGAACAGCGCCTCGGCCAATGGAGGCGCCCGGAACAGGTCGGCGCCACCCTCCACGTGGCGCACGTAAGACGAGCGGTCCTGGCTCGGCCAATGGAGAGCATGCGGAGGAAGAGTCACACCACGACCAATGGAGGTCGGGCGCGTGGGGGCAAGTCGAAGCTGTATAAATAGTAGGAAAAGCGATGTTAGAGGGTTAGCAATTTCTTGAATACAAAACATAACCAAAACTCTACATGCGAAAAGCTCTAGTAAAAGTATTGAGGAATCATTCCTCCGTGGACGTAGATCTCGTTAACGATCGAACCACGTAAAAAGCCTGGGTGTTCTTAATTGCATTATATAAATCTCGCACACTCACATAGCTAGATTCGTCATTGGCGCCGTCTGTGGGAACATTTGAACACAAAAGCTTCGTTTTCCTACATTTTAATGGCGAGAACACGCATAGCCGTCAGCGCCGGCAACAACGGTGAGGGCGACCGGTGGTCGCTCGGCGTCGCGGAAAGGAGATCGCAGACGCCACGGCGGTCACACTCACGAGGCCGCTTGAAAATATCTCCATACACCCCAGGACCGCGCCACAGCGTGGGGAAGATGTCGACCTCAGCGAGGACGAGCAAGCAGCTCGTTCGTCCCACGAGGTCTCGGCCGGTGTGACCGAGTTCTCCACGCCAATCTTGGCCAATTCAAAGCTTCTCAACGAGGAGGACCAAAGGCGGGTCCTCTAGGGCCCGGGGTTGAACACCACGGCCTCCCGAGGCGGCTCACATCCGGCTTGACCGGCGCTCGCCTCGGCGTGATGGCGAAACGCGCATCACGCCCGACGCGGGCCGCTCACGCGGCCGAGCCGCCGACCTCGTTCGCGGGCCGCTCGCGCGGGCGAGCCGCCACCAGCGATCGCCCCCGACATTCGCGCGGCCTTCTCCGCCTCGTCATGCCGACCCGGAGAGTCGGGCGGACAGAGGAGGAAGAAGGCGGTCGAACTCCCCGGAGGGACGATAGGCGTCACTATCGATCCCACCCTCCGAAAGAGATGGCAGCGATCTCCGGGGTTCGGCCGTGCGGAGAATCATCTCCCTTCTCCGGGAGATCTAGACACGCCCGCCGTGATGCAGGGCGCCCAATATAGCGACCTCGATGGCCTCGGAGACCCTCCAGACTTCCTTTCGCCACACCACCAACATGGCGAATCGAGGAATGGAAGATTTTCACATGTGCAAAATCTTCCCGAGTCTTGATCTCCAGCGCCTGCGGCGTTGGTTCGCTCGCTTCATGAGCGACATACTGCTGTTTCGGGACCTCGTGGATCGATTCAGTGGCGCTTCATCGGAAGATGCCGCCCAGCAACCTTCCTCCGACCTACTCACAATCCGCCGAGGCGGGCGAGAGCGATGTCGAACTTCGTCTCGAGGTTCATCAAAAGTCGCTCAAAATTGACGGCGACAACGATCTCTACATCATCAGCGTTCAGCGGGATCCGACCGGCGGCGAACAAAGAAATCACGGGGAGAAACCAAAGGCGGCGAGTAAGCTTTGGAACCTGGTGGACAACTGTCGAGGAGGCGAGTCGGATCGGAAGCAGGAGATGCGGGACGGCGGTCAGGAGAAAAAGCCCGACGACCGAAGTCGAGGCGCGGATCGCGAGGCGCCGGCCGAGATCGAGAGAGCGGCTGGAGTCTAGGCTCGGACCTCGGCCAAACCACGCCGAGCGCCTCCCTGCTCAAATCAGGCGGAAATATTCGGGCTCCGCCGAGCTCTTCCGGCTTGCCACATGAAGGGGATCGAAGAGGTCCTGGGCAGTATTGCGACTATCACCAAGGGTATGGTCATGATACGAGGGCTGCGAAACACAGGCTCACAGTTGACGAGCTCGTTAAGGTGGAGCCTCAAAAATACCTCGGACGGTGGTCAGAAGAGCGAGAAGCGAGAAGGAGCGGAGGCGGCAACAGCTGCTGGCCGACCCGGTGGCGACCCAACCCGAAGGCAGCGAGGACGAAGGTCCCAGCGCTATGGAGCAGATCTATGTTGTTACGGACTGCCCCTCGGGACGGCAGTCGTCACGAAGAACGATGCCGGGCGGCCCGAAGGCGAAGAACAAGCGACTCGGGATGGCGAACATAACGTTCTCGAGGAGGACCCGTGCCCAGATCATGCCGCACGGGGCGCCATCGCCATACAGGCTGCGGTGGGCAACAAAGCGTCCACCGGGTCTATATCGACATTGGAGCCTCGTCGGCATTATCTTCAGGCTGTCTGCGGATAAGCTTGAGTCGGAGGCATTCGGTGCTTCCGCGCCCTCCGGCTACGGAGCTTCGCTCGAAAGCGATCCGGCCGAGGGGTCATTACCCTTCCGGTCACCGTGGGGCGGGCTCCAGTCGGTCACGGGGCCGTCGATTCTTCTGGTCAGGCCCCTCTCCGTCTAACATTATCCTCGGGAGAGATTGGGTGTATGCCACCAAAGGCGATCTGTTCGATCTGCCACCTCCGTCAAATTCCACCCGGTGGAGTGCTCGGCGTCGAGGGACCAAGCGGCGCAAAAGAATGCCTACGGCTCTCAACTCAAATGCGGCCTCGCCCGGGCATAGCAATTACCGAGCCCGGAGGCCGACACCGGGATGGCCGGACGAGGACCTCCAACTATCTGACGGCGATCCTCGAGGTCGTCAGTCGGCGCCGAGGGCCCGGCGGACGTCCGGACACGTCATCGACCACGAAAGAATATAGGGACGTGTTTGCTTGGTCCCGCTCGATATGACCGGGGTGTCGCCGAGCTCATAACTCGCGCCTCAACATCGACCCGGCCACCAAGCGGTCCGGCGGAAGAAAAGGATATTCGGCGGGCGCGGCCGGTCGTTAGGGACGAGGTGACTCGACTTCGAAGGCGAGATCTTGTTCGGTCGAATACCCGACTGGATGGCTAATCGATCGTGGTCAACTTGGCGGAGGGTGGCGCGTGTCGTCGATTATACCGACCTCGACAAGCACCGCCCAAAGATTGCTACCTCTCCACGATATTAACAAGAAGGTGGAGGTTTTGGTGGGCCACGAGATGTTGACTTCACGGATCTATCTGAGGGTACCACCAAATCTGATGAGCGGAGGATGCACCAAAGACTGCATTCATCACCGACTTGGCGTCTTTGCGTCGAAAGATGCCCTTCGACCTCAAACGCCGGGCTACTTACCGGAGGATGGTGGATGCAACATTCAAAGACCACATTGGGGAGATCGTCGAGGTCTCGTCGGCGACATAGTAGTCGAAAGTCGAAAGCGGAGAGCTGCGCGGCGACCTCGGCACCATCCTCCAACTCCTCGGTCGGCCAACCTCAAACTTAACCCCCAAAATGCCGTTCATGGTAAAAGCGGGAAATTCTTGGGGTGTTGGGTTTCGAAGAAGGAACGGCGAACCCCACCAAGGTAAAGGCGGTGCTCAAAATCGGTGCAAAAACCATTCGCGAGGTCCACAAACTTACGGGTGCTGGCCGCCTCGATGGGTTCTCTCCGGGGCCGAAGCGGCTCCTCTTTAAAATCTTGAGGAGGGCCCGGACTTGGCGTGGCGGGAAGAGCACCACCTCGCCTTCCTGGTGAAGGAATACCTCGACACCTGCCGCCTTGCCGCAAAGAGGCGAACTCTCTCCTGTATTTGGCGGCCTCGGACGAGGCAATCGGTCTTGATCTTGGTGCGGGGACGAGGTCGGACGGCAGCTTCCTATCTACTTCATCGGCCGAGCACTCGAAGGATCGGAGACAAGTCGCCGGCCTTGAAAAGTAGCACTTGGCGGTGAATGCTAGCGGCGGCTCAGACCCTACTCGGGCTCACTCCGTCCAGTCTTGACCGACCTACCCACGAGGCAAGTCTTGTCAAAACACGAGTCATCGGAAGAATAGCCAGTGGGCCACGGGCTTGGCGAGCACGATATCTCTCTCACACGGGCCAGAGCCATAAAGGCTGAGCTCTGCGATTTCTGGTAGAAGCGAGTTCTTGAGCTCGGTCGACCACTAAGATTAGCTCTCCGGCGCCTCGCCTCGGTCGTCCCGGCCCACTGCGGAGGCCGGACCCTCGCCCACGGATGGTTCTTTGGCGGATGTGCGTGAGCGGACCTCGTGCAAAGCAGGCGTGGGCGGGCATTCTTCTCCTCGGCCCGGATAGCGGGAAGTCGCCTCGCGCTCCGGTTTGCCTTCAGACCACCAACAACGAGGTGGAGTATGAGGCCACAATCTCGGACTCGCCTCGCTAAGGAGGCGAGGTGGATGAGATCCAATCTTGGCGATTCCGGTCGTCGTGAACCGGTGTTAAGCAAATACGAGGCGAGGAGGACCGAATGAAACGATTACCTCGAGAAGGCGAAGGAGATGTTGACCTCGTTCGGTGCTTGGCATCCACCGAATCCCAGGGAAAGCGATCGGCTGGCGTCCTCGGCAAGCTAGCTGCATCATCAACAAGTCCACGGTGGAGAGATCCGTTCGAGCATAGCGGAGTCGCGTCGGCATCATCACCGAGATAGAGCCGGGTGGATGTCTCCACGAAGCTACCGGAACACGGCGCACTACCGGATCGGATCGAAGCGAAGATGATGGCAAAATCGAAGTATCTCATGCATGAGGCGCGCTCTGGGAAGTCTTACCTTGACCCTCACGAGATGCCCGGGCGGAAAAGCCGACTATGTACTCAGCGAAATTCAGGGTCTTGTGGAAGCCACATGGTCATGAGCACTTTCAAAGAAAGGCGAGATCGGGATACTCTTGGCCCGCCTCGTGCAAGATTCGGCCGAGCTCGTCGAGAAGTGCCCAGTGCGGATCCACCCGCGGTCAGCGCCTCGGGCCGATTTGGCGACTGCGAGTCCATGGCCTTTCATGCGGTGGGGATCGACATCGTTGGCCCATTCGGCCGGGCACCGGTCGGCCGATATTTAGTCGTGGCCATGACTACTTCACAAAATGGGTCGAGGCGAACCGCTTTCGAGCCTCACGGCGAAGGATTCAAACCTTTGTGTGGAAAATATAGTCGCGCTTTGGCATACCGCACATCACGGTCTCGGACAGCGGCGCTGATTCGTCGACAAAAACTTGAGGTGGTGCGAAGAGCTTGGATCGATCAGCGCTTCACCTCGATCGCATGGCGCAAGCAAATGGCCGGGCAGGGTGACGAACCGCTGCGATCATCAAGGATTGAAGAAGATTTGGATCGAGCTAAAAGCGTGGGCTGAAAATCTCCTCAAGTCCTCGGTCTACGGGACCACGCCTCGGACGGCCATGCGGAAACCTTTTAGCTGGGTCACAGTGCAGGGCCGTCATACCGCTGAGATCGGGCGCATGACCCTCGCACTCTCCCACTTCAGCCGGCCGGGAGCAGGGAAGACTGCGGGCCAACCTCGGCGCCTCGAGGAGAAGCGAGCTCGCCTTCATAAACGGCCAATCTGAGAGCAGGTCATGCTACTACTACAAGAGGTAAAGGCCTCCACTCCGAGTAGGCGACCTCGTCCAGCGGAATAATGAAGCAAGCCGGGCCGGCGTCTTAACAAGCTTGATCCGACATGGGAAGGACCTACCGCGTTCACGAGGACCTCGGCAAGGGGCACAAGCTCGCCCAACGACTAAAAGGTATATTTTAGTCCGGTCGAGGGTTCATGTGTAAACGCCCACACGCGGGCTTGCATGTGGATTCTGGGCGATTGGAGGTTTCACAATATTGTTTTATCAAAAGGTTACAATATTATTTTACGAATTATATGCGATCGTATGCTTATGTGTTTTACATTATCGCTTCGATATGTCTCTTACGCCGATTATCAATATGCTCGCACAAAACCGTTATCCGTCCAAATTTTATCGAGTGGAAACGAAACATGGAATATGTTCTTATCGTCAAGAACACATGTTTGTTCTCACTACTCCTAAACCCGATGCCCATCGACGATCGACTAATGAGCAGAGAGTCAAGCACTTTGGAATAAGTCAAACAATACGGCTAAATGCTATGATGACACGATGTCCAAAGGCTTGCAGCCGCAAAGATCACCGATGGTACGCGACCGATATTTGGTCAAGTCTCGAGAGTAAGTTTGGGCAATGGATCGGACAATCCGCCCACACAATGAGAGAAATCTGCATGTAAGATGGAAGAAGGAAGTTCGTCCATGAACATGTCTCCCACATGACTCATCTCACGGATAGTCTTGATCTGGGAGTGAGGTATTGACGAAGCCAAGGTCGATATCATCCTCAATACACCGCCTAAGTCTTTTGAGAACTTCTGAATGCGATCAGAGCAAGACCGAAGTTTACACTTAGTCGGCTGTTTAATGATCTCGGCTGGAAGGAGTTATGGAAAAGGAGACATGTCTTGCTAGCACATCTAAGGGCCCAAAATTTTCATCGCAAAATGGAAATAGAAAAGGTCCAAAGGTGGTGAGGCAGAATTAGCGGAAATGGAATAAGAACATGGTTGCCACCGGAGGCTTGAAGAAGCCAAATGAGGCGGCTGCTTGCAAGCGGTAAGACGGGCATTAAAGGCCAAGTGCCCTATGCTCATGCTCAAGGTACGCCGTTTGCTTTAGTAACGAAACATGTTTAGCGACTTGTTCTACCCATTCTCGGTAGTAGATACGGGCGAATCGATCATGTTTGTTACACCTGCTGGGTTCCTACGACAAGGAGTGCTTGATGGCGAGATAACGATTCCATGGGCAACGCGGCGAAAGTCAGTCGCAGCTTGGAGATGTTTTTATGTTTTGGGACAACGCTTTAGTTTTGAAAGACGTTTATATGTGCTTGATTTTCATGAACCTTGTTTCGCTTTCAAATTATTTACTCACGGATATTCTTATTTTTGATAGTGGTGTTTCTATCATAAGAAATGACGAAGTTATCTGTGTTGGCACCTTATATAATTCGCTTTATACTATTTCTGCAAAACATAATACCTATAACTATGTTGCATCTTCATCAAACCCTAAAAAGAGAAAGTTCTCTTCGCAAGATGACTCTACTTTTCTCTGGCATCTTAGATTAGGTCACATCAATCTAAATAGGATCCAAAGACTGGCTAAGAATGGAGCGTTGGGTGATCTCACAGTTACTCCGTTCCCACCCGCGAACTCGTATGTAGGTAAGATGTCGACCTGCACCCTTCAAAGCGGGGTTATAGAGCCAAAGAAATGTTGAGTTAGTCCATTTCGACTGTGGACCGATGTCCACACAAGCTCGTGGAGGTACGAGTATTTTGTCACTTTCATCGACGATTACTCAAGGTACGGATACATATACCGCTTCACCGCAGTTCGAATGCTTTGAGAAATTCAAAGAGTTTAGCGCTAAGGGAGACGGTTAGGTAAGAGTATCAAGTCATCAAGGTCCCGATCGCTGGCTAATACCTCAAGAACAGTTTATGGACTATCTAGTGAAGTGTGGATTACATCCAACAAGATTTCACCGGCACACCACAAAGAAAGTGTGTCGAGCAAGAAATAGGACTCTTTGGAAATGGTTAGATCTATGATGAGTTATGCTACATCGCTTATTTCGCTCGGGATATGCCTTAGAGACGGCGCATACTTGCAAATCTAGTACCGCCCAAGTCACGAAAAGACCCTTTCGAGTTGTGGTTTGGGCGCAGCCCGCTTTAAGCCACATAAGATATGGCGCCCAACACAGTGCCGAACAAGAAGTCAATAGTTGAGGCTAGATCCGATGCAAGGTCGTTTATCGCTATCCTAGAGGAACGAAGGTGGTTTATTCTATAGTCCCAAGGATCGGGTCATTATTAGACTAATGCTCGATTCTTAGAAGAGACCACATGAAAAATCATAAGTCCAAAGTTGAAATCATTCTTCAAGAATTAGAAGACGATCGTATTCCACCACCGACAGGCCAAAGGTACGAGATGTCGAGTTCAGTGGGGGATCGACACCGATACTTCAAGAAATTGAAGGGTCGAGTTCCACCGAGATACCGACCGCATAGTGGTACCTACACGAAGTGTGCAGTTAGAGAACCACAAGTATCTCGCACCCACCGCCTATCAGGCTCAGAACCTCGTCGTAGTGGAGGGTTGTTCGTCAACCCGAGCGATTTATGTTCGTGGCGAATCTTCGGATTTGGTCCCAGCAGATCTAACATGCAATAATCGACCCATGGACATATAGGAGGCGATACAAGATATTGATGCAAGATCATGGCACAATCGCTATGGACTTAGAAATGGAGTTCATAACGGCTATGGATGTATATGAAAGACACATCTACCGATGGCAAGAGCCAAGGTAGTAAGTGGACATACAAGAGGAAGAGAGATTCCATGGAGAGGTTTCGCTTTTAAAGCCAAGCTTTGGCAAGGGTACACTGATTGAGGGCATCGATTTCGATGAGACCTTTCACCGTAGCAATGCTCAAGTCCATTAGAATTCTTCTAGCCATAGCAGCCCACTTGAACCTAGAGGTTTGGCAATGGACGTTAAAACCGCTTAAACGGTTACCTTGAGGAAGGTAGAGACATCTATATGCAGAACCCAAGGTATGTGGAAGATGAAGAGCATCTAGTATGGAAGCTTAAGAAGTCCATTTATGGACTTAAGCAGCCTCCCGATCATGGAACTTACGCTGACGAGGTGGTAAAGTCCTATGGATTTACCCAACTGCTTAGCAGAGTTGTGTGTATCGTTAGATGTCAACGTGATGTGGTATTTCTCACTTTATGTAGACGGCATCCTTCTAGTCGGCAACAACGGAAGTCATATCGACGAAGAGTTGGCTATCCGATCGCTTTCAAATGAAAGACTTAGAGATGCAGCTAGCATATCTGGGATCAAGGTCTACCGAGATCGCAAGAAGAAAATGTTGAGCTTATCTCAAACGCCTTACATTGATACCGTGATTACCGCTTTAGTATGCAGACCGCCAAGAAAGGATTGCTACCTTTCGACATGGCGCCTTTATCAAGACGCAACACCCATGACCAGCGAGATAGAGAAATGAGACAAGTTCCTTACGCTCCGCCTGAGGAAGTCTCATGTACGCAGCTATGCACGAGGCCCGATATCCGCAGTGGTAGGCATAGTAGTTAGATATCGCCTAACCCCGACAAGCTCATTGGATCGCAAGAAAGCATATACCAAGCACCGGTCGACTCGAGATTATAAAGAGTTTACCATGCGATAGTCTAATGCCTTGGGTTATATGCACTGGATTTCCAAGCCGACCGTGATGAGAAAAAGTCAACCTCAAAGTGTGTTTACCTTTGGGAGTGGAGCAGTATCCCAGTGAGGCAAAGCGATGCATTGCGGACTCTACCATGGAAGCCGAATATGTAGCCGCTCGAGGTTTCTACGAGGTCAGATGGTTCAAAACTACTCACGGATCTAGACGTGGTACCGGTTCGCCCAAGAGTATCATAGTTTATCGTGATAACTCAAGGCAAGGGCAAACTCGGGAACCACTGGACCCACAAGGCGACCAAACACATAGAGAGAAAGTACCATGTCATACGAGAAATCGTTAGACTAGTGACGTCGATTGAAAAGATTGATACGACGGAAAATCTAGCGGATCCATTCACGAAGAGCCGCACGAAAAAGTCTACGATGGACACTTTAGAGGGCGATGGCGAGCCCACCTCATCCCTCAACTTCATCAAGGCTAAAAAGAGAAAGGCACGTTAGCACAAAGAAAATAAAACAAATAAGGACTAAGAAAAAGGGATGCCTCACCATTGCCCAGCACTTTGTCCCGACGCTCCGACCGAAAACACTCACCGGCCTTCTTCAGATCGTCCTCTGTAACTTATGGATAAGATCTCACCAACACGCTCAACAATTCTTCCATACGGCCCTGGGCTTGATTTTGGTCCACCAAAAGTGCCGACACCCCACTCATACCCTCCCGCCTCACCAGAAAGAAATACTTGTTCGCCAATGGGACACCTTGGAGGGACTGCCATTTAATTTCAGCCGGTGATGATAGTACACCCTCCTATGGTCTTCACGCTAAACAGATCAACCTCAAGGTCAACTCCTCGGCAATACCATAACAAGAGAGCCCCACCCCACCAACGACCTAACTAATTCGGTCAATCGACAAACGGGATCCGAAATACTCTCAAGGCTAAGATAAACGGGGGATGAGGTACCTAAGACCTGCCTCAAACCTGCCTACATAGACAAGAATAAACCCTCCGGAGGGCTATCGCCCTATCGTCCGGATTGGGCGACACCACCACGCCTCCCCGAATCCCAGACCTCACAACCTCAAAAGTTCCTCCAACATCAACGACGACCGCGCCCACCTTCAGGCCATCCCACATGAGGATACCGCGGAATACTAGAACTCAACCCTCACTGCACCTACCCAACCCGTCAGTAGCACATATAGTCTCTAACGCCGGCAACTCACGCCTGTAACCCGACGCGAAGGAAACTTTCAGAGCGAGAAGAAGATGAAGAAAACATACTTACTTTTTAGGTAGTATACGGCTACTTCAAATAAAATCGGATCAACTCAAAAATCAACTCGTAATTTCTCCTAATTTTAAGTGTCGAAGAAGAAGTGAACAGTTGCCTCGCTTGCACCTATTTATAAGACTAGGGCGCCGCAAATTGCCGCTTCAAATTCAACACGCGCCCACACGTGATTGGACGTGCGTTACACGCCACAACACCCGCCTCAATGTTCCACCACCCGGGCGCTGATGACGACGCCAGATAGGACGGGCCGCCACCGACCTAGCAATCATCATGCGGACCCATGCCCTCCGGATGGCGGCGCGCAGTCGCACCCCGTCCTCCCCAAAATTCCAAGGAAATCCACATCGACCTCGGCGCCTGTCACCGGCCCAGCCTCACGGAAAGCCTACAACCAGATCGGACCTCTGCAACCACACCACGGCATCCCCTAGAAGGCGGTCGCCGTGTCGGACACCGCCAGCCACCACAGAGTAATACCACTTCAGACCGCACTGCATAACCGAAGCAGGCGCGATTATCCGTGTCGGACTGACTTCCTTCTGTGCCACATCTTTCTCCAAGCGACGGACAACAAACAACCCAACCCAGACGGCACCGAAGACCCTCACATCCAAGAAACAAATTCACCAAGCCCACACCTCACCCTGGCACGCTTCACTCCACCTCGGCCTCGCTTCCCTCGACTATTCGTGGGCTATGACGGGATATAGCCCAACCGAATGGGCCCACCAACAGCCCAAGCGAGCCGGGCCTAACATTGATAAGCAGCCCACGCGGTCGAGCCCAAGTCGAGCCCTAATCATTGCCTCAAGCCCTCAGCCTCCAACCGCGCCCTCGGCCAATGGAGGCGCCTGCAACCAAGGTCGCGCCACCTCCACGTGGCGCACGAAGACGAACGGTCCCGGCTCCGCCAATGGAGAGCATGCCGGAGGAAGAGTCACACCACCAATGGAGAGGTCGCGCGCTTCTGGGCAAAGTCAAGTCAGATAAATAGAAGGAAACCGATGTTAGAGGGTTAGTAATTTCATCAATACAAAGGTCAGGAACCAAAACTCTCTCGTATTTAAAAGCTCTAGTAAAAGTATTGAGGAATCATTCCTCCTGGACGAGATCTCATTAACGATCGAACCACGTAAAAGCCCGGTGTTCTTAATTGCATTATATAAATCTCGCACACTCACATAGCTAGATTCATCGTGATCATCTTGTAGAAAGGGTGAGATACTTATCATCATACCATGGAAGCTCTGTTCCATCAAAATTAACCGCCGCCTCCCAACTCCAACATTTGTTAACGCTACCGAGACCTAACGTAATTGATGAGCTTAAGACACTTGTAGAAATCCAAGTTATAAGATTTCTTGATTTCGTAGAAATCAAACAGGCGCTGATGCTAAGCAGGTTTCAAGAGCGAATCGCATTTAATCGTATGGTAAGTCATAGAAGAGATGAGCATGTGAGGGTTTGAGCAATCCTCCGCAGATCGCCCTCGCCATGCCAATCGTCCCAAGTCTCATCCTCCAACACTTCCTCCTCATCTTCTAATCGTGTGATGCCGCTTTTAAGTTCAAGAGCTCGTCATTTTGTTTACCATTTCCTTTCGCTCATGCGTCGCCATCGACATAAACTCAAAGAGAGTGGCAATTTTTTTCAAGGTTCAAGATTTGTTAAACCCTCAATCTCTGCAATCAACTCAAACTCCAACCATAGTTCTGATACCATGTTGAATTTGTAGAATATTAAAGTAAAATAACTTCAAAAAAAAAAGGAAAATGAAAAGAAGTTGCAGAAATGAAAAAGGGGAAAAACTCAATGGATTACATTGTGAAGAACTTGTATATTATTTCATCATCTTCAAATGTGAATCATATGGAGTATTTATAGAAGTAAACAAGCATCTAACAAAGAAAATAACTATTCTACAATATTGTAACAAACTAACTTCTCTTAACAACTTTCAACAAACAAACTAATAACTACTCCTAACAACTTTCATTTTTCAAACTAATATTCTCTACACATTGATGAGACAAGTGTTTACAAGATTAATGAATGTATTGATCAATTGATAGTTTGTAGATGAAGATTTACATACACATTTATTATGCATATGTATGTATTTTGTAATTTTCATAACTGGTAATGATTTTTTGTAATGACAGCCGCTGTCGCATTCGATCTCTTCACCCTCCAGTCTTCTGATGAAACCAGACTTAGAATGCAGATTTTATTTTTCCAAATGTCGATGGTTATGGGGTTCACAAATTTGTCATATTTTCCGAGTTTAATTTATTATTAACAGTTAAAATATAAAATAAGATGTTATAAGGTTATAATTGTACATTTATAAATATTTATATTGTTATTTTAAATAAGAGATATAAAGAAGAAAATGGGGCTATGAGTAGAATTACCCTAAATATAAATATATATAATAGAGAAAGTTGAGCCCAAAAACTAATTTTAAGCCCAAAATCATTTTACCAAATAATTATGTAACTTGATTAGAGATAAAATTCATTTGACTCACAAATCATTTGAAAATTAAATGTATTGAATCAAACTTTTGCTAAATTTACATCATAAATATAATGAATACGGCTAAGAGGGATCATTTCTAAGTTTGGTATCCAGAAAAGTCTGTTAGTATATTGTGACAGCCGAAGTGCATTACATCATAAATATAATGAATATGTAGTATACTAGTATTAAATTGTTTGGTAGATATGCTTAGATATGCCAAGATAGATAAGGATTAGATATGATCATGTGATAAGGTGAGATTAGATTATGATTCTCATTGTTTGGTAGATAAGATATAAAATATGAGCAAGAATCCTTATTTGTTTGATACACTAGTTAAAAAGTAAGATTAAGTGAAAATTACAATTTTATCCTTATGACAAAGCAAAATGACAATTGTAACCTCATTAGTTGCTCAGCCTAGAAATAAAAACTGATGCGACTATTTCCATAATGTTCTCGTGAACACAGGACTACCTGTCAATATACATGAATATATGCAAATATGCATGTAGATATATGAAGCTGCTGAAGGTTCCCAAGTTTAACAAGTAATTGTGAAGAACCACTACAATCAATCAACATATCGCAGACATTGATAAAAATAACAAAAAAAAAATGTAGGTTGCTAAAATTTCATGCTCAGTTTAAGTTTTGTATACCGACCACAATCGGACAATGCTATGCTATGACCCCAGAGAGTTTCCACCGTTCAAGCCGGCTCATGGTGACAACTTCTTCACTTTTTTTTCTCTTTCCCAACAAAAAATACCCAAAACCCAAAAGATCGAAATTCAAATACCCAAAACCCCTAATCAAAGTAAAGAAATGCTATCACAGCAAAAAATAAAGAAGAGTAAAATACCTTTGAAGATGAGCTTTTGGCCTCGAGGGAGGACATCAGTCAGGGTTTGAAGGACAAGTTTAAGCTCTTTGATGGTGGCGTCCGCCGCAATTTCAACCGGTATGGATCGGCCGCCGAACTTCACACTCAACCTTAATTTGCTTGTTTACCCAGCCGTCGCCGCTTCGGAATCCATCTCGTCCGAGCTCGAGAAATTATTGAAACAACGATCGATTGACGCGAGAGATTCACAACGCTAACAAAAATCACACACTTTTGTTTGCTCAAGAATAGGGGTGTAGTGTAATCCAAAACAAATTTAAAAAATCGAAGCTTTGCCGATTTCTTTATTTATTTTTATCCATAAAATTTAAGAAATCTTCTCACAAAACACATGCTCTCATCCAAGCAGCAAGAAGACGTTCCTCGTGAACGGAAAAATTGTTGTTCTTCTCACGAAAGCGGACACATCAACAGAGAAATTGGGAGGCTGTAATGTTTGTGATAGAAGGGTAGATTTGTCTTGGTTCAATAGCCAGATTAGCTATCTGAGGGTGAGGTTCAGTTGTGTTTACTAAAGAAGAACAGTGTTTATTGACGGGCTGGATTTCAAAAACGGGCTTGAAGTATAATAATATAGGCTACCAAACAACTAGTTAACGCAAGGTCTTTTCTGAGCTACCAAACGGGTCCTTATATTATATCTTACGCCTAGTATATCATGTTAGAATCAAAATAAAATAACAATTAAAATAGAAAAAGTTATCATGATAAGGATCTGACCAGATTCAAAGAATGGCGGCGGCAACCTCCTTGTTCATCCAGAGATTCCACATACACTGAATATTCATTCTATAAGTTATCATTACTTCATGCAAAATTTTATGAAAAGCGACAACCAAGTAAAAATAAAGCATAACAATAATAATAATAACAACGACAAATTAAATCAGATTTCCTTCATTTCCTAGAAAATACCCAATAAATAGGGGTTACTTTGTCAGTATATTTCGAACTCCTCAAGAAGAATATAGAAAAAGCAAAAAATTATTAACATATAAATATATAAACTTTGCATATATTATAATTTTGCTCACGAACTTTAAAAAAATATATAAATATATAGATATATATTGTAATAATTTTACTATGATTTATGTCTTTCTCCAAATTAAAACTGACATAGCAAATCGAAATATTGATGTGAACAAATCAGACGTTTAAAAAAAACGATATTGTATATATCATCTTCAAAAGTCATCGTTTTCATTCGGATTGTATATAATTAAAAATTGTATTGCATTCAAAACTATTTCAAGAGTTTCAAATATTAATTGATTACAATTCGAATGAAAACTTCAATGTTCTAAGATGATATGTACGACAACGTTTTTTTAAACATCCGATTTTTTCATATCAATATTCCAGTTTACTACGTCAGTTTCATATTATATAATCTTTTGAAATTTATGTACAAAATTAAATATATATATATATATATATAATTCATATATTTATATACTAATAATCATATTAAATTAATTAACATCAAAACCAGGCCCATCAGAACGTGCTTTCCATGATGTGATTTATAATATATTGTTAAGAGTAATCTAGCTGTTCAGCTAAATTGATGACGTTTCTTCCACTTGTGCTTAAAAAGTTAAAGAAATCAGGGGTTAAAAGTAAAAAGGCATTTTTCTTTTCCTTTATATTTTTCAAAACAAAGATGAGAAATGATATTAGAATTGGTTCCAAATTTACAATACAAAAGTATTCAAAAATAGTGCAAAAATTCTTAATCTATTCTAAAAAAACATAGACAACATTCGTTGTACATGAATGGTTGCTAATGATTTTGTCATGCACTAAGATTTTCAAAGCGCTACCACTTTTTACTCTAAAAATAACAACATAGAGTTGATCATAAGAGAATTTTTTAAAAAAAAAAAGCCCACAATGAGAAATTATAATCTTCATCTAATTAAACTTGAATGGGAGACGTTGATTTGATGGAACTAGTAACAATCTAAAATTCTACACTTAGATGAAGTGATCTTTGTTTGAGCACTAATTAATAAAGATAACAACAATTATTTATCTTGATATAATAATAATAATAATTATTACTCGCATATTCAATGCTGTCGGCGTCTCTACAAATTCAATAAAAAATGATAGCGTGTCTGCCCAGATCTGTAAAATTAAAAAAAAGGAAAAAAAAATGTATTCACCAAACTCTTGACTCCGGATAGCAACAATTACCACTATTAACATTTCGACTATGCAGAGAGAAAGATAATAGCAAAAACGATTTCAGAAAAGATAAAAGGTAAATAGATATCATTTTTCCAAAAATAGATCATACATTCGATAGATATCATTTTTCAAAAAATAGATAATACATTCGATATTGACAAAATGGTACCCAATATTTCGATTTCGTTTTTACAAAATAAGTATAAATTTGTGGTTTATTTTACAATTATCCATTTTCAACTATCATGTAGTAAATTAATTCATATTTAAATAATAAAATTAATTTATTAGGTCTTATTATATTTTTGAATATACTACTGAAGGACTAAACCTATGAAGCTTCTCTGAAGTCTTATTCTACGATATTAAAAGTGTTGTTTATATCTAACAGAGGATACATTTTGTTTCAGAAAGTAATATAAATTATAAGTTTTTTATATAAAAAGAAATTGAAACTTTCCTGCCTATACTTCTTTGTGGAGAGATAATAAAAAGCCTGGCATCATTCTTGGTCTGATTTTTCCAGACTCGAGCTTATTACCATCACCACAAACCTCTTTCCTTTATCCGATACAGAAAATGATTACTTGAAAGAATTTTAAAAAGTCTGTGCATCGAGAAATTTTGTGGCCCATAATAGTAAGATTGTGAGTGAGATTTTGTCACTTTACTCTCTTATACTCTTTTCCTATTCTTTTAGTAAGTGTCTATTTTGAAAACAGATATGTCCACGTCGAAGAGGTGTTCATTGAGTTTTTATAAACTCTTTAAACAGTTTATAAGTTGTTTATGAACTTATAAAACAAGAAAGTGTTTGGCAAAATAAGCTCCTAAATGTTTTATAAAATGTTCATGAAAATAATCCAACAGAAAATTATAAGCCCCTAAAAATAAGTTAGTCAATCATAACTTATTTTTCATAAACTATATAAGAACCATGAATTTACCAAAATAACCTTATTATAGTTCGTTATTTACTACACATACACTATCAACTTCACATTTCGTCAATTTTATCTCTCTAACTGTGATTTTTTCTCTCTAACTCACGATTCTTTCCCTAGTTTATAAGATCAATTATCCAAACACTTTAACAATTTATAAGCACTTAAGACATTACCTCTTATAAGCTCTTGAAACATCTTATAAACTCTTGGAGCTTATAAGCTCTCTAAAATAAGCTTAGCCAAACACCCCTAAGTGTTCTATTAAGAAATTCTGTGGAAAATAATATCAAGCTGTCAAATATACCATTGTTTATCAATATTACTAATGTTTTACAACTTTTCATATTTTTCAGAATAAATAAGGATATGAGTAAATTAGTCAACTTTCTTACTATGCGATATATATATATCTCATAATACTTATTAGGGAGGGAAAGAAGAAATCTACTTCGACCTTTTTCCCTAGAACATCAGGCATTAAATGTTAATGAGGAATTACATATATAAATATTCATAAAATCTAATCTCTCTCTCTCTCCCTCCCCAGGTGAGCATTAGGGTGAAGATTCGGATTCGGTTGATTTTCGCCTGTCTAATTGATCCGAAAATCTGAATTTTGAGAGAAAAATCGATCGAACCGAATATCCGAAAATCCGAAATTTTAATAAAAAAATCCGAACCGAACGGAAAAATCAGAAATTATGGAAAATCCGAAATCAATTTTTGTTAATTCTTATATATATTTATATTAGATTTAAAAATATTAAAATAAATTATTACTATTATATATAAATTATATATAATTCGAATTTTTGAATTTTTTTGGATTAAAAAAATCCAATCCGAAAATCCAAAATTTTGAAAAATATCAATCCGATTCAACAAAAATCCGAATCGAATTTTAAATATCGATTTGACTCGGATCGGATATTCGATTTCGGATATTTTACTTACCCGTACCCCAATTTTATTATTGCAATCCTCCTCACTAAAGCAATCACAATTTCACTAATATTTATTAGTAAGTACCCGTCGTTTTCTTTGGCTATTTTAGATATCGGCAAGTAGCTAGAATAGCAAATGTAATTTGATAAATATTATAATGATTTTGTAATAAAATAAGTTTGTTCAATCAGAACCTTTTTCGTTTGCATATATCAATTGCCTCAGGGAGGAGAAGAGAGACGGCTAGCAAATTAAAGCATCCAATTCAAGAAAAAGATTACGAAGAAAAGGTATTTCTTTCTCTATATGAATAGAATACACAGAAAACAGAAGCAAATTAACTAATTATTTCCATTTCTCAGGAAATGGAGAATGGATACGGTTTATACAGCCAAGGAAGCAGCGGTTGGACATCAATGAGAAACGAGGAATTTCAAGAAGGCGATGTTTGGGAAGTTCTCAATAAAATAGAGGATCCCCATCTCAGCGTGGAAGAGTCCACTCTCATTGCCAAACGCCTCCCGACAACACCCAAAACGATACCAAAATCTATCACTAAATCTTCTACCCCCCAAAAACCTAAAATCAGCCGGCAATCGGCGCCGGTAAACGTGCCTGATTGGTCCAAATTATACGGAACAAGTTCCAAGAAGTCCAGCTCATCGTGGCTCGACGCTGATTCCGATGATACCGGAAATAATCATGATTCGGAAAGCGACGACGAATGTCAAGCAGCTGACGAGATTCCGCCGCACGAATGGATAGCGAGGAGGATCGCAAGGGGTCAGATTTCATCGTTTTCAGTATGTGAAGGCGCCGGGAGGACCCTCAAAGGGAGAGATTTAAGTAGGATGAGAAACGCTGTGCTCACCAAAACAGGTTTTCTTGAAAAATCCGATTATTAGCATTTTATACCGCAAAAATTAATGCCTAAATATTTTTATTTCAATGACTTTTTGTGTGTTGTAGTCTAAAATCATGGTGGTGTTTATTGATGAAAATTTTATGTACTTTTACACTTCCTGCTTGTAAAGCTGCCTAGTAATTCTCTACTTAAATATTATAATTCCTTACTCTTGAAATGTTTACGTCAGATTTGATCTTTTATTTGTTGTACGCAGGATAGTTAAATTTTTTATCTATCCTACAAGTATTATAACTTAGATCTTCTGCTCACTTTAACGTGTTTGGCTAAACTTATTTTAGAGAGTTTATAAAATATTTTAAGAGTTTATAAGAAGTAATATCTTAAGAGCTTATAAGTTGTTAAAGTATTTAAATAATTGATCTTATAAGTTAAAGAAAGAATTGTGAGTTAGAGAGAAAAAGTCATAGTTAGAGATAAATTGACGAGAGATGGAGTTGGTAGTGTATATATAAAAATAATGAATTATAATAATGTTATTTTGGTAAATTCATGATTGTTTATAAGTTTATGAAAAAATAAGAGGTGGTTGAATAACTTATTTTCGTATTTTATGTTCGTGAAGTTTATAAACTTATAAACTGTTTAAGAAATTATTTTACCAAATACTTTTAGTAGTTTATAAGCTCCTAAACAACTTATAACTTGTTTTAAATAGTTTATAAGTTCAGCCAAACAACCTTCATATTTTGAGGGATTCAATTTGCCTTATAAGTTATAAAAATAAAAATTAAAAAGAAAATATATAAAAGAATAAAGAGACGTACAGGTTGTCTTGAAAATTGAAATCACTAATCGTTCAAACCCTTTATACTTCCATAATATTTGAAACTAACTAATCAAAATCGATGATTCGGTACCATTACAACATTTTGTAAGTCTCTCCTCGTCAGAAGATTTGGTTCGAGTCACATCAAAATATCGATTATCTTTTCACTTATTCGAATATGTTCTGATCTCTGCTAGTTTATTTATATTCAATTTATAAGACGATATGTTTTTTTGTCTTAAAAAAATTAAGTGCCAAGAAACATTGAGCTTCTTTTTCCCATTTCTACAATTAACACGAACTACGGATCTAGAGCAATAGACTAATAATACATGCAAGAACACAATAAATTTGTGGTGATCTCTTGTATATCCGTCCGCATATACGGATTTTGATATTTTTCTTCATGTAATGATATTCGATAATTTTTTCAATATAAATAATATTTTTCTTCAATATAAATAAATTTTTTAATAACCAAGGATACTTTTGAGAAAAATAATAATACTGATGCTAGATAGTACTAGTGGATTACAGACATGACAATATGAAAACAGAGAAGTGGAAAAGGATGTTCCACCAAACTTCATCTCTCTCTCTCTCTTCTTTTCTAAATTCTTGGCGATGAGTCAACTTTCTGCTTTTTGGTGTGCGTAAATAGAAGCGGAGGAGAAGAGCACAAATTTTATTTCTCCTTCGCCACAAATTTTGGACGCATTCGAAATATAAACGGCTGATGAGGTTCCCAACCGGCAAATATATTGAATATATAATTAATTATTGTGGCAATTAAACATGTGCATATGTCATTTTGCGGTCAATTAAATTATGCTATGTATAAATGATGAATTAAATATTATAATTTAACTTGTAATTGCTACTAACAATTTTATATATTTTACATATAATAATAATTTTAAACTAGTTTGTCATTTGCGGTCAATTAAATTATGCTATGTATAAATGATGAATTAAATATGAGTATAATTTAACTTGTAATTGCTACTAACAATTTTATATATTTTTACATATAATATTAATTGTAAACTAGTTTGTTGGGACAAGTTTTGAATAAGTTTGATTAGAATTCAAAACCTTTGAAGATGATGATCCAAGTTTGTGTATAGTTTTCAATTTTAGAATTGCTAAAGTGTTAAAGAGCAATTCAGGTGAGGTCTCAGGTTTAAAGGCTTTAGTTCAATTTGAGAAAAATCAACGGCCTACAAAACTGAAAGAAGAACTGTACTCAACTAAACAACTGGAGCGAAGAACCTGAAGTCTATCTGGACTAAAGGTTCTTTAAGTCACTTATCAGATTATACCTGACTTCTAACTGATCAGGAGTCTGGTATATTTTTCCCATACACCTGACGAGACTCGCCCCGATAGCAACAAGTGGAATCAGAGCAGTTGTTCAAAAGACCACAGACTTTGATTACCTAGAGTTTGCAAAGTGCGAAAACTCGATGGTCTGTCTGAACATATATCTAGCAAACTGAAAATCCTTCTGCACAGATGACGTTTTAGCATCTGCATATTTCTTGTCACTAACTTTTGATGGTAGATTCAAGAAAGCTACCATCCTTCTCAATAGATGAACATGATTTCTGAGATTCAGGCTAGAATCTCATCTGGGAGCCATGCACACCATGATGGCAAAGGTGATAAATGATGGCTCCATTGAGTTCAAAAAACCGAACACTGTAGTTGGCGGAAACGCTGACCTACCATTAAGAGCTCAAATCCCGAAGAGAAAAGAAGATTTGTCAAATGAAGAGAAGAAGATTGTCAACCTACACAGCAGCCAATTGTATCTTCCAACAAACAGTTGGAAATGAGTATTTTGGTCAAATCAAAAACTGCAAAACAACCAAAGATATGTGGGATACTCTTGACTGATGCTAAGAAACAGAAAAGATCAAGAAAAATAAACAATCTTTGTTGCAATGCTGAAGTTTGAAATCTTCAAGATGGAACTAGGTGAAAGCATCAACCACCATTCATGAGCATGCATTTTCAATCAAACATGCTTTTCAAGCACTTCTGTATATTCTCGTACATCAGAGTGCTTCCGTGCTAGTCACAAAATCATGTTAGGTGAAGCATGATAGCACAGATATGCACGCTTAATCATTCATAATCAAAGCCATTCAATCGACAGATCGATGAGACACTATCTGGCCGCGAAGTTTGATCAATAATTCACATTTCATCAGCTTATACACGGTGGATACATAGTCGAGTAAGTGTAGTCACGCATTTTCAGAGATATCCCACAAGAAAAAAAAAAAATCAAGACAAAAGCAATTTTATGCTTCTCGCATATTCAAGGGGGTTTAGATAGAGGAGTTATCATGGATCTACTTAATGAGATCCGATCTACTTTAACCAAGTAAGTTCACATCCAAAACATGTAATGCAAAGGTTTTTACGTAAGGTTTTTGGGTGCATTTTGGCTTCTTTTCCACAACGACGTCATTTGTTAGATCTGGATTGGAGATAAAGCAAGAAAGAACAAGAATTACCTTGTACCGGGTGGAACGAAGCTATTCAATTGAAATATTGTGTTTATGAGCTATCAACTTTGACCATGGCACGAACTAGCTTGTGCAATCGTCGGGGAAGTCTGCAAAATAGAAGCAGAGAGGTCCTCCGGAAAGAGACTCCGACATTCAAGTCAGATTCCAATAAAAATGCAATTTCGTAGTAAGGTGCATCTACAGAGCATACCTTTGCATTAATAAAAGATGAAATATTTATATGTAAACATGCACGAGAGGTATATGACTTTTATCCCTACTCTAAGGGCATTTTGGTAATTTATGAGTGGGTATATATTTTCAAGCATCAAGGTTGATATATGAAAAAGTACATGATATGATTGATATCCCTCCAGATTTATTAGAATATTCCAATAAGCACTAGTAATAAGAGGACATGAGTAATGGTCTCTAACTAGGTTTTTTCGTACAAAACATTGACATGCTACAGGTGCTTGTGAATTCGAGAGTACTTCTGGCATACACGTTGGTATAGGTTGCTATGAGGCTCGGTGATAACACCTTTGATCTCTGGCTTTAAAGGGTTGGATGGTAGATCTGACTCCCAAATTTGCTCTATGCACTATGCACATGAAGTCTCTCTTCTAACCAGTGACGAGCCAGATTTTTTTTTTGGGCCGAATTAATTATAATTTAAAAATAATACTTCATCTGTCTCATTTAAAGTGTCTCATTTATTTTGGCAGGGGTATTTAGGAGATATGTATAAAGTAATTAAAGTGATAAAAAATAAGTAGGACCCACACTTTTTGAAGGGATAATTACTTCATAAAATGGAATGAGACCTTTGTAATAGGACAACACAAAAAGAAAAATATGACATTTTAAATGGGACAGAGGGAGTAATAATTTAAATAATAGTGTAATATTATTTGAATGGAGGTAATTATTTATACTAAATATATTTCTTCTTCATTATGTTTTAATATCTTACAAAAATAAAATAATAAGATTTACTTACAAATAACTAAATAATCAATCAATAATAGCTATAAAATGAATCTAAAATTAATTCACATACAAAACTTTATTATTTGTAAGTGTTAATATTGTAAATGGTATTATCTTACAAAACTCAAATTTTAATTTTCTTGTACCCATTACAAATCAACAAATGAATCTAAAATTAATTCACATATAAAACTTATTAGAATAAATTTAAATAAATATTACTAGTGACTATTATAATAAGCTTATCATAATCTTTTTTAAAATTGATTGATCATTAATTTACATATAAAACTTTATTATTTGTATATATCTTTTATCTTATTAATGTAAAAGAAATTATAGAAAAAGAAAAAAAAGACTAAAAAGTAGAGGAATAAAAAAGAAAAGAAAATAAAGAGCACAAAATAGAGAAATAAAATAAAAGGGAAAAAAGAAAAAAGAAATGAAACACACAAAGTAGAGAAACGAAAAGAAGGCTACAAAGTGGAGGAATAAAAAAGAAAATAAAATAAAGAGGACAAAATAGAGAAATAAAAGAAAAAGGAAAAAAGGAAAAAAGAAATGAAACACACAAAGTGGAGAAACGAAAAGAAAGGAAAAGGAAAAAAAAGGAATGCTTGGACAGATTCAAACCCAGGACATTGAGGAAAAAGATAGAGTGCTTAACCAGCTACACTACAATACACTTTGAAACATAAACAGATATATAGTAGTAATAATTTTCTAAAAACGTTAAGGGGCCCATGTAGCTCCGCGACTGCTTCTAACACTTGAACTTTGTAAGATATACCTTGTTGGGCCCTTATCGCGGACTTTGTTGGATTCTGGGTCTTGGACCTAAAATGAGTTGTCTATATTAATCCATATCCCGTATTTTGATGTAGTCAGAGTTTTATTACCGATTAATTTAACGATTTAACTCAGAGACGATATAGATAAAGTGAGTTTAATAGTTGGGGTAAAACTTGCAAATCATGGTAGCAGTTGACTTACCTGAAACAGGTTGAAGCGCTGCAAAAGAAACACACTCAGCAACATATGGAACGAAATATTGGATACAATCAATGTTATTTGCGTTTTAGCCCAAACAAGAGAATCTGTAATTTGAGTTTCAATAATGCTTCCTTTGGTCTGTCATAGATAGTCTAGAAAAGTAATTTGGGCGGAGGTGTAGCAGAGGAGATGTTGCAGGTGGCGGCGCGGCGGACATGGTGAAGGCGACGCCCCGGAGAAGGGATTTGGAGTCGGGAATTTACAAGCCTAACTTCACCATTTTCTTCTCAATTCTATTTACTACTATTTCTTCCATTTAAAATATCTCATTTTTTTTTGGGTTTCATTATAAATGTTTCAATCCATTTTAAGAAATAATTATCTTTTCAAAAAATATGAATCATATCTATTTTTTATCTATTTAACTACTTTATATGTTTATCCTAAATACCTAAAAGAAATGAGACGTTTTAATTCGATGGAGAGAGTATTTTTTAATATTTAACTTTTAATTAAAAATAAAAATATTATAAGGATATATCTTTTTGGTGGGTTTCGGTTTCAACTAAAAAATCGGCAGAAACTGAATTCGAACCGAACAAAGTTTGGTTTCAAAATTGCAACTCAAAGCGATTTTTATTTTTTTTCGATTTTAGATTTGAATTTACTCGCTTCTAATATGTACGTATCAACTCACTCTGAAAGACAATATAACTTATTTGGACTTGACCTTGAAAGTCGATTAAATTCGATTTCACTGACTCCCAACATTTCTTAATAGTAAAAACTTGTTTATGTTTGGATGTTATGGTACATCCATCCTAATTAGGGTTAACCAATAATTTTCAATTAAAATTTTATTAATCACAATTAAAATATAGTTATAATAGACGCACTATACATCCGAATACATCAGAAGGTGTCACTTTCTTATATAGTCTAAGTTATCCAACAAAAATAATGTTGTAGTTAATTTCTTATGTAGTCTAAGTTATCCCACTAATTAATGACAAACAAACTTGATTAGGTACAATAATAGACATAGAATTTTCTTTATATATATATATATATATATATATATATATATATATATATATATATTGGTTATGCATGGAAAGTTCCTAACGTATTTAAAATAAAAATAAGAAGACATCTTTCATATTTGTGTAGACAATCGTAATTATATATTACACATGTTAGTTTAACACATATTTCATCCATTCAGTAAGACATATGCTAAATATATTAGCTTAACACATCTTCCATCAAGCGAAGCACAATAAGAGTTATAGTGTTGGACAATATCCGCAGAAGACACAAAACACAAACTCAGAAGACACCGAAAATTAAATCTCAACCATTGATATAGCAAATCAAAGGCCATTCATTCATATTTCCTACCAAATTATCCATTCCTACCGATCCATCTCCTATATATATATATATATATATATATATATATATATATATATATATATGTATGAGTGAGTTATGGTGAGAAAGCTCCTCCTTAGTGTATGAAATATGAATAGTAGACATCTTTCATATGTGTAGACAATCAAATTACTAAATTGTATATATTGGTTTAGCACATATTTCATTTTTTCATAGACATACGCTAAATTTATTAGTTTAAGACATCTTTTATCATAAAGATAACAAAAAGGGTTTTAGCAGTGTACAAGAATCCACAGAAGACAAAAAACACAAAATCAGAAGACAACCGATATTAAATCTCAACCATTGGCGACGCCTCGGCGGCGAAGCAGCGACATCATCTTGTGACGCCTCGGGAGCGAGCAGCGGCGTCGACTTGCGAAACGCCTCGGCGGCGAAACAGCGACATACATCTTGGCGAACGCCTCGGTAGGCGAGCAGCGGCGTCTGACTGCGAGCAGCCCGATAGGTGAGGCTGGCGTACAACGGCGAACGCCTCGGCGGTGAAGCGGCGGCGTCGACTGGCGAAACGCCTCGGCGGGCGAAGCAGCGACATACATCTTGGACGCCTCGGCGAGCAGCGGCGCTCGACTTGCGACGCGCTCGGCGGAGACGAGGCGAGCGACATCGACCGGCGAGACGCCTCGGCGGGCGAAGCAGCGACATCTAGACCGGCGGGGTATGCGCCCCCCGCGGATCACGAGTTTCGGTGACAATGTCAAAACCAGATCCCCTCCATCACGACCTCACCTACGTCTTTTGGGGAGGATGCGATAGGATCTGCCCAACTACTAGGCTGACATCGGTGTAGACAATCAAATTACTAAATTGTACATATTGGTTTAGCACATATTTCATTTTTCATAGCACATATGCTAAATTTATTAGTTTAAGACATCTTTTATCATAAAGATAACACAAAAGGGTTTTAGTGGTGTCTGAAGAATCCGCGTAGACAAAAACACAAAAGCTGAAGACAACCGATATTAAATCTCAACCAATGATCCAGCAAATTAAATGCTCAAATTTATTCTCATTTCCTATCAAATTATCATTTTCTACCGAACCATCTTCTATATATATATAATATAATCTTCTGGGTGCACGAAATAAAATGTAGGGCCAGCTTTCCTAATGCTTTGCACCATAGTAGTACAATTTTAATTTGCTATTTTGCTGCACATCAAGGTACAAAACACTCAAATTGGAACTTTATACCGAGTACGGTGTCCCGAAAGGATTTGGGATCATCTAATCTCCTCGTGTTTTATTATTAAATCTATTACTTTAATAATAATATAATGACTCTTAGGCTCTTAGCTAACATCCATTTCTAAAAATTAATGTTTACAAAAATTTATATCCTAATTAATTATGGATTTATCAATCAATTGTTAACTGATAAATTTAAAATTAAATGTTACAAAATAATTATATACCTTAATTGGGTATAATAAATCCTAATCAGCAAGTGTAAATTTAAACTAAAATGCAAAATTTTGATATTATTTAAAAATGAAAGAAATAGTACAAAAAATGGAAGTGGTGTTGCACAATGAGACAGCCAAAATTGAGACATTGGATTCCAAATTGCCATTTAAATCACGAAATTTGACTCAATTGATAATTTTAACCCGGCTTTCAAAATGTAGAAAATAAGTACATAACTTTATAATTTTTTGCAATTGAAAACTCTCATAATTTTTGGTGATCAAAATTTCAAAATCTCCTCATACAAAATCTTTATTCTATAAATCAAAGTCTGTGTTTTAATGTGCTTTTTATAGGGTCAACATCCAATACTTTCTAAAGACAACAATTTTTATCAAAACAATTTTCAATAATTACCTCTAGACTGGATGCTGAAATTCATTGTTGTAAGCAAGTATAAAGTGTTCACCTAATCAGCTATCAAAGGCCAAACTTGCAAAAAAAAATTGAATATTTACTTGGTACACTTCAAAAGTTAAGTCAAAAACTTCAAAAGTTAAGTCAAAATTGCGAAATAGATCAAAAGTTTATAATTTAAATTAGAATTATCCATAAAAATATTTATACTGACATTTTGTTTCACCATGTTTGCAGTATAAAAAAGTTAGATAGTTTTACTCCTAACTTATATGATGTATGCATATTGGTAATGCGATTATTTGAATATAATAATTAATGTTCTCTTTGTACTTATAATTTATTCATAATTTTCTCTTTTTTTTGTATGTTCTTTAAATTTATTCTTTTTTCATTTATGGAAATAATCATACAAAATACTATCTACTTATTACTTTTAACTTTATTTATAATTTTTATAATTTATGGTCTAACTTAATCCTTACTTATTACCACAATTTAACTTATTTTCATATTTTACTATTCATGACCGTCATTAATATGAAATTTTACTCCACTCACAAAATACTTAGCAATTTTTATTAAAATTTGTATCGAAAATTCTAAGAATATATTTTGGAGACTATGAAATACCATTAACTCTATGTACGTATGATTCGGTGAGACACAAAAATTCCCCCGTTTCTTTTCTTTCTAACAAGAAAGTCAAATTATTTGAATATTTATTTTTTTATTCATCATTAGGTTTGTGAATTAAACCCGATAATTATATGAACGAGTTACAAATTTGTTGGTAAAAGAATGAAATCTCATTTCTCATGTGCAAGAATTAAGTGAAAGTAAACATACGCACTTGATTGAAGGAGTAATAATTATGTTTTTTTGAAATAAGGAAAGTCAGTTTTAGACTAGGCCTGTACGCCAAATAATTTCTACAGTCGTTTTATAGGATGATAGGAAACAACTTATTCCAGCAGCAATTATGAAGTCCTATTATAATCTTGTCCGCCGATCTATCTCAAGATAAGACGGCAAGAATCACATGTTCTATTTCCGTAACCACATTTCCTTTCCACAAAAAAAAAAAAAAAAACTTTTTTTTTTTCATTCAATAATTCCCAGCCTTTTTTCACGGCTCAAACTTCCAACTCTAAGCCGCGCAAAGGCTCGGCTCCGCTACAAGGCTCGCTAAAGCTCAATATTCTTTCCACGGAAGAATTCCAACTCCTTTAGAGCCAAATCCTTCAATTTCCGAATTATATTCTCAATTTCACGACTATTTTTCTTCTCCACCAATCCTCTGAGCGTTCCTGCATAAAGCCCGAAATTCCTAAGCTTCTGTATTTCCTCTTCGGCTCCGCCGCCCAATATGGCTCCAGAAGCCGCTGCACAAGCATGCATCTCGCCGTATTTTTTCTTACACACATACTCGATGAACTCGAATCTTGAATTCTGATCAACGATTTCTGCTTCTTTATACAGCCCGTCTACGATCCCCTCCGACCCGCCCGCCCGGCTGATCTCTATTATAACTCTGAGGACTCTATCCGGGTGATCGGGCAGGGCCGGAACTATGGACCCGGCCAGCAGCTCGATTCCGAAGGGGACTATCCCGTCTCCGGTGAGGAGCTCGATGTTCGGGTCGTACTTGTGCTGGAATGCGGGCTCGGGGCCGGGCTTCGACCCGTCGGTCAGGGGTAGGTGCTCGTGGGCGTGGGCCGCCGCGTGAATGAGATGGATCGCGGATGCGGCGGCCATGGCTTGGCTCCTGTCGCCGCCCACGAGCTCGCACGCGGCCACGCATAGGGCCGACGCGGCGGTCCTCGGGGCGGCGAAGGTGAGGTGGTGCATGGGCTCGAAGACGGTCTCCGGCGGCCGTATTGCGATGGATTTGTTGAGGTAGGCGTCGATGTCGGCCTCGATGGCGGCCCAATCGTTTTGGGCGGCGACCGCCGTGGGCATGCGACGTGCCGAATATGAACGGCTGGGAATTGATCTTGTTTTGAAGGGAAAACTCGAGTTGGGATTGGCATGGGAGAGATGAATGGCCATTTTGAGTGTTTTGTGGAAGCAAATGGAGTGATAATTTGCCATTTTATGTGGGTAGGAAAGGAGGGTGAAGCCAACGACATTTATAGAATGGTTTGATTTCAGATTTGCATTTTCTCTTCGAAACGAGACGCACGCCAAACTTGGATCTAAGTTATATTTTATCTTCTATTAATATTGTATAACTTTTTGCACATATGTTTTGTACTCGTAAATTAATAGTTATTTAAGAAGAGGTTGACTAATGTTTGCCATAGGGGAAAATGAGGACTGCACGTAATCTGAGTCATTTATGTTGTGCGTAGAATACAAAGTCTAATTAATGGTGGAGTAAAAAATGTAATTAATATACGTGGCAAAAAAAAAATATACTAGTGTTTGTTTAATGAAACTAAAATACCATCGACATTTCTAATAACACATGAAACATAGTCTTTCTTATAGAACTATCCCTTAATAATTTATACGTTAGTTGAAAAATATTCAAAAATGATACTCCCTCCGTCCACTAAAATCGTTTATTGATTTGGGTGGCACGAGTTTTAATAAATTGTAATGAGTGTAAAGTAAGTGAGTATAAAAAGGTGTACCTTAGAATAATAATAAATGAATATATTAATGGATATTGAGTGTAAAAAGGTGGGCCATATGTGGGTTTTTTGTAAATAAGTAGATAAGTTTAGGGTAAAAATTTAAAGTTGATGTTTCCAAAAAAAGGAAAATGAATATTTTTTTGGACGGACCAAAATGGAATTAAATTCACGAATTTAATGGACGGAGGGACTAATATAATTGTTGCTATCGTCCGACGCCATTGACGCCTTCATCTTATAGAAGTATTGATCACGCACCGGGGTAATTCGAAATGTATTAAATAAATGGTAAAAATTAATTTAAATGGCAAACTTGTCTTTTCAACCAAAAATGACTATTTTATATGTTATTAAATTGTGGCCAGTTTTTGTGTTAAACAATGTGACTATTTTTCACTTTTTCACCGTTGGCTAATTGATGTAGTGCATGATTTATAGAGATAGGAGCTTGCCGCCGTATGTGGATGTTATGTTATATTAATATGGTTAATTGCAAATAAATCATCACCTGTAATCCAATTTGTCATTACAACATTATTTTTAATGTGTAACAAAGAGTAAACAATTTATTATTGATTTGTGTATTTTCTTGTAACACTTTAAAAGAGGTCTTATAATTACAAATTGGACCATAGATGTGATTTTATCTACAATAAACCATATTAATAACATTCAAATGATATAAGCTAGCAAATGAGTGAAACGACAGTATTTATCTATTTCAATATTGTAATAGTATAGTTGATGTACGAGTTAATTTATTAAAATGTTACTAAACTATGTTATTTATATACTCCATTCATCTCAATATTCATGACACGTTTCTTTTTTATACTTAGATTAAGGAGAGTTGTGTTTTGTGTGTAAAGTAGTGGGTGACACGAAATCCGATGCACTTTTTAGTGTAAAAAGTGTTTTCTTTTTTGGAAACGGGCCAACTTAATGGGACAATCCAAAAAGAAAAACGTGTCATGAATATTGGGACAGAGGGGGTATCATTTAAAGTTTCAATGTAATTTTCCCTTCAATTTTATCCCACATGGTATTAAAATTAATATTAATTTATAATTTAATATTAAACATTATATATACTTGTTGCTTTTAAAAATTATGTTTAGTTGAACTTTCTAAACATATTTCTAGCTCCGTCATGTTTTTAAACACATGGTTGTATTTGCATAGCTCCAGAGAGACGACTTGTTAGTGAAAGAGAGGACTACAACTACGAACAAGAATGGAGATAGTTATCTCAATTCTCAAGTTCAAATGGTGATTCTATATATAGCTTCCATTTTACTCACTATAGTCCATTATTTAAAATAAATAAATAAAAATATTTATAAAATTTGCTGCTCTATCGTCATGGCTCCCAAATTAAAATTCTACTAAAATAACAACTATCATATCCATATGTAGATTGATTGTGATCGATATTCGAGAATTTTTGTTTTTGAGACCAAATTCCATATTATCATAAGCAGCACTAGATATGTCAATGGGTGGGTTTTAACCGGATCGATCCGGAATCACTCAAAACCCATTAAATTTTAAAGTTGCAGGTTCGGTTTCGGTTCCGGTTCTAGATTTGCTTTTGACCCGGACCATTTAGATCTATAGTTTGATGGTCCGGTCCGATCCGGTCCGGATTCGATTCTGGTTCCAGAACTAGAACCAATACTTATTTATCGGTTCTGGTATGAATAAAACCAATCTATTTACAAACCTAAGTTTAAACAGGTTTATCAATGAGCTAGTTTTATCTATATCGATCTGAAATCACTCATAGCTCATTAAATTATAAAGCAACGGTTTCGGTTCCAATTCTGATCCGGTTCTGATTTCAACCCGCTCAGATCCGACCGCTTAAGACCTATAGTTAATGGTAAGGGTCTGGTCCGGATCCAATATCTAATGGATCGGTTCTAGAACCGGAATAATTACTTATTTATTGATTCTGGTCCGGATAAAACTCACCAATTGACATCTCTAAGCAGCACATTCAGTTTTCATCACCTTAGCAACTCTTCCCTCACCCTTTAAGCAGTCATGCATCGCCACAACGCCGATCAGAATCTCGTTCGACCGAAGCTTTACCGTATTTGGGTTAATACGTTTCCTCTCATAAGTATCAGTTTTGTTGTCATGAAATCTGATGCGAAGATCTGGAGGATTTGAAGGGTATGGTCTTATTTGTGGGAATTTTATTTTAGCAGAATTCTAATTTGGGGCTATGGCGATATAATAGTAAATTTATAAATATTTATATTACTTTTTTAAATATAAACTATAGTGAGTAAAATGGAGGCTATGTTTAAAATCACCCAAATTGAAAAGGTCGAAATGAAGTAAAAGTTTAGTCATAAGTTTTACAAATTAATCAGCTAAATACAGATGAAGTCAGTAACATTTATTTCCTTCTTGGATTGAGGTAGGGCTCGAGTGTAAACGTGACTTTGAATTTGAACTACCAAAATTATGGGCCTATAGAGGCTTGCTAGTGGACTAAAAGGTAGGCTTTATTAGGTTTCAAACATCTTGGGCTCAATGAGGTTGCAAACTGGAATCGGGTCAGGCCACGTTAATAATAATAATAATAATAATAATAATAATAATAATAATAATAATAATAATAATAATAATAATAATAATAATAATAATAATAATAAGTAACGAATGAGCTCAAACAAGTTCATTTTTATATTGTAACATATATAATAATAATTTTACTTTATATAAACTAATTATTCGAACTAAAATAAGTACCTAATATTAGGCTGAGTATATTTGGAAATAGATGAAAAACCAGCCGAACCAAACCAAAATATGAATTCGATTTGATTATTTATATTTTTGGTTCGATTTCGGTTTTAAATTTAAAAAATCGATATTTCGATTTAATTTTGATTTTAAAGTTAAAATTACAGAATAATCAAAATCACACAAAATTATAATATTATATATATATGTGTATATATATATATATAATATAGGATATATCATATCTATATTTTGTAACCCGTTAACCAAAGTAAAATTTTTCTTTCTAACAATATAATATTAATATGTAAAAAATATAAAGTTATATTTTTTATATATATTGTATATTTTATTTAGAAATTAATGCTTATAAAAATTCAATTTTATCCGAACTAAGTTCAATTTCGAGACTATATGGTTTAGTTTCGTTTAATTTGGTTTTGACAATTCAGTTCGGTTCAATAACCAATCGATGTTTACCCTACTTTATTATAAATCTAGAAGACAACAAATCATTATTATAATTTGTGTATTCAAAAGCCACAAAGGAAACATAGATTTTGAAATCATGATAAACATAGGAGACGTTTACTTTGAATAATATGATGTATAAATAAAAATAATTCAAGCTAATCTATCATTTACTTTGATGGTTGATTAATTTTGAACTTATTGGACTACTTATACTTCAAATACTCAATCTTGTATTTTATCAATATATCATATCACTCAAAATAAATATTCTTTAGGGGTGTTTGGGTTGGTTGATAAGGCTTAATTAATAATATAATCATATTTTATCAAATGTTTGGTTTGAATGGTTGAGTATGTGATAGATAACTCGACTCGTGCTCCAATCATCAATACGAGGTGATAATTTATCATCTCAAATTTAACTTGATTATTTAATCATCCATCACTCCTCAATATAAATTTCAAAAATACCCTCAACCAAATTATTTATGGTCATCTTTGTCTCGATTTTTTACATTTTTGTTATACTACAAGAACAATTTCGATATTTTATCACATAATTCTTTAATATATCTTAAGCCACAATAAATTAATTCAAATACAAGATTAGATTATCTAATAATTTATTATATTCGATCTTATCAATCTTATCTATCAAATCGATCAAATCAAACACCCAATTGAGATATAGCCAAATCAGCCAAAGAATGTGTTTGGTACCATCGTCTCTTTTTGCCTGCGGTAGAAGCCATCCATGCAAACTTGTCAAAGCATCGATAAATGGAATCAAACAATTCTTCTCAAAGAACGTTTATTGTGGTTCCTATTCATTTCCAACAGCACTCGAATTATCAAGATAGAGTTCGTAGCCAATTCATCTTCCACACAAAGACAAATTCCAAATAAAACTGCTATAAAAAATTAACCTATACGTTTAGATGCGACGAATGCATATTAAATTCCTTTTGGACACAATTGCTTTTAGGATTTGTCCCACTTTTCTTAACTGTGCACATGTTTTGTACAATTTTAGATTTTAGGTCACCTATATAAGATATAAGTGTAGCCACTAATCACTCAGGGAACATATTTTCAAAATAAATTCACTATAAAAGTTAATGAATCCGTTGGAAAATTTATTGAATCGAAAACTTCAGAATTTTCACTCATGGTCAAATCCTTCGAGAGGTGAAAATTCTATTTTTTTTTTATTCAATAACTTTTCTAGTAGATTCATCACATTTCACAAGGAATTTATATAATATTTTTTAATTCTCATGTTCTCAATATAAAAATGATTCTCACGTCATACCTCCCTATATATATATATATATATATACGAAAAAACTATATGCCATATTATTTAAGTTGCGTCGTATTATTTTTCAATTAAATAATTCATATTGTGAATAGTAAATAATATACGTGCATCGCGCATGTAGACAAACTTAAACTTAATACTCCCTCCTATTAAACATAAATGTCATTTTTGACATTTTCATTTTAAAAAAAATAAATGTGATTCCAGTTTTGTTCATCTCCTGGTTCCATCAACACCGTACCCCTAATAGGCATCAAAACTCGGATTCACTCTTCATTAATTACAGATTCATAATTTATTAGAGGTAACATTTGTCAAGATTGAAGGGAGCAGTAATGAATAAATTGTAACTACGGATTAATATATCTTAATTCGAGATTAATATACTCTAATTAAGATTGTATATATTCGTATATATACAAAACTTTTTGTCTCAAAATTATCTAGATTGGTAATCGTGTGAAAATTTATCCTTAGTTTGATTGCTTTGAGATGAGGTTATGTTGGCGAAGTAGTGGTTTTTAAGGGACTGTTTGTACTGTGTGCAAAAAGCCACAATATTATTTTCAGTCACATTTCCGTCTAAGGGTGAGCAAAATACCCGAAATCAAAATATCCGATCCGAACCAAACCGAAATTTAAAATTCAGTTCGGATTTTTCGGATTTTCGGTTCGGATCGGATTGATATTTTTCAAAATTTCGGATTTTCGGATCGGATCGGATCAGATTGGATTTTTTTTATCCGAAAATCCGAATTATATATAATTTATATATAATAATAATATTTCATTTAAATATTTTTAAATCTAATATAAATATATATATAACAATTAACAAAAATTGGTTTCGGATTTTCGAATTTTTCATAATTTCGGATTTTTCGGTTCGGTTCGGATCGGATATATTTATAAAATTTTCGAATTTTCGGATTTCGGATTTTCGGATATTCGGTTCTGATCAGATTATATTTCTCTCAAAATTCGAATTTTCGGATCGGTTCGGATTAGGCAAAAATCCGAACCGAAATCCGAATGCTCACCCCTATTCTGTCTATGATCTTCTTTTGTCTTTTTCCTCTTTCTTTCTTTCTTTTTTTGTTTTTCCCCTTATGCCCTTCCACCTGAATTAATAAAATCGCATCCTACTTTAGTGGTCACCAATCTACACGTGTCCCTCAATAACTACTACTCTACTCCAAATATTAACCCAATTTCTCTAACTACACTTTCTCTTTCAGGTGTTCACATTCACTGTCTTATCTTTATATTAAAATTATAATTATTATTTTATTTATTACAAAAATAAAAATTGTTAATTATAATATAATGAACTCTAATTAATATTTGTTACTAAATTGAAGCTTAAGAAATTATTTGTCATTACAAAATAATCTATCCTAATAACTATAAATCCTATTTGAACATAATAACCTTAATTAATCTTAAAACACAAGAAGTTAAGATTGATAAAAAATTAGAAAACAAAAAATATTAATAGAACACAAGAAAGTTTGATAGAGGACCCCAAGTGCATTTGAGGACTTATTTCATGTTTTATTCACATACTATAACATTAAGCATTTATTCACCATCTAAAATTAATTATCACAAAAGAGAAACATGTAGTTACAATATTATATATATATATATATATATATATATATATATTTTTTTTATTTTTTTAATTTTATTTTAATTTTATCCAATCACGTATACGGAAAAATCAAGTTGGTATCATTTTACTTTCCTATTAAAAATACTTCACAACCCTATAATCTGACTCAAGAATCTCAACTTATGATGATATTTTCAATTGTCTATTAGATAGTATACCATTGAGGTCCACAGAAAACACCAAACATATTTAATTATTATTTATCTTATTTTAGGTATTCTCTTCAGTTTTATATAATATCCAAATTATATAATATCCAAATGAAGTATCCACTGTTGACCCAACAACTAATTAATATATAATATTCTGCATCACTTGCTTGGAAATCTCCATTATTAGACTCAATACATTACAGTATATAGGTGACACCGGCGTATAATAAGTTATTTTACGGAATATTTTATAATTATTTTTATGATTATAATAATTGGAACAGTCTTTATAATAGAACCAATGCGTTGATAGGAAATTCATATAATTTATCAACCATCTACAAACGCACAACTTTGTTTTCATATATGGCAATTCATATAAATATTAATTAGGGTATTAAGGAATAAAATGAAGATTTTAGAAAAATAAAAAAAATGAAAATTCATAATCATATATATAAGTATGTATTTGCTCCATGAGAGTTGTTATTGTGTGGACACTTCTTATCGTATAAATATAGGGACAAATATCAACCATTTATAAATCAATATGGATGCTTCAAATTCAATGCATAAATTCTGATGCAGATGCACAAATGCACAATTAAATGCAGAAATATGCATATAATTAGTTCAAATGTACATTTAAAAATAACCATTAGATTTTTAAATCTAATGGATATGATTTGTTCATATTTATATAGGTTAAAAATTATATGTATATGAACCAATTCATTTGCTTCATAATCATATATATATATATATATATATATATATATATATATAGGGGTTGGTTATAGAGAACCACATCTTAGATAAGAACTAAGAACCAATAACTACCGTTAGATTAAGTAAGATCGGACGACACATAATTATTTAATGATAAAATAGCCAAATCCCTAAATTTTCGTTATTTGGATATTCTACATTCTATTTTTCGTTGTTCATATAATTCATGTTGTTATGCATATAATCATAATTTTGTGCATGCTATTCATTCCAATTCATTGTTATGTTCATGTAATTCATGGTGTTATGCATATAATAGTAGTAATTATGCATACGAGAATATTTACGAAAATCAATATACAAATCCCTTGATTTTAGGGCTAAACGGTTATCATTAAATTATGAGGATAATTAACTATTTATAATTAATCTTGTCCATTAGATTATAAAAATGAATGGACCACATTAGTTCTTAGTTCTCAAAAAAGTTGGAGTTCTCATTTGATCAACTCCATATATATATATATATATATATAGAGAGAGAGAGAGTTGGGTTCCTGTAGTACCCGGTCTTCAGGTCGTATATAGTACCAAATCTAGATCATACATTTTGAACACGTGGACGCACCAAAATTTGACACGTGACAACCCATTTTTCACTCATAGGCAAAATGGGAAGGCACCCAGCGGGTGTTGGGTGTCCGCTGACGCTAGGTAGGGAGTATGCGAGCGTTGGGGTATCTACGGGAGCTGGATTTGGTAAGAACCACAACAAAACACAAATAATACATACAAAATAACATAACAATACATTTAAAATAACATAACACTGCATCGCATCCAACGCGGGACGCTGAGGTGCGCGTCGGCGTTAGATAGGGACGCTGAGTTTGGGGAGAGCTATAATAAAACATAAATAATGCATATAAAATAACATAACACTGCATCGCACCCAACCAGTGCTTGGTGCACGCGAGCGAGCGCTGGGAGTGCGTTTCCAACATGAATTAAAATCGAAAATCATATACATTTTTGTGTTCAACTGAATGCATTTTGTGTTCATTTAAATGCATAGTTCAGTTAAACTATATGCATGGTTTGTTTCGAAATCTTATAACAAATCAAATTACTAATCTACCCTTACTGTAGCGAAATCAATTAAAATAAGCTTAAAAATCCGAAAAATCTCCATCATATGCTCTATGAGATGAGTGGATGAGATTGAATACTATATACTACCTCAGGTTCGAATACTATTTGATCCCTCTTTTTTCTATATATATATATATATATATATATAAATGATATTTAATGCGGCAGTCTTGTTAATATCCACATAACATTAGTTATTTATAAATAAAAATTTAATTTGGATGAGCTCTTGCTCACCATAAATATTTTTTTTTGTTGAAATAATTATATACTCTCGCAGTCCCATGAATCATGACTCATTTCTTTTTACACGTAGATTAAAGAAAGTTTGTAGTTTGTGTGTAAAGTAGTGTGTGGCATAAAATTCGAGGTACTTTTTAGTGTAAAATTGTTTTCTTTTTCGGAAACGAGTCAACTTAATGGGACAGTCCAAAAAGGAAAACGAGCCAACAATAATGGGACATAGGGAGTATTAATTATGGTGAATAAGGAATTAGATTTTATTAATTTATAATTAAATTTATTATTTTTAATTATAATTTATTAATTCATAATTAAGGTTTATTAATTCAAAATTATGATTTATTATTCAAAATTAGGCGCTATTAATTTAGAATTAGGATTTTAATTCATAATTAGGGTTTATTAATCAAAATTAGGGTTTATTAATTCAAAATGAGGGTTTATTAATTTATAATTAGGATTTATTAATTCAAAATGAGGGTTTATTAATTCACAATTATGATTTATTAATTCAAAATTATGGTTTATTATTCAAAATTAGATTTTATTAATTCATAATTAGGAGTTTATTAATTCCAATTAGGGCTTATTAATTCAAAATTAAGATTTATTAATTCACAATTAGGCTTTATTAATTCAGAATTAAGATTTATTAATTTACTGTTATATTTTATTAATTCAAAATTATGATTTATTAATTTATAATTAAAATTTATTAAATTAATTAATTTTAATTAGAATTAATTAAAAAAATTGATTAGGGGTTGCGCGATGCGCACATGAGACCAACCTTATTTATATTGTTGTTCGCCTCTTAAAAATATAAAGTTCGAAGCCAATAGCATATATGCTTTGAAATTTGAAAATAAAATAGTATTACTAGCTAGCTTGTAACTCGTTAAAATCTTCATAGAGGTTTGAGTTGACCCCCAATCCCTTCAATTAACATCAGAAAATAATGAAATAAAATAACTCTGCGATAACATGCATTTCTCATTCTATAATTTATTTTAAGATGGATGCATGTATCGATTAGTATTGCAAATTTGCAATAGTAATTTTAGAATTAGTTTAAGGAATAAATTTATTCAATGATTTGGCGTTTGGTGAGGCGCAGCTCACACTGCACCAACTCGAACAATCAAATGCAGCTGTTTAAGAACTACTCGCCACCTACTGCAGCCAACATTTAAGAGAAAAAATTAAATAAATAAATAAATAAACTTGCCACCACTATTTGGTATATGCATTTTACTTAGACCTTCCTTATAATACATTTTCACTTATTTCTTTTATGCGTTCTATGATATTATGCTTATGCTTATTTAACCTTGTAGGTTTGCATTTTTTCCCCAATTAATTAATACATCAATTTAAAGACCGCATTACATTGTTTTCGAACCCGAGATCTTTGGTCTCGTGCATTGACCACTCTACCACTAGGCCAATATCGTACATTCTAGGTTTGCATTCTTTTTCATTTATAAATCCCCATAGTTTACGAAGAAAAGTACAAAATATTATGAAGACCCATATAATATACATTTAAACTCAATACAACTAGGTAGGGTGATAAAACAAAATTTGCAAATATGCATCACATGTTCGGTCCCATATGACGACCAGCTTTTAATTTTGTGGTGGTCAATTTAATGGCCTTTTTCTTTGGTGAAAGTAAGAATGGCAACTGAAAATGAAAAAGGAAAAGAAAGATTATTATTTTATTTATAAAGGGATATATAAAAGAAGCATCTGGTTAGCATTAAACAACAAGCACTCGTTTTTGAACTTGCAACAATTAGTTCTAGTGGAGATCTAAAATAATAATTTTTTTCTACAATTATGCTCAGCATGCCTTTCTATTATAATGTAATTATTATGTATAGAAGAATATTTTTTTATATATTACAATCATGTGTTTTATTCGTAGTTAACATAATAGGGTTTGTTTTATTAGCATAGCACCCGAAATATATATATATATCTCTTCTGATAATATGTATTTTAAGTTTTCTCATTGAAATTGATTAACGATTGGAATTATACATATAGGAGAAAATGATAATAGGAAATGAAATTAATCCCAGATTTGATTTCTTTGGATCAATGGTTGAGATTTAATTTCGTGTGTCTTATAGTTTTGTGTTTTGTGTGCTACGCAGACATTGTGCAACATTAGAACCATTTTTTCTACTGTTCTGAATGAAAGATGTCTTAAACTAATATATTTAGATATACGCTACTTAATTGATGAAATATATGCTAAACTAACACGCAACGATTAATCGATCATTACACAAATATGAAAGATGTACTACTATTCCTATTTCCTGCACTAAAGAGTTTTCTCACCATAAACAACCCTTATATATATATATATATTCAATAAAGTGTGAGTAAGGCCACAGATATTTATGCAATTCTAATACATCACATTTTTATGTGAATTTAATAATTTAGAATGATATATTATGTGAATTTAACACGGAAGATTGAAGAACACCTTTACGAGCAAGTGTTGTGGGTTTAGTACGTAAATGATTGAAAAGTTGGGGCAACATGATCTGTAAACATATGAATATGTTACTGATGATACAGAACAGAGGCATGTTCGTCACACGTGCACCACGTGTTAGACAGACATTTGGAATGATGTGTCTCTTTTTGCAGAAGCTATATCATCATGATATCTCACACACAAGCTACTTACTTATCTGGACACCCACTTAATATCCAAACTCATCTATTTAAAATGAATCTATATATGCATATGTCATGTTGAAAAATATAAAGGAAACGTATGAGAATCGAGAAATGAGTTGGACTAATCCGTACATCTAGCTTCATCCATTTCCTTTATCCTTTATAAACATTCTTCACAATATATAGGATAAACATTCCAAAGAAATGAAATTGGCAAAGTCTAAGAAAAAAGAGAAAAGGAAATGACTTGTTTCTAGATAAAATTTTAGGGTATATAATTTTAAATCTTAAATTATACCTGCATTATCAAAAACATCATGAACTATATGTCGAAAATATTTATTTAAACCACCAAATATTAATATAATATAAAAAACAAAATTCGACCCTCATAATCTTAACGTAGTTCGCCGTATTCATGGATTTATGTGTCATTTCCATTTAGTTAAGAAATAATATAGATGCAAGGATTTACGTGACATTTGATGAACTACATCAAGATGTCAGGGGCCATAAAATAAATGAGGGATACTTTTGATATAATATTAATAGTTGGTGGTTTAAATAAAGATTTTTGAAAAATCAAAATATTTTTGATAAAACAGATGTAGTTTGAGGTTTAAACTATATTTATCCTAAAATTTGTGTAGTTCTTCTTTAACAAAATAAAATTTCCCTTTAAAAAATAGGGTTATTGTTTTCTAAATACATGAACTTTGGGCACATTTTATTTTTTTCCACGAACTTTAAAAATTGTCAATAGATACACGAACTTAACATCATTGTGATTTTTCTCACAAATTGAATAACGGTCCAAATTGAAACTAACGTGACAGTCAATGTGGCGCCACTTCATCAAAACGACGTCGTTTTATTTATAGAATGTATATTAATTGACTGTTAAATACATGAACTTTAGGTCTATTTTGGTTTTTCCCACAAACTTTAAAAATTTATCAATAAATACACACTTAACATTATTGTATTTTTTTTCACAAATTGAATGACAGTCAAAATTAAAGCTGATATAACAATCGAGGTGATATCACATTATTAAAATGATATCGTTTTTTTATACAATATGTATTAAAAAAAATCTTAAATCCACCTTAAATACATATTGTATAAGTAAAACGACGTCGTATTGATAAAGTGGTGACACATTGATTGTTATGTCAGCTTTAATTTTGATCATTATTCTATTTGTGAAAAATATTACAATAAAGTTAAGTTCGTGTATTTATTAACAAATTTTTAAAGTTCGTGGGAAAAAATAAAAATAGACCCAAAGTTTATGTATTTAAGCGTCAATTAACATATATTGTATAAGTAAAACGACGTCGTTTTGATGAAGTGGTGTCATATCGACTGCCATGTTAGTTTCAATTTTGACTAGTATTATTCAATTTGTGGAAAAAATTACAATTATGTCAAGTTCGTGTATTTATTGATAATTTTTAAAATTTATGGGGAAAAAATAAAATATGCCCAAAGTTAATGTATTTAAGCGCCATAACCCTAAAAATACCCCCTCCGTCCCATCCAAAATGACATGTTTTCTTTTTATGAAATAATTATCTCTTCAAAAGTTATGGGACATACCTATTTTTTATCACTTTAATCACTTTCTACCATTCTCCTAAATAACCATGCCGAAAAGAAATGGACCATCTTGGGAGAGTATATAATTATTAAAATTTTCAAATTATAAATGAGATATAAAATGAGATACACATTGTGGTGGACTAAATGGTTTAATCTCGAATTATTCTAATGACTTTTTTTGGGATTAAATTCTATGGTCCCCACAGTGTCACATTTCTCATTGCGTAGTTTATTTTTGTAATATAACAAAAAGTCTCCACTAAAAAAATGTATAATTAAATTTTCAAATATAGAATGAAATATAAAGTTAGATACATATTATGACTTAGATGATTACATCTCCGATCGACTTGTTCAACCCTAATCAAGAATTCCACCTTACTTGAATATGTATTTTAGTTAAGTTGTATTTTAAATTACAGAATGAAGCAAAAAGTGAGATATACATTACGGACTAGAGGGTTTCATCACAGCTTGTTCAATCATAATCAAGAACTCCACCTTCCTTGAAGTTGTATTTCAATTAAGTGGTGATTGCATCTAATAAAATGAAAGTTACACATTTTTTGGGTTGCAATATGACTTTAGGATTGTCAACAATGATATTATAAGGTGGTGTATGGTTATTCAAGATTAAATTAACTCGAGATTGTTTGAAATTAAATTGACATGAGACTACTCAAGATTAATTATGTCGTTGGAGGAGGTTAAGACATAAATCAAACTAATCACATATAACAATGTTCCAAGACTAAGTTGCAAACTGTCCATGCAACTGAATATTTTATCATAAGACTAATCCTATCTAATCTACCAAATCGAATATCTCCTGAATATAATTTGTAATGACTTATACTTCCAAATACACAATTTTGAAAATATTCTAAGAATAGGACATAGAAAGATATTATTTCTATTTATGATCTTTCCAATATTATTTCTGACCAAATTATTTCTAAAATGGATGTCAATTGCAAATTTATGACTGTAATTTTTTGTTTTTCCTCAAAAGAAGAAACAAAGCCAGAACATATATTCTTATTTTCTGGAGGTGTAGCACAAGAAACAGCGCCGCCATTTCCTCGGCAAAACCAAAAGCACAAATTTAAATCATTTTTTCTCCTTTCGTAAGAAAAAGAAACTAAAAACGAACAGCCTCTAATTAGACAGCGCACCGACGTTTTAGATGAGGAAGTACGGTTTATTAATGGCGCTGTAATTTGTTTATTTATCTCTCTGCACTTTGAAGTACATTACCCGAAATTTAAAAATAAAAATAAAAATACAGAGAGAAGACTTGGAAGAGAGTGCAGTTGGGTGGGCGGTGGGTCTATTCTTCCATTTCATGCTTCTCAAATTCCACATACCCTCACCTTTAATTCATCTTCTTCATCAATTCTTCTCCTCTCTCGCATTCCATTTCCGAATATATACGTTCAGTTATACATATTAATGACCCCTTTTTTGCGTGCATGTCTACGCATCTATTTATGCTCTACTTAAAAGGCCACATTTTTGGAGCCCCATTGCTCTAAAAGAACAATAATCCTCAAAATGTCTTTCATTATAGTGTGATATGTTATTTTCAGTACGGTATATTTATTGCTCCCGCCTCATTCATTTCCCCTTTTTCTTTTCTTTTATCTTTTATTTGTAACACTTCAGAGTTGGTGGTTTTAAGCGAATATTTGGGCGTCTGGATCTGCTCTTGAGCAACTTGCTCTGCTCTTTGTTTTAATTTTAATTTTTGGTTGAATTGAGATGCGATATGCTTAAGTTGAGAAATTGAGAGATTAATTTGAAGAAGGAAGGATGTCTTGGAAGAGCAGAGTGGTAGAGTCACCTTCGAAGAATCTCGTTTCGAGAAATCTTGCTCTTCTTCTCTGTATTGGCTGCTTCTGCGCTGGAATGCTCTTCACCGACAGGTTTGATCTTTTTAATTGATTTTTATTAGTTCATATTTTGACTATAGAGTTTTAGATCTGTAGGGGTATTTTAATTATAACTGGCTAAAATGATCATACTAAGCAATGATGGTTATGATTGGTAATTGGTCTCCAACTCATTGATGGCTTTCATCATGTTCAGTTGACCTGCAATCCAATTGCAAAGTGTAGCTCATCTTTTAGTATCTAATGATGAAAGTAAATTAAGATAGCAGGAGATTGGTGTAAATTTAGACTGATTAAGTTTATTGAGCCTTTCCATCCTAGGATGTTAGTAAACTTTATTATTTGCGAACATTGTGGAAATTCAGTTAGGGGCAAAATAATTCCGTATGGTGAGGGCTGCCCAATATTCAAGATTAGCCAACTATTCTTGAAATTGAACTTGAGACCCCTTTCATGGGGAGCTCTAACCTGGGATTGCAGATTTTTCCGGGTGCATATTGGTTTTCCTTTTGGGTTCAATTTCACCCAAATTAATGCTAATAGCCCTACTGTTGAATTTGCCTCAATCTTATATGCAAAACGGAGGAGTCTAGTTTAAGGGCTGATATGCTGTTTATGGATAATTTATATAACAAAATAAGAATGCTAATCTTCCCGATCTTTACTTACTGGAAGTAACGGTGTATTATGTGAACTTGCATTTTTGCTATAACAACGAAGACCTGATGTTTCTCAGTTTTGCTGGCAGGATGTGGGCAGTTCCAGAAGCTAAAGATATATCAAGTTCGAGAGCGATTGCTGATGAAAAGCTTCAATTGGTCTCAGATGGTTGTGATCCAAAAGTTGTGAGTACTAAACTACCATTAACACTTCACTCACATTAAAAATTGCAAGATTTAGCTTAACTTTTGATACCGTAAGCATGATGTATGAAGTATATTTCACTTTGCGTCCAAAGAAGATTTAATTGTTTATTTGGAGATTAGTATATAATACCAATTTGTTGCTTCTTCAGAAGGATGTGAAATGGGGTTCCAAGGATGCATCTAGCACAGTGTCAAGGACACACGACACGGTTCAGTAAGTACTTAAGGTCTTCGGATTTTTATTTTATAGTAATCACCAGCAAAGTGCATAACTCATAGGTACCTGCAACAATGCAGGACTCTTGACAAAACAATCTCAAATTTGGAAATGGAGCTCGCTGCTGCAAGGGCTGCGCAGGATTCCTTACTTAGTGGTTCCCCGATATCCGAAGACCTGAAAATGCCTGAATTGACCAAAAAAAGAAAATACTTGATGGTCGTAGGCATCAACACTGCTTTTAGTAGTCGAAAGAGAAGAGACTCAGTTCGTGCTACTTGGATGCTGCAAGGTGCTTGATACTTTCAATTGTTTTCTTATTTATTTCTCTTGCAAATTTGTTTGTATGTCATAATATATGGATAAATTATTTCTAATTCATAATTTCTATTCATTGGGAAAATTCAGGCGGCAAACGGAAACAACTTGAGGAAAAAAAGGGAATTGTAATTCGATTTGTGATTGGTCACAGGTTAGTAATAAATGTCTGTGATTCTACTATGATGTTTGAATATTATTCCACAACTAAATCTTTTTCAGTTAGAGAAACTTCTCTGAGTTGTGTAATTTCAGTGAAGTGATTAAGAATATTTTTCAACATCAGACCTCAGTTTATCCTTATATAATATCAGTTCATAACTTTTTCTGTTGTTCATGTCTTCTAACGTTTGCACTCATGGTTGGTGCTTCTAAATTGATGCTTTATATAATTTAATGCACTTAGTCGGCTAAACTATAGCTATATCGCTTGTGAAAGAGCTTCTGAGCAACCACAAATCTAGATCTTTGTCTGGGTCATACTTATCTTTCTCCCTGTGTATCATATTCCCTATTATTTTATTGCATGCTATTTTTGACAAAACTTGATGTTTAATCTTTCTAAACTGCCTCTGTATCAGTTTCTTCCCTTGCAAGTACCTTTTTTGACGAAGATTTATGTCTAATTTCACATTTGCTTATCTGATCTTCAAATTACCAGTGCAACATCAGGTGGAATTCTTGACAGAGCTATTGAAGCTGAAGATAGGAAACATGGAGATATTCTAAGACTGGTAATTTATTTATTTTTCTTTCCCGTGTTTTCTTCCTACACTTCATATATGAAGCTCTATGATTGTTCTCCTTATGAAATCTAATACAATAGGAATGCTTAAGGTTTTGACCACGTATCATCACCTGACACTAACTAATTTTCCAGGATCATGTTGAAGGATACCTCGAACTATCAGCCAAGACGAAACCTATTTCACCACAGCAGTTCAACTTTGGGATGCGGATTTCTATGTCAAAGTTGACGATGATGTGCATGTAAACATAGGTAAGAATTACCTGCCTCCAAATGATTTGTAATTCATGTCTCTCCACGTGTTCAATGTGTGTATAAGACTATAAGTTACATATATACATAGGCGTGAAGGGAATATCTATAGATAGGCAAAAAAAAGGATTTGAATCAATTATAAACCGAATATATATATATATATATATATATATATATAGGGGAGAGTTAATGTAAAAACCATTTTTATTGTGCGAACGTGAGAACTGAATATGCTATGAAAGTAAATGAATCATGCGAAAGTTAATGAATAAAAAAAGAATTTTCTCCTCTCATGGGATTCGAACCTCGTGAAAATTCAATTTTTGATTCATTAACTTCGCAGCAGTATTCATTAACTTTCATAGCATATTCATTTTGTTTTCGTAGTTCTTAGTTCTCACGTTAAAATTGGTTCTTATTGAACCTCACTCTCTATATATATATATATATATATATATATATATATATATATGAAAGTTAATGAATACGCTGAAAGTTAATGAATTCAAAATTGAATTTTCACCGTGGTTCGAATCCCATGAGAGGCGAAAATTCTATTTTTTTTTATTCATTAACTTTCGCAGCATATTCATTTACTTTAATAGCATATTCAGTTCTCACGTTCGCACAATAAAAATGGTTTTTACGTTAACCCTCCCCTATATGTATATATATATATATATAGGGGTTGGATCCAGTGAGAACTCATCTTTTTTGAAAACTTGAGAAATATGCACAGACGTATAAAGTTGATGAATAAAACCTATAGAGTTGTGCACAACGAAAACATTCTAAAATTGTTGCACAACAAAATAATTTTAGAAAGTTTTTGTTATGCACAACTTTATACCGTTTTGTGCATCATCTTCAACGTCTTATGCATGGTTCGTAGAGTTCGCAAAAAAGATGTGGTTCTCATTTGATCCACTCCCTATATATATATATATATACTCCAGAAGTTGTTTTGTTGGCTGACATGGTTTCTGGGTGAATCCGTATGATATATGTGCAGCTGAAAAGGCTACCTACCTCATGTAGTCTGTTTTGTATCCAAGAAAGAAACTTTCCATCTTAAAAGATGGTTTCTAGGACTTGCTTTTTCACATTAAAAAACTTATTCTATTTTCAACAGTCAATGATTTCATAAGAGCATGCTCAACTCAACAAATACTGCCCTTGTGGTAACATGTTTGAGGTTGGGTGAGGAGGCAACGCGTACTTAAATGATTCTAAAAAATTTCAGTATGGCATTCTTTTTCCTACTAACTTATATTCTTTTAATTGCAGCAACGTTGGGAGCGACTCTGGCTAGGCATCGTTCTAAACCTAGGTTGTACATAGGATGTATGAAATCTGGCCCCGTCCTGGCTCAGAAGTAAGCATTTCACATGGTTATCCTGATTATACTTCACTTTTTTAGCACTCGCTTTTCAAGAAGATTCCCGTTTCTTTCCCTTACTTGGCCTTGATTTTGTCGTTCGGATTACAGGGGAGTAAGATATCATGAACCTGAGTATTGGAAGTTTGGTGAGCATGGAAACAAGTATTTTCGTCATGCTACGGGACAATTATACGCTATTTCTAGAGATTTGGCCACCTATATATCTATAAACCAGTAGGTTTTCTGCGATTGTGTTCCTTTTAAGTGTATATATAAAACATAGATCTATCAGTTAACCTAACAAACTTGATTGTGGTAGGCATTTACTGCACAAATACGCAAACGAGGATGTCTCGCTGGGGTCTTGGTTCATCGGATTGGATGTGGAGCATATAGATGACCGAAGATTATGTTGTGGCACACCACCTGGTATTTTTCCCCTAAGGGCCCCATCTAGCACTATAACTCTACACGACAGAAAATATATTTTATGTATTTATTTTATAATTTTAACCTTAACTAATCCTTTGAATTTTTGTTCTTATCATGAAGGCCTTCTTTAGAGGCGTCTGTCATGAATGCATGGCAAGAACCTGACAGCATATGTATTTGAATTGTGATATAAACTTGAATTAGGATATACAACGAAGAAACTAAAAGTATCATTACAACTGCCATTTTCAAGTACTAAAACAAACCAATGTGTTATAAACGTCACATTTGAGCTCTTAATTATGTTTGAGAAATTGCAGATTGCGAGTGGAAGGCCCAGGCAGGAAACATATGTGTTGCTTCATTTGACTGGAGCTGCAGTGGAATTTGCAATTCTGCCGATAGAATCAAGGAGGTGCACCGCCGATGTGGAGAAGGCGAGAATGCTGTGTGGAATGCGGCTTTCTGATTCGTGTTGTTTCTTTTCCGGCCAGTCACAGAGGCTGTATCTAATGAAGGTTAGAATCCTCCACGGCTTGTAGTTACGGGATGAAACATCCTCATGTCCTATCTTAGAGGCCCTAGAAATTTGCTTGTTATACATAATTCTTTCTATATTTCCACGTGAAATCTATATGTAATATATGTGTAAGAGAGGGAGAAAGCGTTGCTGGCCAAATCTGCTCTGTTTTAGCCGAGGAGATGGGTCGTTATAGCAACTATACGTAGAAACTAGTGTGTTTAGGATTAGTGAACTCATAATAAGTGTATGTTTCCTGAGAGGTTTTCTGCCTTCTCTTTTATGTAGTTATTTTTGCCATCGAATTCTTCAAATATTTTCTTAATATGATTTTTCTTCATTATAGTTAACACAGTCATTTTTGAGAATCTTAGTTTGTGGATCATACTTTACTTTTATTTTAATTATATGGTTGATAATTGTTAAGGACTGTTAATTGTTGACGTTAAACCTATTCACGATGTCTTTCATTTTGGTGTAAAAAGCCTAATGTTGGAGATGACCAAGTGAAATATGTGAACATGTACCGTAGGCTAGGGATGTCAATGGGTGGATTTTATCCGGACCGATCCGGAACCATTCAAAATCCATTAAATTTTAAAGCAGCGGTTCTGGTTCTGGTTCCGGTTCCAGACCCGCTTTGGACCCGGACCGTTTAGATCCATAGTTTGATGGTCCGGTCCGGATTTGGTTCCGGTTCCAGAACCAGAACCAATACTTATTTATTGGTTCTGGTCCGAGTTAAACACGTCTATTGACAAGCCTAAGTTTAAACAGGCTTGTCAATGAGCTAGTTTTATCTATATCAATTCGAAATAACTCATAACGCATTAAATTATAAAGCAACGGTTTCGATTTTAGTTTTGGTTCTTGTCTGGTTCTGGTCCGATTTTGGTTCCGGATCCGCTCAGATCCGGACCGCTTAAGACCCATAGTTGATGGTCCGGGTCCGGATCCAGTATCTAATGGGTCGATTCCAGAACCAGAACCATTACTTATTTATTGGTTCTGGTTCGGGTGAAACCCACCCATTGACATTCTTTGCCTCCACAACGCATCTGTACTCGTTAAATTTTCATGCATTATATCATCGATTATTTTGTACAAAGTATGAGAGAGAGATAGGTTGGATCAAAATTTGGGCAGCGCAATTATACTAGATATTATCCCACTATCAGTTGTATCTTACAACAATGTTATTTCATCCTCCATGTATATGAGAATGCTTAGAATAAAATAAGCAAATAAGAGTAATAAAATGACCTTATAAAAATAATTTTGAGTGTGATGGACAATTTTCTAGTTTGAGGGCGATTTAACAACGTGATACGATATAACAACTTGGAGGGAAAATTTTCTAGTTTGAGGACAATTTTCTAGTTTGAGGGCGATTTAACAACTTGGAGGGAAAAAAAGCTATGTTTTCATATATGGACATCAAAGCCATTGACGAGTCTAATATGATAAGGTTGAGATTGGGTTCATGAGAATATAACTAAATGACGCATAAAGATTTTGGTAATGTAGTTTAAGGATCTAACTACCTAAAGCACTAACTTGGATCAATCTGAAGCAGTTTAAGGATCTGACAACCGCAATTGCAATTTGTAGAAAAGCTACATGTAACAATGTTTATATCTGTTGAGGACAAAATATGTCTGTTGGCTCAACATCCAATACCAACAGATAGATCATTGAAATACCTATAAATACAGAATACACCGCACCCCAAAAAAAAGTATTGCCAAGAGAGATGATGTAGGAAATGTTGAAATGTAGAGCTAGAAATGATTCAACGATTTCTTCTAGAGCTGAATCATCAAAGGAGGCACTCAAATATTAGAAGAACTACTCCAAGGTAGAGAGATCATACACACAACCTCCATTTGCACTATAAGAGCTTAAATGACAAACCCTAGCTTAGAAAATATCCTCAGATCATATGTTCTTCATTATAAAAGTTCACTCAATCTTAATTGGAACCCTATGTTGCACAAACATATCTCAAAAAGTAGCAGCAGTAGTAGTGTTGAAAAAGTGTGAATAAGTAATCCTGCAAGGTTGTCGAAAATAAGTAGTAGTAGTAATAGCCGTCAAAGAAGAAAGATCTAGGCCTAGTGTAAACCATATGATCAGGGTCCCGAGTTGAAAATGAGATTCTGGTCAGTGGACTTGCTACCATAAAACAAGAAAATCTCGATGGTGAATTGAGATTCAATTTCTATTGAATTGAGAAGCTTTAATAGATTCAAAGTGGATGTAGAGTTGTTTCCCGAACTACCACAGATACTATGTCATTTACTGCTTTATTACTTACAGTTTCTGATCGATCTTAAATTCGTAAGGGAAATAAATGCGCAAGAACACCAAAGATTTACGTGGTTCGATCTGTGAATAAGATCTACGCCCACGGGGCAAGAGAGAGCTTGTATGTGTATTGAGAGTATAAGAAGTGATTACAAAGAGAGTGAATGATCTATGTCGTCTAATCTAGCCTCTATTTATACACAATGTATTGACCTAGATCTCGAATCCAAGTCTTCTAACTAGGATTTGAGATCCTATCCCTTGAATTATGATTCTTTAGATATGGTGAGCTTCTGCTCCCACCGACTTTAGAGTCTTCATGGGCCGAACTTGTCCAGCCGAGCTTGATGTCGTTTACTTGTATTGGGCCCGATGCTTGGGCCCGTAGTTGGGTCAGATCCTATCACAACCCCCAAAAGACGCAGAAACGAGGTCATCTTGGATTGGGGTTGTTGTGACGGCGGGTTTGGACGATTCAGATGCGAGCTCGCAGAGGCGTCTGCCGGGTCTTTTTGTTGTTTGTATCTCCGCGAGGTGTCACGGCTTTCGCACCGGCGTCATGCCGAGGTCTTCTGACTGGCTTCACCTAACGAGGCGTTATGCCGAGGTCTTATGACTGGCTTCACCTAACGAGGCGTTAAGCCGAGATCTCCTGACTGGCTTCACCTGACGAGGCGTTTAGCCGAAGTCTTCTGACTGATTTCACTTGTCGAGGCGTTAAACCGAGGTCTTGTGAATGGCTTCACCTGTCGAGGCGTTATGCCGAGGTCTTCTGACTGGCTTCACCCGACGAGGCGTTATGCCGAGGTCTTCTGATTGGCTTTACCTGACGAGGCGTTAAGCCGAGGTCTTCGACCGCTTCACCGTCGAGGCGCTTTGCCGAGGACGAAGACGGATTTTCGCCGCTGTCGAGCATCGACGCGGATACGATTTAATGCGCATTAATTGGCAACGGTTGGATTCCCGATAAAGTGCATATTAGGGGAATGTCTTCCTTGATACGCAATATCTCTTATCACTTGCCTTCTTCATTTCTCCGATTTTCAAAAATCCTCCGCCTTCTACGAAACAATATTCGCGCCATCGACGATCAAGCTTCTTGTCTTCTTCATCGATAAACAAAAGTAAGTAATGGCTACTTCTTCTCATAACGAGTCGCTCGAGTGTCAAATCGTGTCTGCTTCCCGCCCGATTTAGTGTCTCACTGTTTTACTCGTATTCATATGCCTCTTTTCGAGTGTAGTCCGCGATTCCCTCTTGGGGATTGCGGCAAAGTGTCTTCTTTTCTTCAATCCTAGGTATTTCGATATTAGGGATATATGTTTTCAATATAGTATTCCTCTAGTATTGAGTTTGTTGCCCCGTCCGGAGGACAGGGCTTGTGCCCTCCGGATGGTTTTATTATCATGTCTGAGGAGGACGCCTCCGCCTGGTCTTCGCCTTCCTTTCCTTACGATACGCTGAGTTCCAAGAGATGTTTGGCATATCTCTTGCCCAACTCTCCGAACTCATTCCAAGCATATGACCGCTCTAGGTGTCTATGCCTATAGCATAATTTTCCTTTGACCTTGGGGTGGTCCTTCACAGAATCGAGGCGAAGGCGGCTCGGGGTGGTATTATCTATCACCCCGTAGAAAATTCAAAGCCAAGATTAAGTCGAAGATCTCAACCGCGTAAGAAGTTCTTCTTCGCGTCGGTTTCGGACATATGGAGTTTCGTGGCGATCCGATAAGATCGCCCGTGTTCGCTGACAAGGACTTGGTGACTGGAGGAGATTTGGACAAAATTGGCCTTGTTGACGAGGTCTTCTCCGAGGCCGAGCTTGCGTAGGCGGGCTTAGCCCTTATGATCCTACCTGTGGTGGAGTCGGTGAAGGGTGAGGCCCTACTTTCTTCTTTATTGCATGATTATACTTGTTGATGCTGACCTATGTATCTCTTGGTAGTGAACCTGCTGAAGGAAAGAAAGAAGAAAGGAAGGAGCCGATCTCGTGGCGAACCGATCTCGTGGCCGAGCCAAGGTCTCCGACTCAAGGATTTCGAGGACCTGCCCGAAATGATCGGGGCCTTCGAGATCCCTTCGCCGCAGCCACTCAAGCGCTTGAAGAGGCGGAAGGATGTAATCCATGAGTCCCTGTTGTCGCCGAGGTGAAAAGAGATCGTTGGTGTCAAGTCAGCGCCTCGTCTCTTTCCCGAGGTTTTGTGCCTGTCCTTATACTTTTTGTTGTAGTATAAAAACTGTGTTTTCTGACCTGATGTGTATATTGTGTAGGGGGTCGAGGACGTGGCGGCCGAGGTGTCAAAAGTATCCGATCTTATATCGGATTACTTGAAGGGCGCCGTTACGCAGTTTGACGGGGTGGCCCGGTATGCCCGGGAGGTGGAGGCGGAGAATACCCTCCTCGCTAAAGAAATATCCGAGGTCGAGGCTAAGATCCGGACCTCGTGAAGCAAAAGCGGCGGACGCGACGGCCATCGAGGCGGCGGCGGCAAGGGCGGCAGTCGTCGGCGAGGCATTGTGTATGGAGGAGGCGGCAGGCCGAGGCGGCGAAGTCCGAGGTTGCCTGATGAAGGCCGAGGTGGAACAGTTCGCCGTCGGGAGGCGGACATGGCGAGCTCGCAGGAGAGACGCCGTGCCTTTGCAGAGGCTGTTCATGTCGGCGAAGCCCGGATGGTCTCGGACGCGCCGATGTGCTTAATAAGCCCGCCGTCTCGGATGCAATCGAAGATGTCGCCGAGGACTACCCTGACCTGGACAAAGCCAAGTATGGGTACGAGGAGACCGAGGATAATGTCCTGAGACGGGCCTATTTTGATGTGCTCGTCCGTGGCTTGAAGGAGCTTCCGTCTTTGCACCGCCTCGCCTCGGTTCTTTTGTCCGCAGAGTCTGCTCGCTACCGTCCCGTGGATCGGATCCCCGACCGCTTTACTATCTGATCATGCAAAGGGGTCGGGGGGTGCAGCTGATGCTTCGAAGAGCGTCGAGACTCCGGCGGTTCCCAAAGAGGGCGAAGCGGTCAGACGGGCCGAGACCAGGGCGGAAGAGGCTGCGGCTATCGAGGCGTCGGAGGCGGCGAACGTGGACGTGGCCGAAGCTTCCGGAGGGGTCATTGATCCCCATCTTTTCACTTTTTCTTTTGAATGTAAATGTACATTGATTTTGCCTAAGGGCATGTTAATAAAATGACAAGTTTATGTTAAGAAACTTATCTTTTTATTCATTGTCTCTCGAAATGCTTGATGCTTCTCCTGGTTGAACCGAATCAAGACCTATCGCGGGCTCTCGAGTTGAAAGAGGTCGAACTCCTCCATATAAAGGCGGCTTGGCCACGCACAAAGCGGAGTCCGATGTCACATAGAGCCGCCAGAGAGCGTGACGAGCTCCGTGCTCGCCTTTGGAATTAGAGGAGGCTTTCGAGGTCGCCATGGAAGGCCAAGGTGATAGGCGAGGAGCATGCCAGTACGAGGAGGTTATCCACCGAAATGGTGGGATGACGATCCCGGAAGTTGAAGCCAAGGTTGTCGAGGTTGCGCCCGTTGTTTGAGGTACAGCGTGAATATGGTCGGACCTCCCGCAATTCACGAGCAAGACGCTGAATTGAAAAGGCTCGGGAGCATATACAAAATCGTCATCGCCGACAACCACAAATCGACGAAATACTTGACGGGATGCAGAGGCCTCTTCTTGCACGGAGCTTCGCCTAGAATAAATGAACCACATTATGACGATCCGGAGTGGCGCGCACAAGAGGCGTGCTATCGCCTCGAACGTCGTGGACCTCCATGCGCCGAGACCGGGCGTCATCAAGTGGCCGAGGCCGAGCTCGCAGAGCTGCATCGTCAGTGACCGAGGTCGCACGGCCGGGCCCGTAATATAGACCGAGGACGAGGTAGAGGTAGGATTAGTATAGATGAGTCAATTCGATTTTCTAGGGATCGCTCGCCTTTTCCCGATCCGCTCCGTCCTCGTAAAATGTAACTCGTACATCTTTTATTTAATAAGAATGGTTTCTTGTTGTCTTTGTATTTGAATAAGAGTATTATGCGAAGTAGTTCGTCCTCAGAGAATTCCGCCGAAGAAATCGCTCGCATCGAAGGTAGGGGTTCTGTTTTTGTCGAGGTCGTCGGAGGGTGGTCCCTTCGTCTACATAGAGAGAACGGCTTCAAATAAATGAAGGTAGTCGATCTCGTATGTAGGAATGGTTCCTTTTTGCCGAGGTCGTCGGGAGGGTGGTCCCTTCATCTACATAGAGAACGCTCAAATAAACGAAGGTAGTCGATCTCGTATGTAGCATGCTGTTAAATTTACATTCGTATGAAACGAATGTAATCGACCTCCGTCGAGGAATTTGTCCTCCGTAGAGGGTAAATAATGTGAAGATTAATTATGCATTAGTGACAAGTAGAATTCGTAAAAATAAATATTTTATTGATAAAAGACGACGCGACCACCAAATAAGACTCAGACTCTTGACACTTATGCATAATATTTCTTCGATGGATGATGTGCCATGCGTTGGGTAATTGCTCACCGGACAATTGAGCGAGCTTATAGGCCCTTTGCCGAGGACTTCGTCGACTTGAAGGTCCTTCCCATGTGGCTTCCAGCTTGCCGAGCTGCGCGGTTTGCCGACATCATTATTTCGAGTACGAGGTCGCCCACTGGAATTGTCGGGTTTTAACGCTACCGGTTGTAATACCGAGCTACTTGTTGCTTGTACCGAGCTTCCTCGATGTGGCGAGGTCTCTTTCTTCGAGTAAGTCTAGATCACCGTAGATTTTCCCATTTGCTTGGCAGAAGTCAATGGCACGAGGACTCGGTATCTCGATCTCGCAGGATCATCGCTTGGTTCCATACACCAAACTGTATGGTGTTTCTCCGCTCGAGGTCCGAGGCGTTGTTCGCACGACCATAAGACTGTGGTAAATTTTCCACCCGAGACCTTTAGCTCGGTCGAGACGAGTTTTAGCACTTTACGATGGTCCTGCTGGTAACTTCGGCCCCGACCATTTGCTTGAGGATGGGCCACCGAGGTGAACTTTGTTGGATCCAAGCTCTTGACACCAATCTTTGAATGTCTTATCCGTGAATTGTGTTCCGTTATCCGAAAGGAGGATATGGGGATGCCGAGCGACACACTATGTTTTTCCATACGAAGTTGAGGCGTTCTTGCTTGTGATTTTCGCCAAGGGCTCGCCCACCCACTTCGTGAAGTAGTCGATCGCAACAATTAAAATTGAGCTGCCCGGTGCTTTACAAAGGGCCCACAATGTCGATCCCCATTGCATAAATGACCAAGGGCTCAGATGGAGGTGAGGTCGGTGCAGGGTAGCCTTGGTACATTCCCATGGATTCGACACTTGGACACTTTTTACGAGGTCCATCGAGTCTTGGAACATTGTCGCCAATAGTATCCCCATCGCATGACTTTCTTTAACAAGGCTCGGATCCGATGTGACTTCCGCACGAACCTTCGTGTATTTCTCGAGAACGTAATTAGCTCGGTTCGCCCCAAGCACCTTAAGAGGTTGAAGATATGACTTTCAGATAGGACTCGCTTAATTGTATATCGCAGATTTGTTCAGATCCTCCTAGCCTCCAAATTGTCGCAAGATTCGCCTTCTCCAAGTACTCGAACGGGAGTCATCCAATTGGGTTCTTCATCCGAGACAATGTTGACCTCGGCCCGCCTTCGCATCGCTTATGCTCCCGCTGACTTCCTCTCTTGGCGGGTTCGTTGATGACGAGGCCAATTTACTTAAGATATCACCGCTATTTTGCTCCCTGGGATGCGAACTATCCGAAGTGTGAGAAAGTCCGTTGCGAGCTTTTTGCTTTTCAAGATACTTCTTCATTCCGCCGCTTTTGCCTCAGATTTTCCCAACATTCGCTTACAACGACTTGAGAATCGCCGTGAACTTGCACGGCTCAGTGTCGGAGACTTTGAGCGAGGCGAAGTCCCGCGATCGATGCCTCGTACTCCACTTCGTTGTTCGTATTTTGAATGTGAACGGTGAGTGGCGATCTCTTGGTTGTCCGCCTCAGAGTAAGATACCGCTCCCGCTCGCTTTTCCCGAAGCCCCGTCAACGTAGAGTTGCCAAGACTCCTCGGTGTTTCAACCACGGGTTCGGCTTTGGCATTGTCGACACGGACTCAAGAGTTTCGGTTTTTCGACGGTTAGCCTCGCAAGGAAACCGCTAGGCTCGACCTTTGATGGCTCTGGCGGGCGAAGGATATATCGTGCTCGCCTGGCTCGATTGCCCATTTCGCGATTCTCCACGATAGCTTGGCCGTCAATACTTGCAAGTGGGTAGTCGATGAGGACTTGATGCGATGTGCATGGAAATACGGACGTAGTCTCCTCGCGGCATTTACCAATGCTAAGGCAAGCTTCTCCGATGGTCGATACCTGCTTCCGGCCTTTAGTGCTCGGCCGATGAAATACACCGGAGTCGACGCCCTTCTTCTCGCATCAGATCTGACTTATGGATTCGTCCGAGGCGGCGAGGTAGAGAAAAGGACCTCTCCTCTTCGGACGGATAGAGTGGGAGCTCGGCGAGGTAGCTCTTGAGGTCTTCGGACGGACTGCACCTCATCCCATGAGAATTTCGGCTTTTTGAGTATCTTGAAGAAGGTAGCCGCTTATCCGCGCTTTTGAAAGAGCGGCTTAGTGCGGCTATGCACCGTCGCCTGTGTACGCTATGGATGGTCTTCGCATCTTCATTTCCAAGATGGTTTGGACCTTGACGGGTTTGCTTTTAGCCCTTCTTCAGAAACCCAACACCCTAAGAACTTTCGGACCGGACCGCAAACGTGCATTTACGGGATTCGACTTTAGGTTGATTTTCCGAAGAAGGCCGAGGACGATCGGAGGTCGGCTACACGCGGCTTCTTCTTGCTTTTGACGACGATGTCGCTCACGATACCTCCACATTCGACCTATGTAGGGTGAAATATTTTGTCCACCATCCTTTGATAGGTAGCCCTCGCATTTTAAGGCCGAATGGCATCTTTTATATGCGAAGACCTCAAGTCGGTAATGAAGGTCGTCTTGGCGTCTTCGTCGTCCATCGGGACTTGGTGATACCTTTGTATAAGTCCAAGAAATCAAGACCTCGTGATCCGACCAACGCGTCGACCTTCTTGTCAATGTTGGGAAGGGATAGCAATCCTTTGGGCAATGCTTGTTGAGGTCGTAGTCAATACACATTCGCCATCCCTCCTCCTTTCCTCACCATCACCGGGTTGGCTATCCAGTCGGATATTTGACCTCGAACAAGATGCGTGCTTTTAATAGTGGTTCACCTCTTCATGAATGACTTGGTTCCGCTCGGTGCGAAGATTCTTTGCTTCGCCGAACCGGCTTTATGTTCGGTCGATGTTGAGCGGTGAGTGATGATACTCGGCGAGACCCGGTCATGTCGAGGAGACCAAGCAAACACGTCCCGAATTCCCTTAGAGTTGGATGATCGATCCTTCACTTGGTGTCGTGGTGAAACCAACCGGACGACCTTCAATGGCTCATCCTCGCATACAATGCGACCTCTTCCACCGACCGCCGTGGAGTGGCGATGTACTTTTCGACTCCAACCTCGGGTTTCTTTAATTGCTATGCCTGGGGCCGGACCGAGGTCCCGCACCTCGTAAGACAACTTGCATACATTCCTCGCTTGCTTTCGATCACCTCGGATCACATTTGTTCCTCGTGGTGGGTATTTTTATCGTCGGGTGGTACGCTGAGCATACCGCTTTACATTGTTCAGCCAATCTCGCCTAGTATGATGTTATACGGCGAGTTGGCCTTCACTACGAAGAACCGCACCACCTTTGTCGAGGTCGCTGCTGTCCCCACCGTGATGGGTAGCTCGATTATTCCCTCGGCGCGTTTCTTCCCGGACGAAGCTTGAGTGGCGGTGCTCGTGCGAGGTGTGCTTCTTCTACTCCTAGCTTGTCAAAGCATTCCTTGAAGAGGATGCTCACCGACGCCACGCCAATGTAAACGTTGCGTTTACCAATTTATTTGCGACTATTACCGGATCACCAACGATCCGGTGGGGTCTCGTCGCAGTACGGGTCGCCCTCTGAGAAGGTGATCGCCTCGTCCTTCTCGAACCTCTTATTGGTAGGTTCGCTTGGTCTAGGACTTCGGCATCGGCCTTCGGGAGGACTTCGTGACTCACGGGAGCCCGTAATTGTGAGACCACCCGTCATATTGGGGCTCGTCATCTCCTTCCTCGGTCTGCGCTTTGTTTTTTTAGCAGGCACAATTTCCCTCCTCCTGCTTTTTCTTCTTTTCGACTTTGGTCGGCTTGGCGACTGTCCTCTGGTATTTCTTGGTCCGTCCCGAACTAGCATCTCTATTTCACCCATGAGCTCTTTGCACTCTTCGATGTCGTGTCGTAATCATCATGGAATGAGCAAGATTTATCCATAGGTCGGCACCTCTTCCCTCCGCCATCGGTCGAGGCTTCTCGAACAAGTTCATATGGAGCGTAGATTTACGCCTCGGCTTCGTCAACGGGTGTATTGAGGTCGCCCGAGGCTTCGCGCGGACCGAGCCTCGACTTTATCGGGCGATGTAATCATCCGGCGCTTCACCGCCTTGGTTCCGATCTTCCTTCCTTCGCCTCTTCTTCCTCTTCCGAAGGTCCCGCTTGCTCGCTTGGCGCTTTCTCTTGTCGCCTCGCCCGCTTTGGCGAACCGGTTGGCTATGCGCCACACCACTTGCGAGACGGGTTCGATTGACGATCTCTCGGATAAGGCCCCAAGAAGATGCCGTTTTGGAAAGCCGAGATGACTAACAGTCGCTCACGTCTTCGACCTTCAAACACTCCTTGTTAAACCTTGTCATGAAGTCGTGATGGACTCATTACGGCTTTGTCTTATGGTGAGGAGGTGTGCGATGACGTTTTGATTCCTTTTGGAAGAACCTTCGTGGAAGGCAGCCATCGTCGCGATAGAGCCGATGCTTCCGTAGGTAGATCGTCGAACCACCGCGGGCGTTGTCGACGAGTAACTCCGGAAGAGTTTACATATGGATCGAAATGAGGCGTTGGTTGATCATGTTATATTCGAACCGCGAGAGGAAGTTCGTGGATCTCTCACCGTCGTAGGGACGATGCTTGGCACCGTATTTATCCGGAGAAGTGTTGAGTATTCTATTTGAGAACGGGTGGCTATCTTCCGTATCCATCAAGCCGCCCCTCCGAGATCGGGACGGAGTTCGACGATCGAACTCGTTTAGGTGACTCGGACCGACTTCGCGGCGGCCCCGATGCCTTTTCTGCGCCGCTCGTCCCCGGAGATCGGGCGGAGTTCGCCGGATGGATTGGCGATCGAGGCCGGCCGCGGCGATCACGATGTCCTCCCCGCTGCTCGTTCCTTGCGCGGTCGGTTTGGGCCCCGACCTCGTTGTGATGCCTCGATCTAGACGAGGTGTGTACCGCTCTTGGACGTGGTCGACCCGTGCTTCACCGAGGAACCGGAGAAAGCTCTCCTTATTTTTTCGAGAAACTCGACGACGCCGTCGAGGTTTACTTGCGAGCCGGAGGTTCCCCGGATTATTGCTACGATTGCCTTCGCTATGGTAACTTTGCCGCCTGCAGGCGGGTGTCCGTGCTCGTCGAGACTTTGGATATGCCCTCGGGGTTTCTTCTCCGATTGGGCTCTTCCCGAGTTGAGCTCGGCGTTCCCTTCGCCGTCGGCGTTGTTGTTGCGGCGACGGTCTGGATGACGGCTTCGTGTACCGGTCATGATTATTTCCGTAAACGGTGGTTGATCGAAAACACAAAATTTTGCTTTATATAATTTAATGCACTTAGTCGGCTAAACTATAGCTATATCGCTTGTGAAAGAGCTTCTGAGCAACCACAAATCTAGATCTTTGTCTGGGTCATACTTATCTTTCTCCCTGTGTATCATATTCCCTATTATTTTATTGCATGCTATTTTTGACAAAACTTGATGTTTAATCTTTCTAAACTGCCTCTGTATCAGTTTCTTCCCTTGCAAGTACCTTTTTTGACGAAGATTTATGTCTAATTTCACATTTGCTTATCTGATCTTCAAATTACCAGTGCAACATCAGGTGGAATTCTTGACAGAGCTATTGAAGCTGAAGATAGGAAACATGGAGATATTCTAAGACTGGTAATTTATTTATTTTTCTTTCCCGTGTTTTCTTCCTACACTTCATATATGAAGCTCTATGATTGTTCTCCTTATGCAATCTAATACAATAGGAATGCTTAAGGTTTTGACCACGTATCATCACCTGACAGTAACTAATTTTCCAGGATCATGTTGAAGGATACCTCGAACTATCAGCCAAGACGAAAACCTATTTCACCACAGCAGTTCAACTTTGGGATGCGGATTTCTATGTCAAAGTTGACGATGATGTGCATGTAAACATAGGTAAGAATTACCTGCCTCCAAATGATTTGTAATTCATGTCTCTCCACGTGTTCAATGTGTGTATAAGACTATAAGTTACATATATACATAGGTGTGAAGGGAATATCTATAGATAGGCAAAAAAAAGGATTTGAATCAATTATAAACCGAATATATATATATATATATATATATATATACATATATAGGGGTTGGATCCAGTGAGAACTCATCTTTTTTGAGAACTTGAGAACCATGCATAAGACATTGAAGATAATGCACAAAACAGTATAAAGTTATGCATAACGAAAACCTTCTAAAATTATTGCACAACAAAATAATTTTAGAAAGTTTTCGTTATGCACAACTTTATACCGTTTTGTGCATCATCTTCAACGTCTTATGCATGGTTCGCAGAGTTCGCAAAAAAGATGTGGTTCTCATTTGATCACTCCATATATATATATATATATATATATATATAGGGGTTGAATCCGTGAGAACTCATCTTTTTGAAAACTTGAGAACTATGCACGGCGTATAAAGTTGATGAATAAAACCTATAGAGTTGTGCAACGAAAACATTCTAAAATTGTTGCACAACAAAATAATTTTAGAAAGTTTTGTTATGCACAACTTTATACCGCTTTGTGCATCATCTTCAACGTCTTATGCATGGTTCGTGAGTTCGCAAAAAGATGTGGTTCTCATTTGATCCACTCCTATATATATATATATATATATATATATATACTCAGAAGTTGTTTTGTTGGCTGACATGGTTTCTGGGTGAATCCGTATGATATATGTGCAGCTGAAAAGGCTACCTACCTCATGTAGTCTGTTTTGTATCCAAGAAAGAAACTTTCCATCTTAAAAGATGGTTTCTAGGACTTGCTTTTTCACATTAAAAAACTTATTCTATTTTCAACAGTCAATGATTTCTTAAGAGCATGCTCAACTCAACAAATACTGCCCTTGTGGTAACATGTTTGAGGTTGGGTGAGGAGGCAACGAGCGTTACGAAATGATTCTAAAAAAATTTCAGTATGGCATTCTTTTTCCTACTAACTTATATTCTTTTAATTGCAGCAACGTTGGGAGCGACTCTGGCTAGGCATCGTTCTAAACCTAGGGTGTACATAGGATGTATGAAATCTGGCCCCGTCCTGGCTCAGAAGTAAGCATTTCACATGGTTATCCTGATTATACTTCACTTTTTAGCACTCGCTTTTCAAGAAGATTCCGTTTCTTTCCCTTACTTGGCCTTGATTTTGTCGTTCGGATTACAGGGAGTAAGATATCATGAACCTGAGTATTGGAAGTTTGGTGAGCATGGAAACAAGTATTTTCGTCATGCTACGGGACAATTATACGCTATTTCTAGAGATTTGGCCACCTATATATCTATAAACCAGTAGGTTTTCTGCGATTGTGTTCCTTTTAAGTGTATATATAAAACATAGATCTATCAGTTAACCTAACAAACTTGATTGTGGTAGGCATTTACTGCACAAATACGCAAACGAGGATGTCTCGCTGGGGTCTTGGTTCATCGGATTGGATGTGGAGCATATAGATGACCGAAGATTATGTTGTGGCACACCACCTGGTATTTTTCCCCTAAGGGCCCCATCTAGCACTATAACTCTACACGACAGAAAATATATTTTATGTATTTATTTTATAATTTTAACCTTAACTAATCCTTTGAATTTTTTGTTCTTATCATGAAGGCCTTCTTTTAGAGAAGCGTCTGTCATGAATGCATGGCAAGAACCTGACAGCATATGTATTTGAATTGTGATATAAACTTGAATTAGGATATACAACGAAGAAACTAAAAAGTATCATTACAACTGCCATTTTTCAAGTACTAAAACAAACCAATGTGTTATAAACGTCACATTTGAGCTCTTAATTATGTTTGAGAAATTGCAGATTGCGAGTGGAAGGCCCAGGCAGGAAACATATGTGTTGCTTCATTTGACTGGAGCTGCAGTGGAATTTGCAATTCTGCCGATAGAATCAAGGAGGTGCACCGCCGGTGTGGAGAAGGCGAGAATGCTGTGTGGAATGCGGCTTTCTGATTCGTGTTGTTTCTTTTCCGGCCAGTCACAGAGGCTGCATCTAATGAAGGTTAGAATGCTCCACGGCTTGTAGTTACGGGATGAAACATCCTCATGTCCTATCTTAGAGGCCCTAGAAATTTGCTTGTTATACATAATTCTTTCTATATTTCCACGTGAAATCTATATGTAATATATGTGTAAGAGAGGAGAAAGCGTTGCTGGCAAAATCTGCTCTGTTTTAGCCGAGGAGATGGGTCGTTATAGCAACTATACGTAGAAACTAGTGTGTTTAGGATTAGTGAACTCATAATAAGTGTATGTTTCCTGAGAGGTTTTGCTGCCTTCTCTTTTATGTAGTTATTTTTGCCATCGAATTCTTCAAATATTTCTTAATATGATTTTTCTTCATTATAGTTAACACATTCATTTTTGAGAATCTTAGTTTGTGGATCATACTTTACTTTTATTTTAATTATATGTTTGATAATTGGTAAGGACTGTTAATTGTTGACGTTAAACCTATTCCCGATGTCTCTCATTTTGGTGTAAAAAGCCTACTGTTAAAGATGGCCAAGTGAAATATATGAACATGTACCGTAGGCTTTGCCTCCACAACACATCTGTACTCGTTAAATTTTCATGCATTATATCATTGATCATTTTGTACAAAGTATGAGAGAAATATAGGTTGGATCAAAATTTGGGCACTGCAATTATAGTAGATATTATCCCACTATCAGTTGTATCTTACAACAATGTTATTTCATCCTCCATGTATATGAGAATGCTTAGAATAAAATAAGCAAATAAGAGTAATAAAATGACCTTATGAGAATAATTCTGAGTGTGATGGACAATTTTCTAGTTTGAAGGCGATTTAACAACCTGATACATAACTTGGAGAGAAAAAAAAGCTATGTTTTCATATATGGACATCAAAGCCAATGACGAGTCTAATATGATAAGGTTGAGATTGGGTTCATGCGAATATTACTAAATGAAGCATAAAGATTTTGGTAATGTAGACTCAAGATGTCAAGATCAGAATAGCAGAGGAGCAGTCAAGGTGAAGCAGTTAAACGACTACCTAAAGCACTAACTTGGATCAATCTGAAGCAGTTTAAGGATCTGACAACCGCAATTGCAATTTGTAGAAAAGCTACATGTAACAATGTTTATATATGTTGAGGACAAAATATGTCTGTTGGCTCAACAACCAATATAGTAATTTGAATATATATTTCCAACAGATAGATCATTGAAAACCTATAAATACAGAATACACTTGATACGATCCTTGCTCCAATTTGTTGAATTGAACGCTGGATCGAAGACACACACGGAAACGAATCGTTCTAATAACAAAAATAAAAGGAATGAAATTTCTGAACCTTTGAATCTAACTCCTTTAAGTGATTTAGGCATGAATGGAAACCCTAAATCCCAAAGAGATGGCTGACGCAACAACTCAGAAACGCTAAATGAAACACAAACGAGGTTGATGAACTCGAATGATTCGTCGATAAAGAATTCTTCTTGGAATAATCAAGAGGAATTCGAAACTCTCACGAGAGGCATAAAACTCACGAAAATTATTATTGATCAATTGATTTTCGTCCATGACAATAAGACCTTTATATAAGGCTGAAATCTAAACCTAATCTGATAAGGAAAAGAAACTAACAAATAATAAAGGCCCATAAATCCGAAAATAAAAAAGTCTTGATTTCGTGGTCTGTACTAATTAAATCAAAATAATACTCTTCATCCTAAAGCCCAATCACACGTAATTAAATTGACGAAACATGGGCTGTCGGGCTTGTCATCTCCTATGGGCTTCTTGGTTAATTCTTGAGCCCAAACTTCTTGAATTAATCCATGCAATCATTCCTTGAACTTTTTAGCTCGAGTTCTTGTAACTGGCCCACTTGGAACACGAACCGGGTTTTGAGTCAACGAACCTTGGACTCCATCAACACCGCACCACAAAAAAAAGTATTGCCAAGAGAGATGATGTAGGAAATGTAGAGCTAGAAATGATTCAACGATTTCTTCTAGAGCTGAATCATCAAAGGAGGCAGTCAAATATTAGAAGAACTACTCCAAGTGCCTCCACCATAGAGAGATCATACACACAACCTCCATTTGCACTATAAGAGCTTAAATGACAAACCCTAGCTTAGAAAATATCCTCAGATATGTTCTTCATTATTAAAGTTCACTCGATCTTAATTGGAACCCTATGTTGCACAAACATATCTCAAAAAGTAGCAGCAGTAGTAGTGTTGAAAAAGTGTGAATAAGTAATCCTGCAAGGTTGTCGAAAATAAGTAGTAGTAGTCGTCAAAGAAGAAAGATCTAGGCCTAGTGTAAACCATAGAATCAGGGTCCCCGAGTTGAAAATGAGATTCTGGTCAGTGGACTTGCCACTATAAAACAAGGAAATCTCGATGGTGAATTGAGATTCAATTTCTATTGAATTAAGAAGCTTTAATAGATTCAAAGTGGATGTAGAGTTGTTTCCCGAACTACCACAAATACTATGTCATTTATTGCTTTATTACTTACAGTTTCAATATTCTATCTTTGCATATTTTATGAAAATTAGCATAAGTAATTTCGCCAGCATTAGTCAAACCAACCTAACGTTGCACTAAACTGTACACAAATCTGATGAGATGTCTTCCTAAATAAAGTCTTAGTAATGAAGTTCTAAGTGAAACACAAAAGCGAGAATAAATAATTTAGGATTACCAACTTCCGTACTTGGTTGGTCTAGATAGTTTTCTATGATCAGTTTATCTCAAACTATTAGAGGAAAGCACTATCTTTATTATGCCCCACTTTGATCAATCCGAGAATTTGACACTGATGTAGACGGGTTTGTTGAACATAAGCCCAAAACAAATTTATAATTTTTGAAAAACGATTTATAAATTGCTTTTGTTTTATGTTTCAACCAAACACCTTCTTAGTTACTACTACCTTCAGCTAAGCTAAGCTAAGCTAACTCTCACAATTCAAACTGAAAAATTTGCAAAATTTTTATACAGTGTATTCCTCCATACATTTGTTTAACTCGCCTCAGGACCAATAGTAGCTATTGGTGTGACGGGCTCGAGCACTTCATCCACCCCATAAGTGTCCTCAATTGATAAAAGATTCTTCAAGTTGTTCACAGATTCCCACTCAATTTGTTCTGCTTCGGTTTGCGATATACCATTCTCGATATTTGATTTGAGAAACATCTTTTTTCTTTTCTTCCTGAAGCCGTTGAGGATGAAATTGCAGTATAAATAGAGATAAAATATGACGAGATATGAAGTTGATAATGTATGTGTAGAAAATAACTAACTATAATAACGTTATTTTGTTAAGCGGTATGATTGTTATAAGTTTATGAAAAAATATTTTGTTGTCAACAGTTTTGAAACTTTTTTTAAAGAACTTTATAAGTTTTAACTTATCTTCAACTTAATAATTCTCTGATAAAGATAAACTTTAATCCAACCCCTATATATATATATATTTATATATGAACTAATATAAAGAGCCAAACACCCTCTTAGTTACGACTATCTTCAGCTAAGCAAAGCTAACTCGAGGGAAGGAAGTGTCATTTCTGTGACGTCATTAAAACAAAAAAACAAAATAAGAAGGCATATCCCTTACGCAATCCAATTCATTTCCGTAGATTGGATAATCACAAGAGGACCGACTGCTACACAATCCTCCAATTTCTCTCTCGTTTCGTAATCTCTTTTTCTTTCACTCTACTTTAGGTTTTCTTCTGTAATTCATTCTTCTTCTTTCCTTCGGATTGCAGCCAATCATTGACTCCATGGCCAAAAGCTCCTTCAAGTTGGAACACCCCCTCGGTATATTCTCCATAGCCCGATCATATCTTAACCTAGCCCTAATTTTCATTGTTTTTAAGTTTTGTTGCACTGCTCGATTGTTTTGATTCTACTGGTTTCGAATCTTCCTAAATCTTGCTACCCTAAATTTACGATTATTTGGGTTTTCATGATCTTGATCGTCGTGCGTGTGCGCGCGATTAATCGGCTGACATCTTTTCATTTTTTTGGATATATTTTTATTTTTAAATTAATTTATCTGTATATTCAAAGTGTGTTAATTGCTTATGCATTTGTGAAGAATTTGCTGGTATGGTTAAACGAAAGGAATATGAATTATATTATTGTAATTTTCACAAGTTTTGAGTCTTGGGGATTCCATTCCTTTTGGTTGCTTGAGAAAGACAGGTTCTTCAATATTGTGAAATTGAATTACTTCTAAACCTTATCATGTTGATTCTTACCCATTGTTTTCTTTAGCTATGTTGTTGATCCTATTGTTGGCTTGTTTTTAAATTCTACAGTGCTTTCTAAATGTGTAGAGAATATTCTCTTGTTGTTACAGTTTATTTTGGCAGGGGTGAAAACCGTGAAATCAATGTCGCGGGAACTTAAGCTCTCTTCTTCCCATTCTGATTTTGAGTGCACCTTATAAATGATTCAATAGTTTGATTTATTTTTAGGCCAGTATAATATTAGCAGCAGCATTTGAAATTGCTTTTTCGCTTGAGGTAGTAGATTGTATTAGCATTATGCAAATATTTTTGCTTTTGGTTTCTATCAGACACATTGTAATATGGTTCTTCTTAACGTATTGCAGAGAGGCGCCAGGCTGAAGCTGCTCGTATCAGGGAGAAGTATCCAGATAGAATTCCGGTATTGAAGAAGCAAATTTGATTTATACCTCTTGATGATTGATGTTTTCCCTGTTTAATCATTGTCAGTGGTATCTATATCTTATGCAACATAGGTTATTGTGGAGAAGGCTGAAAGAAGTGACATACCTGATATCGACAAGAAAAAGTCAGTAACCTTAGTTATTATTGGACTACTTGGTTCTTGTTGTGTCCATCTCGACTTGTTTTGTTATGCATAGGTTCACTTGAGAAATTGTCTCTGCTGTGTCATATCCCTATTTGGATCTTTCATGCTTTGATAGCAAATCCTTATTTATTTCAAAGCTTCATCTTCAGTTTCAAAACTATGATATGATGCTTGATGTGGAATGTACTTTGTCAAATTTTTATCATTATAGAGGGTGGTTTCTTGGTTTTGAAAATAATCGTTGGACAGTTCTGTATATGTTCTGTTATATTTTTGTAATGATTTTTCCCTTTCTAATAAAAATTACAGATACCTTGTTCCTGCTGATCTGACGGTTGGGCAATTTGTATATGTTGTCCGAAAAAGAATCAAGCTCAGTGCTGAGAAAGCCATATTTGTCTTTGTCAAGAACATTCTCCCTCCCACTGGTAACAAGAAACTCTTTAATAATATTGTCTTTTGTGCTGTTCTTCATGTTCTTTTTCTGGTTTCAAATCTGTGCGTCTTATATCACTGCAGCTGCAATGATGTCTGCTATCTATGAGGAAAACAAAGATGAGGATGGCTTCCTATACATGACTTACAGTGGCGAGAATACATTTGGATCACTCTGAAAACAAAGTCCAATTGATCCTTGTATATTATCGGAAGAAATCTTGTAAAAATCTCTTTGAATTATCTCAGGCTTATTCTCCTAAAAAAAACTGATGCTTCTTGGTGATTTCGTGAAACTCATAGATTTGAATGTTATTATTCATATTCTATGTTGACTTTTAATAAATAGTACAGTTTCCAAGTGTAGCTCCCTAGTTACTTTGACAATGCTCCATTTCATTATTTGCAAATAAAAATCAGTATAAGACCCATGGAAATTACTGCAATATATGGATGTTAGTAACCTAGATGACTTTTAATGGAGTTTTTGTTAGCAAATTACCAGTGGTAGCTCTATAGAAATGAAGAAATTGTGTCGGTTTAGGAATAACAAATGTGGGATGGGTTGATATTGTACAATATACCAGCTGATATGTTTTTGGGCTAGAAACATGAATTACTGGTCGAGATGTATCATGGCAAGAATATGGACAAATATCAAATTGTTGATTTTTAGCCTTACATAACGATGATGAGGAGCTGTAGCTGCCTTGCTGAGATACGAGATGACTCGACCTCCAAAATTTTACATGCCAGATGTCTCATTAAAACTCTTGGCTTGAAAAAGAAAAAGAAAAAAAATAGTTCTTCAACTTCTTGCAATTGCAAGCACTCTTTATCATCTGAAAATCCAAGCTATTTGTGGGAAAATTCTATAAAATATATAGATGTATTATATTCTCGTTAAGAGGATAATATTTTATTAATAAAATATTATTATACGAGAGATACTATAATATATTCTATAAAAATTCGTAGAACACCTACTTTTGTGGGCCTTAGATATTGGACCACATCAGTTGACCAAACAACTCCGCCATCCTATTTGAGAGGTGATTTTTATTGGAAAAATATGTTGAGATGTAACAAAAATATCCTACTTTCAGAGCAATAGATCTTAACGTCGTATGGAATATGAATTGGAATGTCACATTCTTTTTTGGTGGGCGCTTACTTCCAACTTCAAGGGACAAGGGCAACTCTAAAATAATAATTAAAACTCTGTTTTGAATACAAGCTTATTCCATTCCAAAAAAATAACCAATTTTTCAAGTCTCACGGGATTTTACTCTTTGAAATTTCGTTATCGACTAAATATCGCAAAGACTCCCGCGCGGCCCTTTGCAGACTCCGCGAGTTTAGTATTAATTATGAATTGGAGTTTTAATTAAAATCTATTGATTATAATTAGAACTTAGTTAGAACTGGAGACATGAGCAGGGGGGTATAGTGGAGGCAGTGGGCCCTCCTTATTTTAAAAGAAATTAGTATGTATTATGTATTTTTATATTTATTTTTCAAATAAAATTAATTTTAATTTTTTATCCTTCGACAAAATTCTCATAATATTTCTCAATGCAACTTGTTTTTTTCTGTCTAATGGGTGAGTATGAATTTATTTATTTATTTATTTGCTTTTTTTTTTGTAATGGACTCGTAACTAATAAACTTGAGTTTTAAATGTAAAATTCTCTATAATTAAACTCGTAATTTATTTTTTATATCGATTTTTCTATATTTTTCATGTAATGGATTGGCTGTTTTAGTTTCTTTCACAATAATTTTCTCAATTACAAAGACTTAATTTTATTATGTTAACTATTAAGATATTACATATTACTAATATAATTTGACTTTTCGTGAAAGAAAAGAAAAGGGAAAAAAAACCAAAGTATTAAATTCATCAAAGACGTGTCATTACATCCACTGGTTCTCCATTCGAAAACGTGTAAAAATCTACCTCACAGATCACACTATTTAATAACATATAAATATTTTAGTAGAAATAAAAATGGAACTAAATTTACATGCACGCAGTCATGGCCATCATATATTGACCCTAATAGCTATATTTATTTTCACATGGAATTGTTGGAATAATTTAATGGTGTAGAGATAGGCAGTTGGTTGTTGCAGAAGGAATATATAGTACTACCAAAACCTCTCCTACCTAACAAAACTACAAGAGCTTCAATACAAAGCTCGAACGAATTAAATAAGAAAGAGGCGTGGGTGAAATATTGAGAGATGAAGAATATGGCTATGCCTTCCTTGAACCTCTTGAGGTGCTTTTCGGAGCGACCGGAGAGGAGTCGGTACGTGTGTGAAGGCGATGTGTGTTACTTACGCGATGCGAAGGCACAACAGACTTCAGCTTCAAAGACGAAGAATGATCAAAAGCTAAGTATTCGAATTCCGTTTTATCGGGTTTCAAGTAGAAAGGATTCATGAGTTGAATTCCTATACGAGGATTTGATGCTCCGATTTATTGTAAAACTATTCATGTATCCAAGTGAAGGATTAATTGCTTTGGAAAGAATGTGGTATTTGGATTCTTTGCATGTCTTGGTTCTTGATTCATGTCGAGAGTGCTGCAATTTGTCTCTTTTATAGACCTGCTTAATTTTATGATTCTTGGTCTGGTAATTCTTGTTGAATTTCTTGATTCTTTCCATGCTTGTATACTAAGTTCGGGTTGAATATGAGAGGAGGAAAGTGTTTGTTGATTCGGGTAGGAAATTGCAACTTAAAGCAAAATTCAGATTGGCCTCAGAAAAATGAAAATCAGGCATGATTATATTCATCAATTGTCCAATTAAAAATAATAAATTACCTGAACTTATAGAAGTTAAGTAGGTGGAAATGAAGTATGTATGTTTGCTGAACCCAGTTTTGTTCGTTATATCAAATGAAACAAGGAGGAGAGGAGCACCAGCCGACAAAGCTGACTTATGAACTGTATATATGTGAAAAGCTTTAATGTTGAGATTTTTAATTTGAAGGAGAAAACCAAATTCCTTGATGTATGGTCCATAGAAATCGACACGAGTTTCATGTTTTTTCATATGAAATAGTAAGGGTGGAAATAAATCAATCCAAGTACATAAGAATTGAAGGAAATTACTCTAGCTCCATCAAAGACCCTCCTCTAATTATGTGTACATATACATATACACATATCACATAGGTGAGCAAAGATCGAACCGAAATTAGCGATTTGGTTCAGTTTGTACAGTAAAACGGTTCAATTTTAAAATTTCGAAACCGAAATTAATTCGATTCGAGGAAAAAAATCGATTTTCAAACCGAACCGTCCGATTTTTTTATATTATATTATATTATATATATATATTATATGTTATTTATATTATTAATAGTTAAATTGGTTTATATATATATATTATAAATATTATAATATTTATCTTAATTATAATTTAAATTCGGTTAAAACCGAATCGAATCGAACTTAATATTTCAGTTCGGTTTCGGTTCAGTTTAGATATATAAAACGGTTCGATTCGATTTGGATTTTAAAAAAAAATCGGTTTTCGTTTTTCGGGTTCGGTTCGATTTTGAATCGAACCGTCCGAATGCTCACCCCTCACAATAGCCGAGACATTAGAGAAGAAAATTTTCCGCTGCCAAAAGTTCAATAAGCTCCTTTGGAACTACTTCTTATTTATCATATTTGACTAATAAATCAAATCAGAGGAACATCATCATAATAAAAGTAGTAATCCAAGGAATTGCTCTGCTCTCAAAAGTTCATGGTTAAACTTGATCAGAAATTGCAATGTCCATACGCTAATTGTGACACAGTATTCCGTTGTTTACTGGTTGAACAACGGGGATTTACTCCAAGGCGAGGCAACACTATCGTTCGTACTTCATTTTGCAGGCTGTAACTGCGGCTGTCAGGATGTGCGGTCGACTTTTGATTGATCCACGTCAGTGAGGCAGGTTTCTCCTTTCTGCTGCATCGCCATAGATTCTGGTCTTGGCTTCCTGAGTCTGCTGGCTCATGAAATCCTTACGTGCCTATCAAGTTCGCATGGATTGAGTCTTAACCTTGTCAGGTTGGACTCTCCACTAATATTTGCACTAATCAACTTAGTCAATCAGATGTTTAAACTTAGTTGGAATCTTCTTCAATCGTAAGGTTGGCTTCAGCATCTTCAGTCTTGCTCATCCACTTTTGCTTCTTCACCAACTGAACATCTTCAAATCAGCCTCAGACTTTGAGAGCTCACTATCCTGACTCATGTATACAAAATCTTTCTTTCATCATTTGGATTGGGGTAGAGGTAGAGATCAGTATCTCAACAAAGGTTTGAGAATTTAATCAAAAGTTCATATCTCAATAATTGAGGATTCATATTCTAACTGATGGTATTCAAAGATGAGACATTTGACATCTAAGATACCACTCCACTATTAGACCATTTCCTAAGTATTATCATAAGAAATAGGATTAATCATGGTTTGTGTCTCTAACTTTCAGCATTTTTCAAAAATATCTTTGACTAACATTTTCTCTTAGAAATCCTCTACTTTGAAAATAGTTTGATTTATGTCTCGCCTATAGATCGGACGACGGAATGTAGAACCATTTTGTCGATTCTTAGCTGGATTATACGAGGATCTTTTTCCACCCAAATTAGGTTAATCATATTTTGTGTCCCCAACTCTCAGCATTTTCCACAAAATATTCTCAACTACGTCTTCACTTGAAAAATCCTCAACTTTGAAAAAAATTGATTTGTATTCCACTTTACTGAATTCAACGATAGATGATGAATTACCTTACCCAATTTTTAGATGGATTACACGTGGAATTTTACCTAAGCATCAAAACGATAACATTTTGGTGAAAAAAATATAAAACAAATTGTAATCTTTCTCTATATCTCTTTCTCAAACGCAACATTGTTTTGATGCTTAACTGAAAAAAATTATTTAAAAATATATAATCTCTCTCTCTTAGGAACCATCCCTAATCTACAATCCTCATTTCTCTTAATTCGCTACCCACTTCTCCTTCTAAAATTCTGGTGAGAACCATTGCCAATTAAGCGGCGAATAGTGGTCGCTCCTGCAGCCGCTTCTTGGCCCAACAACGCGCGCACACACACACATAGAGAGAGATATTTCAGATTTTTTTTTCCACCTAAGTATCGAAATAACATCGTTTTGATTCTGTAAGGTAGGACATAAATAATTTTTTTTCCCTAAAATTGAAGGGTTTTGAAGTGAAAACATTAGTTAGAGAAATTTTGTATAAAACACTGCAAATTGGAACACAAAACACGATTAATCATAAACAATATTATTGTATATATACAAAATTTATGATTTTATGTTTTTTTGGGAAGAGATTGGTGCCTACCAGAATCCATCCATGTGTGTATTACAATTATGATAGATAGATCGAGAGAGATAGATATTGAAAAAGAAAGAAAGAGAAAAGGCGATGATGGACAAGGAAATCTAAGTGGCGTGAGTGTGGGACGGCGCCAACTGAATTACAATGTGAAGCCGAATTTGTTGTGCTATGTGCATTGGTGGATGAGCAGCACCAACATCTGCACATCTCATCCTCTAATCATCTTTTCTCATCTGGACTTATATAATTATATCCGCATTTACTCTTTTCCACATACATATATAATATAGTTGCACAAAAATGGAAATATTCCGAGTGCGATCTAACCCAACCATTCAGCAGAGTCCAACTCTCTTATCATGTTTTGTTTGAGGCTGTATACCCCCCATGCTAAATACTCCATCCGTCACAATATTCATGACACGTTTTTCTTTTTAAGCTGTCCCATTAAGATGGTCTGTTTTCAAAAAAGGAAACACTTTTTATACTATAAAGTACCTCAAATTTCGTATCGCCCACTACTTTACACACAAAACACAACTCACTTTAATTTACGTACAAAAAAGAAACATGCCATGAATAAATATTGGGAGGGAGGGAGTATTTGTCATGCTATTTGATTTAATGGGAGAACCTTATGCACCGCAGTCTGACTTAAGGCTTTATCCACTGAACACTTCCAGATCTACAAGCTTTCTAAATTTACTTATTTAAATAATAACAACAAGGTATTTATTCACTGAAAGATATTTTATATTTTCTGAAAATCATTATTTTTATATAACAAAGAAAGGTACTTAAAGACTTAAATATATTTATAACTAATTAAGTATACAAATATAAAACAAGTTAATTGTGTCTATTTTATCCCGACACTAATTTCTGGCACTGGGAAACATAGTCGGCGGTCGTAGATAATATGTGGCATCCAACGTGGACTAAAACCGGCAATGATTCTTATTATTGGGCAAAAATATGTATTATCTCATTAATTTGTATAAAAGAATAACAATAATTTGAAATTGCCATTATCTCGTATTTTATAAAACTATAAGTCGATAAATTTTTGTGACCTAAAAAGAAAAAAAAATTGTGACCATGTTTATTTTGGAGAGAGAAAATAAAATATTATGTGAGCATCCATAGTGGCACTTTCCTTTTTTTTTTGTCAATTAATACAAGAGAGAAGATTAACCAAACTGGCCGCACACACACACACAAAATAAAAATAAATGAACAAAGCAATAACTCAGAAATTGAAAAGAAATAACGTCACACAATCCGCCGTCTGTGGGAATCGAACCCACATAGTGGTGCTGTGGGGAATATGTACTTGTTATCAGTGCCACATAACTCTCACATCAACAAAATTTAATATTGTACTCCCTCCGTCCCGTCATTCATGGCTCTTTTCTTTTTGCAGGAGATTAAGGAGAGTTGTGTTTTGTGTGTAAAAAGTAGGTGGCACGAAATTCGAGATACTTTTTAGTGTAAAATTGTTTCCTTTTTTGGAAACGTGTCAACTTATTGGGACAGCCCAAAAAGGAAACGAGCCAAGAATGATGGGACGGAGGTAGTATAAAAAAGAAGAGCCAAGCCTTCTAGCCAAAAAATAAATATCGACATCCTTCTACGTCGACGTTTTGGGTTTAATTACATCATTTATCAGTTATATGGTGTATTTGGCTAAACATATCAGTATTTTTTTTTTGCAAATTTTCCTTTGTTTACTAAAACAATTTATCCAATAACAACGTCTTATTTTGTGTAAAAGGACAAGAAGTTTAAAGGAAGCGAAAGGATATAGGAGAAAGCATCCATACACGTACACATATATGTTTCATGATAATCCCTTCGTCCCATCCAAGATGATTTGTATTTCTTTTTGGGCTGTCCCACTCAAGATAACATATTTCTCTTTTAGAAAATAATTATCTCTTCAAAAATTGTGAGACCTACCTACTTTTTATTATTTTATACACTTCTCCTAAATAACCATATCGAAAAGAAATGAGTCATCTTGGGTGGATGGGTAGTATATATCTAGAGCTTATACAATTATTAGACGAAATAGATTGTAAATACTAGGGATTTATATGTCATGAATGGGATGGAATAGATGTGAAAACAGCTACACTAATTCAGAGTTGCGGATTATTGATGTTTGTATATCATGTCTTATTTGGAACATATTCGATAATTATATATGGCTGAAAATGATGCATAGCTACGTCGGCCGCCTTGGTTCCCTTCAATTAGTTTTTCAGACTTCTGATCAAATTCACATTAACACATATCAAATTATGTGTTACCGACCCTATTATATTTTTTATTCACGTAATCCATACATCTCCTAATACATGTCTTAGATTAAAACGATTTTTTTTTCAACTAATAATAAAATTATAAAATTTTAAGGCAGATGAATTTGAAACTTGAGACTTTTGACTTCAGACATTAACTATTTTACGATTAGGCCAACACAAGCATGCTTCAAAATGAATTTTGTCTCCAAATAAGTGTTCTATTTCGAAAATCCATAGTAAAATATTACAAAATTCTCCATTTTACCCTTATCGCCATTACAATTTGTTTACTTTTCAACTTTTATACAATAATTAAGCAAGAGTAAATTATCCACTTCTTTGACATGTGTATATTGAGACCATGAGACATTTAGAAAGTATTATCTATACTCGCACTTGTATTATGAGATGCATCGGTAACAAACAAATACAATTGGACAAAATTGTCAATCAACTTTCATAATTCATCAATTTGATCGACATATATAATTATAGGGATAAGATCTGATAGTGCCAATAAATTTAAGTAGTATATAGTACAAATCTAGATCATTTATTTTGTTTATGTGATTCTCCAGATTGGCGACACATGGTGGCACTATTTTCTTTAATTATGTCAAGGGGTATGATTGTAAAATGCATACTTCAAGATCCGTGTGGTTTATGCAAGATGTTGTTTTATTAAAATATAATTACAAATATATATATCTTTGTTAGTTTATGCAATTTTCTGTTTTAATGTATACAATTTTTTTATTCTTGCATATCTCTCTTCTACAATTTGCACAAAACCCTTCTTCAGCTATGTCGATCTCTCACTCTCGTTCTCACTCGGGCGGACATCTACTGCAACGCAAGCACCATTGTTAGCCTCCATCCGAGAAGCAAAAGATTCGAGAGTTCAGATAGGCGCCTGAAACCACCACAACCTCCACCATCGACCCCTTTTCTTTCCGATCAAATCACCTCAACACTACTACCACGACATTTCTCCTTAATGCATATTGTTCAACATCAAAAATTCATATTTGTGTGTGTGTTGGCTTAGTGGTAGAGCGGTTAATGCTCGAGACCAAAGGATTCGGGTTCGAGTCCACCGTGACGCGGTCTTTAATTTTTTGTATTTAATTGATAAAAAAAATACATATTTGTATTTAATATTATGCATATATTTGTTTATAATCATATGTGATTTTTTGTGTTTAGCATTAAGTGTAAAAAATACGGTTATACTCTTCTTACTATTAAATTAATCCATTTAAAGCTTAAAAAAACTAGAAATCTTAACTATTTAGCATATAAAATTAGATATTACTATATTCTACGTAAGGTTTGGTTACTATATCCATTATCTATAATTATAGATATAGTGATATAAGCACACACAATAATCAATAGTTGTGATGTTTAAACAATTGGAAGTCTTAAAATTAGAAGAAGTTCGATTTTATGAGGAAATGAAATACGCGGACTAATGAGATATGTTTTTTTATGAAGATATTGAGGGTTAATTATAAAAATTATCACAATCTTCATACATTTGATCGACTCTATTCCAATATATCCTTATTTATTCCATTTTTTTACTAATATCAATTTTATCATCAAAGCACATCTGCGATTATTTGAATGGTGAGGTGGCACTTGTTATTTTGCCAAAAATAATAAGGTGCACACGTAGCAAAATAACATATCTGCTTTGGACATGTCACGTTATAATTCAATCCCTGGAGGCTGGAGAAGTGCTCTGATGATAAAATTGATATAAATTTAAAAAAATCAAGATAGATTTGATAAATTTATAAGATTCGAATAAATTAAATTAATAAATAAATTAAGATTGAGATAGATTTCATATCTTATCCCTATTTATAATAGTACGTATACTACCTGGAATATCAAAATCCAAATTGAGAACTGCTTCCTGATAAATGGGAACGTTGAAAATAAATTTCGCGTAGCCAAATATACTGCTAAGAAAATGAATATATGGACCGTGTCACATCAGTTGCTCACGAGACAACTCATCCATATTTGGTTCCCATTTACGCGCTAACAATTTTCAATCAGCACTAAAAATATCATTTCTTTTGTTTTTGTTACTCTGTCCGTTCCATTTAAAATATCTTACTTTCCTTTTTGGGTTGTTCCATTACAAATATTCCATTTCAAGTGGTCCTTCTTTCGTCGTCTAAATTTCGAGAGCAAGATCAGAAAAACTAATTATATTTCAATGATAAATTCCAGATATAATCAATCTAAGGTCATATCCAGTAAGATTGTTAAATCCCATCATACATTCTATCAGGAAAGAAATCCCATATATATATATATATATATATGAGGTAATTTAAAAATAATAGCAAAGGGAAAGTTTTTTTTGTCTCGCAGCACAACCACTGAAAGATGAGCCCTTGTATTCTGCTTGTTCACATTCCAAAATCACATCTATAAATTTCCGAAGTTACGCTGTTGTGTCAGTGCAGCAATTCATCACATAATAAATAAAGCAAGAGTTGAGATACATATAAAAATGGCTTCTTTTGTGTTGAATAAATTAATACCATCACCATCTTTCTATTGCTTCTTTCTATGCTTGCTTTTGTTGCTCTTTTGCGCTACACCTCAAACTACACCAGCTATGTACGTCTTCGGCGATTCAATAGTGGATGTTGGAAACAACAATCACTTGCCACTTTCCATAATCAAAGCCAATTTTCCATACAACGGCGTCGACTATTCCGGCAACAAGCCCACCGGCAGATTCTCCAATGGCAAAAATGCAGCCGACTTTCTAGGTAACTTTCATTTCAACTGTGTAAGAAATTTCATATCGACTTACAAAGGAATTTGAGGTTGTGTTGATTGCATATTAACGTGATTGATATGTGGAGTATGCAGCGGAGCAATTGGGTTTGTCAACAGCGCCGCCGTATCTATCGCAGCCTAACGATGCGTTTCTTAAAGGCGTAAGCTTTGCTTCCGGAGGGGCCGGAATCTTCAACACCACAGATCAAGTAAGTCGAATACAAAGAAAAAATTAAATATCCAATCCAATCATGTGGCATAATCCACAATATCTAAATGCGATGAGCGTGGATCGAACACGCGACCATTAGATTAAGAATCTATTGCTCCACCAACTGAGCTATCACCGCTATAAATCAGATGACCTCTTATAATTTATTTACTATTTCTTTCAGAAAAGCACGATATCTTTGCCTCGTCAAGTGGGATACTTCTCAACCGTGCGCCAAAGACTAGTAAAAGAGATGGGATCCAACGCAGCGCAGGAGCACTTATCAAAATCATTGTTCCCCCTTGTAATCGGTAGCAACGACATTATAAATTACTTCCAAACAGACTCCGATATGGCGAAGAAATACACCCCTCAACAATACATTACTCTCATGGTCTCCAACCTCAAAGAATTGCTCAAGGTACGGAACTACTAAGCAAACCTACTAAGATGACGTTTGCCTGGTCTATAAGCTCTTTAAAATATCTCGTAAGTTATTTAGGAACTTATAAATTCAAGTGTGTAGCAAAATAAGTTTTTAAATAACTTATAAACTATGAAGATAAGCTCAAAGAAAAAAAGTTTCTCAACCCCATCTCATTTTTTCACGATCATATAAGTAATAATCAATTTATAAAAATAACCCTACTATATTTTGCTATTTTCAATATTTGCCCTTCTTATTTCATCTCTTCTCAAATTTCCTCTCTAACCCACACTCTCTCCGGCTTATGAACTCAGTTATTCAAATATTTTTGATAATTCTTGACACATTATATATATCTTATAAGTTGTTAAAGCGTCGTTTAAAATAAACTTAGCTAAACACCCTCTCAATTTCACACATGAAAAACGCATTCCACGGTATCATCAACAAGTTGTTGAAAATTCAGGGTATTTATGGTCTCGGAGCACGCAAATTTGTGTTCGTGGGGCTAACACCAATAGGATGCGCGCCAAAGCAAAGATATTCGAGCGCGACTAATGAATGCAACGAGGAGGTAAACAAGTGGTCGAACAACTACAACGAGGAGCTCAGGCAGATGCTGCCTCAACTGCAATCGGAGCTCAAAGACTTGCGCTACTCTTATTTTGATACGTATACCATCTTCCTCGACTTCATCCACAATCCAACAACTTATGGTAACAGCTGCATTACACCGCTAATTAACTTTAGAATCAGTATTTAATGCAATTTTTCAAACTGAACATATGTATCTCATTAACGGTGATAGGTTTCAATGAGACAATGAGTGCTTGCTGCGGACTGGGAAAACTGAGGGCCAAGCTTCCTTGCACGCCTCTCGCGCTATATTGTTCCAATAGAAATTCTCATGTTTTCTGGGATGTATACCACCCTACTGAGGCGGCTGCGCGTATTTTCATTACTAAACTCTTTGATGCTTCAGGAGATTATGTATCTCCCATCACGGTTAAGCAGCTACTTACTCTGTAGAATATATGAGATTGAGAGTCCTACCCTAGTCTCTCACCCTTACCATATGATACTCGTGTTATGTACTCAGTTTTGTAGAAACCAGTTTGTGTTTTCCACATTTTGCATAGATCTATGAAAACATCACTACTTGGAGAACAATTAAGGATTACAGCATTTAATCCAATTAAGAAAGCATTGGATCGAAGAGATCAAGGCGTAATTAATATACATTTAACACGATTAAATCAAGATCGGTTCACAGGTCCCATTGCAGAACTTCATAAAACAAGATTGATTTGATGTGTGGCATTATTTATACTGAACGAGAGCACCCATTGCTCCTAGAATTTGTTATCGGATCCTCATGCTTGTGCTAAATTGGTTTGGTTCAGCGTTCGTCTTCGCTTGGGTTTTCTTTGTCTTTCTCTTTGGATTGAAGATCCTTGAGAACGAGCGCTGGTACCACGAAATTTGCAACCCAATATGCAACTAGGCATACACCACTGCCGTCAAAAAGCATCAACATTCGTTACTTTTATCACAGTGAGCTAGTTGATCTCTCGTGAGAATGTTCTGATGTGAGGATACGTGAAGATCACACTATAAATTCCAATTAGAGTGTCTTCCCCACACGTGTGGTCCCACACAAAGTTCCAATTACAGCGTGGTTTCCACACGTTTTCACGTAAGGGAATCCTCGCATACATACAGAGACTTATCAATTACTATATGTATATAATTTATTGTAGGGTTATTGGCGCCTAAATACATGAACTTTTGGTATATTTTGATTTTTCACATGAACTTTAAAAATTGTCAATAAATCACGAACTTAACATCATTGTGATTTTCCCACAAATTGAAAAACGGTCAAAATTAAAAGCGGCGTGACGGTCGACGTGCGCTACTTCATCAAAACGACGTCGTTTATTTATCAATATATATTAATTGACGGTTACATGAACTTTGGTCTATTTTGGTTTTTCACGAACTTTAAAAATTTGTCAAATAATACACACTTAACATTATTGTAATTTTTTCACAAATTGAATGACGGTCAAAATTAAAGCTAATATAGCAAACGACGTAATATCACATTATTAAAGCGACGTCGTTTACTTGTACAATATGTATTTAAAAGATCTTAAATCACATTAACTTACACTCACACCGCATCCCACCCCATCCCAACTCTCTTTCTCTAACCTTAACTTACGATAAGGTTTGAGTTTATCGTTTTCTTATCTGATATGTATTAAAAATCTTAAATCCACCTTAACTCACACTCACACTCACACCGCATCCCACCCCACCCATCTCTCTTTCTCCAACCTCAACTTACGATAAGGTTTAGGTTGGAGAGGGTTATGAGGTGTATTTAAGATCTTTTTAAATACATATTGTATAAATAAAACGATGTCGTTTTAATAATGTGATATCACGTCGATTGTTATATCAGCTTTAATTTTGACCGTCATTCAATTTATGAAAAAAAATTACAATAATGTTAAGTGTGTATTTATTAACAAATTTTTAAAGTTCGTAGGAAAACCAAAATAGACCCAAAGTTCATGTATTTAACCGTCAATTAATATATATTGGTATAAATAAAACGACGTCGTTTGATGAAGTAGATCACGTCGATCGCCACGTCGGCTTCAATTTTGACCGTTTTCAATTTGTGGGAAAATCACAATGATGTTAAGTTCGTGTATTTATTGATAATTTTTAAAGTTCGTGGGAAAAACCAAAATATGCCCAAAGTTCATGTATTTAGACGCCAATAACCCTTTATTGTATGACACTGCATGACAGTAAGGATGAGAGACCAGAGTAGAGTCCGTCATCCCAACTAAGAAAAGAAAAAAGTGGGAGTTGGTGAAGACGAACCCTGTCTGAAGAAGAACCGACAGTTTGCCACCGGGCGGAGCAGTAGCAGCAAGAATAAAAGAAGGTGGCGCCCTGCAGATGTGAGAGGCATTAAGGAGAAGCAGTTGCCGTTGAGTTGTGGGTACGAGGTTTATGGGGCGGCCAGATTGTGTGTCTGTCTCTGTGCAGATAGAATGATAATGGTGGAGATGGATGGTTGATGGAGATCATCCCTGAATATAAGGATATGTAATGAAAATGAAATCTTTGTGGATAATGTCACGAAATGATGCATAGCTTTTGGCTTTTGTAAAACTAGTGCTTCAAGCGAGGCGGGGCGGGCTGGAAGGCCAAGTTTAGTTTTCGGGTTGGGCCGATGATTGTCGGGCTGCAAAATAATCCCGTCTGGGCATCGGGCCAAAGCATCTAAATGCTCTAGTTTTTATTTCTAAATTGAGAGAGAATTGAAATTTGTACCCGATCACACTTTATTTTTTAGAAAGAGAAGGAATATCACTAAGTTCTAAGTTTTGATAAATTTTCTTTATGACTTATTCTTGTTTAACTCTTAAATTTTGTTTCTTTCTAATAGTTGCTAGCAATATTGTATATTTTTCTGGCCACTTTATACACATATGCTTAAATGACAATTTGATGTTCTGGAAATAGAAGAGCATAACTCTAAAGGCATTGACTCTACAACGAAAAGGGTAATGGGTTTTTGTGGGTGGTGGAAACCGGTGTGAGAACAGAGTGGAGATGCAGGTTTCGTCTTTTTTAACTCTTCTGCAAAAGTACATTTTCAGGCAACTTTGATACACCTCCATGGTATTTATTTTATTAGTAATTTAGTACACATACATCTCATAAGGACGCTGGTTAAATAATACCTATTTTCAACTTGAAAAGAATAAAATATTACCAATATTTGGAGTGAATAAGCAAAATTCCCTTAGTGAAAATAAATAAAAGGAAAGGATAAACCAAAAATAAATTTTGTCTATAATTATAACACTAATCCCTCCGCCACCCACCTCTCCCAACCTTAATCTCCACCAAACCTGCAAACAACGAGCATCCCCCGCTGGCCCCTGCCCTACCATTCGCTCCGCTCTAGGAGATTTCTTTTCCCAAAAAATCTCGAGTACAACATGAAAACATCACTACTTAGATAATGAAAAAACGTGTAGCAAAGAAGAAACTGAAGGACAAGGTTACTCGGTTGACGACACTAAAGCATGGTTGACGACAATGTAGATGAAAAATGTGACTAGCAGTCACCTAAATGCAAGAAATGGAACTAGGAACTGGTCAAAATCATTCGAAAATAATGCCCATTTGCATAATGAGGATACTGTCTGCAGTTTATATTCAAGCAAGTGACAATGTCATGTTTTTTTAAGGCAAGATATCTTCAAAGAAAAGATGCAGATCGCCATTTGAAGTATCAAATGCCAACAACTTCTCGACAGCCACCTGCACCAATTTTGCACGCTTCAGTATGGGTTGATAGAAATAAACAATGAAGCTCAATGAAAACACACGTAATCGACACCTGATACTGCTGATCCTGAGCGAAAATGCTCTCATTAACAAGTCTCTCAGCATTCTTGTTATTTTCCATGGAAACAAGTAGGTATGCTGCTCTCTCTATAACTTTCTCAGAAACACCTAAATATATTCAGCAGCGCAAAACTTAAATCAGACTAAAATAAGCTCTTTCAACGACCATATCCTTTCAAAATATGGGATCTACTGAATAGAAATACACAGCACGATCCTGAATTATACAAAATCTTGGCAGGATAAAATCTCAGAGATGTACCAGCAAGTAGTGCACAGTGTAGTCCTGCATGACAAATTATAGCAATTAATATTTGGAAAAGAAATTGTGAATCTGTCTTCGCTTTGAGATGGTAGGTCACTCACCATAGCTAAGAAGTGCACGTCCAGGAACCAACCTGACAGGGCACAGAACAAAAATGTCAACAGAGATGGTCTCTCCATAACCGAAAAAAACAGTAAGGAAAATTAAGCATATTGGCTGGGTACAAGAACTAGGAAACCTGTAGTAGGATAAGCATTGTAAATACCAACGTGCATTGGGGCATTATGGCAGCCCACTCATATTTTTCATACCAAAATACAGAAATTAAAGAGGGAGAACTAGTTCTCATACATCAAAACTTATTTACTGGTTCAACAACTATGAACTTGTTTTACATTTCTTAAGTATGAGCTTTAGTTCTACACTTCATCAGAAATAGCATAAGTACCTATAGAGAAACACTATGTCTTCAACATCTGTGCATTTTTCATCTGGGCTCAGCACACTCATAGTGAAATACTTGATCTTGCTTGACTGCACATGTTACATGATGTTTGTATCATAAAACATCTAGAAAGTTGCATAAGCTCAAATTTGAAAATGTGAAACATGATAACAAAATATGCTACCTCCGGTAAATAACCATCTTTAAATATCTCACTCAAGTGAGTAGACAGCAAAACCTACAAAAACATGGAGAATCTAGATATGACAGACAAGAAGTTGCTTGAATATAGTTGGGCATCCTCCAGGAGATTGCGTAGGAATCTATTACAAGTTTTAAAACCAAGCAAATATTAGAACGAAGTTTTGTAACCAACTAGCAAATACTGCCATATTAGTGAGGATAGGTCAGTTAGAAGGTTTATACATAGTAGGATATGAAATAAGATATATTGAACTCTCAGAATATACTTTTGGTGATAAATCAAATATATCACATGTTGTAGCAGATAATAAATTTACCATTCCACGCACGTTTCGCAACTACAACAAACCTCTTAGTTATATACAGTAACAATCATGACCTGGCTTAACAAGGTAACATGGAAGCAAGGACTTCATTCTTCACCAAGTAGTTCCTCTGACCCATAATAGATAGATCAACTTGGGTTATCATGCAGTTCTACAGGGAGTTTCAAAATACATATTTTAAAAATATTTAAACAATTGTCTTAAAAAAATTGGGTGAGTTAAATGGGGTAGGTCACCTCATCAATTTGAACCATATGGGCAAGGCTTCTCTGTTTTAAAGAAAAAAGATATACAAGATGCCCTAACAACTGAATGGAAGTAATAAAAATGTCTGATGAAGGAAGTAATAAACAGTTTCCTTTAACCTGAGATGAAAAAAAGGGAGCCAATAGCAAACCTTTGGGGGATTATCATAAGAGGCAAAATAATTTATGGTGCCACCAAGGAGACCAATGCCATCTGGAATTGACATCAAGGATGTTAGATAATAGCAACAGCAACCTTAAAATACTAAAGAGTCCTACATTCTTGCAGTAGCTAACCTTCAGAAAGTGTTCCTTTTCCAAATTCATCAACCAGACACAAAGACCGAGAACTGGCATGCCTGAAGGAAATGTATGAAGTAATTCATAGTTCCAAACTACAAGTCACTTATGGAATAATCCTCAAAGCATTTAAGGAAAAAAAACTGATGTTTAAGATCTCAATGGATATAATTTTATCAATTTAAACTTACATACCTCAACATCATGCCAATTTGTTGGAGATCAATCATAAATGTAGATTGTTCAGCAGTCATATACTTGCTTCCCATCGCACAGAATATCCTGATTTAACAGATGGAAGCATTAATTATTCTCCCCAAACAAAATAAACAATTGTGACCAGGGAAGGACGACCAATCAAGAATACTAGAAAATTAAGGATGGAACCTATCAGTCACACCCACTGTTGCTGCATCTGCTGGTACAAAACTTCCAATATGGGAAAGGAAAACAATCAAGGCAACCTGAGATGGAGAGGTAAACTTTAAAATACAAAATAATCTCATCCAGTTATCAATAATCTTCCAATCATTTGACAATGCCCAATAACCAATTTGCTGTAAATAGAAAAATACTAGATATTCCAGAATCTATATGGACTTAAACAAAAAACACTATAGGAAATCTTGATCTGTTGTAATGGTCCAACTGTGCAACATTACACTTGTAAATACACATTTCCTGACATAAGATCAGTTCGTTTATTACTCTAGACTTCGTTGAATCGTATGATCGGACTAGCCACTCTCCTGATGTCTATCCCAGGTTAAATTTGAATGTGGATTCATGTAGAGACCCTCACAGAAAACATAGCTACTAGATAGAGAATACCTCCCATAGTGAACTATCAATGTGTCAGACGTCATTATGTGTTGTAATATGTTTGCAAGTATTTGCAGCCTTAATGGTGAATTTACTAAGCGAATTTCATAAGCTTCAAACAGAGACTGAACCAAATATCTTAGTGAAATGTAAGGGAAAAGTTTAGGAGTTTCTATTAACCTGCTTTATGTAGATGCTTTTTCCAGAATAATTCGGCCCACTAATGATACTGATTCTTCCTGAATATCCATGATCTCTCTTTAATAGCCAATACTAGTTATGAAACCAAAAACTGATCAATTAGCAGGGAAAGTTTGTCAAAACCACCTTCATCCATAATTATTGTATCATTTGGTATAAATGCATCGACAGTCATTTCCTGCAAAACATGCCTGATGGCAAGAAGAATAGAGATATATAAAATCTTCTGAATGCAAATAAATGTAAGCAAAGTCCAATTTATAGGGCATAACTACTCAAACCTTCCGTTTCTTATATCAAGCATGCTTTCTGAAGTCAAAATGGGCCTCACATAGTTGTTCTGATGAGCAACTAATGCTAATGACAAAGTGCTAGAACAATCAAATACTAATCAGAACAAGGGGCAGACTAGAAGGAATAACAAGGAGCTCATAAAGAAAATCCATAACATTGAATGTGCCAGAAAAATGAAGTAAACTAACCAATCAAGCTCAGCTGCAAAATTAACAGCTTTGAGTAGTGGAACATAGAATTCAAGAATATGCATGATGAGGTCTCTGGTAATTGCTCTCTCCATGTCTTGAGAAAAGAAACAAAAGAACAGAGGTAAAGCACCAGAGATGGGTACGCCAAGTGATTAAAACTACACTGGTTGCAGAAGTAATTGCCATAAAAAGCAGAGGAACCTTGACTAACTAAGAAGTTTTGACCATTTGTCTTAAAGCTCATGCTCAAAGTCAATATAGTATGTATGCTTTACCATACTACCTAAATTTCTTGCTAGGGATAGGCAAAAGCTACAAGAAACATTAAGGTCAGATTCATATAGACTTCTGGTCAACTTACCTAGAATTTTGTGATATACATCTCCAAGAAGGTTATCCAGTTCCCGTGTCTTTGCAGTGCGATAGAAAAATTTCTTGGAGTCTCTATCTTCATCAGAGAACTATGAATCACCAGAAATATGCAAATGCAGGTGAGATAAGAATAGGCTGTTTTGAGTCGAAACGATAAACTACTATGTTATGACTTACAGCAAATTCAAAATCCTGAAGTTTCTCCAGAACATCATCATCAAGTTTTTCTTCAAATATGCACATTAAGTAGCCTACATCATGTGCAAAATTAACATTTTGTGTAAATAAAAATCTCAACAAAAATCTAGCAAAACTAGTCTTTCAAAAAATAAAATCTACTTGCTCCATACCATTCCTGAAAACTAGAAAAGAGGAAACTCATTGAAGCTTTATGGACTTTGGGAAACAATAAATGACAATCAAATTAATTTAGTTATTTGTCTAAAAGAAAAGAATAAGAAAAAACTGCACCTGATCCTACAGAAAATTTAATTACTTGATTGCAAGAAGTGTCTCATTGACTGAAGGTTTGTTGTTAAAAATTTAAATTTCTGTCACCATAACGAAATGGAAAGTCACGAATCCATCATCTCAGACCAACCTATTTGATGTATATAAACAATACAAGGAATGAATTTTTCCCCAGACATATAAGGCAACCGGGCAAGTTCCAATGATGACACCTGTAGGTGCAGGTAATATCTTTATGTCAACTTCATTGTTTACATCCTTATTAACATGATAAGCAGAAAATATAGCACCTCTTCAAGAAATTCAGGCAATTCCTCATATATTTGCCTCAACTCGTCCAGCTGCATGGAACGTAGTCATTAAACTATAACAAACAAGGAGGAAAAAGGGAAACTACAATGATCTGAAGGTTCAGATTAAGATTTGTAAATCTGCTTCATTACAGTGAAGCTTTCTCACCTCCCCACAGAAGCTGTCTTTCACTAGTGTCTCATAACCCTTTTCTTTACTTCGATTTAGATCTATAACTCCAATAACCTACAAAAGGTTCGAGTAAACATAAAAAGCTAATAAATCAAATACAGTATAGCGACATCAGAGATGATATTGGTCAGCAATATAATATGGAGAACCAACACTCAGAAATAAAGATAGGAGAAAACTGCACCTCTTCATTCTTCAGGGTTAAAAAGCTCTACATAACTTCTTAAACTATAACGGGAAAAAATGAAGTCATCTAGAGTCAAGTGATTACTGATTAGTCTGTTTAAAACTAAGCGAATCACCTATCACATGAATACTGCTTATCATTAATTTTGAAAACTAAAAATACTTAGATAATTACTCAGACACTACAACTTTTGAATTGAGCACCTGATCATTTACCCTGAGTGATCAACATTGTGATGCATCTTTATAGTAGTTCGTTTTTCGTAAATCCTGTAGCACATTATATTCATACAAGCCTCTATCTTAATGGTTTAAATTTTCTGACTCAGGCATAACATTGAGATTGGACAGCTACACAACTACTTTAGTCCTTTCAATTACTTGTGGTGTCTCAAAATTAAAGATCATAGCTAGTATCTCTTATACTTATTCCCCTTGAGGGCTACATGAGTTTATCACTAGGAACTTAAGCAGCTAATAATCTCAAGTTGTCTAGGGCCTACCCTTGTACTAAAAACATAATATCCTCTTAAGTAAAAAAAAGTTTATTTTCAAGAAATACAGCTACATAAAATATTATATTTGATGCTCAGATTCTTGGTCATTGTTTTCGCAGTAAAAAATGAAAGTTACACGAAGTACTCACTCTTTCAAATTTTAACGAAAAGACAACAGTTCGCATCAAGAACTAACATAGAAGTAATACTAAAGACCAATACAAACTACTGAAAGCAAAAATGGCTTGACAGCAATCAAAGAAGAAAAACATATGGGAAAGAAAATAACCCATACCAGTTCATAGACATAGGCCAGATCTGCAGAGATATGAAGACCAGCCTGCAGTGTAGAAACAATTTTCTAGAAGTCACAATATTTTGGAAAAGTAGGATAGATTGAGAAAATTGGGTTTGGTAATTAAAATAATGATCAGTAGTAGCAGTTACACCTTCTCAATGATGTCCAAGTTCAAATGCTTCAATTGCTCTTGGAGTGTTTCAGAGATACCTACTTCAAATATCTTGTTGATGTGCAGCAGTGAGCATATGCTCTGGTAAACAAAATACTTTCCATAATGATTTCACAACAAAGTTCATCCAAAAGTACAAGTATTACTTGGTGAGTTGAGGCAAAATTCTATCCTACCCTTAGAAAGGTGGCCCAGTCACTATTTGTACATACAGAACTTGGAGAGTTAATTTTCTGTAACAAATGCAAATACATCTAAATTAGAACTGCAAAAAGATAGATCAGATGGCAAACATCACAGAGAAAACAATTTCCCTAACAACCCCCCTACACCTATAAAAGAGGGAAAGAATGACCAAGCGGGATGATAGTGAAAAATAAATGGAAATCATGTCCATGCTTAGTATGCTATAAAGAGATCGCCATAATGATAGTTGTATTGCTGATTTTACTTACATAATAAAGATAACATGGGCATAAAAGTGTTAGATACATTCACCAGAACAGCCGAGAGAAGACTATTGCACCTTGAGTATGTTAGGAATATCTTTCACAGACTTCAGGGTTTGACGTATAGAAATCATAAACTCTTCAGCACCAACAAAGAAAGATATCTAGATTTACTGAGAGGAGAAGTTGCAGGAAGCTCATAAGCATACATAGTTCATACTCAAAACACGACCTAATCAGAGATGAGCATGCAGAGTTCACACCAGAAAAGAACTTGATTTTAGTAAAAGGCATATGGAAACTACCATTGCTAATAAGAAACAATATTCATGCTTGAAATATCCAAATCAGGAAGATTCATGCGTGGAACACTTATACTTTCATCAGCATTCAGTGGAAATCATCATTAAAATACATTATAGTTTGCTCATTCAAAGCTGTCAGCCTAATGGAGTATATAGTGTTTTTGCCATGTTGACCACTTCACAAGTCATATGAACAAAACTAAGCAAATTAAAACATCATACAGATGTGCCTAGACAAGGATACAGTATCAAGACGAACGTTAAGCTTTTCAAGGTCCACTATTGGCCTCAGGAACCAGCTCCTAATCAAATGGAAACATTAGCTGAAAACTCAGCTAGATAAGGCAGTTGCTACATCAGTTAGGAGTTATCTTACCTTAATAGACGTCTTCCCATGGGTGTTACACACTGAAATATGCAAAACAATTAGTTCCAATGACTTTTTTCTTTTTGTCTTGCAATCATCTGATGGGATATCATTCAGCAAACATAAATAGAGAAGTCTCACAAGACCTTATTCATCATGCCGTATACAGAGAACCTGCAGTCAGTAACATCAGTAAACACTTTGTGAACATGTGTTCTTTTCTCTCAACTTTATTTGGCTCTATCTATGCAGCTATGCTTGTACGGCTCGGATAATTAACAAACAGAAAATCAAGAGCATATTTCAGATTTTACCCTTCCTTTGATCTACCAATGCCCATATGGCTGGGATGCTTGTCAGTTTGAAATATTTGTAGTGCCTCGTGAGCAGCAGAATCAACTTTGAGGAAATTGTGTCTGATCTTTTTGTTAAGGTGTACATCTCAACATATTGAGACTAACTTATCTTAATATTTAATAAAAAATGCATAGATATATTATGAAAGAACTTACCCTAAGTTAAATTGAAGTCTTGGAGACTGCAAAGATACAGTGAAATTTCGGAGATTGAATTTATTGCAATTGATGGGTCCACACTCTCTTTCTGTTCAAGAGTGTCTACTATCCTCTCATTCTCCAATATAGCAAGAAGTCCCCCACTGACGCGAACTTCAACATCACTTCGGATGTCCATCATGGAACTAAGCTATTCAACAAAATAACAAATCAACTTGCAACAGAAGATCAAATGAGAAATAAATCAATATTCCGACAACTTGAGCCTGGGATTAAATGTGTATATGCTAAGTTGTCAATTCTTATTGTTATAAGCTCAGTCGCAATATTTTAGTATGTATTGGAGAATTTGGACATCCAGAGACCACATTTGGCGTTCGGCAACAAGGGCAATCTCCAACAATCACGGACTCTTGACGGAGATTGGTTACTTAACAAAGGTGCCAAAAACCAAAGAAAAAAGCAAAGAAAGATGAGGCATTGCCACATTGGTATTGCAGGTAAACACTTTTCTACATGCAATGCATATATGATTTAACTATCACTAGAAATAATTAAAATAAACTCAAAGAGAGATGGATATTTGGATTATTCTATTCAGTATAGACATTGCCATCTACCCTTATAGTCTCTGGTGTAGAGTTGTCAAATTATAAGGTATATCATGTGTAGAACAATAAAATATAAAGATATGTAGGAAAAAAGTATAGAGACATGTAGGAGAAAAGTAGTAGTTATTTTTTTATTGATCACTGCATAAAGCATCTATATATAATACAAGATACTAAGGTAGATTGGATACATAACCAATGTGGGATAGTATTCTATAACACTCCTCCTCAAGTTGGAGCATATATATCGATCATGTCCAATGTTGTAAAAAGCGTGAAGCGGGAGTGAGGCGTTTACATTTTTGGTAGTGGTAAGCCTCGAGGCGGTATGCGTAAGCCTCGACAATAAAGAACAAAAAAATCCAAAAAATTATAAATAAATTATTACAGATTTACAGAAAGCTATTATGTATGCAGTATGTTCACAGAAAGCTATTAGGTTAGCCTATTAGTATTAGTGTATTACTCACTGTTGCGAAAATCTAGTGACTGCTATTATAATTACTAGCTAAAATTTGGGAGGTTATAGTAATAATACAGTAATACTATGTATTACTATTATAATTACTAGCTAATATAATTACTATTACTGGAAGCTATTAATATAATATAATAATTTGTATGTTCACAGGAAGCTAGCTATTAGTCTATTAGCATTACTATTTTACTGGAAGGCTGAAAGCTATTAATTTATGTTCACACATACACTATTCACGTCAGTTCACTCACACAGACACAACACAATTCATACTGTCATACATACATGACTAAGCAGTAAGTCTAATATAATATAATATAATAATATTTTCACTTTTTCAAGACACATGCACACAAACACCACTCACACAGACACATGCACTGATGCACACACACACGACACATGTCAATTATTATAAGATATATCTGTGAACTAAGTCAGTGTATGTCTATAGTATAATAATTTTTTGACTTTTCAAATTCAGACACATTCACACAAAAAATGACTCACCCAGACGCAAACACACACAATACAGAAACGAGCTCACTCTGTGAAAAGCTAGAAACATAGCTCTGAAAATAAAAACACCTTACGTGCGACGGCGCCGTGCTGTAGCAGTGACCGGCGAGTGGTGACGGCACGGCGCGGCGCGGCGCGGCACGGTGCGGCGCGGGGTTGCGCGGTGTTAAGAAGAGGAGAGGTGCTTGTTGGAGGATTTAATTTCTTAAGCTTCTTCAGTTCTTCTTCCAGCCCTAATTTTTGTTATTAATGTTAAATTAGGGTTGGGCTCCTCTAATTTTTATCTGAATTTCATATGGGTTCTTTCAATTTGGGCTGAAAACCAAAATTAAACAACAATTTTAAGCTTTGCGCCTCACTTACGCCGCAGCCAACATTCGCCGCCTCAGCGCACCGAGGCGCACCGATGCGGTCGGTGAGGCTCGCGTATGGGGTTTCCGGATGGAGGCGGTCGCCCCGGGGCGATTTCCGGCCGCCTCGCCTTGAGGCGCGCCTTGAGGCGGCCGCCTCCAGCGATTTTCGCAACAGTGATCATGTCTAGCTTGATACAAAGTTTTGAGAATCGATTCCTCCTCAAGGAATAAAGAAGACATCAACAATAATAGTAATAGTAGAAATGCAAAGTTGTAATAATGACCGAGCAAAGTCGGTACAGTTGGTTGTGGTAGAAGAACAAAATTGCAGCGGCAGCGACATGCAGAAACCGAATAAAATCAGTAGAGTAGTTGGTAGTAGCAATCGAGCAAAGTCGATATGGCAGTTGGCAGTAACTGCAGCAGTGACAGGACTGCGGCAGTGGAGACAAGTTGAAACCGAACAAAATCGGCTGGGCAATTGGTAGTAGTAACCAAACAAAGTCGGTACAACAGTGACAGCAACATGAGTTTGCTTTAAACAAAATAGTTGGTAGTAGCAATCGAGCAAAGTCGATAGGGCAGTTGGCAGCAACCGCAGCAGAGAGGACTGCGGCAGTGAAGACAGGTAGAAACCGAACAAAATCGGTAGGACAGTTGGTAGTAGTAACCGAACAAAGTAGGCAGGGCAGTTAGTAGTAGTAACCGAACAAATCGAGACAAAGCGGTGACAACAACATAAGTCTGCTTTAAACAAAATAGTAGAGTCAGAGCAGAGTGGCGCGATGGAGCAAATTAGGACCGAGTGGTTCTGGCAGCAACGACATAGCAAATTAGGGCAGAAAGGGATTAGGGATTCGTCCCCGCTCCGATACCATGTAGAACAATAAAATATAAAGATATGTAGGAAAAAGTATAGAGACATGTAGGAGAAAAGTAGTAGTTATTTTTTATTGATCATCTGCAATCATGTATAGACAATATTAAATGGCTTCATGTTAATTAAAAGATGTACTACGTACTACATAGACGAGGTAGACCCAACACAAGTCGTGACTTACTCTTGGGTGTGTATACAATTTAGCTGACAGGAAATCATGAATACTGACAGGTGAAAACTGGAAAGTTAATCTCTAGTGTAACACCAAGACACGCTGAAACAATTGAGAGTGCTAAAAAACACAACATTAAATGAAGCCAAAATTTCAACTTACAAAAGAGACCCTTTCCTTGATATTTAACCCTTCATCCATCCCGGCAACACGCAGGTACATTAGTCTGCTTCATGCAATATAGGCCAAAAAAGAGACAAAAAAAAGCTATTACAAAAAGGACGTTGCCAGAACAAAGTAGTCAGTTCCAAAGATTTAAAGCACAAAATAAAAGTTCATCATTTATATGAAAACCATTAACCACTTATAAGATCCTTCAAGCCCTGCTCTTTTCCCCAAGAACAAACGAAGATTTCATCACATGATTTTTAGGATAGCATATTAATTTTGTACCAGTATGCACCTTATAGAACTTATAATCAGAAACCCCCTATCCTCCGACATAACCAAACTGATCAGATTGGAAAATCATTCTCACTTTGGACGGATGACTTGCTTGATCAACTATAAATGAAAGAAATCTCCAAAATAAAGAATAAGGATGCAAAGTTCAGCCATCAGGAACACTTGATCAGATTGTATCAGATGTTCTAATCTTCTACTCAAGTTCATTGGTCAATATATCTTTCTAGAGATGCAACATAGGCAGCATATTATAACTCATGTTTTTCATGAGAAATCGAGATGAAAAGATTAACATCACTGAAGTTAGCCACAATAGCTAACAATGTCATTAAGAACATACTGTGAAACAGCTAATGGTAAAACTCAAAGTTTGGGCAAAGATAGAGTTACAAAATTTCTGCTATTTTCGTTTTACCTGTGCCATGCTTGCTCATAGGTGAATAATGAACTTTTTACAAGCTTCACCGTTGGAGCTTCAGTGTCCCCCTCTGCTTAACTCATGAAATTATATAATAGAAAAAAAAAATGGCGCCAGCTGAGAGTTGAATGAGATATCAGTTATTGAGCTGTGTACCATTGCTTTGTAAAGCATTCAAGAAGGACTGTTCACTCTTAGTGCTGGTATAGATAATGCAAGGCTGAGCTTGATATTTCACTACATTGACAGAGAGCAAGAAAATTATATGTAAATTGCACAAAACCAGAGTTGAAAGCTACTTGAACATTTTCTTTTCAAGTACCCATCTGAACCATAGGAAAATCTTCGTCCTCATCTTCCCAAAACTCCAGAACATGGAGTTGGCATATACTGGAATCATAATATGAGATTCCAACCCTGTTAAAAGGTAACAATCACATTAATGATTTGTAAACTAATAAAATGATTCATGAACTACAGAGGGTTACCTTCGACCATGCATGATGCATGCCATATAAACCTGCCACATGAAGGAAGGACACAGAACAATTTATGAAATCAAGAAATCTCTATAACTCACATCAAAATGTGCATTGATAAAGCCTATTGAAGTAGGATCAAGCACAATGAAAGAAGGCAACGGAGAATAACTACTTTTTGAGTGTGATTGAAATTTATAATTGTGTGACTAGATTCAGCAAATTGAAACATGAAGGAATGTTAGCCGTTGTATGGAATTAAACAAATGAAAAATCTCCAAATATTTTATGTCCGACATTTATATGATGAAATTGCTCTTCCATTTGCTCTTTCAACCACAGCCGGAGCTAAAAATGTTAATCCAATCAGAAGCAAAAATACAGAAAATCAGTTGATAGAGGTATTAGCGGATTGGTATCGAACGACGGCATCGTAATAGTTCACGTTTGAAGCTCCACCAAAAACAAATTCCAAATCACTGCGAAGATATAGACATCAGAAACAGAGAATGGAAGAAAACCTGAGGCTGCGCATCTGTTTCGTCAACCTCTTCCATTATTTCGAGCCTGAATCTGTACACCGAAGCGCAGAGAGAGAGAGAGAGAGAAACTTTGAAATCTGGCAAGACAAGTTCGCGCGTTTTGTTTTGAAGCTAGCTGGCGCGTCTTGTAACAGCAGAGTGACCGCCTTTTTGATCAGGGAGAAGGGGTGACTCAAATTATTTGAATGGTAATACAGCATTTTAATTATAATTAATACTCATCCATCTCATTTAATTCCATTAAAAATGAATAGGATCTAAACTTTTGAAAGGGATAATTATTTCTTTAAATATAATGAAATTTTTATAATGAGACAATCAAAAAAAAAAACGAACATGTTGTTTGAAGTTATAATAAAACAATTGTCAGAATAATCGAAACTGTTTTGGTTCCATTATCGAACGACCTTCTCCTTCGTCAGACCGTCTCACGCTCTTTGCCACTATTCTCCCTCGCCGCACACCCGACTCAGACTAAACCATGGCCGACCTGACTGAAACAAAACTCCCAACACTGAATGAAAATCAAACAATTCCGTCGATTAAAAACTAATGGAGGTTAGAATACGATAGAAAAATTGAAAATATGGCTACTATTGTAGTACTATAATTAGTAGTATATGATATTTTAGAATACATACCATAGTTTGAGGTATATTGGATAAATTTTTATAGTTACAATTCAAATATATCTATCATATTTAAACTACTTTTGAAGTTTTGATGATCCTTTTGATGCCACGTCCTCTTTGCTTTTGAGCCATTTGGCTTTCATTTCCACCTCTTCTCATTCTTTGACCAAATTCAAAAGGATAGTATAGTGCATTCATAATGATAAGTGCAGATAAATTGCTGAATATTTTATATCCAATTTTATGTCAATGCTTATACTATATCACATTAATTTATACGTTAATAAATCAAAATAGTTATTTTCATATTGTAAAGCTAATAAATAATCACAAAGATAATAAGTGATCATTTTCTTAGCTTAAAATCATTTCTTAGCTTAAAATCAAAAGTAAAAAGTTTTGTGGTTGTAAATTATAGGCAAAATATAGTGAATTCAAAACTAAGAAGCTTTTGTGGTTGTGAATTGTAGGAAAATTGTGATAAATTCATAAATAAGGAGCTTTGTGGTTGTTAATTATTATAATAATAAGAATAAAATTGTACGAGTAGCTATTTTTTGTCTTAATAGCTAATCTCCCATCTCATTATTGTTAATTGGTTTGTATTGCTCTTTGGTTGTCCTATTATTATTGGCAAATACCATAAATGAAATGAATTTTACATTAAAAAGTATCTTGAAACTTCGCATCACACTACTTTACATACAAAACATAATCTTTTCTAATCCACACTGATACGATCCTCGCTGGTACGAAGGATCTATCGACACGCGAACGGAAGAACGAACAAGATGGAATATCCCAAAACCTCGAATCTAACTCTCAAGTGATATAGGTCAGTATTTCGCCTATACCCTAACTAGATAGTTGACGCAGCAACTCAGAGACGATGAATGACATACGAACGAGGGATGAATGTCTCGTCGATACGTCGATAATTGAATTTCTTGGCAAATGCAAGAAAATTCAAGAGCTAATGAAGAGAGAATAAAACTCACATATATTCGTAAATCAAAAGTGAATATTTTCAGATGCTTACAAGCCTTTATATAGGTGAAAATAAAGAACCATAATCCTTGTCAAATAAGGATTCCTAATCAAAACAGAAAATAAAGAACCCTAATCCTTGTCAAAGAAGGATTCCTAATCAAAAGAAAACTAATTAATATAAGAGACCTAATTAAACTAGGATACTATTTAATCTAACATTTAAATGGGTTGCGAAAATAATTAAAACTAAAAACGTGGCCCACAATATCAAGTAATGGGTGAAATATCGACTCCATCATTCTCCTCTTGAGAAGGATTTGTCCTCAAATCCAAGTCATCACCTATATCAAACGAACTCACCCACTTCAATTCACTAGCCTCGCAAGATACCAAATGTGGAATCCAAATTTATATCCACCAGGATAAGCCTCCATGGCAATGTGGGATGCATCATCCCACCCCATAAGACCCGATCGCCTCACCGGCGATCCGCGAACCCTATGAGACACCGACCCAATGGAAGGTCATCTCGATACCAAATGATACGATCATCGCCGGTATGAAGGATCTATCGACACGCGAACGGAAGAACGAACAAGATGGAATATCCCAAAACCTCGAATCTAACCTCAAGTGATATAGGTCAAGATTTCGCCTATACCCCAACTAGATAGTTGACGCAGCAACTCGGAGACGATGAATGACACACGAACGAGGGATGGATGTCTCGTCGATACGTCGATAATTGAATTTCTTGGCAAATGCAAGAAAATTCAAGAGCTAATGAAGAGAGAATAAAACTCACATATATTCGTAAATCAAAAGCTGAATATTTTCGTATGCTTACAAGCCTTTATATAGGCTGAAAAATAAAGAACCATAATCCTTGTCAAATAAGGATTCCTAATCAAAACAGGAAAATAAAGAACCCTAATCCTTGTCAAAGAAGGATTCCTAATCAAAACAGGAAACTAATTAATATAAGAGACCTAATTAAACTAGGATACTATTTAATCTAACATTTAAATGGGCTGCGAAAATAATTAAAACTAAAAAACGTGACCCACAATATCAAGTAATGGGCTGAAATATCAGACTCCATCACACACTCCCAAAAGTAACGAGCCAAGAATAACACGAATGATTGAGTATTTTTATCTTTACAATAACAAAATGATTATTTTATTAATAAACTCATATATATGAGTTCCTTATATGATATTCTAGTAGGTTCTTTTTTCACATAAGACGGAATATAACACATACTTTATGTAGTATGCTATACGTTGAAGCAGTAGTTCACTTTTATATATGATCACATTGCACTGTGTTCCCGAATTGATTAAACATGTACGAATAGCCGCATGCATATTAGCTTTTTCCACCGTATTTTGAAGATGAGAGCGGAAACGGTACTTATAAAATGAAAAATTGATATTGATCAACATTAGTGGTATAAAGAGACAAAACTAGTAAGTGAAGTTGCAGTTAAATGAACAGGAAATAATTTGAGAACATTGCTTGAAGATCTGTAACTTCTTTTCATAATTATATTGAAATACAAATTACACAATAATATTGACACTTGCTCATGAGCATTCAATTAATAGTATTACATTTCCAGACCAAACTAATACTCATTACGTAAGTGGAAGGTTGGATAATGAGCTTAATTTTCATCATGGGATTCCACCTCCAATACCTCCACCACTACCAGCTCCTCCACCAAATCCACCCCCTGCGCCACCACCCAATCCACCGCCACCGCCACCGCCACCTCCGAAACCCCCTCCCCCTCCTCCGCCAGCACCCCCACCAAGTCCAGACCCACCACCAAAACCGCCGGATCCCCACCGTAATACCCCGCATTCCTCAGAGTGTAGATTAACTCTTGATTAAGAGTTATGAGAAGGGCATTGCATCCTTAAGAAAGATTTGTTAATCTAGAAGCTTTTATATTAAGCTTCGCATCGACAAAAATAGAATTTGAGATTTATTCGAAATCGATTCGAGATAGAACCTAAGATAAGATTCTTAGGTCTTGTTTAGAATAAGAAGACCTAGTTTCCAAGGGTCTTGAGATGATAGATACATGCTCAACGAAGTTTTGATTTCATAAAATGGAGAATTTCAAATCTTTGTTTTTGTGATATCGGCATTTGCCGATTAAACCATAATCGTCGGCTGAATGTCTAAAATGGTTTTTGAAGACAAAAATGTTTTTACAATCAAAGTTTGATGTTTATAATATGTTATTTCAGTTTTAAAAGAGAATTTCAAGTAGAGAGCATTTTATTAGAAATTGAGTTTTGAAATCGGAACGTTATGGATTAATAGTATGTATTTATAACATTGGTATTATTTATAGAGAAGTGTACATTTTTGTAATTTTCTATAACATGATTATTCATCATGTTTTAAAGAAAAGAAAATGGAGAATTTTGTAGAATTCTCTAGAAAGTGATGAATAATCACTTAATAAAGAAAATGAAAAATGAAATAAAAATTTGTGGACAATTATAAATATGCTACTATTCACCTTCTTCATTAATTTTTTCTCCTAATTTTCGAAATTACACACACTACACACACTAAATTTTTGAAAATTTCATACTCCAATTTTAGAAGATCCAACCGTTGGATTTTCGATCCGTCTTCGATTTCAGGTATATTTCTAACTTTAGAACACATCTATGGTTTGAAATTTTGAAAAATATAATATTTTGAGCATGCTATGTTTTCGGTCATTATGATGATTTTTGAAAGGATATGTTGTTGTTTGAATAATTCATGATTCTATGTTCGATTTATTGCCGACGTGTTGTTTAACGTTGAAATTTTAAGCATATGTATATCCTTTGAGATTTTGATGAAATTTTCGAAAAAGGGGAGGTCTTGATCTTGAATACATGATGTTGATATGCTTGATATTCTTTCATAAATGTGTTGATGAGTTGATATAAATATGTTTTGAGTAAGAAAACGTTTGAAATCGAACATATGCAAAATTTCATTTGGCGAAACCCTAGCCCTCTTATGTTGGGATTTTGATTTTATATGATCATTTTGAGTTCATATTTGGGTTCTATGATATGAATAAAGCTAAAATGATTTATTCGAATTTTCGCCGACGATTCGAAAGTTGAAAATTTTAGTTTAACGTAAAGTTTGTGTTTTCAACACTAAAGCTTTGATCCTTGAGTTTTGATGGTTGATTGGTGATATTTGATGATAGTTGAGCATGTATAGAGGTTCGTCTAAGATAGGCTACGTCTTGCGCAATTTTTGAAGTTGGACATAAACTATGTCTTAAGGGGTCGTAAGGCTTTTGGCTAAGGTTGAATGGTTTAAGCTTATTATCAAGTTTTCTATGCTCGTTTAGTCATATGAGACTTCGTTAAGTCTTTTTATATGTTAAGACGTTAGAGGATGCAATGACCCGAATGTTTATTGACCTTAGCGTCTTGTGTATTGAAAAGATATAGTCGTGTTGACGACTAAGATAAAGAGTTATCTTCTTGTTTGATTTCAGGGTATGCTTATATGCTACTCTATGTTATTGATGCCCCAAGTGAGAAGAAGAAAGAAATGGAAGAAGAAGGTACAGTCCTGAGTGATTGTTACCAGGTGGGTATAAATATTTTCTAATATGATATGCTTATGTTTTTATGTTTTCAAACCGAAATGAATTTCATTATGAGCAAAATTTCAAAGTTAAATGACTTGCTTGTTTTGAGCATGAACATGAGCATGATGCATTACCTATCCACGGAAATGAAAGAAAGAAAAGAAAGAGATGATAAAGAGTATGGCCGTGGCATGGTACCTTCGGGTCCATCAACACGGTATGTTATGATGTTTGAGATTTACCGACGTCGGATAGCGACCTTCGGTCATAGCGTGTTTGAGAAGGAGGCCTACTTCTCAACACATAGACAAAGTCCGTGGATATGGAAAGAGAAAGTTATCGGCCGACATGAGAACATGCATATGCATATTTTATGATGATGCTAAGAATTGAAAGCAAGTAAGTAAATGTTTATGTTTATTATGATGCATGCACGGGTTATTTCACTAAAACCCCTGTGCATTGCTAACGTTATGGCAAGTCAATCATATAGCCCTAAGGGCAATGTTTTAATGTTTTTGGCGAATACCCACTGAGTGCATTTTTGTACTCACGCCCGCATGTATTTTTAAACGTGCAGTTGAGCTCGAGAGGATCTTTGAAATCGAATCTTTGCAAGCGAGCTTCTAAATGTTTGACTCATGATGAAAAGTTTAAATTGTTGATGTTAATCATTTGAGGTTATCATGTTTTGATGCCCCGAGTTTTATGTCTTCATACATAATTCTCAACCACACTTCTCGCGCCGAACTTTGGCCTTCAATTGCTATTATGTTTTGCTATGCCAAATCAACCGACCTAATCTTGATAACGGTCATTAGTTTGTTGTTATGATCTCGGCATCGTTGTTACGTTGCCGACTTGCTTATGAAAATGTGGATTCATTGAAATGCCTTATGAATAAGGATTTACTTGAAAGTTCAGAATAGTTTTGTTAGACCCAATAAGATGTATATCATGTCTTGGGCATGTTGTCGAACCATACTTTGAAACATCAAAAGATTTTTTTTTTTTTTTTTATTGTTGTGAAAACATTTCTTAAATACATATATTCTTAGTATGGTTATCCTTTTGTAATTATTGCCCTCAGCCGTTGTTAGTTTTCATTCAATTCTTCGTTTTGGTTTGAAAACCTAAACTTAAACTTTTGTTAAACTTCCTGTCATTTCTTTGATCATAAAATGTTTGATTCCTTAATGACGGAAGTTGATGTCACATGTCGTATTTGAGATGTATTATTGGTCAATTGTTCTTATTGATTATCGAAAGTTCTTTCTTAACCCACGCCACGGTCCAATTACTTGACTAATTACTTGGTTAAGTAGTCAATGCGATGTAATTATATCGAGTAAGGTTTGAATTCGAACCTATGAGCCTTTGTTAACTTGTGCGGTTTGTGCACAATCTTAAATTCGAGCTTGTAAATCCTGTGAATTTTTGCACGGTGAGCATAGTTTTAATTACGAACATGTAAATCCTTGTGAATCCTTGTGCAACAGACGTTGTCTCGAATTCTAAATTCACTTAATCTTTGTAAGTCTTGTGCGTTTGTGCACTTTGAGCATATGAATTCTTTGAATGACTGTTTGAGAATTTATGTTTATGGAGTCATTTGTTTGACTCTATCTTAAGAGTCTACGGAATTAGTTGTTTGATTCTGATTTGAGAAATGAGATAAAGAGTCAGTTATTCTTAAAGAGAAGCTCAGCATTCGATTTCATCATCTCTAGCTCACCAGGTATGAGCTTATGCTTATGATTATGATGATTATGATTATTATAGATGATGATTGAGTAAATGCTTTATTGAATGAATTGTTATATGAGAATGTATGCTTGAAATGAGCTATTGCTCTATGAGCTGAAGTTGAAAAGAAAGTTCTGAGAAGAGATGGCAGAACAAAATGAATATGTTTTCTACAAGAGTTTGAGTATTGTTTTTAGCTACGACAACGAGGATCGTCTAGACAATTCGGAAAAGTACGACTTGTTTGTCGTCGTCTTGTTGTCGTTATTTCGTTGTCGCTATTACGTTTGTCGTCGTTTCGTTTATCTTCATCAGTAAAGATCAGAGAACGTTTCTATCCGTATACACCAGATGAGCAGTTTATCTAGAGCGAAATTTCTCGCTCAATTCCATCGCTTATGAGAAAGGCATAGGAGTACGATGCAACGGGACCAGATGGGATACTCCAGTTTATATTATTGCTTAAGGAGTAACAAGATTGGCTTTCCAGGTGATGATCGATATACAAGCAAAGAAGTAATTAAAGATAAGAAGGAATAAAAGATCGGCGATCACCCTCGCGATCGCTAGCCAGCTAGCGAGTTCATTCCAGAAGTTTATACCTTATAACTAGCGATCAACCTCGCGATCATTAGTCCGACCGCTAGGTAACACAACCTGATGAGAATTAGGGTTTCTACCCATCAACTATAAACACCTCGGACCATCCATTAGCACGTAACTCTCGTTTTTAGCTAATTTTTCTAGACTCCTAACTATCATCAGTTCTTATTATTATGAACACTTGAATTTCCTTTTGGCTCTTTTTCCTCTATGGCCGGCTTTATCTCAGCTATTCATCAATTCCAGTTGGCTGGTAACTTTTCAGTTACACCTAATGACAAAGAAAATGTTGAAACCATTAATGATGATCTTACCACCCCTGAGTATGATGTATATTCTATACAATTTGATCATTTTATCTCAATACTGAGATGTTTTCTATTGACCTAAATTGGTATGATCAATTCTTCACGTCTTTTGAGATTTCTATACCGATTCAGTCTGTTCTATTTTTATGTTTCTGAAACTTTTCCTTTGGAGATTCAAGAAAAGACTCAAGCTAATTTATCTAGACTCCAGATGTCTCAAGATCTTTTATGTCTAAACCCGATTTTTTTTCAGTTGTTGGCACAACATAGCTACAGCCCTAGATATCAGTCAAATGTCTTTTATGACTGATTCTGTATCCTTTACCATGGAGTCGTTCTTTTGTATTTATTTCCCGATTGTGCTATTGATTTGCTATCTCTTGAGATTGAGAAAGATTGCAGAGATGCCAGACTCCTACGAAGCCATTGATGGTAGTAAGGACATAAATGCAAAGACGTAAGAAGAGAGTGATGACGATGACAGCCTATCGTGGACATACGGATGTAGATATATATAGATTAGTGATGTTTATAGATACTTTTATGATACGATAGCGTGCTTGAGAAGCCGTACCAGATAAGTTTTTCCCGAGATGCTAAATTATCTGCATGCTTGAAAAAAACCAGATTGTAAAGTTTTCCTTGCTTTTGTAAAAGCCCTCAAAGAAGTAGTTTTCTTTCCTTTGAGATCTATATGATCATTTTGCTATCGAGCTATGCTATTTCATATCATAACCTTGTGATAAACAATTAAGAAGATCCTTGAGATATAAGCTTGTTTGTTTATTAAGAACTTTTTCTCGTTTTTGATAAACGAAACATACTGCATTTTGGTATTTGTTTGCAATGCAGTATACCAGCTAGAAAAAGAAATCCTCATTCTGAAGAAGAAAAATAAGAAAGTGACAACTCTTCTCATGATTAACCTATATCTTCTTTCCTTTAAACTGATCGTAGAATTTCAGAGCTTTTTCTACGTCAGAATCCTCCATCTTCCAATGGAGTTAGTAGCCCAGCTGATGCTGAAAAATGAGTTCACTTTGTTAAACGAGTTTTCAAGTTTTTGGAGTGCTCTAATCGAGAGTGTCTCCTATGTATGTCGTTTCAGTTAAGATGGTCTGTATATTTCTGATGGGGAGTACGTCAGATTCCTATTATGTATGAAGCTGAAAAAAAAAAATTAGCTCGAATATATTCCCTCAAGATAATGAGTTTACATGGAGTGCTCATCTCCATCCTCTCAAATAGAGATTTCAAATTTACATCTTGTTTTGGACGAGTTTCAACAAGAGATGGGTGCAAGATTGAATTCGCATACGACAACTACCAAGCGACGATTGATATGACGCCCTATGAAGCCTCTACGGCAGAAAACATAGATCGCTGCTCTTCTAAGACACGCGATTGGAGAAAGAAAAGTAATTGGACCGAAGCGATTGAAGAAAATATCGTAATCATATGATAATTCAAGAAAAGAATCTAAGAAGCTCAAGATCGTTAGAAGTTCTATGAAGATATCCAAAAGAATACATCGCTCTGGAATCAAAGGAAAGCTCAAACCAAGATTTATTCGACCATACAAGATTCAAGATAAGATTGGGCCAATCGTCTACAGATTAACGATGCCTTCAAGATTAGACAATATTTACGATGTTCTCCGTATGTCTCAGTGATGAAAATAGGTGTTAATCCAAAACACATTGTACATCAATAGAACGTTGTTCCTGAACAAGATTTAAGCCATGAAGAGAAACCAGAAATGCAACTTAGATTGAAAAGAACGATAAATAAGGAATGAATCAATTCCTTTATTTAAAGTTCGATGAAAGCATCATGGTTTAAAAGAAGCAACATGGGAGCTATAAGATCAGACAAGAAAAAAAATACCTCTGCAAAACGGTACTAAATTTCGAGGACGAAATTTTTGTAAGGGGGTGAGAATGTAATACCCCGCATTCTCAGAAGGTAGATTAACTCTTGATTAAGAGTTATGAGAAGGGCATTGCATCCTTAAGAAAGATTTGTTAATCTAGAAGCTTTTATATTAAGCTTCGCATCGACAAAAATAGAATTTGAGATTTATTCGAAATCGATTCGAGATAGAACCTAAGATAAGATTCTTAGGTCTTGTTTAGAATAAGAAGACCTAGTTTCCAAGGGTCTTGAGATGATAGATACATGCTCAACGAAGTTTTGATTTCATAAAATGGAGAATTTCAAATCTTTGTTTTGTGATATCGGCATTTGCCGATTAAACCATAATCGCTCGGTGAATGTCTAAAATGGTTTTGAAGACAAAATGTTTTACAATCAAAGTTTGATGTTTATAATATGTTATTTCAGTTTTAAAGAGAATTTCAAGTAGAGAGCATTTTATTAGAAATTGAGTTTTGAAATCGAACGTTATGGATTAATAGTATGTATTTATAACATTGGTATTATTATAGAGAAGTGTACATTTTGTAATTTTCTATAACATGATTATTCATCATGTTTTAAAGAAAAGAAAATGGAGAATTTTGTAGAATTCTCTAGAAAGTGATGAATAATCACTTAATAAAGAAAATGAAAATGAAATAAAATTTGTGGACAATTATAAATATGCTACTATTCACCTTCTTCATTAATTTTTCTCCTAATTTTCAAATTACACACACTACACACACTAAATTTTTGAAAATTTCATACTCAATTTTAGAAGATCCAACCGTTGGATTTTCGATCCGTCTTCGATTTCAGGTATATTTCTAACTTTAGAACACATCTATGGTTTGAAATTTTGAAAAATATAATATTTTGAGCATGCTATGTTTTCGGTCATTATGATGATTTTTGAAAGGATATGTTGTTGTTTGAATAATTCATGATTCTATGTTCGATTTATTCACGACGTGTTGTTTAACGTTGAAATTTTAAGCATATGTATATCCTTTGAGATTTTGATGAAATTTTCGAAAAAGGGGAGGTCTTGATCTTGAATACATGATGTTGATATGCTTGATATTCTTTCATAAATGTGTTGATGAGTTGATATAAATATGTTTTGAGTAAGAAAAACGTTTGAAATCGAACATATGCAAAAATTTCATTTTGGCCGAAACCCTAGCCCCTCTTATGTTGGGATTTTTGATTTTATATGATCATTTTGAGTTCATATTTGGGTTCTATGATATGAATAAAGCCTAAAATGATTTATTCGAATTTTCGCCGACGTATTCGAAAGTTGAAAAATTTTAGTTTAACGTAAAGTTTGTGTTTTCAACACTAAAGCTTTGATCCTTGAGTTTTGATGGTTGATTGGTGATATTTGATGATAGTTGAGCATGTATAGAGGTTCGTCTAAGATAGGCGACGTCTTGCGCAATTTTTGAAGTTGGACATAAACTATGTCTTAAGGGGTCGTAAGGCTTTTGGCTAAGGTTGAATGGTTTAAGCTTATTATCGAGTTTTCTATGCTCGTTTAGTCATATGAGACTTCGTTAAGTCTTGTTATATGTTAAGACGTTAGAGGATGCAATGACCCGAATGTTTATTGACCTTAGCGTCTTGTGTATTGAAAAGATATAGTCGTGTTGACGACTAAGATAAAGAGTTATCTTCTTGTTTGATTTCAGGGTATGCTTATATGCTACTCTATGTTATTGATGCCCCAAGTGAGAAGAAGAAAGAAATGGAAGAAGAAGGTACAGTCCTGAGTGATTGTTACCAGGTGGGTATAAATATTTTCTAATATGAAATGCTTATGTTTTTATGTTTTCAAACCGAAATGAATTTCATTATGAGCAAAATTTCAAAGTTAAATGACTTGCTTGTTTTGAGCATGAACATGAGCATGATGCATTACCTATCCACGAAATGAAAGAAGAAAAGAAAGAGATGATAAAGAGTATGACCGTGGCATGGTACCTTCAGTCCATCAACACGGGTATGTTATGATGTTTGAGATTTACCGACGTCGGATAGCGACCTTGGTCATAGCGTGTTTGAGAAGGAGGCCTACTTCTCAACACATAGACAAAGTCCGTGGATATGGAAAGAGAAAGTTATCGGCCGACATGAGAACATGCATATGCATATTTTATGATGATGCTAAGAATTGAAAGCAAGTAAGTAAATGTTTATGTTTATTATGATGCATGCACGGGTTATTTCACTAAAACCCCTGTGCATTGCTAACGTTATGGCAAGTCAATCATATAGCCCTAAGGGCAATGTTTTAATGTTTTTGGCGAATACCCACTGAGTGCATTTTTGTACTCACGCCCTGCATGTATTTCTAAACGTGCAGGTTGAGCTCGAGAGGATGCTGAAATCGAATGCTGTGCAAAGGAGCTTCTCTAAATGTTTGACTCATGATGAAAAGTTTAAATTGTTGATGTTAATCATTTGAGGTTATCATGTTTTGATGCCCCGAGTTTTATGTCTTCATACATAATTCTCAACCACACTTCTCGCTGTCGAACTTTGGCCTTCATTTGCTATTATGTTTTGCTATGCCAAATCAACCGACCTAATCTTGATAACGGTCATTAGTTTGTTGTTATGATCTCGCATCGTTGTTACGCTGCCGACTTGCTTATGAAAATGTGGATTCATTGAAATGCCTTATGAATAAGGATTTACTGAAAGTTCGAATAGTTTTGTTAGACCCAATAAGATGTATATCATGTCTTGGGCATGTTGTCGAACCATACTTTGAAACATCAAAAGATTTTTTTTTATTATTATTGTTGTGAAAACATTTCTTAAATACATATATTCTTAGTATGGTTATCCTTTTGTAATTATTGCCTCACCGTTGTTAGTTTTCATTCAATTCTTCGCTTTGGTTTGAAAACCTAAACTTAAACTTTGTTAAACTTCCTGTCATTTCTTTGATCATAAAATGTTTGATTCCTTAATGACGGAAGTTGATGTCACATGTCGATTTGAGATGTATTATTGGTCAATTGTTCTTATTGATTATCGAAAGTTCTTTCTTAACCCACGCCACGGTCCAATTACTTGACTAATTACTTGGTTAAGTAGTTGGGCTGTGACACCCACCAAATCCAGAACCACCACCTAGTCCTCCTCCTCCACCACCACCTCCTCCGAACCCTCCGCCTCCAAGGCCGCCCCCTCCGCCCGCACCTGCACCTCCACCAAAGCCGCTGCCTGCACCCGCACCTCCACCACCACCACCTCCGAAACCACCTCCTCCGCCTAGCCCCGAGCGAGGAAAGAATGACTTTTCATCATGCAGGAAAGAACCCTTGGAGTCGGCAAGCTTACGCGCAGTGGTGGTGCAGCAAACAAGAGCGCTGAGGAAGAAAACGAGAAGAAGTTTGGAGGCCATGCTGGATGTTAAGTGAGATTAATTACAAAATCTTGATTCTTAGTGGTGCGAATTGATCGACACAAAATAGGGATTATATAGGAAGTGAAAATTAAGGTGGTCATGAATTATTGAAGAGATCATATTCACAATTAATGGGCGCGTATCCTCATCCATAAACCGCGAAGCGAAATGTTAATTAATGCAATGCAACCACCTATTTCTTTTGGAATAGCAAATCATATGCTGACTTGTTCAACTTGATTGATATCTTACTTTCCACTTATGGTCATTGAAGACTTGATCTCCAACTGCACAAGAAACTGTAGTTCCTCATTTTCTGTCTGTCTGTCCAACTAAGAGGGTGTTTGGCTGAGCTTATAAGCTCCCAAAAACAGCTTATAAGTTGTTTTTTAAGCTTGAAAAACAGCTTATAAGTTGTTTTTTAAGCTTGAAAAACAGCTTATAAGCTGTTTTGTGGAGCTTATAAGCTCAACCAAACACCCTCTAAGTTGTAGCTAGGTCAATTAAGAATAAATGCATCTATATGTAGAAACGTATTTCCCTGCTCGATTTCGATTTTGTCTTTTTAAAGTTCATGGAAATCTGTAGCCACTATTTTGGTCAGCATTGGGTAAATACACGTTCCATATTTGGTTTATTTGGGATAAACCGCACTTATGATGATGGAACCAACAAACATTAATAATGCCGATACCAATCTTGTATCTTAGCACGGTCCGGATTAGGGCAAGTGTGGTTTCAGATTGAAGAATTCCGCTCCCTCCAGATTTGCCAAAGCATTGTGGAAGCTTTGGCTTTAAACTCCTCATCTTCGTTTGCCAATATTTATTATATTAACATTGAGAGTTCAACGTAAAATAGAGAGAAAATATTCACTCATATTCATCTAATTTGGAGATAATAAAAGTATAAAAATAAAATTATCTTTTAAAATTAGATCAACATGAGTTACTGTTATCTATCCTGATCAAATTGATCCGTTTTTTTTTTTTTGAAAAATGAGGAAAATATATTAATCCACCAAATCATCACAAGCAAGATCCACAAGCCAGCTAGGGAAAAAATCGTTCCAACAAACTGGACGAGAACAATTCAAAGCAAATTGAGCAAGAGCATGAGCGGCCTTATTAGCCAATCTATGAGTATGAGCCACACCTATAAGAGCATGCGATCGGGTATCATGGAGGATCTCCACAATCTCTTCAGGCAGCAGGTCCATATCCTCCTCAGGTTTCGCCATGAGTCGTGCCACGTGATTGAATCAAGAACACTTCAAAAGGGAGAATATCATTTTCCAAGCAGCAGAGGATACCAAAAATGACGGCCTTAACCTCGGCGAACATAACACTCGATGAGGGGGTCGTCTGTTGAGATTTTGCCAGGATAATACTACCTTCATGGTCACGAATAATGATGCCAACACCAAAGCCATTCTTCTCTGGATTGAAAAGAGCGTCCACATCAACACGAAGCTTCCCTTTGAAGCTTCTTCCACTTTGTCGCCACACACAAGCCCCAACTGGTGAGTTGCAGCGAACAAAGGCTTAGCACTTTTGAAATTCTCGATTGATGCAATACATAAAGTTTCCGAGGCCTCGACAAAATTCAGAACAGAATCATGAGAAGCCTTACAGATCGCTCTCCAGTTTTGCCATAGCATAACACACCAAAGATCATAGTCCTCACTCTTCATTTCTTTCCTGATCATCACGGCAATGTCAACCAAACACAGCGCTTTGGCATGTTGAAGGAGCCCAGAAACGACTCTGTTTCCATCCAAATCTACAGCGAGGACAGAAAATGAGGGAATGCTCAGTGGAAGCCCATCTGTCATTGCAAACTTCACAAATGCCATCCGAAGGAACGTGATGAATTTTCAGATTCGCGGCAGTGGGAATAAAGTTCCTGAAAGCTTTCCACATGAAAATTTTAGCTTTGGGTGGGATCAATGTAGACCAAACCAACTTATTCTAGATTTTGATGTCATGATGACTTGTATGAGGATGGCTATCAAAGTACCCAGTCGAGAGAAGATACGCTGTTTTAACAGAGAACATCCCATTTTGCTCAAACTTCCAATAACGTTTATCATAGCAACCCTTCTCGCCAATCGGCGTTTGGAGGATGCTCACACTTTCAAACTTCGAAAATTCGCTGTTAACACGGTCAGCCTCCCAAACGCCATCATCACCGATCGATCCGAGACTTTCATAGGGATCGTGATCATCCCTCCCACGCATAATCCTTCCCTCGTGCAATCCGCTCACCCATCGATCACGAAGAGACCAATATTATGCCTCATTGCCAATTCTCCATCTAACACCCCTAAACACCAGTTTCCAGCTCCATAACAAGGAACGCCAAACAAAATAGCAGTTATTGTTTGATCTAGCACTAAGAATGTCTCCATCTCTGAAATATTTAGCCTTAAAGACTCGAGCCACAAGAGAGTCCGGATTCATCATCATTCTCCACACCTGCTTAGCAAGAAGCGTCCGGTTGAAACTAACCATGTCTCGGAAGCCAATCCCTCCCCAGTCTTTTGTTTTGCATAACGTTTTCCATTTAGACCAGTGAATACGATTCTTCTCCTCCTTATCACCCCACCAAAAGGCTGCACACATCCGGTTAATGTCGTTGTGTATAGAGATAGACAACCGAAAGCATTGCATGGCGTAAGTAGGAATTGCTTGGATGGCGGCTTTAATCAATACCTCCTTACCACCTGCTGAGAAATCCCTTTGGTTCCACTCAAACAACTTTTTTTGAATTCTATCCTTGATATAGGCAAATTGAACTCGTTTCTGCTGGAGAGAGAAAGTCGGCATACCGAGGTACATGTGCAGGCCTTGATCAGCGTTGACTCCCAAGATCAGTTTGATCGCGTTTTCGTTGAGCCCATGAGTGTTGGGGCTAAAAAAAATGGATGATTTCTCTCTATTAATAAGCTGGCCCGACGCCAGTTCATAAAGCTGGAGAACCTCTCTAATCGCCGAGGCACCTTCCCGGGTAGCTTTAAAGAATAAAAGGTGTCATCCGCAAAGAAGAGGTGGGTAACATTAAGCTCACACGGAATGATTGGGACCCTTCAACTCGCCTCGATTGCTCAAAACCTTGGATAAGAGAAGAGAAACCAGGTGCAGATCACAGAGAAGAGGTGATAGAGGATCACCTGCCTAAGCCCCGAGATGGAATGATTTTGCCATACACTCTCTTGTTGAGAATAAACGAGAATTGCATCGACGACACACATCGCATAATCAACTTGCAAAATGAGTAGGAAACCAAACTTTTCCAAGACAAATGACGGTAGTAGCTCCACTCAACTCGTCGTAGCTTTGCTCATGTCTAGTTTAAGAGCCGCATATCCCTATCGCTTTCTTTCTCCTACGAATCCAAAGGTTGACATTCAAACTAACCAGATATTGTCGATAATTAATCTTCCTCGATAAAAGCACACCGAGCTCGATCAATGGCTCGACCCAACACCTGTCTGAGTCTATTCGCAATCACTTTAGCAACAATTTTATAGCTTGTATTACACATGCTTATAGCCTAAAATCCGAGACGAGAGAAGGTTTACTCACCGGATTAAACACGAGATGGTATCATTCCAATCTCGAATCGATGCTCCCTCGTTTAAAATGGCCAGGGCTTCCCTGGTGACAAAGTCGTCAATCGCCGGCCAGAATTTTTGGAAGAATCTCGCATTAAAACCATCAGGCCCAGGGCTCTTCGTAGGGTGCATTTCAAAGACGGCGTCTTTAACTTCTTTCGCCTCAAAGGGCCGATCCATAAGTAAAAATCAGCATCGAGATTCTCTCCGAATGGTGTTAGTCACTTGGAGATAGCTGTCGAGGCGAGAGCTAGACTTGAATAGCTCCGTAAAGTATCTCTTAATGATTCCACTTTGTCAACCTCCTTGTCACAAATCACCCCACGGTCATCCCTAAGATTTTGAATGGATCCTTCCTCCTCTCTCGGGAAGCTCTTGCGTGGAAAGCACCGGTGTTACGATCGCCATTCGCTAGCTACCTGAGTCCGCCCTTTGTTGCCGATGTAAAGCTTGATCTCCCGATTTCTATGTCAATACTGATTTTGAGGATCTTTTGATCCGAGTCGATGTTACCAGCTAAGCTCATGAGGTGTTGTCTTTCCTTCCTTAGTCTCGCAATGTCCTTCCCATTTCTGTTGAAATTAAACCGTGACCAATGAGACAAGAAACCTGCGCATTTTCCCAGCATTTGGGGGAGCTTAGATTCTCTCTCCAGGTCCTTAAGTTTGCAGAGCAAATCAGGCACAAAATTCTTCTCCATCAGCCATTTTTCCTCAAAGAAGAAGCGGCTTTTTCCTCTATTCTCAAGTCCCATCTCACTCGCATTGAGAGACATTGCGAGACTAATGAATGAAATGGGTGGGTCTTGAATCTAGTTTTGATGAGTTAGAAAACTTCATGACGAAGAAAATTCTTAATCCAAATTACATCTAAAATCTGTAATTTTAATAATATCATATGGATATTGAGTTTCCTATTTCCAAAGTAAATTCTGCCCAAAAGCATGCAAAGGTCCAGCAAAATAAAATAACATTCAATCTTGGCCCAACATCTTATTAAAAGCCTTACGAAAAAAAATCAAAAGCCCAAAAGTTAAATTTGAAAGTAATCCTCTAAAGAGTGCAATTTAGATAATATAAGCTCGAAGTATGAAATTTTCATAAATTCCATGAGTTCGAATTCAAATAAATTCAGAACAAATCAATGGTTTGGATTGCTACATATTAATTGAATATTTCTGAAGGTAGTATGGTTGTTCACCTTGATACACCCAGTTAGTGTAACCTTGAAGGAAACCATGAACTAGAACGTGGTAATGCACATCCTCTCTTGTATGTAATCTAGAATTTCTACATTTAGTGCACGGACATTTTATCTTAGTCTCTGGTGACTTGTTTGTGTATGCGAATTCAAGAAAGTTCTCCAAACCACGTTTAAAAGTATCATCAGTGATACGATCTTCAATGGAAATCCAAGATTTATCCATCTACATATTCATATAAACAGAACTTCATCATATAATGATGTAGAAAACAATTTGAATCAAAGGATGATCGTAGAAACAAAAACAAATATATACAATTATGGCAGAAAACAAAGTTGCAAGTATAAGTCTTACTTTGCTTTTTATATATTGATCGAAGACATTTCAAAACCAACTTTAAACTTTTCTTCCCTCGTGACCTATATCTTGGAAGCTTGTAATGAGATTTTAAGCCATGCATTTCTTCTACGAACTTTACACACAACAGTTGATAGATTCTTCATTAGACAAAACTCATTACCAGTTATACAACAAACAGAAAAGTCATTAACAATTTGTCTCCGCATATAGACGGAGAACGTGGAAATATAATCTTGATTTATGAGTTCTTTTATGATCTTTGATCAGACAGAAGCTATTATGAATGACTGCATTCAGTTGAAACCACAACCTAATACAGACTATCCATTAAGAGTGCTTTCACTTTGATGTAAAACGGTGGAAAATATACACTTTCACTATTTTTGCATTTTTTTTACATGTTCTGGAGGGTAGATGATTTTTCCTGGATATGATGGAAAAAAATTTAGGCAACCCCTTTTCCTCCTTTTCGCTCCAATTCATGATAATATAATCATAGGTTATTAATGCGATACTATTTTTCTATATTTTAGAAAAAAATTCCACCCTAAAAGTTTGAGGTAAAAAAAAGGTGGGAGTCATAGGGATGTCAATGGGTGGGTTTTAACCGAACCGATCCGGAACCGTTCAAAACCCATTAAATTTTAAAGCAGCGGTTCTGGTTTCGGTTCCGATTCCAGAACCAGAAGTTTGATGGTCCGGTCCGGATCTGGTTCTGGTTTCAGAACCAGAAACAATACTTATTTATTGGTTCTAGTCCGAGTAAAACCCATCTATTGACAAACTTAAGTTTAAATAGGCTTGTCAATGAGCTATTTTTATCCATATCAATTTAAAATCACTCATAACACATTAAATTATAAAACAACGGTTTCGGTTTTAGTTCTGGTTCTTGTCTGGTTTTGGTCCGGTTCTGGTTCTAGACCCACTCAGATCCGGACCGCTTAAGACTCATAGTTGATGGTCCGGATCCAATGTCTAATGGGTTGGTTCCAGAACCATTACTTATTTATTGGTTCTGATCCGGGTAAAACCCACTCATTGACATCCCTAGATCGGACCACTAAAATCGAACACAAACATGCTAACTACTAGTTTTGTGTGCATGATAGATCTCTTGAATTTCTAGAACCAATAGCTATCAACATTCCACCACCTATCACCACAGTTTATGATCGCTAAATATCAGTTTATGCCCTAATTTTTGACGGTTTTCACAAATATGTCATAATGCTTAATTACTAACAAATTCGTACCTATTATTTTACGAAATTCACAATATTGTGTCCGCGATCAATAGAAACAGATTACACCAAATTCCGCTTTCAACCGCCACACTACTTTTCAATTTTCAATTCAATATCGCACAACCAAGAACTCCAAAATCCACATTGATCCATGGCTTATTTATATAATAACAAGTAAGGAAACATGTGCAGAACCACATTCCAAACAAACCAGCAGTGAAAGAGGAACCACGCATACGCACACAAATAAATAGGGATAGGGGACAGAATATGCTTGCCTCGTTGAGAAGATTCACGCCGCCGATTAGCTGGGGGTGGCTGCTACTGGTTAGTATATCTAAACCTAGGGAAATACTTCCTCTCAAAAATAAAAACCTTTAGGAAATATAAGCAATAGAGAATTTTTGTTATGTTAGTATATTTGGCTTAGTAGGTTTGATAATTCTCAAAACAATATGGAGTATTATTTATATATAATGTCATTAAAATTTTAGTTATAAAGATTCATATTATAATTAGTATAGTTAGAAAAAGGTGCTCAAATGCGATGACTGTGAACTCATAATATTGGATAGAAATGTCAATCGTCTCATCCACTCGGTTTCATATTTTTTTGGTTAGGGCCAATCAGTTTTTTTTTGGCTAAAATATTTTGATCGAACCCTAACCCATTATGTTTCGAGCTAGAATATTTACAATTTTTTTTAACATACATGAATTTCTTAATAACTATTTTCTTGTAACAAAAATTTGATCATATTTTCTCAATCAAAACATTTAATTTCGTATCAGATAAAAAAAAAATATCATTTAAATATTAAATTTATAATAACTAATAAGTTAATCATGAGAGGTAATAATTCGACCCACATCTAATATAAATTATTATTTTTTCAATTTTCATATCCAAATCTTTTATTAGGCCAGAAAGCTATGACATATTCATTAAAATTTTATTATCAAATTAAAGAACAAAGTGATCAAGTTAATTTGACAATAAAGTAATAAGTATAAAATTTAGGTTAATCAAGCCAACCACTCGATTTTTGGGTCAACTTTATTGAACTTGGGCTACTTTTTATTCGGGTTAACGGAGTTATAATTTTCAATCCTAATCCCATTTTCCCCTCAGTTTGGCTTCGAGCTAAATTGACCTCTATTTAATCTCAAATCGTAAATTTTTAATACTGAAGTTGATCTCCAATACATGTGTAAAGTAAAAAACAGTATTATTAAATAAGTTTAATATACCACTTATAAGATTACAATAAACTATTATCGAAATATCATCCAGCCACTTGATCATCTTTTATATAAAACAATTTCAAAAATAATAGTAATACTGTAACTCATTATAATAAAATATTTTGGCTATAATATTTTGATCTAACCCTAACCCATTATGTTTCGAGCTAGAATATTTACAAATTTTTATAACATATATGAATTTTCTTGATAACTATTTTCTTGAACAAAAATTAGATCATATTTTTCCAATCAAAACAATTAATTACGTATTAGATAAAAAAATAAATATAATTTAAATATTAAATTTATAATAACTAATAAGTTAATCATGAGAGGTAATAATTCGACCCACATATAATATAAATTATTCTTTTTTCAATTTTCATATCCAAATTTTATTATCAAATTAAAAAACAAAGTGATGAAGTTAATTTGACAATAAAGTAATAAGTAAAGTTTAGGTTAATCGAACCAACCACTCGATTTTTGGGCCAACTTTATTGAACTTGGGCTACTTTTTATTCGGGTTAACGGAGTTAGAATTTTCAATCCTAATCCCATTTTCCCCTCAGTTTTGGCTTCGAGCTAAATTGACCTCGGTGTTAGTATTTAATCTCAAATCGTAAATTTTAATACTGAAGTTGATCTCCAACACATGTGCAAAGTAAAAAACAGTTTTATTAAATAAGTTTAATATACCACTTATAAGATTACAATAAAGTATTATCTAAATATCATCCAGCCACTTGATCATCTTTTATCTAAAACAATTTCAAAAATAATAGTAATAGTAGAACTCATTATAATAAAATAATGGTTGTGTTTAGTTGAAACTGATCCAAACTCGATCAAATTATATAGTCTAAATATTTCATTGACCGAATATTTGATACTTTGAACGCAATTGGCACGGAATAAAAGTTTTACAATATAATTTGTAGACTTGATGAGTTTATTTGTATTAATTATTGGTTTATGAAGCCGTCAAACTATTTTTCAATAAGCAAACAAGACATATATATTAACCTGAAACAATATATAAAAAATTCATAATAGTTAATTGAAGAGGTCTTCGTTGCCTATCCTATAATTGAAGAGGTCTTCGTTGCCTATCCTATACATAGCTTTCTCCTTCCTTCGATTCTTGCATTCTTTATTAACATTTCGATCGGTGCCAAACTTCGAATTTAGCTACATATACGTGGCTGATAATCAACTTGAATTTCCAACAAATTGACATTTTAAAGTACTCTAACTTAGCTATAGTCAAGTTTTTCAAAAAAAAAAAAAAAACTTAGCTATAGTCAAATTAAAGGCACAAGTTACGTTTAACAGAAGGCCTACAATCTCTAGATCTTCCAGATTTGCAGATCAAAGTAATCTCTATAACGTCACCCAGATTAATAAAGAGATTGCCATCGAATTGAAGAAGCCACCATAGTAAAAGAAACATAACACCTATCATTTTTTCATTAATTACCATTTCGCTACGTGGTTTATGCATGGCGTTGTGCAACAGTTAAGATAACTATCCAATAATTGATGATCTTCTATAAATATAACCTCCCATCAAATCTCATCATCAAGATTTAAGATTCAGGACTACTTTATAAATTGTAACAGTTAGTATCTAACTTGAAAACGATATGGCTTCGAAGTTGGTTATGTTTTTCGTTGTGAGCGCTCTTGTTTCGACCGCCACTGCGCGGAACCTTGGTGGTGGCTCGGAGGGTACTTCTGCTAATGACGAAAAGGCGGTGATAATAATTACAGATTCTGGTGGCGTATTCGGCCAAGGAATCGGTGGTTACGGATCGGTAGGTGGTATCGGATCGGAAGGCGGAATTGGTGAGGGCATTAATGGAATCGGCAGTGGCATAATAGGAGGTGGAATTCCATGAAAATGTAAGATCAAAATAAAAGTAGCAGTCTTAATTAAATCAATGTAAAACACTTCAGTTTTTTATTGCAGACAGTTTACTATGTATACACATACGTAATTTGTATGCCAGAATAGTTTAAACAATGCTGGAATATATATAATATAAATATTCTTGTATGTTTCATGTATTTGTGATAATAAAAGGTCACCTTAAAAAAATAGTGATTTTCATGATACGTGTGAGTTTTATCTTATTTATCATGATGAAATTAATAAATTATCATGATGAAATTAATATGGGTTAATTGCTTATGAAATCATGAATTTATACTTGGTTTTTTACATGAACTTTAAATTGTAGCACCAATTAACACGAACTTTCATTTATTGCAATTTTCCCAAAAAAAAAAACAAATTATGTTGAAATTCATTCATATTATCAATAAAAAGTTTGTATATTTTTCAGCGATTAATTGTCTATAGACTACATATGTGTTTTCAGTAGATATTTCCAACTTCCACATAGGTACAATTTCGCTAGAATTCTGCCTCTGGGAAATAAACCAAACTATGGTAAAAGTTCTGTGATTTTATAAGCAATTAACCCAATTAATATTACATAGTCTGACCTGTTTAATATATTTTGATTATCATGTGAAATTATATTTTTCTCTTCATTTGAGTTTAGTTCTTGAAGAACATATGGTCAAAAACTTTTTGTATAAATTAAAGAGTTTCGAAAGTTTTGGAAAATTGCTAAGAATCTGCTAGTATATTCCATTTTCTTAAAATAAGGTGCCGTTGGATAAATACCACTTTCTAGTTCTAGGTCTCAACATGTCCACCCTTTCATTTGGTTGTCATATACCAGAGAGATACATCTGAGTTATCTTTTAATCAAACTTATTGTGAAGGTAATTGGATGCAAGAAATATAACAACTGGTGAGATAATCTCTAACTTTAATTAGGGAAGCCTGTTGATCACGTGAGCTATCTTTTAATATATTTTGCTCAAAATCTTCCTGCTGTACTCTTGGTGTCTGTCATGCTTCGAGGTATCTCTACAAAACGTTGATTTTTCTCTCAGCAACTCCATCTTGTGGTACATTTCAAATATAAGGACTTGGGGTTGCAAAGAGAAATTATTTAGAGTATGTACATGCACTATACTCACCTTTAATATTAATGTTTTATTAGTATAAATTAAATTAATAAAATATTATCACGTGAAGAGGGTGTTCTATATGTACATGTTATTGTGTGTAATTCCTCATGTATTTTATTTTATTTTATTTTAATCAACACCCAAAAGGATTGATAACACAGGTAGATCCTCAACCTGTATATACATATCATCCTAGAAAGAAAGATGAATAAATGTCATGATTTTATGCACACAAGGTGTATCGTAGACAAGTAATAAGAGTATTAAGTAAAGAATCGTCCCCATAAGACAGTTGAATTGACTACCAGGGAATATCTATTTTGAATAATCGAAAGATGAACTCTAGGATATTAATCAAAACAAGAAATCAATAAAGCAAAATAAAAGAAAGCAAGAAAAATTGAAAGTTCACCTTCACAGAGGAAAAAGGCCGAGGATTTATGAATTCACTGTAATTTCTTTACTGAACTTTAATATTCAATCGCGTCAATAATTAATCAGTCTGATCCTCGAGATGATGGTCAGGATTTCTTAAGTTATTCTATAGTGTCTCCCAAGATCTAAAGAAAATTTCATCAAATGCGAACCCACCGCAGTGATTTTTAAATATGGCGTTTAACTACCTTTCAACATTAATTATTTTTTGCATTAATTAGTTAGAATAGAAGATCAGCTAGACTGTAACAACTTTTGAGCTCATATTTGCATGTGAAATTCCTTTCTTCCGATCTGTTCATTTGAGCTTTGTTGTTATCTAGATATCCCAAACCAATAAATTTAAATTTTTCCTTAAAACTTTTAACCCCAGGCTTTCACCGATCGGCGATGGAACTAGCGATGGAAAAATGTCGTCATTAATTGGAGACGGAACAACGACGAATTGACGATCGACTGTGATTGTATTTCGTCGATGGCGACATAATCAACAATGATCATCGATCATCAATAATTGAACTGCGCATTATTGAATAATTGTCTTAGTGTTGTATATCCCATGCATGAACCACGTTGCGAAATGTTAATTAATGCCACCCAAAAAAAAAAAGTTGTAGTGATTTCCTAATTTGATAAAGGAGGCAGCTAGCAGCTATATATATGTGCTATGTATGGTAGTTAGGCTAACTTCTTGAATTCGAAGGCATATCTCTTAATTAGTCTGGATATAACTTCTTAGAACGATAATGTTGATGACTTTGATCTGTAAAATTACAAGAGAGATCTGTCCAACCTTTTGGCATTAACTGTATTAACTAATTAAGTTATAGTTTAATTAATCGTCACTCGAGTTAATTAATTATGAGCCACGTATGTGGAGTGAAATTCGAAGTTTGGCACCGAAATGTTAATCACTAATGCAACACACGGCACGTATCTGTGACCTTTCGAAAGAGGAAAGGAGGATGCTATACATAAGATAGGCAACGAAGACATCTCCAATTTTATGATTAATTTATAAAGGGAACTTCCAAACTAACCAATTTGATATAATAAAAAGAGAAAATAGCTATTGTAATAAAAAAAAAAAATATGAATTCAATCATAAATTCAGGGTAGGTTCGAATAGACCGACAATCTGATAGAATTAGGGTAAAAATTTTCTAGTACGAAAAATTTAAGTCTGAATGACCCATCACCGAATAGATCAATTGGGTAGTCCAAAAATAGTCCGAATTTGAATAGGCTAGCCTGAAAGTTGAGTATGTTGATCTAATTAATTCAAATTTTCTTATTACTTGGTTTTCAAACTTAATTATTTGCTTTTAAAAGTTAGTGTTAATAAAAAATAATCCAAATGCTTATTGAATGTGATTTGATTTAATATTCAAAAAGTAATAACTCATCATTTTACTTTTTTGTCTTTTTATTGTAATGCTTAATATAAAATATTTGATATGAAAAGAAAAAAAATGATCATTTAAGAAACATATATGTCCAAATTCTGATCTTTATTTCTAGAAGAGTTACCTATCATTTATTATATAAATCCATGTTTAGATAACACTTATTTTTATCTGTATTTCTATGATACAAATATAGAACATTATGAGAAATATATAAAGGTTAAACTTTTTTCATAAACTTTGTAGCTTAAATGGCCCGAAGAGTCAATCCAAAACTCGGAAATTTTGAGTTTTTGGGTTATAGTTGAAAATTTATAGCTCAAAAATTTCTCCCCAATAACTCGTAATCAAATAGTCCCCAATAGAATTAGTGAGTTCGGACATTGTAATAATACCCTTAAACTTAAACAAAAAAATAATTAGAAGAATCTCTAGTTTTACACCCTCCAACCCGCGACCCATTCACGATTTCGAATCGTGTTACATGATTTCAACATACACAACAAGTTCAATTATAACTTTGTATCCTAACACTTGGCGAATTACATGATATCCACGTCTAAAACAAAACGAAACAAGGATATTTTATTTTGCGATTAATTTTAATCTTCATGTACAGAAGTATTGTACGAAAAAAAAATAGGATTAAATAATCGATTGTGAATAGCCCGAAACAATCATATATTTTGATGTATTATGTCAAGGAAATGATAAAAAAAAAACTGTTAAAATGAGAGGTTAGAAAATTATCCTAACTAATTTGTGATTTTATCGATAATATAAAGATGTAATTGTGGAGTGTACGTCTGGGTGCGTACGGAATATCGTGGTGGTAATTTGTGTAGTGTCTTTGGGAGACAATTGTTATTCCATTTCTTTAACTTACATTAATTTATAAACATTTTCAATAACTATAATGATGAAGCGCAGTTTGTTGGTAAAATACTTTCCTTTCAATCAATAATCAAATTCGATGTAATGGGCGAGTGTCAATATGCTTGCTTCGATTGTAGAATCTGGATTCTTTGCTAGCGATCGCCGATTTATTGTCGAGCAGTTGTCGTTGGCTCTTTTGAGGCCATCCAAGCTCTTCCAACAAGCTTCTTAGCAGATTGCATGGCAAACACTGGCTGTTGCAGCCACATATTCAGCTTCACATGTTGATAGAGTAACTATGGGCTGTTTCTTCGACATCCAAGTAAACGCGGTTTCTCCCATGAAAAATACGAAGCCACTTGTGCTTTTCCGATCATCATTATCTCCAGCCCAATCACTGTCACTGTATCCGACAAGCTTATATTGATTAGTACTTGAATAGAACAAGCCACAGTTGATCGTACATTTGAGATACCGAAGAATTCTTTGGGCTGACTTCAGATGTATAGTGGTTGGATTATCCATATAGCGACTAACAAGCCCCGTGGCATAAAGTATGTATGGTCTTGTGCAAGTTAAGTACCGAAGACTTCCAACCAAACTCTTGAATAATGTCGAGTCCACCTTTTCTCCTCCATCGTCCTTGGATAATTTGATTCCGCACTCCACCGGTGTGTTGATTGCTTTGCAATCCTCCATCTTGAACTTCTTGAGGATTTCCTTTGTATAATTTTCTTGCGTGATGAAGATTCCTTCTTTGAGCTGCTTTACTTCCACACCGAGGTAGTATGCCATCAATCCAATATCAGTCATATCGAACTCTTTGGTCATGGCCTTCTTAAATTCCTCGAACATCTTTTGATTATTTCCTGTAAAAATCATGTCATCTACATACAAATACACAATTAGAATATCACCATCTTTGTGTTTGACATAGAGTGCATGCTCGTGTGGGCATTTGGTAAAACCGTTCTCCTCCAGATACTTATCAAACAGGAGCCCAGAAAAGAGTGTATGGGGAAAGACTCCGCAAAAAGCCTGGAGCCGGAAAAAGCCTGGAATCTCCCACCTCAAGGTGTTTGGCAGCAAAGCTTATGTGCACGTATGATACCACTTTGTTGGAGGAAAATTTTGATTTTGTGTGTGGACGTGTGTGTGTGTATTTGTGATTTAGAGAGAGACAAGTTTTATAGAATTTCTTAACTCATTTATTTCTCAATCTTCACTCTTACCTATTACAACACACAAGCACCCCTATTTATACTACTCAATGCCACCTTCTACACTCTTCTTCTCTCTTCTGTAATTTTCTTCATCCTTCCACTCTCTTCTATAATGTTCTACAACATTCTACTCATTTCTCACATATTTTACATAATTCTTCTTATTTCTCCATTCTTCTAGAACTCTCTATACAAATCAAGTTTATTTTTTTTTCAACATGAACCACGTTGCGAAATGTTAATTAATGCCACCAAAAGAAAAAGTTGTTGTGATTTCCTAATTTGATAAAAAGGAGGCAGCTATATGTATGTGCTATGTATGGTAGCTAGGCTAACTTCTTGAATTCGAAGGCATATCTCTTAATTAGTCTGGATAACTTCTTAGAACGATAATGTTCATGCTGACTTTGATCAGTAAAATTACAAGAGAGATCAGTCCAACCTTTTGGCATTAACTAATTAAGTTATAGTTTAATCGTCACTCGAGTTAATTAATTATGAGCCACGTATGTGGAGTGAAATTCGACGTTTGGCACCGAAATGTTAATCAGTAATGCAACACACGGCACGTATCTGTGACCTTTCGAAAGAGGAAAGGAGGATGCTATACATAAGATGGGCAACGAAGACATCTCCAATTTTATGATTAATTTATAAAGGGAACCCAATTTGATACAATAAAAAGAGAAAATAGCTATTGTAATTAAAAAAACATATGAATATTAGCCACTCTTATCATAATGTCTATGGATGTAAATTCAGTTATAAATTCAGGGTAGGTCCGAATAGATCAACAATCTACTAGAATTATGACAAAAAATTTCTAGTACGAAAAATTTAAGTCCGAATAACCCGTCACCGAATAGCTCAATAGGGTATGTCCAAAAATAGGCCGAATTTGAATAGGCTGGCATTAAAGCTGGGTAGGTTGATCTGATTAATTGAAAATTTTCTTATATATTACTTGATTTTCAAACTTAATTAATTACTTTTAAAAGTTAGTGTTAATAAAAAATAATCCAAATTCTTATTGAATGTGGATTGATTTAATATTCAAAAAGTAATAACTCATCATTTTACTTTTTTGTCTTTTTATTATAATGCTTAATATAAAATATTTGATATGAAAAGAAAAAAAATAATCATTTAAGAAAGATATATTGTGGTGGTAATTTGTGTAGTGTCTTTGGGAGACAATTGTTATTCCATTTTCTTTAACTTCATTAATTTATAAGCATTTTCGTAACTATAATGATGAAGCACAGTTTGTTGGTAAAATACTCTCCTTTCAATCAATTATCAAATTCAAGTCTCATAAAGCGTTAGTGTATGAGTGTGTTTTTTTGTTTAATGATAACAATTTTTTTTAAAGCATATGCCTATTTATAGATTAAATCATTCAATTGAATGACAGATGCATGATTCAATTTAGAAAGCCCTCACACGTACTTGCACAACTACAACTAGCCACCTCTAGATTTCCCTTTCTCTTTTCTATCTTCCTTTTGCTTTTTACATTAAAATATTAAAGCCCCTTCTCAAATTAGAAAGCGTGCGCAATATTCCAACAAAATTAAAATAATTAAATTATTTTCAATCTTAAAGATCATACTGCATGATATTTAAATCTGAAATTTCGACCATTGAGTGAAAGTATACTGAGATACAAATTATAGACGTGGCTATATAATACAGCACTGAGAATTATCATCAAACAACTGGAGATCATAAGGCTCTAAAGAAAGAGAACTTATGATGAAACATTGAAACAACAACCGAAGTGATGACTCACATTTATTAAGACAATGCTACTTTTATTACCAATTTACAGACAATATAGCAACTGTCAGACACATGTAAAATCTTGTGAACTTAATTTTGCTTTTTCATGGAATTCCACCTCCAATTATACCACTGCGGACTCAGTGCCCTCACTAACTCCCCTTCCCATCTATAACCACTTTCCTCCCCAATTCCACCACTAATTCCTTCCCCAATTCCACCACCAACTCCTTCCCAATTCCTTCCCCAATTCCTCCACCAATTCCTTCACCAATTCCCCCACCAATAGCTGGAATTACGACAAGCTTTTCATCATTGAGGTCTCGAGCAGTGGCGGTACAAACAAGAGCACTCACAACAAATACTAGAACCAACTTTGAAGCCATATCGATATAATTATATTATTGCAAACTAAGTATTGATTCTTGAATCTTGATGATGAGAGTAATAAGCGTAAGATGATATTTATAGACAATGAAAGTCGATCATCAATTATTAAACTGCGCATTATTGGATAGCTGTATACCGTCATGCACAAACCACGTATACTGTATCTGGTAGCTAGACTCGCCTCTTGAATTTCGACGGCAATCACTTTATTTATTAATTAGTTGGAGACTTTTAGAACGATAATGTCATGATCTGTAAAAATGTAATTTATGGCTTCAAATGTATCGGCTAAGTTAGGGTTTAAATTGTGATTTTGGTGGTAATTATGTATGTCCAGCAAAATTCGAAGTTGGCACCGAAATGTTGTTTATCAGTAATGCAACACGGCACGTATCTTATTTCTGACCAGTCCATTTATTATTATATAATGAACTATAATCTACATTTATTACAAACTATGGAATAGAAAAAATTATCTCATAATTTTGAAATTGTCAATCCAAATAATAATTTCGCTTAACTAAAAATACAAATTAAATATAAAAAATAATTATAAATCCTAATATGGATTAGTGAATCTTAATAAATAATCTTAAAATTGTACTACAACAAAAAAATAAAGAGAAAAAACTGATTAAAATTAATCTAGAAAAAATTGAAAGTGGACACCAAATTAAAATGAGATTGAGGTTCCCATGTGATAATTACCCTGGAAAGATCTATACTTTCTTTGTTCGTTTTCAGCATTTTTATATCTATAAAGCAATTATAGATAATCGGGGCATGTATGATAATAATCGAGGCAGTCAGGCAGACGTAGGAAGTTTTTTTAGGGGGCCTTGATGTAGCGATATTTGCACGAATAAGAGAGAATGGTGAATTTTTAATTTCTCTTTTTACAGGCATGCTAGGTTATTTTATTATTATATTTGGAATTTTTAATAGCTTTATTAAAAAATTATGTCTTTAAAAAAGAAGAAGAAGATACTTCTCTATGTTCAAGCCACAACAGCGACCGTAATACAAATTTATGACCAATCACAAACTTCACAAGTATAAATAATAATAATAATAATAATAATAATAATAATAATAATAATAATAATAATAATAATAATAATAATAATAATAATAATAATAATAATAATAATAATAATAAAGTGTTAAGGAAATTTAATATAATGTTTCAGTTTAGCTAGATTTCACCTAGCATATACAATTATAAAAAGAGTTAATTACTTCTAAAATCATGAACTTTTCTCATATATTTGTTTCATAAATTGTAATTTGTAACACTGATAATCAGAGCTTACAATTTAACGTAATATTTTCTTCTAAAAAGGAAATCCGGCTAAATTAAATTCTAAAATGTTGTAACAATATGCTAAAAACATCATATTCTTAGACTACATATGTGACATGGTTGACATATGGATTGACGTCCAAAACATCAATTATTCTAAATAAAAGTGTCATTTGCACTGAAGAAAAATATCATTCATTTATTATCCTCTAACTAGAAAGTGTCTAATTATTTTTAAAAATATCATTTACACTGACAAAAAATATCAAGAATCCGCACATGCGAATGTCCTTAGAGGAGCCCCACTTCAAAAAAAAAAATTATAGTTCTTTATGTATAAAGTAATAGTTTGTTATCGTATACTTAATTTAAATGTTTCCATAATTTGGTGACAAGAAAATTAATATTCTTAGTAATATATAGTTTTGTCATCCTTGATGACCATTTACAAAATTTTACCTACCCACTCAGGTTTCACAGGAAGCAAGCCTGATTTACATAAACATATTTATGAATGTTTGGAAGAAAACTTGTTGGAACTAACAACCATACCTGGAACACAGATTATGAATGTTTGGAACAATGTCTTTGGAACTACAATCATACCTGGAAAAAAAAAGTAAGAACTTCGAAATTCAAATCACTTCAGTAGATTACTAGTTAGTTCAAAGAAACATCAACTCGTATTTGCTATAATCTTCTGAATCAGTGCCCTTCAAATATATGTATACTGGCAAAAAAAAAAAGAAGTAGTTGACGAGAGTTATTGTGAGGTCGTCAATATTATAATTAATTTCTTCAGAGATAGCAAAGTTTCGCATTTCCAACGATGCATGAATTTCTGAAGCATTGTATGAAAGTCAAACACCTATTTACGATTGATTCACAGAAAATTGCTTTCAACCATCGGTATAAATCCCCCAGGAATTCTTTCACTTTGCATAAATCATTTCTTCTCATTTTTACCATTTTGTGTTACAAGTGCAGAATTATCACGATGACGAAGATGTCTACTATATTTCTTCTCTTTCTATTCCTCCATTTCCTCTCCACAATGCACGCTAGAAAAATGTCGAGCGAAACCGATGTAATCTCTGAGAAAAAAGTAGCTGATTTTCCTAGTGGCTTGGGTGTTCGCATTGGTGCAGGAGGAGGAGGCGGTTTTGACGGCGGAATCGACGTTGGGATTGGTCGTGGAATGGGATTGGGCGCCAGGTTCGGTGGTGGAGCTGGCGGCGGAGTAGATGGGAGTGTGGGTTTTGGTAGTGGACAAGGAGCCGGCGGCGGCTTTGGTGGAGATGATGGCGGTTTTGGTGGCGCTAAGGTGGCTGGCGGTGGCGCTTGACTGCACATTTGGCTTGCTAACTAATTAATGGCCAATTTATGAGTATTTGGGTTCATTAGGAGTATGAGAAGATGCTATGAATTAAAATATGTAAGCTAGTACAATCTACTCTTTATGGAGTTGGGAATCATGTATTAAGTTCCACGCGGTTTTTAATAAATTAAGATGTCTTTGAATTATATATCTTATAGTAGATTTTTTTTTTTTTTTTGTCTTTAGATTTATTCGTATTCAATAATCTCGTTAATGCTGATTTTTTTGGATATATAGTAATAGAAGTAACAAATATAAATAATTATTAATTGTAATAGTGATTATTATATTATTTTTAGTACATCACAAGTGCTTGGTTAATGAGGTGAAATCAAATAATTTTTTTCTTATGTGTTAATTAGAAATTTCATTCATAGATCAATGGATGTTAGTGAATGATTTTATGTTAATTAATTTCTTCATTTTATAAGACTAAAAGCTTATGATATTAATGTTTAATAGATATGTACCATCCATATCCCTTAAATTAAGGATATTTTCATATGTATTATTCTTAAATTTTTCTCACAATTAATTTTAGTGATTTTCAATTGTTCTTTCGATATCTTGAAGAAGTGCTTGATAATTTTCTATCCCACAACTTCTAATTTTAAGCAACATCACTATCCTCATTCATCATAGAGTATTAAAAAATATGGTAAGAATAATAATTTGAAATAATAAGCAGACGCCTATACATAATTAAGCAAAAGAATATTTGTTATATATTTGGTGGTGGTAAAATGATAATCACAAGACCAAAAATCTTGGATTCAAGACACTTGCCTTTTGTACTGCAACCTAAGCTTTCTCTCTATGTATTAGAGGGACACGCACACATACACAAAATATATACACCACTAAACGTGGGGTGACATTCGTGCGTGTCGGTCGTTATCGTGTCGACACGATAACGACACGACTGATAGCGCCAAACACGAACACGACCGTTAAGGATCCGTCCGACACGAACACGAACACGACACCTAAATGTCTTGACACGGACACGACACGAACACGAATATGACATGATTTTTTTCGTGTTGACACGACACGATAACGACACAACACGACACGAAACGAAACGATAAATTTAAACAAAATTAAAAAAATAAAAAATATAAAAAATATAATTAAATTAATATTAAATATATAAAAATATTATCGAATTATACGAAAACGACACGAACCGACACGAACACGAATGCAACATGAAAATTATCAGGTTACACGAACATGACACGGATCCGACACGAACACGACACGATAAGGACACGAACACGATAAGGCTGAACACTAACCCGTTAATTTCGTGCGTGTTTGTGTCGTGTTCTCGTGTCGTGTCGAAAATTGCCAGCCCTAACTAAACGTGAAAGTTGATAGGTAGAAATGAAACAGGTTACTTGAAAATGCTATACAAAAGTATGCAATATTCCTCTCTCCATAAACTTCACTCTTCACTCGATGGTATTCCTACGTGCACTTTTGCACCTCAATTATTTCTAGGTTAATTATATATGGGTTAATTATCACATATGGCCCTAATTTTTGTTCGTGTAAATAATTTCTAATCTGATATTCTAAAATATTTAAATATGATTTGAAAAATACTCTTTATTATAAATATTACCCAATTATGTAACCGTGTAGACAAAAGCATGACGTGGACTACACAAATGCTCACCGCCACCACCCTTTCCCATCTCAAACCACCATTTTGCCACCGCCGGTATCTTGAATCACACTACTCAACTATCATTAGTCCACGTCACGTTTCATTTGACGTCGTTAGATGATAAGGCTATATTTGTAATGACGGAGTAATTTTTAGGTCATGTTCGCATATTTTAGAAGATCATACCATAAAGTTCTCAGACAAAAATCATGCCATAAGGGATAATCAACTCTTTCTAAATGGAAGCATTCAAAATACAATTCTAAACAAAGAATTTTATATATCATCTCTTAGCGTAACATCTTCAACTCCCGTAGGCTTCATCTATTCCGGTCAATATCCTCGTCAACAAAAGAGAAATGCCATGACTATTCAAGCAGCTCATCAAGATATCAAACAGAACTTCTGACGACGTAGATAAGATAAATGGAGAGGTTTCAAATGAAGGCTGGATAAGTGAAGATAGTTTCCAATCTTATGGAAACCGATCTCCACTCTATTGTATTGCTTAATGCAAATATTCATCCTTAGCCAACTTTTGAAATTCAATCAAGATTTTATGAAACGCACATCATAATCTACAAGACACTAAGCATAATTCAGCAAACACAATACAATGACATGATGCAGCTGCTCGAGTAAAAGGCCTTGTTGGAAGTCGCCTCAGAAAATATGCTAGAGTGAAGTTACACGACGAAAGGTCTGATTTAGAAGTTAATTAACTCAAAACTGTGTGGGCTGCCAATCGAAAAGAACAGTACCTCGAGCACTGTGTACGCGAATAGATGAAGCTATAACTGTCAAGCCCTAACTTCTATGCCTTCCTTGAGTAGGTGCTCTTTCACAGCTTGAATGGGAACCTGCAACAAATAAAAAAAGAACTAAATAAGTGAAAAAAGTCTCAATCAATGGGGAAAAGACAACCAAGTTCCATTTGTTTTTTCCTATCTGTGCCATTGACTATATCTTCAGGATTGCCTAAAATCTCTAGAGATGGTTAATTCCCAAGCAGGATTAATCAAATAGGATAAACTAGTATGTTTCAAGGTCACAATACAAGGTAGAATTGTTCAAATACTTTCAGAATAACAACAATGTGAAAAAATTTCTCAATATCTTTCTTAATCTTTACCTCCTTCCGATGGAAAATTCCAGCAGCAAGGGCAGCAGATGCATTAGTTTTGGAGAAAACTTCAGAAAAATGTTCAGCGGACCCAGCACCACTACTTGCTATCACCGGAATACTAACAGCATCTGAGATCAGCTTTATTAGATCTATATCAAATCCTTGACCTTGACCTGATAAGAGAGCATAAAAAACAATGTAAAGAGATTTTGATGTTTGGATTCACCATGCCTTTACCTGTTCTCACAAATACATATAGCAACAGAATCCTAACAAAATTATATGCCCCACAAAATAAGAATAAAACTATACACATATCAAGACGAGACTCATTATAATGGAAACCTAGAAAAGAAATCTATAGCAAATAAAGAGATTTTGATTTTTGGATTCACCATGCCTTTCCCACCTCGCAAACAGAGTGCAAGAAAATCCATAAAAAAGCTAAAGAACAGTAAAACAGCAAATGAAGCTAAGCACTGAACCCAAAAGAAAGAATGAAAGAAAAAGTGCATTAACATTTATTTAATACTCCTTTAAGACAAAGCACAAGAATCAATCATACCATCACAGTCAATGCAATTTAAGAGTATTTCTCCAGCTCCTAGTTCTTCCACAACTTTTGCAAGCTCATATGCCCCGATGGATCGACCTTCTCGACCACCATTTACCTAGAAAAAGTCAACAAAAAAAGATTAAAAACATTTACGAGGACGATCAGATGCTGAATTCAGCTAGTGTCCCAAGTATAAGGAATATAGCATAACTAAATCCAGCTAAATCCCAGATGGAAATTCGATTTCTGAGGTAAACTAAGGTTTAAACATTGGAAAATATCATAATCTAATGGAATTCATATCTCTCAACCCCCCAAAGAAAAAGAGGTGGCAAACGATAAAAGAAAAGAAAAAGAAAAACCCAACCACATACACAAGCATCACATCTAAAAGTAGCAAAATCCAATCACTAGCTACAACAAACATGGCCAGGATACTATAGCAGAATTATGAAACATAAAAATTAAATACACAAAGCAACTAATGATGTACATCAGCAGTGTCACTACAATTCTAACTTTTGCATGCATCATCCTACTACTGTTTGATTAACAGGAAACAAATTACTGTTCGATGCAAAATCCCCAATTAATTTGATAGAAACTTCAGAGAAACTGAGGAAAATATGATCCTAGACTAAACAGACGGACAGATACGTACTGTACACTGGTACCAAGCAAATTGCTCGCCGTTAGGACCTGAAATCAAGAAAAAGGACCAGTTATGCATATGTCATATGTTTAAAAAGGTTAAGTAAGTTTTGAGATGTTCCAGGAGAGCCTCAATTTCCAGTGATAAAAAAGAGCGAAAGATGTCAACAGTAAAGAGTGTTGTATGTTTGGTATGCAAACAATTAGGTCCTAGCAATCCTGACATCAGAAGTAAGCAATTAGGAATGAGACTTCTGTGTGTATTCATGGAGAGCGGACGGATCATGGAGGCTGGAGTAAGCTTGGATGTTAAAGAAGGATAGTTCCAATTCTTAGTTCCTTTCGTGTATTCATATATATGTAATTTGATGCACTGGTTTCTTTCTGTTTGTAATGGCATTCATTATTATTCGTTTGTGGAGAATTTCAGCTACACATTTCTAATAGTCTATAATAATCCAGCTAGTGCTTAGGCCCCACTGGCCCTAACAGTTTTCCATTATTTTATCTTAACAAATAAGCTGAAGGACTGTGCCTCCTTTATCACAGTTAGTTTAGTCAATAAAAAGTATGTAAACTCCTGGCTATCAAGCTTATGTAAGTTTCATAGAGCAACATACAAAATAAAAGGCTAACATATTTTTTTAACACAGAAAAAGTTAATCGACAACGCATTTACCTGGTTTTGAAAGTCTTACTGACTTGAACTCTACATCATTAGGATCCTTCAAGTACACCCGACAAGGATCAATGCTTATAACCACAGCCTATGTTATAGGAAATGCACAAGTAACATGGTGAGATTCGAATATAGGAATGAGAAAAAGGAAAGGAATAAAAAAAAGGGTCTACAAGCTTGCTACTACACGTCGTGAAGACAGAAAGCATAACTTATGGTTGGTGGTAAACCTCACCTGATTTCCATATACTCTAGAGATTTGCTCTATACTTGTCTTTCCAGTTTTTACCTAAAAAAGAAAATCAAGCAACGTGAATTTGACAAATAGTCAAAGACACCATATAATCAGAAGATTTACAAGGGCACCAAGGGGTACTTTGGTTTTTAGATATTCTTCTGCAGCATAAACTGCATCACTTCCGATAGAGACCTTGTCTGCACCAGATCGGAAATATTCTGAAGCAACTTCCAAACTTGAGTAGTATCTGTCGAACATTTATTAATTAACACACCAAAATTGTGCTAGGAAATTATTACAATCAACTCTCTACCAATATAAAAGAATAATTAAAACTTAAATTCTTTTAGGGATGGCAATATATATGGAAAACATACCGGCCATTTCCATCAGTAAAATCTCGGATTCCACCTCCAACTGTCAAGGGCACAAAAACATTCTCTGATGCATACCTTAGCACCTATAACACAGATAGACAAACACCAGTTAACATAGTCTAGAAAATTTAAATGAATCGAGAACAAATTGTCAGTTTTCTAGCAAAACTATTTTTTAGAAGCCAATGGAAGTAGGAGACAACTTATTCAGCTACAAAATAAATAACATACATACAACAAACCTGTAGCATTGGTAAATCACCTAGAGGGAAGTCACGGAAGCCAGTAATATTTAAAAAGCTGACCTGCAAAAGTGAAAGATAAAATCTTAGACTCCATTTTTGTAGAATGAAAAATTTACTGTTTGTCCGGGTTCATTCATTTTGTATTCCCCTAATTTCTACTCTTGTTGTGTACTGATATGAGTATGTAAAAATTAGAAAACTTCAGTCAGATATGACAATATGACATTATCCAAGGAAAGGGCATACTTCATCAGCTCCATCCTTGTAGTATTGTCCAGCAAGATCCACAGGCTTGCCAAGGTTTCTCACCTTCAGAAAAAAAAAACAAAAAAAAAAATCATACACAGTGAATATACAGATTTTATACAAAAATAACACAATCTAGTTTTATCAAGAAGGTATTAACTTTCCGACCATCAAACCATTATTAGTTCAAACATTTATTGGAACTCCATCACATCTATTAAGATTGTACAGATAACCATGGATTAAAAAAACTGAACCACGCTGCAAGATAACAACTAGAACAATTAATGGATGCAGAAAGGATTGAATATAGTTAAAGATGTGCGGAAAAACTTTAGCTTGATTGGGGAGATACATGTAACATCCACATATGACTACTGTACTAAATATTAAAACTTTTTTAGCAGTTAGTGTCCCCATATTATTTAAATGGGATGATTACTATTTAAATCAAGACTTTTGACTCAATTTTTGATTTCAGCTAGACTTTTAAAACATAGCAAACTTGTATCCAACCTTTCAGGTTTTTGCAATTAAAAGACAGCCCAAACTTTTGGGATCCAAATTTTCAAATTCCCATCGTTTGAGCTTTTGATTCGAGAAATCAAAGGTTGGCTTTGAACGGGCTCGAGGAGGAACACTTTGGCATATGACTCGACGTCTAGTACTTGTGACTGAAACAAATTTCAATTTTTAGTCCAACGACAAATGTTGGAGATAGCTCCAATTAAATTTATTTCCGTCAACTAAGTATTGGAAGTCGACCCATATGTCAAAATGTTCTTAGCGAGCCCATCCAAACCTAGCCTTTGATTTCTCAAATAAACGGCTTGAACGATGCGAACTTGAAAGTTAGGGTTGTGAGAAATTTTGGGCGAATTTTAATTGTAACAACTGAAAAGTTGTATACTTGTTTGCTACATTTGAAAGTCTTGTCGAAATTGAAAATTAGGTCAGGCTTCGTGATTTAAATAGCAATTATCATATTTATATTGGATAGAGAGAAATGGAATCTTGGAAATATAACGTGTTCTTGCATTGCTTTGTCAAAGACCATTTGTTTCTCTCAAATACTTGAGTTTTCTAAATCATAACTAACATGGTGAATTTCATTTGAATGACAGAAAGTATCAGGCATAACAGAGCAATACATGAAGAATTCATGTTAAGGTACCTCATTTTCGCCCGTTTGCTCTCTTACATCATACTGATCTCCTTTAGTCACAACAAGATCACCATTATCATTTGCCCTCACATCAAGACAAGCGATAACCTGGTCAATGTGAATCAAGAGATTTACAATCATTTGTAATTAAGGTAGGAGAAACCAACTTTGCTACATTAAATAACCAATTACAGAATAATGATGAATTTTCTAAATTTTTTTGGTTGGTTCAAAGACTGCAGCTGACTGTCTTAAGACATTACACATGAAGCAGAAATATCTTCAGGGATATAGTTCATAAGAACATAGAGCTTTCCAAATAATAATATTGGAATTAAGTGACCATTTGTTCATGGCAGATATTACATACTATACGGCGCCAAATATTTTCTTTCAAATTTCAATACTACATCAACTCAAACTATAGTAGCTTTCAAGATATATTTTTTGGGTAGGTGTACGTCATCCATGAAAGAATTTACTATGAAATTCTGTTCATAATCTTGGTATAAAATATAGACATTTCAAATGTATACGATTATCTTCACAGAGTAAGAAAATAGTTACTGAAATTAATTCTTATGCTGCTCAAAACTGAGGCTTTTTCTTTCTTAACTTGTGAATTTAAGTTGCATTCAATTAATTGAATTGTAATTATTATGCTAACTGACTACATCACTTACCCTCTTGGCAAGTTTAGACACCTTCCCTTTAACTGGCACCTGTCTTCACAAGAAGATATCAGTACATTATTTGGTTTTTTTAAATACTTAGTATACAAAGAAGGAAATTCTGGAAATTGATACCTTTGTAATTTCAGACTTTGGATATAAAAACCTTCTCAAGACAGAGAGACCAACCTCTGCAGAAACCACTCCAAGAATGTAAGTAATGAAGAATCGCATGGCTAGATCAAATGTGGATTAAGGAGATTACAGTTCAGTTTTATTCCCTTCTATACCCTGAACTGCTCAAATATTTCCCTTTTAGGTACTATACTTTTGTCTTTTGCATATATGCATGAAGTCAGAAGCTCTTACCACCACTCTTTTCTGGATGGAACTGAACTGCGTGAACATTTCCCCTTCTTATGGAAGCTATAAAATCACTCCCATAATTGCATGTCGAAGATATCCACTCTTTGTTATCATCAGACTATATAGGATAAGAAAAGGAAACAGCCACTTGAAACGTAAGGACACTGGACATGTGAAATTGAAATTACAAACTCATAAGCAAGCTACCGTTGAAGATATATTACAGGGGTTGCGCGATAAGAATGGACAAAGTAGACATGACGGTTTCCAATATCATCCAAAATCTGTGAGTCTTCCATAACTTTGATAGCATTCCAGCCAATATGAGGTACTCTGAAACCATTTGATGAATCAAAGCGTCCAATGACTCCAGGAATCAAACCGAGACCTTTGACTGAGGATAATGTCACTCAAATAAGCTTGACTAAGCAGGCATCATCAATAATCGATACAAGTGAAATTCACAGGCACCTCACCTGATACCACTAAAATGAGCAATGCATAGCACTATCATTTAATATAAATTTTGAAACAATATCAAATTCCAGTGATCAAGCTGGAATTAACAGGACCTCGATACATATAAACCTCACCTAAAAATCTTCCATCTCCTCAGCAATTGTATCAATCTATTCGTGGCAATGAAGTTAAGCATAAACTTCTAATTCCTTGGGGACAAAGTTAGGTATCAAAAGTTCTCTGTCGTAAAATCATATCACCTATGAATAGAAGAGAATGGGAACCAAAAGTGCATAATATTCATATTTCTATTGATCTATTTAATCACGAACAAAACTTAACTGTTCCATACATGTGCGACACAGGAAATAATTAGCAGGAAAAAAATATTAGCAACAAGTTCACTTGGCAAACTGATTCTAAAATGCTAGAGAAACAAGTATAATATGATAAACACAATGCATGTGCTAAAAATATCAAAAGGAGCGTCAAGTCAATACCTGGCCCATTTTCCTCACTCGACTCAAAAAGTAGCTGCAATCCAAGACAAATGCCTAGAAAGGGACGATCTTGTTCAATGTAAGTGCAGAGTGCTTCAGCCAGTCTACAGATAGTGAATCGTTAAGTTAATCAGTGATTCAACTTACCAATTAAACTTAATTGAGGGGAGCTATTGAATTATACTAGTTTTTAATATAATCATATACATCAAGAGGAAATCCACAAAACATAGAAATACAGAATAACATTTTTTACAGAATAAGTATAACACTGACCGCTGAGTTACAAACAGCATTGGTTAGATTACCTATCGTCTATGATTATATAAAACCGGACACAAAAAGCTGAAGAAATGTCATAACATGCAAAAAGAAAATCATATTACAGTACTGAAAAATAAATTGCAATCTAAATAACTTTACCCCTTCTTTTCCAACACATCCATGGCAGGTGCAAATGCACCTACACCAGGAAAAACAAGCCGGTTGGCATTCAAAATATCCTCTGGTGCCTGTACCTAAAAACCAAGTTGAGAAAGTACAGCAACCATGATCATTATAAAACTTATTTTAAAAAAAAAAACAGAAGAAAGACAATTTATTGTTTTTCAATTATATCTCCAAACCTTCTCTAATTGAAATAGACTATATTCTCTCTTCTAATTCTTATATCTTTCTCGCATTGTTACAACAATACAGATGGAATGCTTGCTGAAGTAGAACAACAAAAAATGATGGGGTAAAAATGAAAGGATAGAAAAGTTACATCTTTGATGTCGTAGCCAAGAAAACGAATTGCATTTCTGACACTGCGCACATTTCCCGCCCCGTAATCAAGCAACGTCACCACTGTCACGGATTCAGCAGAAAATCGGAATAGGTCACAACAAAGAAATGGAGACGAAAAACAGAACAACAGGGGAAATAGGCTTCAAAATCGAAACAAATTCGGCTCCGATATTTCATTTATCAGGAGAGAGAGAGAGAGAGTACCAGAGTCATCTGCGGAGGCGCGGACTGAGAATGTTCTGGAAGGTCTGAGTTTGAGAGAGTTGAATTGCAGCAAGTTAAGAGAGTGAGAAGTGCCGGAGTAGGCGGAGGCGGATGAAGGAGTAGTGCAAAACTGAGAAGGTTGGGAGAATGCCGCCGCCATTCGAATTGCCGCAGTTTGTGCCACCTTGCTCTCTAGCTTGGTCGTTATACTCTACTGCCAAGTCAGACTGCGACAATAGCCTACCTCACATCTATCATGGGCTCGCTATTTTTTTATTTTAGGCCCATTTATTAGACACTTCAGCGTTTGACCCAAAATGATTACGCCCAATTTAAGAGACTATGGCGGAAAAAGAAAGGAAGAACCGAGTGGAGTTTTAAAGTGTTTCTTGCGCATCTCTTATTCTTTTCATTTTCAGCTTTGTGAAATATGGAAATTATAGTACATAGTTGTCTAATCTCCTTCCCATACCTATACTTCTTTCATTTTTCACTCTAACCATATATCATGAATCACCATCATCCTAAAATATAATTAAATAAAAATCATATTTCTTTCATTTGTAATCTTTTTTTTTTAGGAAAATAAGATATATATTCATCGTTCTTTTGAGATAGCCTACTAGTTACGTGAGTTTTTTTCGATCAAAAGTCACAAGTTCAAATTATAGTAGAAACATGTAAAAGTTTGAATATATTACGTCTGATTTTTCAAGTATGATACCGATTGTGAATTTTATAGAATATAAAAAATACATATCCTTCATAAATAACTTTAAAATTAAATTTTGTATTTTAGAATTAGTGAAAATTTCATGAAACTCTAACACAAAATGTGTTCAACTTGTTCAACAAGATTCATACAACATTACCACCATATTCTTCTATGGATCAAATCAACTAAAAACAAATGTGTCGGCCAAAGTACACTCAACATCTTTCTCAAAAGATTTATGGAAAGAAAGATTCTCAATCAATTTACGTAATACAAAAGTATCGCCGGTAAAATATACTCCATCTGTTCCACCCAAGATTGTTTGTATTCTATTTTGATTTGTCTCACTTAAGATGACATATTTCTTTTTTAGGAAATAATTAACTATTCAAAAGTTGTGGATCCTACATAACTTTAACTAGTTTATCCCTTCTCCTAAATAACCGTAGCGAAAAAAAATGAGCCGTCTTGAATCGGACGGAGGGAGCACATTTTACAATTAATTTTATAACTAGGAAAATACACGAAGTTGACACTTGTTTTTCTATAGTTAGGCCACGTCTCCTATTTTGTGATTCTTTTCTTTCTCCTCTTAATTTTCCATCCGCCACCGAATCTTCAATTCTACACCCAAAAACGCACGCACATCGCTCTTAATTTTTCCATCCGCCACCGAATATTCAATTCCACACCCAAAAATCTACAGAAAAATCGTCGGAGAAATGATCCAGCCTCTCTACGCTCTGGTGTTCGGAGAAGTGGCGGTGATCTTGGTGCTACTTTTCCGGACGCCGCTGAGGAAGCCGCTGCTGATGTTGCTGGACCGGCTGAAGCAGGGCCGCGGCCCCGTTGTGGCGTCCACCGCCGGTGGCACCCTCTTTGTTATTATGATGTCGCTCATATACAACATCACCACCATCCAGACCCGCACTGTTGAAGGCGGCGGCGCTGTGAATCCCACCGACCAGGTTCTCCTAGCAAATCAGCTTCTCGAAGCATCGCTCTTGGGTAAATTCCTTTCTTTCTCTAACCCCGTTGCCTCAACCAGGTTTAACCCTATTTGGCGTGAAAATATGATTATGATTGTGATGATTCGACCTAGGGGAACAATAATTAGACGGTTATTGTTGGAGGAAATGCATTGATATTGACGTTATACCTTAGGGTTTGTGTGATTATTTGAATTGGAGAATGATTATATCAACTTATTCATATCATAAATAATATTTGCAATAGCTTGTGTTAATTGAAGGTTCGTAAAAGACAAATGTGAGTTGATGTAATGATGCCTCGTTCTGGCAACTAGAAATTTGTAACTGTTTTTTAAGCTAAGAATGAAACTGGGAGGAAAATGCTATTGGTTTTGCAGGTTTCGCTCTATTCCTGGCGTTGATGATCGACAGAATCCATTATTACATCAAAGAGGTCCGCATGTTGAGGAAGCATATGGAAGCTATCAAGAGGTCGGAGCATAAGTCGGAGGAAACAAAGATGAAGGAGAAGGGCAAGGGTAAAGCTGAGGATGATGACGATTCAAGTTGATGGAAACGGCATGCTACTAACATTAAGCTTTACAGAGGCGCGGCTTGCTGGAGGTTAATAACCCTGCATTTATCATTCTGAATTCTGATTTGCTTTTCTAGAAAGACTATAATGCAGTGGAATCTGATGAATGTTTTCTTATCCTTTAAAAAATTTATATCAATGAGGATTTACTGTATCTGTGTGCATATATAGGGTAATTATGTTAGGTTCCTTCTCGCCTTACTATATCGTAGTGCAAATATTATTACTGTTATGCAAACATGATTACACGGTTTACACCTAGCTATTATGTTCTATAAATTAGATACTAATAGTCTCCTAATGTTGATTGGTGAGTACTGTAGAAACATTATCTGGTATCAAGAGGGAACCTTAGGATCCTATCCATTTCAGATAGATACACAACTTAAGTTTATTTAAAAAGAGTATATTTCTGGTCCAATGCTTATCCTTTTCTCTTGCTGCATAATTTTGAGAGTGGGGTCTTGTCGGTCCGATGATTGACAAGATTTTACATAATTAGCTGTCAGGATTGAGGAGTTCATTGTTCAGTTAACTTAGCAGAGAAGCTGTTAGTGTTTGGAGTGGAGAAGGTGTCATTAGATAGAAATAGTTGAGAGGAGTTGATTAGTTGCAGCCAAAGCTGGACAAGACCTGTGTGGTTGGTGTAGCATTATATGTTCTTGCACTTTAAGGTTGTATTTGAATATGAGCATGAAATCCCTTCTACAATTGTCTGCAATGAGAGTGGACGGAATTAACATTTATTATAGATATTTTATGTTATCCTTCACTGTGGTCTGATGAACTGAACTTCGTTGCCTTCCCATTTTGATGGGTCACTCGCAAAGAGTTGAATTGTTGGTATGCATTTAAATTGAGCTCGCTGTCGGACTTACTGAATGTGTATATGTTGGTTGATAAGATAGTTAAAATAATATAAGTTAATCTATCATTACTTTGATGGATTGAGTCACTTTGAACTTGTCTGATCATCAAATCCTTCAAATACTTGATTATAAGTTTTATCTGTCTATTTTATCACACAATAAACACTCCCTAAAAGACTTAATATATTTGATTATGACAGCGGGCAATTTGTGCAATACACTTGTGTTCTGTTGGGCAGGGTTCATTGCCTCACCAGTTGTTATATTAAAAAAACAAGCCTCCAAATATGAAAATGTAAAGTAATAATAATTTTAATCCCTACAAAATCACTTATTTGGTTTTCATTAAAAGAGTTCATGTATAAACATTTGCAGGTGTATATTAGCGAAATCACCGTCAAAACTATAGTGTTGCTATATATAATTTTTCACTTGGAAACCACAATATATTTACATGATATATTTTTAAAACTATTACAAAAAGTTAAAGAACATTTGATGATATTCATTTTCAATGACCTCAAAAGCATTTTAGTTAAAATTATATTTGTCATGTTTCACAATCTTAGTGAAACTTGAAAGTCATCAACTTCTATTTAGTAATTTAGTTTTCATTTCTTTTTGGGTAGTCGGTGGTTTGAATTGTCTTATTTCGCTAATTACATTCGGTATGATAAATTCGAAAACATAATTTAATTGCACCCTCAACAAAATAGAATGCCATTAAATAACCTAAAATGTAATAGAATGTCCTACAAATTAAATTCCACTTAGTTACTAAAGAATAATTGTCAGTTTCACTTATACTCTACTATATGGGAAGATGCACAGAAGTGCAAATTCTCGTACTTGAGCATCAAGCTATCAAAACGTTATTTACTATCATCATTTTTTTTTTATAATTTAGACTTGAGGTTATAAGACTGGGATTCTGGGAATATTGTTGAAACATGAAAACTATAATGCATGTTTAAATATAATTATAATTTCAAACCATATGTATATTGTTGGATAGCTATCATTTCTTTCAACAAATCCTAAAACAATAGTATTTCAGAAATCAAGTTTATCCCTGGATCTATAATTTATAGATATAATAAAATCATAGAGATCTTTGGTGGCATGGCTATGATTATATCTACAACCTCTATACCTTCTTCCTCTGGTAGAAATATCACGCCACAAGTAGGCTCATAGTGAACATATTTCACATAATGTGTCTTTCCAGGCTTGTAAATCAAAGTGTGTAGAACATCCATATCTTCAAAGAGGAATGTTAACATCTTTGGGAAGTGGGAGAAGAGTCCCAAGATTCCCAATTTTCTTAAATGTGAGACTTCATGTTAGGTTTTAGAACATCATGAATGAAAAAGAACGTAAAGTTTTTCCTTGTTAAGAAGCCAACTATAAGTGGCATCTGAGCTCGTGGCATTCGAAGAAAATCAGCACATGTAAGATGAGAGATATCGTGAGTGAGCTCAAAAAATCTTTTACCAAATAATCTTCGACGAAGAGATATAGCATAATGTCATAAGAACTGAAAACGGACACGTCTCGTAACAAAAGTAACAAATATGCAATGATCAAATCGCAGAAGATTTGATTACAAAATGCAATGCATAACATATCAAAAGAGACACTTACTACATTATTATAATTGGAATAAAAAACACAAAATTAATAAAACTATATCATATCACGTTTCCGTCTCATCACTTGCCAGTACTTCTACAAAACTTGTGAGAATCAGATCTAAGTTTTCCACCTTAAAATAGAACGTAAACATGGCGAACTTCCATCATAATTCTAAAGATTTCGTTCGACTCACAAAATCTATTGCTTACCTTTTCATATAAATTATTCTTAGAATGTTAATAGTTGACTATGATTGTCGCTATCCAGTTCTTTTTTAAGATAAATAAAATTTATTAAATTATGCACGATGGATGCAATCCATGAACAAAATACCATTATCACATCAGCCCAAGACAAGGAATACATGACAAACACTGTTATCACATTAACTCAAGACAATCTGGACTACAAATTCAACCCCTTACTGCAATAAGAAATACAAGGCTATTAATTTGAAATTCTGAATCTTTTAATGAAGTCCTAAAACACTTGGATGTATTCTGTACATCAATTTTGAGTGGATTTCGTTGCTTTATGCATTCAACTTTCATCCATATTTTCTTAATTCTAAATCAACTTAAACCTGTCAATAAGTAGACAAGAAAATATTGTTTTTTCTCTCAGTTGTTACCTTCTCACCAATCTTTGAGACAAATATGATTCTTTGGTGCTATTTTTAACAATCTGTTAAAACTTATCACAAATGCACTATCGCGTACTCATTTTCGTGCAACAAGCGTACCCATTTTCGTGCCAAATACTTGTTGCGTTGCATTCTCCTATTACCTTGATTAAATTTTTTTTATTAAAACAAGCATATATTTACACAAGTCTCTTCACTAAAAAGACCATATTTCCCATTTCATTTACCCAACTCCTCTCCCCATTTTTGAACCTAGTCACAAATGTGGTACAAGGGATGTATCTAAACATTGTTCAAGTCCTGGGCTTTCATCACCCAAACTCAAGCCATGTAAAATTATATGGTCTAAATTATTGTCTCATTCCGTTTCAGAAGATTTTGGTAATATATTGGAACAAATGTTCTTTAAAAAAGAATAGAACATCATGGCCATTGAAACGGAGACGGCAAAAGAGGTACACAGACGCACAAAAGCTGGTTGGTATGCGTTGAGGTGAAGTCGGTGGAGTTCAAGAAATGTTTGTGCTTTAAAATGAAGGTACATAGGATTCGCAGCAAAGCTTATCCTAAACAAGAAAATTGAGGCACTCCACTATAATATTTTCACCAAGTAGTGGAACGAGACAACAATTTCTTTACTTTGCCATCAATAGGTTGAGGAAGTATTGAGATGAAATGGTCCCATGATAAGTATTATTTCTTTGTTTAGGTGAGCATTTTGTCTCAGACCACCCACTTTGCCTGTGCAGGAGAGGAAAGGCTTGCTTGTTGGGTTAAATATAACTAAGGGATCATTATGTTTTGGCTATCCATTTGGAATTTGGCATATCATTAATGACTGAGCTAGGAAATTTTCTTGAAGGGTTCCAACTAATTATAATTTTAAAAGGTACTCCTTTGTCTCGCTAACGTTGGCTCATTACTTTTTGGCACGTGGATTAAGGAAAATTATGTTTTGTGTGCAAAGTAATATATTGACACAAAATTTAATACACTTTTTAATATAATATTTTTATTCTTTTACGGTATGTGCCAACAATAGTGAGACAACCCAAAATAGTACACGAGCCAACATTAACGGGACGAAATGAGTAATAACTATAATTGTAAAATGAATAAAATTAGAAAATAATGATAATTTAACAATAGCATAATAATATTCGAATTACACGAAAATATTAAAAAAATGTAACTTAAAAGCATGATCACTTCATAAAAGATGAAATCCTCCACAACATGATCATTTTAAGTTGAGAGTTCTCTCTTAGAATTCATTATTTTGTTATGAGTTCACATTTTCCTTTAATATAATAATAATTTTTAAATTTTTAATTATTAAATATAATAATAATTTTTTTCTAAAATTTTAATAGGAAAAAATACTCCTGGTGGGGCATGGCCGCCAGGCCCTCACGTCCCTCCATCTCTGCATACTATATCTCAAAATGACAATACTACCCCCACTAGTATACAAAAGCGCAAAATAATTAGAAAAATACAACGTACCCCTTGATTTCAGCTCTAAATAGTGCGACAAGGTAGTTGGAGACAGACTAATTCTTAAGCGAAATGAGACGAGAATGAAATTGCGGTCTCTATATTCATCCATAAACCACAATCTCATGATCGATATGTTACTGTAATAAATGATCATTCTCATATAATTTTACTCGTAAAAGATGGGATTAATCATACCTATGTATCTCTTGATTTATTTTAAAATACCATAAAACACAAGAACCTGATTTGCATGCAATATCCACGAGATCAAGAAATAATAAAATTACATATGCCAATAAAGTTAAAAGGAAAAATATTATAAAACTTACATCAAGTTCGTGTCGATCACTTTTATTTGATCTTTTCTTTCAATCTCCATCTCATTAATCATTAATAGGGTTGTCGAATAGCATTCCAACTCGAGACAATAAATGGTATGTTTAATTTGTCGAGTTTGCTTAGGATGCCTAACGCGTAAAAGTGGACTAAGAGGGTGTTTGGCTAAGCTTATTTTAAAGAGCTTATAAGACATAATGTTTCAAGAGCTTATAAGTTGTCAAAGTGTTTGGATAATTTAGCTTACAAGCTAGAGAAAGAATCGTGAGTTAGAGAGAGAAAATCATAATTAGAGCGCGAAAATTGACGAGAGGTGAAGTCGATAATATATATGTAGATTATAACGAATCATAGTAATGTTATTTTGGTAAATTCACTGTTATTTGCAAGCTTATGAAAAAATAAGTTGGGGTTGAGCTACTTATTTTTAAGAGAGTTTATGAGCTGTTAGAACTTATTTTAACGAACATTATGTTCATTTAGAGCTTATTTTGTCAAACACCTTGCATGAGCTTATAAGCTCCTAAACAGCTTATAAGCAGTTTTGAAGAGCTTATAAGCTTAGCCAAACACCCTCTAAGTATGAGTTTTATTTTTTGCTCGGGTTGCCTACTTTAAAATCGAGTAAGTTTGGGCCGACCTAATTTTGGCACCTAGATGCATTAGCATTATGCATGAGAACAATTTTGACACCTCGTGAATCCAACAAATAATAGGTGATCAATCTTACGATCTCAAAGATTAATTATCGTTTTGTTTATGCTATCTTTATGGAACTATATGTAGCGAATCTACCTAAAGTGCTGACCCGTGATTAAAAAATGAGATCTAAATTATTAGGGTTGTTGCGGGCATTGACAAATATAAGGAATGGAAAGGACTAGACAAAACCAAAAGGGTCGGTGCTTGGTCATAACACAGCTTGTTTTGTGGACAAGTCTCCACCTTACAAACCAAACCACATTCCATAGAATATTGGCAAAATACATTTGCCTTTTTACTTGCTTTTTGAGCAAACTATTGAATTATCCAACTCCTACCGTTACACAATTTCCATTGGCCACATTCCATTGAACAACCAAACCACCAACTAGTTCCATTTCGTAGTTGACCTTTAACCTTTTGCATATAAACTAATGGTTGACTATGCTAATTCAAGCACAAAGGTGTTGACGCTAAGATTTATTTGTGATAATATTCTACCAAGTCTTTTCATTAAAGGTCTGAACACGGCTGTGAATGGTGGGGCTGACTTGGTGGTTTTACATCAACAAGTCAAATGGTTGCATCGATAATTGTTCACACTAGACAGGAGCTACCAAGAGTCAACTATGACCCCTCCCTTTTCACCACCGTCCAATATAACCCATCCGAGGCCCCTCATACATATCTCAAACACTAGTACAACTAAATAAACTATTTATATTATTTTCTTTTGCAAATTTTCAACGCGTGTAAAAATAGACATTGTGCATTTGCAATCCTAGAAACTCCAAGAAATTATTCATCACTTTCAAGACTAATAGGAGTACAAGCATTCAAAAATTTGCCGAATCACGAATGTCATGCATTGATTGCTAAAAATATGAATATAATATATCGAATTATATGCTTATATTTTTATTTTAATCAAATTTCATTTAATTTTCACACGTGTAAAATGAAGAGGTTTTAGTATTAAAGATTTCTTATTTATCGATGAGTGTATTTTGACACAAGCGTATGTAAGCTTTTACTTTTTTCCTAAAATTACTGGCTGCACACAAAATGGATGCTCTATAGCAATGTTTCCTCTGCTATTCGCCTATTCGTTTACAGTTTACTAAAACAATTAACCTGCAAAAAATACAGAAAGAAAGAGAAAAGGAGAGACCACATGCATGCTGCCATTTTTGAAAAATGGAGCGGCGAAGAATAAAGCCATGGGAGAGAGAGAGAGACGAAAGAGAGAGCAGCGAAAAGTTGATCTGAATAAAAAAAATACTTCATCACCATTCTCTCGAAAGCAACAATTATAATTATTGGTACAGAATCATGTATATCACTATCACCAAGAATATTTTGCAAACCACTAATAATATCAGTGCTACTAATTTCATCCCAATTAGAATGAAACAATGAATCCTCAACTTCTATTGATGTAAATCTATCTTCATTAATCAATTCTTGATAATCCCAGTTATCATTAATCAAGTCTTGATAATCCCAGTTTATTCCTGCAATTTCCATCTCAACTCTTCCACATTCTTCAATTCCCCTCACCGTCACCCAATCACCCTCCACCCCAAAATCCAAATTCGACGCAAAACCACCACCTCCGACCAATTCCCTGATCCTCCCCGCCGGAGAACCTGAAGACGAAGGATTCTCCGTCGGGTCCGGCGATGAATCTGGCACCTCCAGAAGATCCCAGAAGCGTTGATCCATCACACTAGTCGGAGATTTCTTTGTCGACTTCCTAATTCCGTCGCAACCCGCCTCTGCGCAGTCGAGAAACGGGTGCTGCAGGAGCTCCGCCGCCGTCCACCGCTCCTCCGCCTCCCGTTTCAAGCACTTGGACAAAAAATCCGCCGCCGTGTCGGAGAACCACCTCGGGATCTCCGGCACGTCGCCGGAATACGCGACTCTGTAGAGCGCCGCCGCGGGGTCCTTCATCTCCGGCCACGGGTTCGACCCCGTGGCCATCTCGATGACCGTGCACCCCAGCGCCCAAACATCCGCCGGAAAGCTCTGCTCCTCGCCGCGCGCGACCTCCGGCGCCATGTACGCCGGCGTTCCGGAGAAGGCCGACGGAGCGGAGCCGCCGCGTTTGGCGCATCCGAAGTCGGCGATTTTCAGCCGGCCTTCGCCGCCGATCAACATATTGTGGCCTTTAACGTCGCAGTGCACGAATCCGGCGCGGTGGAGATAATCCAGCCCCTTCGCCATCTGGTGCGCGTAGAATCTAATAGCTCCTTCGTCGAGGGAGCCTCCATTGTTTCTGATCAGATCAGAGAGGGTCCCGCCGGAGACGTACTCCAAGAAGATGTTATATACGGACTCATCTCTCTCCCGCGTGATATCAGAGCCGAAGCATTTCACTATGAAGGGAGAGGAGAGTTGGGAAATCAGATGCTGCTCGTTGCGTAAGGAGGTGGAAGAGGAGATATCCGCGGACTTCACGGCGAAGAGGTAGCCGGCGGCGGTGGTGGCGAGCGACACCGCGGCGGAGGATCCCCGGCCTATCACGGGACCCCTTGTCCACTCCATTGACTTCAAGAGAGAGAGAATATGTAAAGAATAGTTGGTTTTCAAGTATAGAAATGTGGTAGAAGTTGGAAATAAATTTATAGAGGGGAAAAGGGCAAGTAAAATTAGTTATTAGCTGTATGTGCTAAAGATGATACGGTTATTCTTACACCCCCTCTATTTATTATGCTTGCAAGGACTCTTCTTTGGCTACTCCTCTCTGTATACGAATACGATCGACGGCCACACGCTTTTCCAATTCAAAATTCAAATATAAATAATTAATGTACATCCAATTTACTTTTGCAAGCAGAGGCAGGGATGCTTGAGTTGGGAGCGAGCCACGTGGCGGCACGCTAAAGGGCGAGAGGGGGCTCCAGCCGACGGTGAGCGGCCTAAAGAGGGGACCCACATGAGGAGCACGTGAGCACGTGCCGCTATCGCCGCTACTACGCAACCAATCTATATACATGCTGCCATGCGCATTGCGGCGGCCATTGCTGCAAGCCCAAGCAAATTAATTTCTACTTAAAAAACGTTTTTGTAATTGTTTCGTAAATTTTCGGATTTGGGCTAGGTACAACTGCCGAGGGCATTCAACTTGATTGATGTAATTAATGAAATCTAGGGAAATGACGCAATTTTTTGTGGTAATGGTTTGAGGTTTTGCCCACATGCCTACAGTGTGGAAAGGAGAGACAAAAATATGGGTGTCACATGATTTTGTTTACTCATATATATTATTATATTAATCTCTACATTGGACAATAGGGCTTGGGGCTGGAGGCGGAACAACGCCTCATTTAGTGAAGATTTGTGCATTAGATTTCACTGTTTACCGGCACAAACAATGCCATCCGCGATAAAGCAGCTGGAAGATTTGGAGAGACGTGACGTGCAGCACATGATCCTGATTTTATTAGGGTCATTACAAAAAGGAACAGCTTTCAATTATTTCTCACAAACTTTTTCTAATTGGTTTTCTCTATGTACCTAGCTCTGAAATATGATAGGAGTGGATCACACGGTAACCATATCTTTTTGAATTCTATGAGGCAATGATAAGACGTTGAAGATGATGCATGGCGGTATAAAATTGTGCATAACGAAAACTTTTAAAATTATTTTGTTGTCAACAATTTTAGAATGTTTTCGTTCAAGACAACTTTATAGTTTTATTCATCAACTTTATATGCTTGTGTATAGTTCTCAAGTTCTCAAAAAGATGAGTTCTCATCGTATCCAACCCCTATATATATATATATATATATATATATTGTAAATGTATAAATGTGGTTTGCTCTATGGACTAAGCCCTGAAATATTGTAGGGTTAATTATATGACACGATATTTATTGTAAATGTATAAATATTTGTACAAATTTATTTAGGGATTAGATCCAGTGAGAATTCATCTTTTTTGAAAGTTTGAGAACTATGTACATATGTATAAAGTTGATGAACAAAATCTATAAAGTTATGCACAACAAATACGTTCTAAAATTATTGTACAACAAAATAATTTTTGAAAATTTTCTTTGTGCACAACTTTATACCGTTATGTGTATCATCTTTAACGTCTTATGCATATTTCACCGAGTTCTAGAAAATTGTAGTTCTCATTTGATCTACTCTCTCTCTCTACATATATATATATATATATATATATATATATATATTAGGGGTGAGCATTCGGGCGGTTCGGTTCAAAACCGAACCGAACCCGAAAAACCGAAAATCGAATTTTTAAAAACCCAAACCGAATCGAACCGATTCTTCAGAAAACCGAACCGAACCAAACCGAATATTCGGTTTGGTTCGGTTCGATTTAATCGAATTAAAATTAAAATTAATATAAATATTATATATATATATATATATATATTATAATATAATATATAAATATAATTATATATATATAAATATATATAATATTAACCAATTTAAATATTAATAATATAAATAACACATACATATATAATATATATATATATATAAATAAAAAATATAATAATAATTAATTCATGGTTCGGTTTAAAAACCGAATTTTTTTAACCAAACCGAACCCGAACCGAATTAATTTCGGTTTGAAAATTTGAAACCGAACCGAACCGAATTACTGTTCAAAATCGAACCAAACCGCCCATTTCGGTTCGGTCCGGTTCGGTTTTTGCTCACCCCTAATATATATATATAGGGAGTTGATCAAATGAGAACTATATCTTTTTTGAAAACTCTGTGAATTATGCATAAAACATGTAAAGATGATGCACAAAACGATATAAAATTGTGCAAAACAAAAACATATATATATATATATATATATATATTGAATTAAATGAGAATTATATCTTTTTTGAGAACTCTACGAATTAATCGATAAAAATGAAACTTTTATGCATGGGTTGGATCTAATGATATCTCATATTTTTTGAGAAGTTGAGAACTATGCACACATGTAAAAAGTTTATGAACCAAATCTATAAAGTTGTGCACAAGGAAAACATTCTAAAATTGTTGCACATCAAAAAAAATTAGAAAGTTTTCATTACAGCACAACTTTATACTGCTCTGCATCATCTTTACACGTTTTATGCATAGTTCGTAAAAAAGATGTGGTTCTCATTTGATCCACTCCATATATATATATATATATATATATATATATATATATATATGTGTGTGTGTGTGTGTGTGTGTGTGTGAATTTTAAAATATTACAATTACAATACCACCTGTAAAAAATCTGTAATTACAAAATTCCTAATATTTTGGGTTAAGTGTGTTGGGTCTCACTTGAGATCCTGTATCCCAACTTTGATGTTACAATATAAACTTTTGTAACTATTTTTTCATTTTTCTTCTTCCGGTATTAAATATCTTGTGATTTAGTTTGAGATCTATAATTATTAACTAAGGTTCATTATCAAATTAGGATCAATAATTCCTTTTTATATTTAATTTGAGTTTGTTAAGTTAAAAATGATCGTTTGGGTTGATTGTTCTAAAATTAAGGTGTATGGTTTTTAATATTTTGTAGTATTAATAAATAAAGGTTCGTTATATAACAATATTTTATTTATAATAAATATTTTTTAAATAATAGAATTAATATAATAGTGAGAAACAATAGATAGTAACACAAATAACATGTTGTTATGAAACACAACTCATAATGAAAATAATCAGAAGTATGGCCACCCATCAGCCAGCCAAGCTTAATGGTATAGCTGAGCATATATAATAATGTCGAGAAAATAAAGATTGGTCTCGCTTACATTTTCGAGTCATAAGAATTAGGTCACGATGCAGGTTATTTATGAAACAGTTATTTCGGTACACTTAAACCGCAATTACTCTAATTAATAATGAAAGTATAACATTTAAGGAGCTGCTCATCTATTTCAAGTGGTTAAATGTTAGTGTAAGGCTGAAGCATGTTGTCATAACAAATGAAGTAAAGTTGGTCTGAAAGTAGTTATAAAGCTGCACTTGTTTTAAACGTAGGGGCGTACCTCGGCGCCCCCAAATTTGAGGCTCTTTATCCAGCCACGTTATATTGAAATTTCATTTTATCACATGTTTTATGTTTCAAAATAAATAAATTAAATCCTACTACCATGAAATATTATTATATAAGAAGAAACCAACTCATAAGTGGTTGGGAATAGGTTTTGAGGCAGGTGAAGTTGAAAGTCTTGAAATTACGGCCAAACACTCACCTTAATTGAATGAGGGATTAATGTCATATTAAAGTTGGGCTGCACCAAAGGTGTGTGCAGTATTCAAGAAAAATGCAGTCCGATTGCAAAAATAAGTGTCGAGCTTGTCAAAATAGTACGATCAACTTCAACATTTGCAATTAAGTTATGTACGATTACTGAAAATTTGTTAACACTATAAAAGAAATAAACCATTAGCCACGGAAAATTCCAGCATCATGTTCAAATATTATTTTGCTAGACGGACTTAGGGATGTCAATGGGTGGGTTTTACTCGGACCGATTCGGAACCGTTCAAAACCCATTAAATTTTAAAGCAGCGGTTCTGGTTCGTATTCCGATTCCAGACCCGCTTTAGATCCGGACCTTTTAGATCCATAGTTTGATGGTCCGGTCCGGATCTGGTTCTGGTTCCAGAACCAGAAACCAATACTTATTTATTAGTTCTGGTCCGAGCAAAACCCGTCTATTGACGAGCCTAAATTTAAATAGGCTTGTCAATGAGCTAGTTTTATCCATATCGATTCAAAATCACTCATAACACGTTAAATTATAAAGCAACGGTTTCGGTTCTAGTTCTGGTTCTTGTCCGGTTCTGGTCTGGTTCTGGTTCCAGATCCGTTGAGATCCGGACCGCTTAAGACCCATAGTTGATGGTCCTGGTCCGGTCCGGATCCAATGTCTAATGGGTCGGATCCAGAACGAGAACCATTACTTATTTATTGGTTCTGGTCCGGATAAAACTCATTCATTAACATCTCTAGACGGACTGACAAGGAAAAGATATTCGAATTCAAAATTATTCATGGCAAGAAGATTTAACGATGGATCAGTAGTCAGTCGTTGCCTTTAGAGACAAATTAGTAACGTATGACTTTCAGGAATTTATTTTGGTCCACTTGTCGTGTAAATGTTGAGAAATTGGAAACATATAATTTTTTGGGGATGAATTACAATTGAAAATATACTCCATTAAGAATTGTTGAATTTATCAAATTAAGGACTGTTCCAAATGTAATGTTTAATATTAAAATATGGTGATTCTAATTAACATTATAAAGTCAAGAAATTGAGGATCAGGTTATCCATGAGACAATTTTCTCTAAGCTCTTTGGAGACCTTTAAGATCATTCTTGAATAGAAGAATCAGTCATATATAATTAGATATACTATACACGTCCAAGATATTGAATTTTGTATGCCTTTTCAAACTAATTAACTAATTTACAAGATGAATTTGCAAATTTCCTGGTCATGCAAGTATTGCAAATACCATGTGTTGTGTGATTTTAGATTAAAAATGATTTGTACGGATAAAATTTTGGTTGGTAAAATTGGTTGGAGTTGGAAATAACAAGATTTCAAGGTTGAGGACGTCACGTGGCTTGCACATTAGTTCTCCATCAAAATTATTTGATTATTACAATTTGAATATTATAATAATTAAAATATATCTTTCCATGATATAACTTGTTATAATAATTAGTTATTTATCGTAGTAATAATTCGAATATTATAAAGTATATTAATAAAAAATTAGAATAAATAATAAAAGATTAAAAAGTTAGAGAAACCACATGTATAGAATTTATGTATTCATATATGTCACAAACTCGATTTTAAAAATTGATTTTATTATTGATTCTCGTTCGAAACTTATGTAATAATACCAGTTAGTTATCTAAATCCATTTAAAATTTATAAATATCTAAATAGTTAAATACAAATTGTTTCGATAATTGATTATTTGTCTCAATAGAATTCGATCATGGAGTATATATATTCATAGTACATAACATATATACAAACTAATTACTCATTTTCATCTCAAACTAGTATAGTAACATATGCTGACTTTCTGAACATGTTTGGATTTAGAAAATAAGTTGTTATTGTCTCAATAAAACTGAAATATTATGGAGCAAATAATACTAACATTATTTTATATTTATAAATTAACATAATAAATGTATTTTTATATAATGTGATATCCATTGAGTTAATATATTTTAAAGTTCTAATGGTTTTTCTCAATTATACAAAAGTTCTAAGAAACGTATACAGTTAGATAATGAGAGATATATTGATAGAACTGGAGTTTGCAAAAGTTTCATGACATCATGTAAAATTATTCTCTTTCATATGGTTAGATAATTAAGTTTATGTATTTATGAAGCCGACATCACTATTTAACATTTGACTTGCATTCTTTATAAAATTAGTAAGAGGTGGTCTAAATATTAAAGGAGACCACTTTTTTAATTAAGTAGTTAATATGTTAATTAAGTAGTTAATTAATCTTAATTAATTAATTAAATCTAATTAAAATTAATTAATTTAATAAACTTTAATTTTAAAGTAATAAATATAATTTTAAATTAATATATCTTAATTTTGAATTAATAAATTTTAATTTTGAATAATAAAGTCTAATTATAAATTAATAAACCCTAATTTTGAATTAATAAACCCTAATTTGAATTAATAAACCATATTTGGAATTAATAAACCCTAATTTTGAATTAATAAACACTAATTGAAAATAATAAACCCTAATTTTGAATAATAAATCCTAATTATGAATTAATAAACCCTAATTATGAATTAATAAACCCTAACTTTGAATTAATAAACTCTAATTGTTAATTAATAAACCCTAATTATGAATTAATAAACCCTAATTTTGAATAATAAACCCTAATTTTGAATTAATAAATCCTAATTTTGAATTAATAAACCCTAATTATGAATTAATAAACCCTAACTTTGAATTAATAAACCATACTTGTTAATTAATAAACCCTAATTATGAATTAATAAACCCTAATTTTGAATAATAAACCCTAATTTTGAATTAATAAACCCTAATTGAAAATAATAAACCCTAATTTTAAATTAATAAACCCTAATTTTGAATTAATAAACCCTAATTATGAATTAATAAACACTAATAATGAATTAATAAAAAAAATAATAATAACAAACACTTGTGCGCGCGCTGCACACAAGCACACAAGTGTTTGTCAATTAGTAAATAAACATTAGTAATTTTTTTAGTTGGGGGATTGGGGTCGAAATATTCGTACACTGATTTCTAATCATTGCAACGTGGGTATCATTAAATTACAGAAATTTTGTAAAAAAATATTAATAATGTTTAAATATGAAGTAAGATATAGGTTGCATATTACATTTTGTTCAATTTTTTAATCATATGTTATTATACAATAGGATTGTATTATTATTTAATCAAGCTTCTAAATTCTAGATTATTTATATTTATTAGATACATTAATTAAAATTTATTCTGCACGAAGTTTAATTATTCTTGTACATTGCATGAGTCACAAACTTTATTATTTTAATGATTTGTTAGCAAAATGATAATGTAATTAGCTGAATAATTATTATTTTTGACAGTATAAATAATACACACTCTGCGATAAATTGAATTTTTACACTATTTCTTTCATTACATATACTATTTTTGCATACTAAATTACTTAATACAAAAATTAAAAAATATAATACCCGTGCACCGCATATGAGAGAAAATCTAGTTTATATAGGAGAGAAAATCATATATGTAGTACCTAAAAACTTATCTATACCTTGGAGTAACTATATATGATGCCCCACTTATTTTGATATTTATCATACTAATTATATAGAAAAAAGTATAAGCTTAAACGTATAGTTTATGACCTGAATATTAGAGTCTATTTAAAAAATAGCCCCGAGCATTCATTAATTTTTTTAAAAATTTGTACCCGTTATCAAGAACTTGATGTCGGAGAGTTGAATCCGTTCATCGGGTTCTCGCGTAGAATATAATAAATGAGGTGGAAACCAAATCGATTTTATAATAATTTTACTCTCTCATTTCAATCATATAAATACATTCATTTGTTGCATATTCCACATGACAATCCAATATCGCATTCTTAATTGCCGCACACAATTGAAACTTTTCACAAAATTTGAGTTTTCAAAAAAAAAATGAACACAAGTTCGGGACATGTTTAAAAAGGCTCCAAATTAAAGTTCGTCCATAAAACATCTTAACCCTATGATATAAGGTTAGTTAAGAACATGTTAACACCTTTAATAAGTAAGTATTAAAAGCATATGTTATTCAATTTAACTTTCCCCCCTACTAATTATGTATATAATAAATATATATAGAGGAAGAGGAGGTTGCAACTTGCAACAAACGAAATGATAAAGCAAGATTCTTGATCAATTGCAAAAGCAAATAAAAACGCAACCGCCCAACAATTTTGAGCTAAAAAGTTAAAGTAGGCGTTAAACAGTATAAATGATGGCCCTTGTGCTTAAAGTTACGGTAGGCGGTGATATTCATGAATATATGAGCAAGTTTTAATTTGTTTGTGAGGTGTAGCCCTCAAGCATCATCTTTCCATTTTCCCTTGTGTTCTGCTACCAGATAAAAAAGACCCCTAATAATAAAGGGCATCTCACAGCTGGGAATCAACCAAGAGGTGGATTCTCAACTATATTCAATAATTTAGGATTGCCTTTTTTCATTCAATCATTATTTATATTCAAAAATTAGGATGGATGTACCATGCATTCTGAATGTTACAATATAGTAAATCAGCCGATACAATTTTTGGAGGTAGGTCGGACAAATAACATGAGCAGTATAAAGACACCGTGAATCTTCAGCACTCTTCCTTGCTCGCCTAGCAATACGTGGTCGATGTTTACTGATTGTCTGCCTAACACCGCCTCAGTTTAAACAAGGCTGAATATGTCGTTTCTTCAACTGCACTTCAGGTAAATGACGGAAATGTTGGAGTGTATGATTTCTCTCTGAAAATAGCCTTCCGAATCATGTGAGAGTATGAACCATCTTGCAGCTTTTATAGAGGTATTCCGTGGTCATCAAGCTCAACTTCCCATGTTCACAACCCTCGAACAACTGCTGCAAAAGTACTCCAAGAAACTGTTGCTCAAGATGTCTGCAGAATGTTAGTGAAGATCATGCTCCTTAAAAATAGGGAGAAATCACCCATGATCTTCATTTCATGATCTCACTAACTTCCACTTATTAAAAACGAGTTCTAACTACAACAAGCCATTATTATAGTAACAAAGAATAATAAAACGTAAAGGAGGAGAAAGATTACATATATACAGTTACATTTGAAGAGTCGAAGTTTAGTTTCAAAGTAGACTCCAAGAATGTTGACTATACACCATAATGTTGTCAACATAAGATATTACCAACATCATATCCAACATCCACATGAGTCAAAATTGACTCGAACACATTCGAATTCGAATGTGTTAAAATCTGCCACTTTGATAGTAGTAGTCGCCACATAGATCAATAGTTCCATTCACATAATAATGCAATAGAAGCATATGAAATCTGATCCTACGTACTTATTATTGGAGATGTTCTAGTTTATTAGCATATTATTGAAGCTTAAGGAATCTGCTTTCCCAATTTCTATATCAAGATTTCAAGATTAATTGTTACGTTGGCCTATCTAATGATCCACTATAGTATAGTTGTTATATATAAAATTCCCATATATCACCGAACTTATGCAGATTAGGCAAATTCGTGCAATTAGCTTCCTCTGTGCTAAATTAAAAGAGTGTTTTATCGTCTCATAATTGGACATATTGTCGCGTGTACTCCCAAAATTCTTAGCCATCAGTTTCAATATTAATGAAAAAAATATTCACATCAAATAAAATTAAACTTCTTTAATTGTAATAGAAAATCTCCTCATATGATTTTCAAACAACATACATATTGTATTTTATCTCTTATTCCCAATTGTAGAATTCTCATGACGTGTCCATTTCTTGAATTTTGCTAATTCTTTCTAGTTAGCCCTCATGGAATTTCTGATATACACCCACCGTCGGTGAAGCAATCAAAGACCTCGGCCTAACGCCTCGTCCGGTGAAGCCAGACAGAAGACCTCGGCCTAACGCCCGTCGGTGAAGCGATGTGGACATCGGCCTGCGCCCGTCGGTGAAGCCAATCAAAGACCTCGCCTAACGCCCGTCGGTGAAGCAGACAGAAGACCTCGCCTAGCGCCGTCGGTGAAGCGAATGGACATCGGCCTAACGCCTCGTCAGGTGAAGCCAGTCAGAAGACCTCGGCCTATCGCCTCGTCAGGTGAAGCCAATCAGAAGACCTCGGCCTATCGCCTCGTCAGGTGAAGCCAATCAGAAGACCTCGGCAGACACATCTGCGCGCACAGCATTCGATATACGACGTCAAAACATTGAAAAGAATGTGTAAGATCGTCAAACCCGCCGTCACAACAACCCCCAATCCAGCATGACCTCGTTTTCTGCGTCTTTTTGGGGGGGGTTGTGATAGGATACGGCCCAACTACCAGGCCCAAGCATCAGGCCCAATAAGTAAACCTGACATCAAGCTCGGCCTGGACAAGTTCGCCCATGAAGACTCTGAAGCCGTGATGAAGCGAAAGCTCACCATTTCTAAAAGAATCCTAATTCAAGAGGGATAGGATCTCGAATCCTAGTTAGAAGACTTGATTCGAGATCTAGGTCAATACATTGTGTATAAATAGAGGCTAGATTAGCAGCGGAGGTCATTCACTCTCTTTGTAATCACTTCTTATACTTTCAATACACATACTCTCTCTGCCCGTGGACGTAGATCTTATTCACAGATCGAACCACGTAAATCCTTGGTGTTCTTCTCGCATTTATTTCCCTAACGAATTTAGGATCGATCACCCACGGTTATAGAAATATATTATTATTTTTAAATAAAAGATCTCTTTTGATTTAACCCCTGCTTATTCACAAAGCTCACTGGTAAATATATGATATGAAAAAAGAATCTTAGTTAGATTTATTTATGTTAGATATTTCTTGAATCTATCTCCTGCATCGCAGACTTAGATGCCCCGGCCCGACGATATGCAGTATTGGACCTTAATACTCGTATAGGGCTGAGCCCAATTAGTGTATTCTCTTAATACTATATATATGGTCTTTGAGAATTGTAATATGTAACCTAACCGCCTAATAAAATATGTTCTCATTTTCTGACCGTGGACGTAGCCAACTTATTGTTGGTGAACCACGTAAACCTGTGTTTTCTTTACGTTTCTGTTTCTTAATTGCTCAATAATCCTATTCCGTTACAACAATTTAGCTGTATAGCATCGATGGTATTCTTCTTCATGAATCCTTTGTTTCCCACTATGTAGCAGATCTGTGACGTTACATTCTTGAAGAAAAGCACAATTGGTTATACTACATTGCCAGGTTAATTCCTTCCTTTAGTGCAATTTTGGCTTTATCTTTGCCGAATTAAGTAACTAATTTCTGGTCAGCTTTCTGATCAATGTCTATAACCACCTTAACTTCTCTCATCACCAGCCACAAATTATTATGCAGCCACCGTAGTCGCCACATAGATCAATAGTTCCATTCACATAATAATGCAATAGAAGCATATGAAATCTGATCCTACGTACTTATTATTGGAGATGTTCTAGTTGATTAGCATATTATTGAAGCTTAAGGAATCTGCTTTCCCAATTTCTATATCAAGATTTTAAGCTTAGTTCAAGATTAATTGTTACGTTGGCCTATCTAATGATCTACTATAGTATAGTTGTTATATATAAAATTCCCATATATCACCGAACTTATGCAGATTAAGCAAATTCGTGCAATTAGCTTCCTCTGTGCTAAATTAAAAGAGTGTTTTATCGTCTCATAATTGGACATATTGTCGCGTGTACTCCCAAAATTCTTAGCCATCAGTTTCAATATTAATGAAAATAAAATAAAATTAAACTTCTTTAATTGTAATAGAATATCTCCTCATATGATTTTCAAACAACATACATATTGTATTTTATCTCTTATTCCCAATTGTAGAATTCTCATGGCGTGTCCATTTCTTGAACTTTGCTAATTCTTTCTAGTAAGCCCTCATGGAATTTCTGATATACACCACGGTTATAGAAATATATTATTATTATTAAATAAAATATCTCTTTTGATTTAACCCTGCTTTTCTCAAATCTAGGGGTGGCTAACCGGTGTCGGGTAGTGGTACTGATACCCGACCGAAATTATCGGTATAGGTGCCGACCCAAAATCGGGTCTCGGGTCGGTGCGGGTATTCCTCGAGTTATATTCTCGGGTATCGGGTATACTGCGGGTGTCGGGTATACCGAATACCCGAGAATTTCTAATTTCATTTCTCTCTCTATCTTCTCGTGGGTCTTCGAGAAGTTATGCCACTTGATGACAAAGTTTGAGACTTGAGTGTATAGATTTACGGTGAAATAAAATAAATCACGACCCAATTCGGTTCTTGAACCAGAAACCGATCTGTCTAGAGTCATGAAAATAATATCATCGAACAAAGATTCCAGTTAATTTCGAAACAAATGGAAGGATAAACAACGAAATGGAGAATACAATTATCGAACCTCCGAGTCAAAAAATCGTATTAGAAATCCAATCAGAGTCCAACATTGATTTATATCCTTCAGCGAGGAATTCAACACAAAAGAGTAATTTATACCTTCAGCGAGGAATTCAACACAAAAGAGTGAAAAAAAAAAAAAAAAAAACAGAAACAAGTCTCAAGCTGATTTCGAACACACGACCTCGCGAAAATTGAAGAGGCGAGTCCAACATTAATACCAACAAGCTGCACAACCACATCGAATATTGGCATGTGAAAATTATATTAATAATAGGTAATTCGGGTACCCGAATACCCGACTCGGGTATTCGGATACCCGAGTAAAAATTTCGGGTCGGGGTCGGGTAGCCTCTTCTCTTCTAAAATGGGGTCGGGTACCCGATTTTTTCGGGTAGGGTACCCGACCCGACCCGGTTAGCCACCCCTACTCAAAGCTCACTGGTAAATATATGATATGAAAAAAGAATCTTGTTAGATTTTTTATGTTAGATATGTCTTGAATTTATCTCCCGCATCGTAGAGTTAGACGCCCCCGGCCGAACGGTATGCAGTATTGGACCTTAATACTCGTATTGGGCTGAGCTCAATTAGTGTATTCTCTTAGTACTATATATATGGTCTTTAAGAGCTAGCTGTAATCTGTAACCTAACCTCCTAATAAAGTATGTTCTCTTTTTCTGGCCGTGGACGTAGCCAACTCATTGTTGGTGAACCACGTAAACATGTGTTTTCTTTACGGTTATGTTTCTTAATTGCCCAATAATCTTAATCCGTTACAACAATTTAGCTGTATAGCATACAACAATTTAGCTGTATAGCATCGATGGTATTCTTCTGTATAGCATCGATGGTACTCTTCTTCATGAATCCTTTGTTTCCCACTATGTAGCAGATCTGTGACGTTACATTCTTGAAGAACAGCACAATTGGTTATACTACATTGCAAGGTTAATTCCTTCCTTTAGTGCAATTTTGGCTTTATCTTTGCCGAATTAAGTAACTAATTTCTGGTCAGCTTTCTGATCAATGTCTATAACCACCTTAACTTCTCTCATCACCAGCCACAAATTATTATGCAGCCACCGAAAAACAATTAATACCGATTGATAAATGAGACAATTGTCAAGCATACGTAACTATATAAGGTGGATTAATTGCTACGACTCATGCAGCTCCTCTTATTATTCTATATATGAAACTCTTAACCACTCGAATCCGTCTAGAATGTATATACAGGTATTCGTTATAACTTATAATAACAATATGAACATTACAAAATAAACATAAATAATAAATAATAAAATATCAAAAAATATGTCCATTTATGTTCATAATCATACCCCTTTATATTTTTATATATATAGGGGTTGGATCCGATGAGCTCATCTTTTGAGAACTTGAGAACCATGCATAAAACGTTGAAGATAATGCATAAAGCGTATAAAGTTGTGCGAGCGAAAACTTTCTAAAATTGTTGCACAACAAAATAATTTTAGAAAGTTTGTTATGCACAACTTTATACCGCTTTTGTGCATCATCTTCAACGTCTTATCATGGTTCGCAGAGTTCGCAAAAAGATGTAATTCTCATTGATCCACTCCATATATATATATATATATATATATATATATATATATATGTATTTATCCCAAATCCGATTTTAAAAATGGTTTTACGACATGTTCCTATCTCAAACTGTATAGTGATCCGCTAATAAACAAATCAAATAATTGAACATAAATTATTACAATAATTAGTTATATACCTAATAAAATCCAAATTTAACTGAGTGAAAGAAACGAATGAAAAACTTATAAATTAACCATTTTATCTCAAGAGTAACTCACGTATCACAACTATATATATATAGGGATTGGATCAAATGAGAACCATACAAAATATGAGAAATGAGAACTAATTTCTACCCTTGATTTGAGTGCATCGTGAGGTTCATATTTTATCCCATAAACCGGCGTTATTAAGCTTCAATAATAGGGAAGGCCATTTTTGTCATATACACTAAATCTAATATATATATATATATATATATATATATATATATATATATATATATATATATATAGGAAGTGGATCGAATTTAACTTTTTTGAGAACTAAGAACTAATGTGGTCCATTCATTTTTATAATCTAATGGTCAAGATTAATTATAAATAGTTAATTATCCTCATATTTTAATGATAACCATTTAGCCCTAAAATCAAGGGATTTGTATATTGATTTTCGTAATTATTCTCGTATGCATAATTACTACGATTACATGCACAACATTATGAATTACATGAACATAACAATGAATTGGAATGAATAGCATGCACAAGAACTATGATTATATGAATAACAACATGAATTATATGAACAACGAAAAATAGAATGTAAAATATCCAAATAGCGAAAATTTAGGGATTTGACTATTTTTATAATTAAATAATTATGAGTCGTCCGATCTTATTTAATCTAACGGTGAATATTGGTTCTTAGTTCTTATCTAAGAGGTGGTTCTCTCTATAACCAATATATATATATATATATATATATATATATATATATATATATAGGGTTGGATCCAGGTGAACTCATCTTTTGAGAACTTGAGAACCATGCATAAGACGTTGAATATAATGCACAAAACAGTATAAAGTTGTGCATAACGAAAACTTTTTAAAATTGTTGCACAACAAAATAAATTTAGAAAGTTTTCGTTATGCACTACTTTATACCGTCTTGTGCATCATCTTCAACGTCTTATGCATGGTTCGCAGAGTTCGCAAAAAAGATATGGTTCTCATTTGATCCACTCCCTATATATATATATGTATTCATCCAAATTTAATGGGATTTGTTATGCATGTTTATTTCTTCCAAAAATAGATTACATCAATTATCGAGATTAACACAAATCTTCATAGGCATATTTGATCGATTTTTTCAGTCTTCTTCTCCATTGTAAAACCTTCATGGCATCACTAGGTACGCATACTGCACATTGTAGGTACGCATACTGCACATTGTTTGTGTATATATCATGTTTAACCTTTTTTTAACGTTTATATCATGTTTGTAGCCAATCAGTAACATATTTTTTCATTACTTAATAAATTAACAAATCAGATTATACATGACCTAACAAATATTTCGAACATTGTATCTTGTTTAGTGTATATTGTAGTTGCGTCATTTTCTTTTGTGTGTTTTGATTTAAACATGAATACTTAACAATCAAATAACATATCTATACAATATGAATAAAATAAATAAACAAGTGCATAATACGAACTTCAATTGCATATCAATCACTACTGTATAGTATCTATTAATATATTTATATTTTTGTCAGTTTGTCTATTAAATTTTATTTATTTATTAACAGTATTTTTGTACATATACCACCGTATCTTGTGCATAACTATATATTAGTTGCGCACATTCACTTATTAACAGTATTGATGTGCATGTACCACCATATCTTGTGCATAACTATATATTATTTGTGCATAAGATAGTAGTTGTGTAAATAAATAGGGAATCACGTTCAAATCACAAAAACCTCCAGAGGTATTCATATAAATATGCACTACACTTCACAAACTGATATTTCTCAAAATAAGATTTCACTCTTCTGTTCTAAATAAATTATGATACATAATTCAGAAGATTGGGTAGATTATCGTGGCGAGGGCCTTGCTCTGGTGCTGGACATTGAACGCCAGATTTTCAAAGACCTGATAAGTGACGTAATCAATGGTGAAGTTATGGATACCGGTGATTGGCTAAAGCAACACTGCAGGAAAATGTTTGGAAAGCAATACCTTGTACACCATCAATACCACTTGTACTCTCACGGTTTTTAGTCTCTATAAGTGCAATATAGAAGTAAATTATTGGCAAAGGAAATACTAAGATAACAAAGCAGGTTTAATTGATAAAATGGCCTAAAAATCATATTTTTTAATTTTGATCATCTTCAAGAAATTAATAAATTAGGATTTCCAAATCCAGCTCGGTTTCTATATGCAGTAGATAAAAACGAGGCATAAGATGTTTTCAAGTGGAAATCATCGTGCAATTTCACATAAAAAATTATCATCAATCAACTTAATATTTTCTTTTGAAAAGTTTGTCCACAATAAAGCATTTATTCTATATTTTTCAATATTTTGACAAAGCTTGTCTGACGTGAACCACAGAAACGACGTCATTTTATTGCTGGAGTGGTTCTAAGTTTCTAACGCTGAAACAATTTAGGTTATTTACCCAAAATCAAAAGGTAATGATTTTATGAAATTGCCTATTAAATCATATCAATCATCGGAGACTAACAAGTCTACGGTGGAAATAAAGGTGCATAACCCGAATATATTTGGCTTCATGTTTTTTCATTTTGTTTTTTCCATCTTGATTCTACCATGCAGTCGGAGAAGGTGATCAGAACATATATGACATATGGGTTTTACAAACATTTGATTCGGAACAATACCATTTGAAAAACAATTCGACAACAAGTTACTGAAGGAAATGTAAATAAACACTTGAAATATGAAAGGACATGCCTTTTCCTCGTGTACGATTTCTTGACCGAGGTTCCCATATCATCAAGAATCAATGAAATTAGATTACCGTCAATCTCGAAAGCGTATTATTAAACAACGAATAGAAGATAAGAAGATTAGGAAAATGGAGATAGATGTCGTAATTCAGGAAGGTGGATGGTTATTTGGGATAAGGTAAAATATTAGAATTACATTAATGCCCTCAAATCACTATGCACATTATTAATGAATTGAAAATTATAAATAATTGGTCACAACTCGGTTTTGACCATGAATTAACCACAACCATTAGATCTAATGATATATAAGGTATATATTGGTTCTCATTTCTTATGGTTCTTCTATAACCATCCCCTATATATATATATATATATATATATGAGATGGATCATGTAGGAATGGATAATTTGGTAGGAAATAGGAATGAATCGGACTTTTGATTTGCTATATCAATGGTGAGATTTAATTTTCGGTGTGCTACAATTTTGTGTTTTGTGTGCTACACGGATTATTGTGCAACACTATAACTCTTCTTGTCTTCTGTTGCAATGAAGATGTGTTAAACCAATATATTTAACATATGTGCTACTGAATGAATGAAATATGTGCTAAACTAATATGCGATATAGTAATTAGATTGTCTTTACATTAAATATGAAAGATGTACTACTATTCTTATTTTAAATGCATTAAGGAGCTTTCTCACCATAACCAACCCCTATATATATATATATATAATAGAATAACATTCTCGGGATGTTAGCTATGTTCTTTTATTCATTTAGTTTTTAAGTTATGTATGAACTGATATTGTTCAAATTTTGATGAGAGTTCTAATTCATTAAATTTATTAAATTTTCCTAACTAATTTATTATATTTTTTAATACTTCACTATCTTTTATGACACTATTTAACCAAAATTATATATTTGATCAAATTAAATTAGATAACTTATTTAATTGGTCAAATTAAATTGACCGTGTAGTTCAAATAATATTAATCTCAATAATACCACCAAATAAATATGGAATTTTGGTTGGGAGAATACAAGTATGCATTTTATAATCTATCATTTGGTGACATCTCATAAAAAGTGATGCGAGATTGAGGATTAAAAAAAATCAAAATCAAAATTCATGAAAATTCCACATAAGATATATAAACAATTTGATGCATTTGCTTCATAATTGTATGTAGAAAAAGATACTAATATATTTACAAAAATGTAATAATTCATTAATACTTACATTTCACTAAGTAAGTGTCTCATTATATTGTTAGTAGTATGAGTGTTCGTGTGATGCTCGAAAATATTTTTATATTTATTTTTATATAAAATGAATATTAGCTCAATTATCATATGGAATTTTTTAACAAAATATAATTTTATTATAAATATTTAATTAAAATCTCAAAATCCATAATTTAAAGAAAGACTAAGTTAGATGTCATTATGCTTTTTTTATTATGCTTCTTATAGTTACATTTTGGGCATATTTGTCTATTTCAACAATGGTGTTTTAAATTAATATATATAATTTTAATCCCTTAATTTTAAAAAAATAATAATTACGAACAAAATTAAATGACATTATTAACCATCCGTCTTATCTACACTGCTAAAATAATAGAAAAGATAAATGAATTGTCCACGACCGTATATATTTAAGATCAATGCCTTCAAATAGTTTTTACATATTATGAGTCATTAACCATCAATATATATATATATATATATATATATATATATTGGGTTCAAATATATATATATATATGTTTGCCGATTTTGTTACAAAGAATTCTTCTGGGATGTTCTATGGGATTACTTTTGTCATAATTTTGTGATATTGTAATTCAAATAAATTTTGCTTTCCCAACAAAGACGTATTAGCAGCAAAATTGTTACTACAGTTATTTTTCCATTGATTGTAGTATCATTTTCTGGAGCAGGTATAGGAGAATTCGGTGGGGCTCTAGGAGAGATGTTGTGGAAAAAAAATCCTTTTTAATAATTTTAAGTTAAAATGACGTCGTTTGATTGTCATCTTATTTTTATTTGATTTTGTCAAGTCCTACTCGATTTGGGGACAATTTGATTTTATGGAAAATAAGAAAATCGAAAGTGGATGTATTTAACGATGAATTTAAGTTCCTGTGCAAAATCTGAAAATTTACGAATTTAGCGCAATTAACCCTTTATAAAATATTACTTGTGTGTATAACAATGCTTATTTTATAATATTGCTTGTTTACACACACACACACACACACACATATATATATATATATATATATATATAGCCGAAATAATAATAATAATAATAATACTTATTTTATAATACTACTCATACCAAAATCAAAATCGTAGACGGGTCAAATGGGCTTTGATTTAAGCGTACCTAGAATGATCCTCCTGACGTCTACTTTACAAAATGGGCCTTACTATTCATTTCAAAGTTCCATTAAAGTCGAGACCTTTTAGCTCCTATTTATTTGCTCAACTTATTAAATTTTTTATCAATTAATACAGAAATTTTTAAAAGATTATATCACGATGGACCCAGACCCGAGACGTTTGGACTTAGACATTAGTCACTCTACTACTAGGCCAACACACACACAATTATATTTTTCTTATTACTAAATTGTCAATTAATGCATAAATATTTATTTGTTTTTAATTTTAACACATTTTTGAAACATTGCAATAATATCACTAATTTTCATTTTTTTGTAAAATTAACATCTAGAATATTTTTGATCATCTAAAAGCTGACTTGTTGTGCCTCGCCGAAGTAGGCGTTGCCAAATTCCGGTTGCAGGACATTGATATATTCGATTCGATCAATATTACATTCGAGATGTCAATTTTTTTGGTAATAAAAGAAAATTATGGGTGTTAATTTTACAACAAATTCAAAGATGATAATATAATTACAATATTTCAAAATTCATGTTAAAACAACAAAATGAGTAAAAGTTCATGTATTAATTGAGGATTATTCTTTTAATAATTATAAAGAAAAGAGGCATCATAAACCAAATCTCAGTAGTCGAACTGCAGACATTTTTGATCGCCTTGCATGACCGCTAGCCATGGGAAAAGGGAAAAATGAAAAAAATAAAAGAACAAAAAATTAGAACTACTGTGTGTCATCCCTCCTATTTTCGGGGGAGGTACTATGATGATGTACAACGCCGCCATTGTTCGGCTGAGCACCGCCAATAATGGAGCTTATCGCTGCGGCTAAGGCCGTGCTGAAATTAGGATCTGCCGCAATAGCCGCCGTCGCGGCATTCACAAATTCTTGTGAACTGTTATTAATGGCGGGTGCTCCAGGGAACAAAAGATGGGGTTGATGAGTGATAGGAGAAGGGTTTGGGTCACTACTGTTAGTATTAGTAAGATCGAGTGTAACAGTAGGGAATGGCGCTAAGGCGGACAGCGTAGCCAGATTTTGTGAGTAAGGCAGCTGATCTCCGCTGGGCATTGGTCCCGATAGTAACATGGTGGCGGCGGCGGAGGTAGTTGACGCCATTGCCATGGCTGCCGGCGGGAGAGGGTGGTTGTGCTGCCCTTCGTAGGTTGTGATCAGTACCGATCGGTCTTGAGCACATCTTTGGACCTGTTGATTATGGGTTCTTAATACTTTTCAAGTATGATGAGTAGTAATCGAGTTTTGGTGGTTGATCTAAGGTTTAAGGAAAACGTACTTGTTTGCGAACTGGACAGCCAACTCCCATGGTACACCGGTAATAAGCTCGAGGGCAAGGGTTCCCTTTCGCCATTTTTTGCCCGTATTTTCGCCATTGGCATCCATCGGAAATCTGTGAATGAGTTCCAAAAGATGAAGACTTGTCTTCGTCAAGAAAGTGAAAACGAATAGACAAAACTTCACCGGTATTCATCTCACGAATGTCAACTTTTTTTTCTTTATATCGATCCCAACAAAAGATGAAAGAAAATGTTCATCTTATATGAATCTTGATAACTTGAATATTCTACTTTGTTTGTGAAAAAAAGAAACACTCTAGCTAGAATGGATTAAAGAACTAATTGACCAAACCAAAATACTCAATTACTAATCCCATCCTGATTATGATCAGTACGAATTAACCTTCCAAACTTTTCAGAGTTGTCATATTGGTTTCTTCTTTATATACATTAAACCAAGTATGACGCGCCCCAAAACACACTATAATCTTATTGGTTGCATAAAACTCTATCGAGTATTAAACCCAGAAATTTATCCGAGATAGATCTGTATATATAGTTTCTGTTATTTAAATATTAATTAATCAAAATCGATTGTTTTAGATAAAATTAAAAAATAGGTGACAGTTTTTGACATATTTGAGCATTAGGCACAACATTAATGTGGCAACGTAGATGCCCATTTTCCAAATCACAAATGAATTACGTTGCAACCAAAACCTTTTGTGTTATGCAGGGAAGAGAAAGTTTATTTTTTATGATTGATAATATATATTCATTTTCATCTTAGTAAAAAATGAACTAATCTATACTGTTTTTTTCTATCTAACTAATGAATAGTAAACGTCCATACGGTGTTTACTTTTTATGATTAACATTTTGAAGAATTGAGTATTTGATGGATTAAATGTATGATACGATAATTTATACCTATCAATCATTTGTTTACTACAAGAGATTAGTAGAAGATTAAAATTAGGATAAACAATTCAATCTCACCTATATTGATTGGATTAAAATCAATGGAGAGCAACCAAAAGGATTAAAATAATCCCTAGTTTTAAAATATCCTCAAATTTTAACCCTTAAAAGTAAACGTTGAATTATGTTGAATTAATTTTATTTATCCAACTTAATCATGAAAAGTAAACAAAGGTTTTTGGCTGTAGCCTACCAGATTATATAGGAACTTAATTAAGCTGCACACCAAGATTAAGCATAAATTGGTGTTTGAGACATACCATAGGCGCCTCCGAGCGGGCCCGGACCGAGACTCGGGCTTTCTTCATGGTGGCCTCGGCAGCGGCAGAGTGAGCCTCCGCCACTTTGCTGGGAAAACTCTCTCTATGCGATTCAGGAGGTGCCTCCGTACAGAATGGTGAGCTCGAAAAATCCTGATGACTGCTGCCACTTTTATCGTCGCGTCGACTGCCATTTGCAGTCAAGAATCGTTGCTTTTCTTCTTCTCCAGCTGCGTTATAGATCAACTACATGATACTATGTCAGCAAACCGAGATCAATAATAATCATCTATACATGGATATATATATATATATATATATGTAGCGTTCATGCAAACCTTGTGATCGTCTGATTTAGTTTGGGAGTTGGGATTGTGTTGGTGTTGTACAAGTGATACAATATGCATCTTCAACGACCGGTATTTGTCATTTATTTGATCCAAGGTGCTTCTCAAACGTTCGTTTTCTCTGTTCATCCGATCCAGCTCCGCCTTCAGTTGTACGAACTGTGTAATCAACAGTTTTACTTGTTTAGAAAACGAGAGATGGTTGACCTTAAATTACTCTTGAAACAAAAATTTCCTATATATTAATTATTGCAATGATCAATCATGTATGTCGATCTTACTTGATCACTACTTGAAGTTCGATTACCAACCGAGGCCGATCCATTATTATCCGAATCAGTCTATAGATGAGAAAGAATGATGAATTAGAAAGTGAAGAAAATATATTTTTAAAATGTTGATCACACACACATATATACATACATACATACCCTCAATCCAAGATTAAGTCGATTTCCATCTTCAGTGGGTTTTTTCTTGAACCCGGCATCATCCTTGCCATCAAAAATATTATTGTTCGTCTTCTTCTCCGTAAAGAAATCCATTTCAGTAACAACCCTTTTCCCTGTGTGATCCACTGCTGACAAAACTTGATCATCCAAGGAGTTGACAATCCTTGTACGGTGATCAAAGGAGTGGTCCATGATTTGCATAAAGAGTTATAAACAATAGAAAGTTCAGTCACTATAATCTGTACGATTAGATTTCACTACAGAACATGGTTTGCCTTTAGAGATATAGCAGAACCCCTCGAGAAAGAAAATGATAAGAGTGTGAGGTGCGTGTGTGTGTGGGCTTTGAAAGTCTTACAAGAAAGCAAAGGAAATCAAAAGCAAGAGTTGAGAACAAATGGGAAAAGGAATTCGAAAATGTGAGCATAGATATAACGTAAGAAAATAGGAGTTGAAGAATGGAGAGAGAGAGAGAGAGAGAGTGAGGTAAGATGGTGCGTCAAGTGTAGACAGAGATAGGTGAGTGTGTGAGGAAGTGAGTTTGACTGGTTCATGATGAGGAGAAATGAGGGCATCTTCCCCGGTTGGGCCGCCGCATAGGAAGGGGCGGAGCTGCGAAGCAGTCAACCCAATTGACGGCCACCGCCCCTCCACGTGGGCTCCAAACCACCGCCTTCATTACAACCTACCACGACTTGCCGCGCATTTATCATTTTATCCACACCTGCTCATTTTTCAATTTTCAGTCTTCCACTTCTTCATTTTCGTATGTATGATAATATTAAATTGATATGTATTATAATATTAAATTGATAATTAATAATTTTGTGTTGTGCGTAGACTTCTAAATTAAAATAATCTTAGATAAATTATTGATCTAGCACGGCGTACTAAGGCTTCTGGAGACTAGAACATAATTCATATATTGTACCCAGGAGGGAATCAAGTTTAATTAAAATACATGTATGTTATTATATATATATTTAGGGTTAATACGAAAATCATTTTTATCGTGAGAATAAAAAAATGATGAATTTGGAGTGAAAGTTGATGAATCCAATGTAAAACTTACTGAATCCAAAAAAATGGAATTTTCGATCAACGTGGGATTCAAATTCTGGATAAAACTTCCGAATTTTTGGATTCAGTTGCTATATCAATGAATACATTAACTTTCATAACACATTCATTTTGTTCATAATAAATTTTGATGATTCTTAATTCTCACATTAAAAATAATTCTTATTTAAACCTCACTCTACTTATAAATTCTTTTATTTAGTATATGTTGTCAGCATATCAATATGAATCATTAGAAATGCGTATGGTCGTAATTGAATCTAGCTGAGCTAACTAGTTCTATGCTCAAGTTTTAGTTATTGAATGCTCAGAGACCTATGGACTTAATCAAATCTAAGCAAACTTCCTAAATTATGTTTATATTTAAATATTACACAAATACTCATGTCAGAATGTCTGTAGATGCAGACGTCCTAAAAGTATTAATTATTCTAAAAAATGTCATTTTTACATTGAAAAGGTATATTATTTATTTTCTACTTTATAATTAGAATGTATTACATTGAGAAAATGTATAGATGTCTGCACCTACGTACATCCTCATATGAGTCCACGTCAAATATTAATCTTTACCAAAATAAATAAATTGTTCATTCTAAAGAATAATTTTTAATTAAATTCATCATTTTTATAAAAATAAAAATATAAGATATTTAGTATATAATTTTATTAATTAAAGTAAAAGAATAAGTTATATGAAATGAATGGTTTTATAACAGTATTGTGAATCTATTTAACTTATAATCAAAATTTTCATAAATTTCAAAATTGAGACCGAACCATTTATTAAGTTCGGTTAACCGAAAGTTGCATTGGTTAATGCAATTTAATTTTTTAGTAACCGAAAAAGAACCTAGAATTTTTTTAATTTTCTTACTCAACTATATTAAACAGTTTAAATATTAGATGATTACGATTAAACTAATTTTATATCAAATTAACTGTTGCTTTATTTTTAATTTTATACGGTTGGCTTTAAATAATTTATTTAATTACTTGCACATATTAATTAATTACTCAATCTATCATGCATATGATTTAAATTTTTGATAGTCAACAAATACTACTACTTACAAGTTTCCAAGCCACTAAAATGAAAAACTACATGCTCACTAGTCACTATACACAAACCTATTATTTTATTTTTCTGGTAGTTCTATTGAATTTTACCTACAAATAAAGACTCGACATTTATTTATTAATCTATTATGATGAGAAATAATTGTAATAAGAAAAAGGAAATAGATTATTCGGTTTTTCGGTTATTAACAGTTCGTTATCGATTAACCAAAAAAATTTTACCACAAATTAATCGAACTGCAGATAGAATATGTAATGTTTGATTAACCTAACATGATGGGGTTTCGATTCTATACGGTATTAATCGAAAAATTAAAAATCATTTCCCCAACCCACATAGTCAGATCAACTAAATATTAGATCTAAGGTGAAGTAAACGGAAATTAGTATGTATACTCATTACTTGCGGCATACTTGGTTCTACAAATTTTTTTAGCTCCAAATAAAAGAAATTAACTCAAAACAATTATTATAGAATGATAACTAATAATAGCATTATATATATTGGATCATATAGGAATACAAATTTGGTAAGAAATAGGAATAAATCATAACCCTTTATCATTCTAAATTGATGGTCCAGATTAGATATCTATATGCTAACATTAATACTAAAAATTCTTAGAATTAATTAAGAGGACATATTAGTAAATTTATGTTTTAAGTAAATCGGTACTTTCCCTATTTTTATGGGATTGCATAACCTTTTTTTATGGATATCTCTATCTCAAATATATTTTTATTCTTTCAAATATTTATTTCAGTCTTTTTATATTAATATATAGTATGCTTCACGCAATATAATCTACTTTGTTTGTCATTTATATATTTTAAGTGAAATTTACATCTCTGCATTTGTTTATATTTATTATAGCACGTATTATGTTTTATTATCACACATAAAGTAATGTTCAATAGTTTATTTTGAAGTTACTCTTTTAATTTGTTTATTTCAACAGGTTAACATTCATAAATGAACCAAAAAATGTGCTATATATTTTTTAACTATATGCTATACATTAAATATGCTACATAATTATTTTGCAAAAATATACATCTGAAATAGACAATATTCGTATGATTAAACATGGTGCAATGATCGATTAAACATATGCTATACATTATAGTATTTATGCAACAACTATAAATGAACAGATTCATAAATGAACCCAAAAACATGCTATATATGTTTTAACTATATGCTATACATTAAAGAACATGTGCTATATTAAGATAGTGTTTTTGTTACCTTCGTATTTATAAAATATTAGTTTCTGTAACAATGAAGGTAAGCAAATAAATTGTTAATTCCGTGCTACTTAACGTATAAATGTATGCTATAAAAAAGTGCTTTTGGTGGTTAAAAATCAAAGCCCGGGTTGTGCAATTGAGAAATTATTCAGGAAGTCGATTGTCTCTCTGTTGAATATGAAGAGATTGATAATCTATTGTGAAGTATTGAAAACTTGTTGAATGCAATCGAAATCCCTTATTTTCAGCAAGATGGAAGATTGCAAATCTGATGAGAGAGAAAAAAATTGGTTGTAATTTTTACCCTTCTATGATAGGTGCTGAAAATAGCACTGTTGATATCATGGATCCTGTTTGAAATGCTACACCAAATCTTAAGGTGTCGGTTGGTATGCAGGAATGAAATGAGAATGGAATGGTGATTCTTGCGTCCATTCTCATTCCGATGGATGGTAAGATTTTTACGTCAGGAATCACCATTCCCGAATGAATGCTTATTCCTATGAATATGAGATTAGTCATTCCTCTCATCCCCCATGATATTAGATATTCTCATGAATATGGGATTAGCCAAATTTATTTATTTATTCTGAAAAATTATTTTTATTTATTTTTTATCTAGTAAAATTAATAATAATAAAATAATAATAATATTTATGATAATAAATAAATAGTAGCTATAAATAATAAATAATTTAATATAATAATAGTGATAAAAATATAGTTATTAATAATATTAAAAATATAGTTATTAATAATATTAACATAATAAATGTCAATAATACAATAAATAATTATATTAAAATAATAATAATATTAATAAACAAAATAATAATAAATACTATTAGAAATTAGTAATAATATTGACATAAAAATAATAATTAATACCAATAAACATTATATTAAAATATTATTATTAATTATTTATTTAATTATGATAATAGATAAATAGTAGTTATTAATGATAAATAATAATAATATAATAATAGTGATAAAAATTATAGTTATTAATAATATTAACATAATAAATAACAATTAATACAATAAATAATTATATTAAAATAATAATAATATTAATAATATTCCTAAGTAATAATATTCCTAAGTAATTATATTAATAATATTATTAATATTAATTAATTAATAATAATAGTAATAATATTCCTAACTAATAATAATAATAATAATAATAATTAATAATAATAATAATAGTAATAATAATTATATTATTGATATTATTAATAATATTATTAATAATATTCCTAAATATTAATACTAATTATTATTATTATTATTATTATTATTACGATAATAAGAACATAAATTATAAAATCATAATTATTTTATTTGTTTTATTTCATTCCATTCCATTCCAAAGTCAATTCCATTTCTATCCAATTTCATTCATGCATACCAGCCATTACCTTAAGCGTTAATTACACGTTAATCGATGGATAAGACTTATTCTTATTTCTTACACTTATTATCATTCTCACCATAACCATCCATATATATATGTATATAGGGAGTGGATCAAATGAGAACCACATCTTTTTTGCGAACTCTGCGAATCATGCACAAGACGTTGAAGATGATGCACAAAACGGTATAAAGTTGTGCATAATGAAAACTTTCTAAAATTATTTTGTTGTGCAACAATTTTAGAAAGTTTTCGTTATGCACAACTTTATACTGTTTTGTGCATCATCTTCAACGTCTTATGCATGGTTCTCAAGTTTTAAAAAAAGATGAGTTCTCACTGGATCCAACCATATATATATATATATATAGGCGAGATCAAATAGTATCCGAGCATAAGGTAGTATGTAGTATTCAATCTCATCTATTAGTCTCATATATCTTATGGTGGAGATTTTTTCGGTCCTTTTAAGCTTAATTTCGTTGATTTCGCCACAGTAATGGTAGATTAGTAATTTGATTTGTTATGTGATTGCGAAAAACAAACAATGCATTTTAGTTGAACTGACTTATGCATTCAAATGAATAGAAAAATACATACAGTTGAACACAATAATACATGTGGTTGGAAGCTCGCACCTAGTGTGAGCTTGTGCTCGCGTGTCTCCCCGACACTTGCTCAAGCGTCTGTTGGCCAATAATGCATTTCTACGTTTTGTTAAATGCATGAACATGTTTTATTAAATGCATGAACGTGCTTTGTTAAATGCATGTTTGTGTTTCGTGTCAATATGCAGTTTCATGTTTTGTTCAATGCAGTTTTATGGTTTTCGACAACAAATCTCTCATCCATCATTCTCTGTCTCTTTCCCCGATTACCGACGATTTCGTCGTGAACCACCGTCATAGCCATCATCTCTCTCGATTCTTCAATCATCTATCAAATTCATCTTCTTCTTTTTTCTCAAAATCCATCAATTTTGTTCTCAATTTTTCTTCTTCTTTTTCTTTCTTTTAAAATCTGTTGTTTGTTGTTGTTCGTGTATGTTGCTGCTGTTGTTCATCGGTGTTGTCGCCGTCGGCGGCACCGCCGCCGAGCCAAGAAGGAGAAGAAGAAAGCTGATTTGATTTCTTCCTATTTTACCCATTGCGGATTTTTTTTTTAAAAAGAAAAAGAAAAGAAAAAGGAGCTACCACGTGTCAGCTTGTGGTGCGATCAACAAATCTCTCATCCATCCTTCTCTGTCTCTTTCCCCGATTACCGACGATTTCGTCGTGAACCACCGTCATAGCCATCATCTCTCTCGATTCTTCAATCATCTATCAAATTCATCTTCTTCTTTTTTCTCAAAATCCATCAATTTTGTTCTCAATTTTTCTTCTTCTTTTTCTTTCTTTTAAAATCTGTTGTTTGTTGTTGTTCGTGTATGTTCAAGAAGGAGAAGAAGAAAGGCGATTTGATTTCTTCCTATTTTACCCATTGCAGATTTTTTTTTTAAAAAGAAAAAGAAAAGAAAAAGGAGCTACCACGTGTCAGCTTGTGGTGCGATCACATGTTCAAAATGTGTAGTCTAGATTGAGTACTACATACTATCTAGGGACCGTGTACTACGAAAACCTAACTATATATATATATATATATATATATATATATATATATATATATATATATATACCTTCATTTAAATATTCCCTAAAGATCGTATTCTTAATTTATACTATATATTAGGTAATAAAGTTAAGATTATATATTTCTTTTACAAAAGGTAGAAAAAGATAATAAACTGAAAAAATAGAGCACGTTTAATTAGAACGAATGCGTAAAAGAAAAGATCGATTGCAAATGTGAATTGATTTACGTGTAATTAAGTATTTCTACATGCTCGTTTGTATATTTCCACTTTAATTTATCTGTATTCATTTGATAATAAAGTTGAATTTAATTAGGCCCTCAATACTTAGTGCAAACGCATACTCCCTTATATTCAAAATATTTATCATACTTTTGCACACAAATTATCGAATTTCATTTTGCCAAAGGTTACCCTGAACAAATTATAAATTTGCATTTAATAAACAGTGAAAAATATGACTTTTGAGGTGATCTACTAGGGACTAATGGATTTCGGAGAATATAACAAATAAACGTTGTGATTTGTATTTTGAACAAGATTCCCTTGGCAAAAACAATGTACCTAGTGTTCTTCTGTGTAATTCAATATCCACTAACAATTATTTTCTCTGGATTTCGACAGACAAATCATACAACAAAATGCAAGACTTCTAGCTATGAATATCATACACCTAATTTCAACCCACAACTACACTACAAAAGGAAGTGGGAAGAATCTAAAAACTTCAATGTAGATTGCAGAAACTTGTCATCCGCACTGTAGCAGGACTTAGCTATTTCCACCAACTTGGAGCATTCTTCTAACGTTTCGTCAGACACCTAAAAACGAATTAAGTGAAAATAAAATACTTAAATATATATTTACGACAAGTAGGATTGTTGGAAGTTTCACATCACAGAAATAATAGCATCCTTTTACTTGCATGCTTGCTAGTAAAAATAACTAAACTAGCACACTTTAGTGGTGACTAGATGATATCAAGTAACAGAAAGGATAGCTATGCAACAGCCAATGTTATTCATATAAGGCTATAATAAAAAATTCATGCTTAGCGCCACGCCCACAAGCAGGCTAATCTGAGAAAACAACTTGGAAAGAAAATGGGGCAGGGGCATAATGGTGGAGACCCAAACTAGACGGAAACACACGAGACACAAGCAGAACTTGTTTCCAAAGATGAAAGCGTGAAAGCACAGGTTTTCCTGGCACGCCTCTATTTTTGGAAAACCAAGAACATAAGGAACTGCAATTTGTACATGGTTGAATAGAATACCATCAAAACATAGCTGTTTACTAACCATAAAGGATGAAGCTACACAGTTACAACTTTCGAGAGCCAATTTTCCCTGGACAGCCTGCAAGCAGATACCCAAACTCATGATACACATCAGTACAAAGTGAAATGTCTTAAAACCAGTCATGCTCAAGAAAGAAGAACAGAAAAGCAGTAGCTAAAGGAAGAAGTACAAAGAAAGAGAACAAACCAGATTAAAAAAAGATATACATAAAGACTATTTTACCTTAGAAGACTCTTGGATCACAATATTTACAATGCCCTGAAGAGCATTACGAGATAATGACAACAGTTCTTGATGATAGGACGGAACTCCCAAAAATAATTGGTAGTTACAAATGACCTGGTAGACAAAATGAAAATTCATAGTATGCGAGCAAGAAACCCATACAAGATATAATATTTATAAAGTCAAGGGTACTCAGACCAAATAAATCAACACAAAAAAACAAAAGATTTTATTTTCATTGATACAAAAATAAGAAAGGAAATGAAGAAGATATAGAACTGAGAAGGTTTCCACAGGAAGGTACTCGCCTGGAAATTCCAGCATACCAAAAAACAATCCTCCTACCTAACTGATGACTTACATCATATTTGACTACTACCCAGTTCCCTCAGGCTCAGAAACAGTCCAACACCTGACTGGCCAACCAAATATCACTTAAATAAATAAATAGCAATTAACAAAAGAATAACTAAATAGCACAGCTTGACCCCTATTAATACATGGTAGGTTACCACCCCTTGGAGAGCAGCCCTGTCCTCAAGGTTGTAATATGGAACCAACCTTTCTAAGTCAACCGTGCTTCGTGTGATTCACTTTGTTGCATTCTGCCCAACAATAGGTATACGGAAAGATTTTCTAGGACAACTATGTACAGGGTGGGTGGTGCAGCTCGCGACATAGGAAAGAAAGCCCCTTGATCTACAGTTTCAAATATTTGTCCTGTGAAAACTAGTGGTACCCCAGAATAGGATGGAACCAAAAATTGCCACCGGATCCATGTGTTTGGGGATCAAGAAAGTGTTGAAGCGACTAAGAGTTGACATTTTTTCCATCCCAGTCATAGTCAACGAAGACGTGCATGCAACCTCAAAAAGAGACTGAGGGAAGAGAGAAGAACCAAGGCAGACTGAGTTTCCAATATGAACTAAAGTTTCCACTTGATTTCACAAGCTAGTGAGCGGTATCAAATATATCAGTGACATCCTTAGAATCGATACGAATACAGATGCCCTCCGACAACCTGTTGAGAAATAGCCTAAAGTTATGTAAATAGGATAACTCCGATACATGCGCTACACAAGACAACAATACATCCACATAATTATTGACTGCCTGGTTTGCTTGGTTGTGACCAAGGATCCAAATGATTCCCCAATGTGAGATTGTCCCCATACAAGCATAACAACTCATAGCTCAATTGCTTCCACAACATAGGTGGATGGCAACCCATCACCTATTGGACCCAATGAAGGGCAACTCCCATCAGGGCCACTAAGGCAATCTCGACTTCCGAAGCTTTTTTTGTATTGCAATAGAATACTACATCGTGTGGAAAACCCAAGTGACAGGTGTCACAGGTCCAGCGCCTTAAGAAAGTAGGAAATTTGGTTCTGCTTGCGAGCAACATAGATTTCTTGCTATGACTGACAAAATATAGTCGAGCTTGCAACCGGTGGGCAGAACCAACATGTCTGCCATGTTCTGACTGTGGTGGCTTGCCAAGGCCATTTCTTGGTGTAACATAGCCAACATTGCATTAATTTTAGCAAATGATCAAACACAGCTTGATTTGGGCTATCTTAACCCAAATCGAGTCAATACCCTTCTCCATCATATCCATTCATGTCCTAGCATGAAAAGACAAAGAGTGGCAGGTTGGACCAAATTGATAGGATACTCACCCCAAATTAACTAACACATGTGATAGAGGAATTTAATTTGAACTATACTTCAATTAGTGGTGAACAAGGAAACTAGAAGCGAGAAAGTTCGCACTGTTTCAATACCTACTCAACAGTTCTAATTAATCAAATAACAATCTTTTCTCACTGATGATTTTCATCATATTCAAGTACTACCTAACCCCATAGGCTCAATAATAGTCCAACACTGTTTATTGTGTAACCAAAGTCCGATATCAATTAAACATGGGTCTTGGGTTATGGATCACATCTCAACTAATATGAGGTCTTTTTGGAAATCCTAAAAGCTAAGCCATGCGGTCTCATGGTTAAAGGGGATAAAATATCTTAGTGGTGTGGAGGCCCGCACTTTAGGCCGGGAGCCCAACAACAATATCAGAGCTATGCCCCAAACTCAATCATGATAGGATATCTCTTACCACAAACTGGGACTTTGTTGGTTTTTGCAACCAAAGTATCTACTAGTAGAAGGCCTTTTCTGGAAGCATAATAACAAAACCTTGCAGCTCAGACCCCGAAACAACAATATCATATTGGTGTGGAGATGTGGGGTGTCCACACTTTCAATGTAAATCATGCACAGAAAGCCTGAACTGTAATTAGAGTAACAACCTAACAGAATTACCTTTCCACTGACGGCATGGTACAACAGTTGATTCTGGGATAGTGCTGCAGACAAGAAAATAATTGCAGATAATACCTTGGCCTTCATTCTTGGCAATACCCTAAAATATGGGACCAGATTACTACCAAGAAGAAATTACAGAATAAGCAAGTTTAATATATAGGTGAGTGGAAGCATAACCATGATTGGGAGTCTAGGAAAGACAACAAACGCATGGGGATGTAGGCTACTTCATGTTCAACTCCACCTTCAGAGACAAAGTAGCACATCAGCAAAATTTTAAGGTAAAAATTTCAGAGCTACATTGAGCTCATTCAAGTAAAACTAAATCACTAATCAATAACCAGTCACCGATGTGCAAAATACAAAATGATGGTGCAAACGTTACCTGGAACCATCACCAACATGCCGCATAACTTACATATCAATGAAATGGCTCCATCACCATCTTCTGCCATCTGCATAGCTACAGGGAAGCACACTGATTCAGCATCTAAATTTGTGGTAAAGCCAGAAAACAAGTAATAACATACTTAAGATAGCTGCGATAACATAAACTTTGATATTACTGAATATGAAAGGTGAGCAAGAGGCTAGAGAATAAATGACCAGGTAAAATAAATGTAAAACTATTATGTATTTCAATTTGGAATTATTAGAGATGATCAAATCATACATATTTCAGTAGTCGCATTTGCTTTCACCTTCACTACATGAAACACCATTGCTGCTTGCTTTTGTTATCATTAAAATATGACCTACTAGAATTTAAAGATATCTAACTTTCTAGTATACTTCTGTTTTCTGATAATGTTACTCTAAAGCACATTCAGTCAAAATCTGTTCCAGATTTCAAGTTTTATTGGTAAAGAAGTATTAAGTATATATCTAACCATTGATTGGATCAATCAGTTGCAAGCAATTGACTGCTGCATTTAGAAGCCCATATAGATGAGAAACAAATCCACCCAGTAATGCTACCTGACAAGCAGAAAGGATAAGAAGAAGAGCAAGCATATAGTTGCAAGAATAAGATTGCTGAATATAAGAAGCAGAAAGTGACCTCTGCTGTTTCAGTATATAAGTTCAACTGCCTTAAGTTAGTGGGAATAGCAGGTATTGTAACTTCATTAAATGCCAGACATGATTTGACAAAGCTGATGCTACTATTTCCATCTCTCATTGCCTTAACAGCTAAGTTGTTGCTGGAATGAACAAGATTCTCCTGCAAAATTAGAATTAATATATAGTACTGGGTTTTTCATGTTTATCAGTGTGTGACATGTGCAACTAAACAATGTCAGAGAGAATGTCAGACAGTCCGCACAGAGAAATAGATTAAAAATGATACTAGTTATCTACAAAGATCCACACCCTCAAGTTAAAAACAAAGTAGGAAAGAAAATAAGGCAACCGATCAGTAACATTCAACAGTAACAGAAAACTAGTATTGGAACAATTAGAGCTGAATCATATAATCTGTTATCTAGCTCTATGACACAACTAATTACAAGAATCTTCAGTAGCTTATCCCTGTCAGGAGATATAGGATAAATAAGAGAATCAGGGTCAGTCTGTTGATGAATGGTTCAGTAGAAAATTCCATTTGTTACTCTTTTATTAGCTTCAGCTGAGTTCATGCAGGAAGACGATGTGGTTTGTGAAGTATCATTATCAAAGAATGAGTTCAACCACGGGCGAAAATCATAAGATTCGAAAAAACTATGATGTTCTTTTAAAATAGAAAAGAAAAAGTGCTGATATTCTCATAGAGCAGTTTCTAGATTATATCTACATGCCACCTGTGTGAAACTATCTTTTCATGGCACATGAATTGTGCATTTACTAATAGTAAAAATAATTACTAGTCATGAACATCAATTGAATTAGTATTATGATTCCTCTTTCATCACTTATATAATTGTGTAAATCTCTATGATTTAAGACCCCTTTTATTAGAGCTGGAATTCATACTATTCGAATTATCAATCTAATATAACATGATATGACAAAAGGTTATATTTTGAGTGCTGCAGCAATTATTTTTCAGAATACAAAACTGGTGGCAGGGCCAGAACACAGTGGACCAGTGACATCTGCTGTTTCTAATGGGAACAAAAGTAAGCAGCCCTTGAGCCAGACAACCCAAGTCATTGAAAAGATCATCAATAGTGCAACACACTACACAAACAAACAAAAAAACAAATCAAGGGTCAGAAACCTGGAGTTCTGTAATGCTAGCAAAAGCTCCACGACATTGGGCAAGGAACCTCAAATGGCTTTCCACCTCCTTCCCGTGGTCAACCTAACAGTAACAAGCACAGATGTCTGATAGTAAATTCTTGATAGTCAATATTGAAAAACAAAACATTTTTTTTAGTATATTAGGTTACCATATATACAAAACGGGAAATCAGACGAGATGGATGCTGATACTCATCCTTTCTCATATTTGAGAAGTCTAAGCCATCATATAAGGCCTGAGCAACTTCAAGTAGCACCTCAATAATGATAGGATCTTGAATTTCACCATTTCTGTGGAAAAAGAAATAGTAAGCTTCCAAAGCTTAAGAGTTGTCAACATATTCGGCAATGTTTATCTTCCAGCATATACAAGATTATTAAACAAAATTAATAATAGAAAGGGAGGAATGTTAAGTCATCAAGATTGTTATCTTTTCAAGTATTCTTTAAGACTTTAACAAAAACATTCAGCAACAAACAATTCTAGGATCCAGTACTCTGTTCATTACTACATAGGCCAGTATGCCATCCAGTATACATGTTTCTGACTAAAAAACTAACATCCAATCATCTCAATAAAATCAACGAGCAATTTATTTATCCCGGGATTACATGGAGGAAAAAGAAATTAGGGTAAAGAAAACCAATGGGAGAAGAAGGTCAAGCATATATAGAATTTCAATCAAATGTAACAGGAAAATTTTGACCAAGATAATATTATCGTGCATTCTTGAAAACCTTAATTTTACATCCAAAAATGTTACTACGCCATCGAGTTTTCACCCAATCTTTTATCCAGGCCAATTTATTGTTGTAAACAGTTTATGACTTGAAAAATACAATGCTAAAATGATTGACAATAGACTTAATTGAAAGAAAATAAGTCTGTCAATGCTACCTTTGGACCAATGAGCTTGGCATCAAATAACTTGGGCTTCAGTAAGAAACATTATATGGATATAAAACAATCGAAGCTCAATTTCAAAAAATAGGCCTGGGAAATACCTAGTTGCCATGTTAAGAATGTGCATACTGATAGAGTTTCTTGAGCTCCCATGCATCATATCTAAGATGTCAACAAAATGGTTCTGCAAAGCATTAAATATGACTGGAATCAGTCAAAGTAGTTTTTAAGAAGCCAAGCCACACATGACTGTGTGCTCTAATGAAATACAATGCACGTGATTAAACTATGTTGAAATATATGGAAATTGGGAAATAGAACCAAGCTACATAACAGCAGTGAAGTAATTGCACATAGAAGAAAATAAGTCAGAAGCATACCAGTGCCAATATTTTCTCTATGTCACCAAAATGAGTAAGAATTTTCAAGAAAACTGACTGCAGTATAACCAACTCGTTTTCACCAATCTTCTCATCCCCCACACGTTCCAATATTCCATCCAGTATTACATTTAGGAGCATGCCCTGCAAAATGGGTCAGTTGAAGGGAGCTTTTCTAAATTCTGGCATCAATAAACTCAATTGAAAACGAGAAGTCTACAAGAACTAACCACATTATCTCAAAAATTAAGAAAACTGTATGGGACCCATACATCTAGCTACTTAGTACTAATATAACTTTACCACTATATGAAAATTGAAGGTATTTTATACACAGGTTTCATTTTTTATCACAATCAAACCAACAATTGACAAGCATTGAAATATTATTTGATTGACATTATGGATTACACAAGGAAACCGTACAGAAATGTGGCATCTAGCTTTTCTCATATGATGTCAAGAAAATATGTTCACATGCACACTTTTGAAGAAGTTGGGATTCTAGAAAACATCTTAAACTTTCAATTTGATTATAACTTGCACCAACCTTTTCCAGTCCTTTTACCAAAACAATGTCCTTAGTGATCAGGCTATATGCTAATAAACAGCATCATGACTTAAATGAAAACAATATAACGCATATATCAGGAGATGAAAACACATATAACAAAAGATAAAACCATTGAGACAAGCTTTGTATTACCAGATGGTTCTCCAAGATTATATCCAAATAAGCATCTGCAACCATCAAGTATGCTTGAAGACTTGCATAACAAGATAGAACCTGAAATGCAGATGTAGCTAACAATAAGAGAGAAGCAAAACATTTCCACTAGTTAATTCAATCATCCGAATAGCTAAAAGAAAGAAAAATAGAGAAAGAGAGCACACACAAGAATAACATATAGACAACTTAAAGGTTCTGCCCTGCTCACAATGTGCTGGTTAAAGTCGCATGCAACTTTTAATTAAGAATGAAGTAATGACATTTTGTATGAGATCAGCAGGTTCAGAATAAGAGATAATTAAATTAAGTAATAAATATAGTATAACAAATCAAAAATGGTTCTGGAAGAAAAAACTGGGAGAAGATGATCAATATGTTGTCTAGAATAACTTGGGAGAAACAGATGCCAGCATCTAAGTCCAAGATATATGCAATCTGTATTATGCATAATTAACCAAAGCTAATAGGATGACTGATTAACAAGTACAAAGAATAAAATATTCTACACCTGTAATAAAATACCTGGATAATTTTATCGACCAATAAGCGGACGTTACTCACTTCAGATACCAATTCACATAGCCTGTGTCCAAGTAACTTATAATTTGAAGACTGCAATTAATAATAAATCTGTCAGAGAATAACTTCAAAAGAACAATAAGGCATTACAAGTGCAGGAACCCCACTATATCTGAATTTGAAGATATGTACCTGATCAAAAGACCTATCATCAGTGGTCTCTATAAGATGTAGCAACTCCACAGCATTAGAACAAATATATTCAACTGGAAGTTCTTTTAGTATATAATGAAGGACAACTGATATGCATGAATAATTCTTGGACAAGATTGATGGGTTCCTCGACATTCCAAGTGCAAGAAGCATTTTTCTAATTTCCATCTGCAAGGAAATATTCATAGTCCATCAGCCAAAGTATTTCTATGACCATCCATGGAGAAGAAAACATTCCAAGAAAAAATTACAATAAGGCTCATTTGATTGGCAAGGAATTGGCTTGAGGAAGTATTCTGAATCTCTGCTTCCTTATTTCTATATTGTGTTGGTTCAACTTTAGTACATTATGGAAAGTAAAAGATTTCCTGACACAAGGAAAGTTGTGCAACTTTCCCAAATTCTTATTCCCTAGCCTAAGGTAAGTATTCTAATTACTTGCTTGGGTAATCTTGTATTGAACCATTTACATTTGATTTTTAATCAACCATCTTATTGTTTTTCTTAAAACTTATTATTACTGAATTTGGATTCAGAAATTTTCAATAAATAATAGAAAATAAAATACTAGGAAAATGTGGGTTTCTTATTTCTTTTGGATAAAATAAATGTATAGTTTCTTAATTTTATTTCTTGAACCTACATTTTAAGTGATGTGATGTTAGAAAATGCACATTTACAACTTCATATAAAATTCTTAAATACATCACTGACTATGGGAATGATTGCCTTCATATAAATCGATAACACCATTGTGAGGATTGATGCATACAATAGTGAGTTTATTATTAAATAATATCAGACCTTGATTATTTATCATTTTAATTTTTAAGTTATGTATTTTATTTTAATTCAGGCTGAAATATTACACCACATTCAAATATTAAGAAAAAAAGAAAAGAAATCTCTATAATAATAAATCACTTGGACCAAGTCAATTTAAGATTATTTCTTATTTGAATTCATCATTTGATCTGTGACAACTGCTTACACTCATTTGCTTTTTTTTCTTTCCCTATTTTTCAATTAAATGTAATTCTAAAAAAAATCATTGATTTCATTATTATATATCTTCCCTATTAGTAAGTTATTTTATCAAATTAAATTTGGTTTGTAGAATTAAAAAGTATATAGTTTGCACCTTAAATTGCAAATAGTGGCGGTCTTACAAAATTAATAAGAGATATTTTCGACAGTCTGGCGATATCTTGACTACTACATTCCCTACTTTATTAATTTAAATCAAACACTTGAAAGTAGAATCATGACAGATTCCTTGATATTTTCCTATGATGGATAAAGAATCTGGAAATCACATTCATAGAATCATTCCCACTCCTAGAACCATATACTCAGACAAATTTCCTTTCCAGCCAACCGAACAAGTCCTAAAAGAACAAACAAATGTTGCATGAAGAGACGTGATCCTCAAAAACTGTCCAAATTCTTGATAACATTTTCGATGGATACACTGTCTGTGAAAACTTAAGGATGATCTGAATTTATATAATGAAGAAAAGCTAATCCACATTTGACATTCATAAATAACATTAAGCAACTATACACTACAGCACTAAACCACCCATACAGAGATATAAAAGATACAAATGAAAGTTGATTATGTGAGCAAATCCTGCCCCAAAAAAAACTGCCAAAAAATGTCTCGTGTTTGATGTCAATTTTTTGTAAGAAACAAATTTATGAAGAATAACACACAGACTAGTATTAGCATGTTTAACCCTACCATCACAATAGACCAGCAAAGGAGCAGAAAAAATCTGGCCTGACCTGTTTTAGATCCTTGAATAAGCATCTTATGATATACTCAATAGCGGGTTCTACCAGAGTAATCAATACTTCACTATTTCCAGAAAGATTCCCATTCACAGATTCTCTTGCTGGTGTCAAGCGAACGAGTAGCAGTTTCAGATCATTAATGCAAGCGATGAGAAAACCTGTTTCAAGATGCAGAATAAATTGCTATAAGGGGCGACAGAATTTGATACAAACAATGAAAAATGAAAACCAGCTACAAGTATAAGATCAATTCTACAGGGAGATCAGGACTTAGAAAACAGCATGTCTTTCAATTTTCATTTTTCAAGCACTGAACTTGTCAGTATGCATAATGCATTCAGAGTGTTGTTAACTTGTACATTTGACGAAATGCGTCTAGATCTTGTTCAAACTTTATTGAAACGAGGAAAAGCATCAATAGAAAGTAGAAACGGATATATTACATATTATTACGAGTAAGTACCCAACTACTAGTAAAGTACAAGATCTAGCATTTTCTAAATCATCCATCATAAAGTAAAGCTAGAGATGAACTTCATCAGGAATAATACGATCCACTTGGTTTAGCAGAATACTGTCTAAGCACAAAGAATAGAAGTGGTAACTATCCTAGTATAGAGTGAGCACATATAGACATTATATTATAAGTAAGAAAGACCAAGAATCAGCACCTGTATCGTGTGGGGATAGTCTTTGAGAGCATTGAACCAAGTATAGGCGACAATAAGTCGAGGCCAGTGGATCAGCAATGCCTCTCGTCATCTCCACCAAGCGTTTAAGGATATCCTCAGGATGGTCATGAAGGAAGCGCCAGCAAGGTAATAATGCGAGTTCTAGATAGCTTAAATAATCAAAGAATAATTATCAGGCTAGGAAAATAGTGAAGCACATAAAAATAAAATCTAAATAGACAAAAAAAATTAAGCACTGCAACTCTTAAATGATCCATGAAAGCTTCGTCATAGTGTTTTTTACAACCTTGGAGAAGAGTTCAATTTTGATTCAGACCTTAAATAATTTAACTAGGATCAGTTCCTCGTGTCCTATCCGAGTGCTTGTCATTCTATGATCAAGAAATTGACCAAAACTCTACTGTTAATTTATCAATAATGAATGACAGGGTTACTATCAAGTTGAATGCATCAAGGTTAGACTACAATGAAAAGGAAATGGGGCAGTAAAGCACCTCTGCAGAATTATCCTGTAGATAGTAACATATTTTATTACTTGTTAGCTATAATGTCGATTTTAGAGGCATCAGTACCGATCCCCAGATTCGAGTCTACCACCGTAAGAGAAAGATACTGGCAAAAGCATAGCAAGCCACCAGTGCCAGACATTTAGAGAAAAAATAGAATAATTATAGAGTAAAGATAAATTACGATTGCTCAATATCTGGCTTGCTACACTTCTGCTGGTATCTTTTTCCTAGGTGGTAAACCAGAATCTGGGATCGCTATCGAAACAATGCTTGTCGATATCTGCATGATGAAAAAGCACTTACGAGCTGCCATTTAATGTTGTAGTAATGTGATGTTTACAGAAAATCTTCCCACACAAAATTGTTACAACTTATTATCAGTGATATCCAGGAGTGGAAGTAACAGAATCGTCTTCATGATACTGTATGCCAGAAATAATGAGAGAAGTAGGGTATTCACATGCGAGGAAGTAGCTCCCGGACAGAACCAACTTTGCAGAACCAGTTATTGCAGGTCTCTTTGGCATCAAAGCATATTTCACTAGCTTTGAAGTTTTCTGCAAATAAGAGAAGGTATATGAATTGCAGTTTTACAAGCTTTCCAGCTGTGTGTTACACATAATATATGGAAGGGCATCATGCGGCGGAGGTTTGGATACTCTAGATCTTTCATCTCAATAAATCCAATTAATCCACCAGCTTCAGTGTTCAATTTGCATAACTCTTCCTCGGCACCATCCAGCTTAAAGATGTCTTTGAGTAATCATAAGCATCTGACTAGTTAATGATCATCACCAGGTACTAACATTATGTAGCTTTTAGCATCACACCATACCCACCCTCAACTAAAGAAAAGAATACAAAAGGTTGACTTCTTATGCATCTGTATTTAAGCATCATACTGCAAATTGAAATTATCATGACAGATTGATAACATTTAATGAGTTGATCAATTATAATTGAATTTGACTCCCTTCTTGTGCACACATTCTCAGACCACTAGACCTCGTTAATTAAATCTGCAGCTGTAGGCAGTGAGCAGTGAGAAGTGAGTCTGAGCATACAGAGTTCACAAGGTCTTGGTAAAAGAAACATGTAAAGGGATAGAAGAAATAAAGTATGCTGATGCATTACAATACCAAATGAAGGTTAAATATTGTCAACAGCCTTTGTGACAGAGCCCCCACCTTCAGTGATATCTGCTTTTTGCTTGATGCGGTTCCACACCAGATCACCAAGCATGTCCATTACATCAGTTGCTAAAACAAAAAGAGTTGGATAAAACTGGATTGCAGATGAGTCCATTAGAAACCTCACAACCTGCAAAGAACATTTTGCTGTCAAAGGCACTTAGTTTAAAGACTGGGGGAAGATGAAAACAAAAGATTTTGCATATTCCTCCCCCAAAAAAAAAAAAATAAAAAATAAAAAATAAAACACCCTGATCTTAACAGTTCAAAATTTTCTTGAACAACACGACTCTCACTGGAGTACTTAAATAAAGACAAAGTGACCAAAAAAGAATTCACACAAATATATATATGAACACACAGGGTAAATATCAGTATATATGCATGAATAACTGTGTGTTGTCAGGGCTTCTGCTACAGGCAGGAAGAAGCCTAAGGATGTTACATTTTCATATAGGGGAAACTCACCTTAATTGACAACCTTAAAGATGTTACACGATCATCAGCACACCAAGACTGCTTAATCTCATCTTTCAGTCCCTGCAACTTTGAGAAACACTCCTGTTGACTGATTACTTTAACATCTTCATCATCAAATTTTTGTCATCATCCAACTCTCCTGAATGCAAATCTTTTGATGATTTGTCAATTGCTGCCAATATCTACATAGTATTATATACGAGCAGTGAATCAAAAGGGAAGCAGGAAAAAGGTCTACGATCATAAGATATAAGCTACCTTTGTTACCCTTCACGAGCACACCAGATGCCTGTTGGGGAAAAGATTAAGCAGCTAGTTAAATATCAGCCACTTCATCCAAAATACAGATGTTAAACAGATTAGTTTTTGGATATTATAAAAATGCACTAACTCAGACATAGTTAGAATAATGGTATAGCTGACTAAGATTTCAAAACAACCCAGAAAACGAATTTCTACGTTAATGTACTAATACATATGCCTACCAATGATATTGTTGATGTTTTAGAAACAGGAAATCGCTGCATCAACATTTTCTTAAAAGAAAACCATTCCTTCCTCGTTCTCAGTTGAGAGTTGAGGTCAGCGGACGACTTTGCCTCAGAAATAACATCTTCACAGTGTACATCACAGGAAGAGACTGCCATCGATCCACCACTAGTTCTAAGCGGATCGCAGAAATCATCCTTTCCACTTTCAGATTCTTCCACCTTCAACTCAGTTATATCAAACACCAATCATCGTATAAACTAAGCGTAAAAACAGAAAACAAAGCTAAACGCGAAATGCACGAGCTATGTAATCGATTCCAAAACATCAACCGCATCGTAATAATAGTACAAAAACTCCAACACATTCTCTATCAATACTACTAAAGCCACAATTTATACCACAAATTCATAAATTATCGAATTGTGATTCACCTGGAGGGGTGAAGAAGGAGCGGAGAGAGGATGAGTATCAGCACGCGCTCGCTGGAGCGAGTGGGCCTGCTCCTCGGTTCTGTAGTCTCGACGCCTGAATTGAAGCCCCATCGACTGAGTTCAACACAAGAAAAAAAGAAGAAACTACAACTCGAGACCCTCCGTTGTTGATCGACTGTCGCGACTTTCCGCCATCACCACGTCGTCGTCGGCAGTCAGCACCTCGCGAATTATTCCGAGGAATTGCGTTTATGAAACAGTAGCGTTTACTGTCTTTTACTTCCGGTACGGTGGTGACTGGATGGACTTGACTTGCTTTTTTGGTTTAACTCGCGATCTTTCCAAGAATATATGTACCTGTAACTTCCTATGTTTTAGTTAAACTTAAGATTACTGAGGGTCATGGATGTCAATCGAGTCAATCTATTTGGATTCGAATCAATCCATTCGAATTATCGAACTATTCGTTTTGAACTATAAAGGAAAAAAATAAACTATATATATATTTTTATTGATAATGTTATATTTATAACAAAATTTTATAAAAAGTATTGGAGAAAAAATATATATATATATATATATATGTATGTATTTTATTTATAATGATATATTTATAACAATTATTTTATATTAAGCGTAAGAGTACAAAGAAGTGAAAAATAAGTATAACTTTTGAATATTAAACCATAATACATTCAACAAGTTCTTTTTTTTAATCTTATTATACTAACTTTCAAGAGAAGATAATGAAATTGAAAATAATGCTCATAAATAAATTCTTTTTTTATATTCTTTAATATTCATATTCCATATAACTAAATAATTTTTAATAATATAATACAATTATAACGGAGTTAAAACTTATATCTTGAAAAATTTAATAAGTTAATTCATTATAATACCATTTAAATTATATTACAATATTAAAAATAGAAAATAATGCTCAACTAAATTCTTTTTTCTAATATGTCTTAATATTCATACTCCATAAAAGCTAATTCACTATTTAACAAATATTTAATAATTTAATTCACTATAATACCAATTAAAATTTATAACTTGAAAAAAATTAATAATTTAATTCACTATAAATAACTAAATAAACAATCTATAATTGCTATAAAGTTTAAAATAATTAAACATTAAAAGTAAATTGTGTCAATGTAAATAATATTAATATATATATCTAAAAAAATATTGGGATATAAAAGTCAAATATCGATTCTTAATGCTAATCCATCATGAATTTAAAATTTAAATTCAACATAAATTGAGAAATAAATATATAATCTCAAATAAGATTAACAACGAGACTTAATTTTTAAATGGAGAATTTTGAATTTCTAACTATTAGACAAAGAAAAAAAAAAAAAAAGAAAATGAGTTTTCTTTTTGCCCGCTGTGCTGACCCAACCCGAACGAGCCAGCCCGATTAACTCGCCGACCGGAATGAGCTGGCCCGAATAGTCCGATTTTATATTCGGGTTATGATTTTATAGCCCAACCTTATAATTTTATCGGGTTATTCGGATCACCGTGGGTTTCAACCGTATTGACATACATACTAAGGGTTAACTAATCCTATTAGGATTTATAATTAATTTATATTTATTTAGTTAATAAATAATTATTTGGGTTCATTATTCTAAAATTATGGTTTATAATTTTTTTTTAAATCCAACTTTTTGTTTTAAAGTTAATTATGGTTCATTAGGAGTGGTTACTGTAAAATTTATTCCCAAAGTATAAATCGTGAACTCATAAAATCGTTTAAATTCGGCATGAAAATATTTGAATTCAAAAAACTAAATATTTATCTCTTATGGTATTCGAATCTAGGTGTTTGATTTCATCCAACAAAGTGATAAATTCATCATAGATATTAACAAATGGAGAGTTGAAAATTTATTCTTATTTTATAGGTTAATATTAGTTTGTATTTGATCTAATTTCTACTTTATTTTATACTAATATTTTTTATATATAATAAATATTATTAAAATAGTAAAATTAATAGTGGGCACCATGGGACTTAGGAAATTTGTGAGCCAGAGGATCTCATATGACGTTTCCCTCTAACCAGTGGCTTGACATCTAATGTCCTACAACTGGGGTCTCAGTTTCAATATTTTTTTATTTTGTTCCTTCTTTTTTTCTTCATGTTTAATTCTATGTGCTTTAGTTCAATTTTGAAATTATTAAGTAGGATTTATTCCACCCAATTAGGGTAACTAAATACTTTTCATTATTTAATTTCATTTTTATTAGTTAAGAAATTCATTATTAGGGTTGATAACTCCAAACTTAGGATATATATATTATCTTTAATATTAATTTTTTGAAATAAAAGTTAATTATGATTTAAGGTTTAAATTCATAATATCATAATAGAGTTATTTTTATAAAAACTTGTTATTAAAAATCATTTGTTTTTATAAAAAATGTTATTAAAATATAGATGATTTAAATAGATATAATTGTAGTACATAATGACACACAAATAATTATGAGACTTTAAATTTATTCTCTAATCAATAAGTGAAGGGTTGGAGTCACCGTATTATAACTTTAAAAAGAAAAAGGAATAAAAGAATTATGTGTGTCTTATATTTAATTTTATGTGTATATATACAGCATTTATGTATAAAATTATCCTCAGACGATGCCCCATTACACAAGTGTAGCTAGTTGAGAAATATGCCTTCTCCCTCTGTATACGCATACGCAGTCACCGTCTGGGCGGCGGCGCTGCTCATCTCCCCCTTGCTGGCAAATGCGCACATGTGCACGGAGGGGTTCCTCCTCGAGGCGGAAAACCTCAACATCACCACCAACTGCAACCTCAACACCTTAGGCGCCGAATTCGCCTGGAAATTTGATGACCACTCCCGCCAGCTCGACGTGGCGTTCGGCAGCCGGCTTGAATCCTCCACGGGGTGGCTGGCATGGGGTCTCAACCCCGACGGCCCCCACATGGCCGGCACCCGATCCCTGATAGGTGTCAAACACGAAACCGGCTTGGCTGGCCACCAATTCAACATCACCGATGCCACCAAGCGCCGCTGCCAGCTCCTCCTCTCCGACGACATCGGACTCAACGTCACCAACTTCACCTTCGTCTACAAGCACAAGATCACCTACTACATGATCCACGCCACCATCATCCTCCCCGCCGACTACAACGCCTCCAGCACCAACGTCGTCTGGCAAATCGGGGAAAAAACCGCCGCCGACCGGCCTCGTATGCACCCTACCTCTCTCGATAATCTCGATAGCACTCAGACTATCAATCTCATAACCGGCGAGGTGCTGAGCTACAAGCCCAACCAACGTACTCGGACAAGAACGGTAATTAATTACAATACAGAATAATGTTATTCTACACGTTTATTTGTTAGGACTAAATAATATTTTTATGGGTTATTGGTTCCTAAATATATAAATTTTGGGTATATTTTGTTTTTTTCATGAATTTTAAAAATTATCAATAAATACATGAACTTAACATTATTCCGATTTTCCCACAAATTGAATGATGGTCAAAATTGAAGTTGACATGACAGTCAATGTGATGCTACTTCATCAAAACGATGTCGTTTTATTTATACAATATATATTTTAATTGTCCGTTAAATTCATGAACTTTTGGTCTATTTTGATTTTTCACGAACTTTAAAAATTTGTCAATAAATACATATTTAACATTATTGTAATTTTTTTCACAAATTGAATGACGGTCAAAACTGAAGTAGATATAACAATCGACGTTGCATCACTTTATCAAAACCACGTCGTTTACTTATACAATATGTATCAAAAAAATCTTAAATCCACCTTAACTCACACCCACATCCCACCTCATCTCTCTTTCTCTAACCTCAACTTACGATAATGTTTGGGTTGGAGAGATGTGTGAGGTGTATTTAAGATTTTTTAAAATATATATTGTATAAGTAAAACGACATCGTTTTGATAAAATGATGTCACATCAATTGTGATGTAAACTTTAATTTTGACCATCATTCAATTTGTGAAAAATATTATAATAATGTTAGGTTCATATATTGATTGATAAATTTTTAAAGTTAGTTGGGAAAAATTAAAATGGACTCAAAGTTCATGTATTTAAGTGTCAATTAATTTATATTGTATAAGTAAAACAACGTCATTTTGATGAAGTGATGATACGTCGACTGTCATATTAGTTTTAATTTTGGCCGTCATTCAATTTATGAGAAAAATCACAATAATGTTAAGTTCGTAGTAATTATTGATAATTTTTAAAATTTATGGAAAAAACCAAATTATGTCCGAAGTTCATGTACTTGGGTGTTAATAACCTTATTTATATTCTTTATTATTAGATTTCCAATTCTACCACTTTTTTATAGAATTTGAATCGAGTAAGTTAGCTGAAATATAAAAATCGTCAAAGGATTCTGGATATCTCAAAATTTCAATTAACGTCGTCTAACTAATATCTCTAAATAAACACTCCCTAGCATAAACGATCTAATTCCATCTGAGTTGGTGCAGGCTCACGGGGTACTAAACATTGTGGGATGGGGAGTATTTCTTCCTACCGGCGCGATCGCGGCGAGGTACTTAAGAAGTTACCCTAAGAAGGTGGCGCGGTGGGGCGCTTTCCACATCGGGTGCCAGAGCGCAGGATATATTCTAGGTTCGATCGGGTGGGGTATCGGACTCTGGCTCGGCCAGGCGTCCGAATACTACACATTTACGACCCACCGGATTCTGGGCATTATGATTTTCACTTTCGCAACGATACAAGTAAATTAATCTCTCTCTCTCTCTTGTGAATTGTGATCGATGTCAGTTTTATTATACTCCTCCGTCCTTAATTCGACAACACTTTTGCAAATATTAAGAAAAATGGGTTAAGGGTTTAATGGTGTTGGTCAAGATTTAATGTTAATAAAGTAGAGAGAAATAGAATTGGAGAGAAAGAGGTAGAATATGGAGGCATGATTGGAGAGAGAGAGAGATTATGATTTAATTTTTCTTATTTTGGCGTGTGAATTGGTGAGGACAACCCAATTTGGCAAGTGTGCCAATTGGGCTGGGACGGAGGAGTATTTGTTAAGTGTGTGTGTGTGTGTGTGCAGATGATGGCGCTGAGGTTGAAACCGAAGCGCACGGATGAATACCGGACTTACTGGAACATGTATCATCATTTTCTGGGGTACTCATTGATTGCTGTGGCGGCCGTGAACATATTCCTAGGCATCAACATCATTGAGAGTGGGCCGCACCACCACTGGAGATGGTCGTATATTGGTGTGCTCGGACTGCTGGGATCGGTGGCTCTCGCACTTGAGTTTTATACTTGGTTTAAATTTTTGAAACTGTCTCAATGTTGTGCTACTGCACCACTGAAGAATTAGCATATATTGGGGAGAATAAGAAATTCAGTTTACAAATTAAGAGAATGAACGGGATTGTTTCGGTTTGTTTTGGGGAAGCAGGGATTGTATTATTGCTTCATTACATCTTTAAACTCATCGTGTTCTTGATTTCTTTTCTTTCTATTTTCAGTGTGTGGATATTTCTTGATCTTGTTTACTAGTCCGAGAGAATGAGTAATAGCTAGGAAAAGGAAATTAAATGAAAATAAGCCTAAATACAGTGAGGTAATAGGAGATTTTATCAATTCATCCAGACCAATGATATATCCAAATAATTTATTTACTCAAACAAGATATGAGAAAAAATCTCGAACAACTGTGATCGGCTTTGATAATAAACTGGATTCCCATTTCTATGGCACGGATGGCAATGTGATCGGCAACGCGTCGCAATCTAACTATAAGATTAAGCTCGGTATACAACTCCGTTACATATTTTGGGTTTGGGGTCAAGATTTATCCAGTGTTATGTTTGGATTATCTCGATCAAGGTGTTTGATTAACTATATATTATTACTAAAATTTGTTAATGTGACTAACAATCGTCGACTTGTAATGAAGTCTTCGAAAAGTTGTTAATACAACTTTCATAAAAAGAAGGAAGTTGTTAATACAACTAATCATCGTTTATCTGTTACCAAGCAATCATAAATTAATAATACTATTATACATATTTTATGCATGTATTACGTACCACAAATATTATAAAAGCAAAATCACACATATACGGTTAATAGGTACCAACAGATCTACCCTAAGCATCCTAGCTAGTTATATATGGCTGTAAAGTGAAAAGGGGAAAGAAGAAGAATAAGAGAAATTAAAAGCGGCATCATATTTTCCAGGTGAACAAGCCAAGAATCCAGAAACAATGAAAAGAAAGAAAAAAAAAACAGAAGAAAAAAAGATTTGGAATGTCGGTAGCTTTAAAGCCATATTCAATGTCGAGTTACTCGAGTATACGCTTTAAAGCCATAAACAATTTCGTAGGTGAGAAGTGAGAATCATTCTATACCTTTAATCTTTTTTATCTATGACTACTTATTTTTTATATCTTTTACTTCCTACATCATGCATTAAGAAATATATATATATATATATATATATTAATATAAAACCATATAGGAGTGGATCGAATGAGAACCGAATATGTTATGAAAGTAAATGAGGCGTTGAAGATGAAGTTAATGAGCGGTAAAAAAAATAGAATTTTTTCTAAAATGGGATTCGAACCCTTGTGAAAATTCAATTTTTCGATTCATTAACTTTCGCAGTATTCATTAACTTCATACGCATATTCATTTTGTTAAGTAGTTCTTAGCATATTCATTTTTTATTTATTAACTTATATAGTGTATTCATTTACTTTCATAGCATATTTATATCTTTCACGTTCGCACAATACAAAATGGTTTTCGTTATATATATATATATATATATATATATATATATATATAAGTGGATCAAATGAGAACCACATCTTTTTGCGAACTCTGCGAACCATGCATAAGATGTTGAAGATTACGCACAAAGCAATATAAAGTTGTGTATAACGAAAACTTTCTAAAATTATTTTGTTGTGCAACAATTTTAGAAAGTTTTCGTTATGCACAACTTTATACTGTTTTGTGCATTATCTTCAACGTTTTATGCATGGTTCTCAAGTTTTCAAAAAAAATGAGTTCTCACTGGATCCAACCCTATATATATATATATATATATATATATATATATATATATATAGTAAGGTTCAAATATAAACTATTTTAACGTGAGAATTAGGAATCACGAAAATTAAAGATGAATAAAATGGATTTGATACGAAAGTTAATGTATCCATTAGAAAGTTACTGAATCAAAATATTCTGAATTTTTCACTCAGGTTCAAATCAAATGAGAGATGAAAATTCTATTTTTTTTTGTTTCAGTAATTTTCTAAGCGGATTCTTCAACTTTAATAGCAAATTCATCATTTTTTTATTCTCGCGTTCTCACGATAAAAATAGTTTTCACGTTAAATATATATATATGAATTGGATCAAATACAAACCAATCTTAAAATATAAAATAAGAGTCATTTTCAGCCATTGATTTGTGAATATCTATAGTAAATTCATTACATTACTTGATGAATTCAAACAGCTGGGTTCGAATCCTATGAGGGACAAATTTTTATTTTTCGAATTGAGTCACTTACACGATGAATTCATACATTTTCATGACTTAATTCATACGATTTCATAAATCCGTAGTCTATCGTTAAAGAGCCATTATATATATATATATATATATATATATATATAGGATATATCGAGAGAGAGAGAGAGAATATTACGTGAGAAGAATATTAAGAATAAGAATGCGACATTTAACATATAAAGTTGTTGCACTAATTGTATAAATTTGTTGCACCAAATTATGTGCAACAACTTTATATTAAATGCTACACTTTATATGTTAAATTTGATGCAACAAATTTATACATTTAGTGCAACAACTTTATACATTAAATGCTGCATTCTTATTTCTCACCGATATTTGCATTCTCACGTGATCCATCCATATATATATATATATATATATATATATATATATAGAGAGAGAGAGAGAGAGAGAGAGAATTATGTTTAAATGAGAACCATTTTTATCCTAAAAACTAAGAACCAAATAAATTCTCTATGAAAGTTGATGAATCCGTTGAGAAAAATACTGAATCCAAAAATTTAGAATTTTTCACCTAGGTTCGAATCCCATTAGGGGCGAAATGTTTTTTTATTCATTAATTTTCATGACAGATTCATCAACTTTCACAGTGAATTCATCATTTTTTTGTTCTCATGATAAAAATATATTTTACGTTAACCCTATATATATATATATATATATATATATATGTGTGTGTGTGTGTGTGTGAATAAGATCAAATACAAACCAATTTTAAAGTATAAAATAAGAACTATTTTCAGCCCTTGATTCGTGAAGATTTACGGTGAATCTATCACCTTACTTGATGGATTCAAAGTTTGAATCACATGAATGGTGAGATTTTATTTTTCTAAATTCAGACACTTACACGGTAAATTTAAACGTTTTTACAACGAATTCAAATGATTTCAAAAGTTCATAATTTATAGGACCGACTTTATATATAGAGGAATGATCAATAAATCAACACAAAGTTCATAGGGATTTATCCAAATTTTGTAAAAAATGTAAAATAAGGAAGATTTATCCAATTTACCCTTATTTGGCCTTGAGAATTCCTGGAATCCGATCATGAAATTCGATCACATAATTCGATCGGTCGGATTCCGGGCTTAAGGTACAGATAACAATTCCATTTTCTACTCTTTAATTACTAAAATCTTTAAGCTATTAAATTCTCATAGATGGTACACTGTGTATATAGGTTGGAATACTTTCCTCGTGCCAACACTAACTTTGTTAGTAGGTATGTGATGAGAAAATACCACGTACACGGATAATATCCTAAGATTTTGATTGTTGATCCTACACTTCTAAACTGGATGCGACTGTAATGGGCATTTAATCGACAAATGTCAATCAGATTTCACAGCAATGGTGGTGATGAGGAAAAACTTCGACACCCAAAATGTAGGATCACATACTGTTCATGAGCTATTATTGAGTTGCAGGATTGCAGAATTGTCCGAAGATCTTGATGATGAAGAGATCCAAATCCTCAAAGCATCTCTAATATCTAACCAAAATATTGGAGAATGAGTACAAGTTGCTTTAGAGGATATCAAAAGAAAAATCGTATGTTGTTACAACGATTATCATTTGGCATGGTGGAATAGGAACCAACTCAAAGCAGTATGAAGGTTAAGCCAGACAAAGAATTCGAGTTTGTTAGATTTAGACCTATCCTGATGAACCTCGTAGATCATAAAGATATGAGACATATAATCAATTAACACCTTGATTTGAAGTTGATCGAACCAAGGAACTCACCCTATAGTAGTCCCGATTTTCTGGTAATAAATCATGGTGAGGTCAAAAGTGCTAAACCCAAATTAGTTATTTATTATAAATGAATTAATGACATTCTGGAGTTTGATGGATATTTATCCCGAAAAGAGAACACTTTATCAACTACATTAGAACTGTTAAGGTTTTCTCTAAGTTTGATTACAAGTCAGATTTTTACCAGATTCGCATGGAAGAATGGAGTAAGAAGTTCACAACTTTCTCTACTCCACATAGGCATTATGTTTGGAACGTGATGCATATGGAGTTAGTCAATGCACCCCAAATATTCCAAAGAAAGATGGATAACATTTTTAAAGATTATTTCTCGTTTATGTTTGTCTATATTGATGATATCCTTATAACATCAAAAATTATGGATGAACATGTTAGACATTTGGAGATTTTTGCAGATGTCTGTCAAAAGGAATGATTGATACCGTTTGAGAATAAGATATTCATTGTTACCCGAAAGATAGAGTTTTTGGATATCGAGATCGATGAAACGAGAATCGTTCTGTAGGATCACATTGTTCAGAAGGTGCAGAACTTTTCAGAGGATCTCAAGGATAAAAGACAACTTCAAAGCTTCTTGGGAGTTGTTAATTTTGCAGGAATGTTCATCAAATACCTTGCAAAACAAAGAAAAGTCTTTAGCCTACTACTAAAGAAATATGTTTCCTTCATCTGGACAAAAGGACATCATGAATGGATGAGAAAGTTAAAGGAGATTTGCAAAATCATCCCAAAGCTTTCGATACCACATGACGAAGATGACTTGGTCATTTACACAGATGCAAATGATTATTGATGGGTAGTAGTGCTCACAAAGTTCACTCTACTTGGAGAGGAACCATACAAATATTGTAGCGGTCTCTTCAAAGAAGAAAATATTGTACGTTGGCACATCAATGAAAAAGAATTCTATGCAATCAGACAAGCTTTTAAAAAATGACATTTATTTTTACTTGCAAATAAATTTACTTTACAAGTTGATAACACACAAGTTAAAACCTTTTTAGTAACCAATATTGAATCTAAATCCGAAAAGACTAGATTATTAAGATGGCAAGGCGAATATCAGTATTATATTTATGATATTATTGTTCTGAAATCTCATGAAAATATTCTTGCAGATTTCTTAACAAGACTTGGAGCCAAATGAGATTGACTATATTATCACAGCCTAAAGGCAACTCGATAAAACTTGGAATTACTCCAGAGGGACTGGGACGAGTGAGTTCTTCATGTCAAATAGGCAGAGAGACTTCAAGATGGGGATGTGACTAATTTCACAGACCGGATACGAGTATGTATGCAGAATATGGGTTCGCTCCAATCTGCAATACAATAGCCACTATTAATGCACCGCTGAAAAAGAGGTCGTTTCCCATACATGGCGATATCCCTGTAGCAAGGGATTCAAGTACCCCTAGCATGAGTTCTAAGTTGGTGGATTCTTCGAAATCATCGGTCCAAGAAAAAATGATAACCATGTGTCATAACCTGAATCATCATATCAATCCAGCACATGTGAGGTTAAAGATGAAGAGATCAGTCTTAGGCTAATGATCGACAAATCTAATGCTAATACTAATATCTTGGATATTTATCCTGCTTGACAGGCCTATCAGTCAAATTGGGAGAAATTGCAGACAAGGAAATGAATTAACCCTAATCACAGCAAGATTGATATCTCGAAAAAAAATATCCCCAAGTTCGGATGTCTACTGGAGCCAATCCACAAGATGTCAAACAACAGTTCGATTTTGGGGCACTAGCCTTAGTCTATACTATTGAACCAGCGTTCACCGAGATAAAGAATCTACCAAAATAGATCCAAGATGTGGTGCATGATTCTTGGATAAATAACCAAGGACTCAGTCGAGGAGACGTTCTGGAGTTGGACTTCATCAGCGCTGCTCCTGAACTAGTTGGAAAATGGAGTCACGAAGCCTTCCATTATACCAGGCTTCGACGACCAGATACAAGGACCTTAAACAACATCAATGCCTCATCATCTGAAGTCTCATTGGTCGCCACGTTCTCTGAAGACCAGATTACCACAAGACGAGTATGAGGTTTATGGGTCTGTCTCACAGAGATGGACAAGATCAAGTTCACATTCAAATTCTTTCAGAACTCAACGAATGAGACATTCATGTTAAACGATATGGTAGAGAAGACTACGAGTTTCGCAGAAAGCTTTTTCGAATAGAATATGAGCTTATTGTGGGATAACAAGATTGTGACGAGCAAAAAAGCTTATCGCAAATTCTGCAACATGACTCATTTTTGGCATTGGACATCAACAGTCTGTTCAGACTTTCCAAACCAAAGAGAACCAGAGTTTGGTAAAGGCTTTTTGCCAAAACAGAACAAGAAGAAATTCCAAATGGACGAGCATGAGGAGCATCAAATTCCTCAAAAAAGAACATCTCGGACACCTCCAAAAAAATAAGGTGATCGACATAGAAAAGATAGTCATGTGACTCAGAGCAAGAAGATTACCTACCAAAAAGAAAACGATATGGGTGGATAAACAAACATGAAGATTCCTACTAAAATAAATGTTAGTGGGAAATTAGTGCCGACTTCATTCTCTCGCAATGGACAAAGTGTCGGCAGAAGAAAGTGAAGCATATGAAAGAGTCATCATCAAAAACAAATGGCTCAATAGCATGTGAAGACGAAGAAATCTCACACTCTTCACCACAATCCAAGTGTCGCCAGGAGACAAGGGACCAACATCACATGCAGGCAGCTATCACAGAGAAAAATAATCCGAGGTAATTATTCAAGCAATTATAGAAAAAATCAGACCTTTATATAAGAAATAGAAGAATGAAGCTCAGATCGTCGAAAATCATCAAATCTTTCTTCAAAACAATAGAAATAAACACTCTTTGTAATAGTTTTAGTTTTGAGTTATTTCAAGTTTTTCCTTTTCCTTTTTTTCAGTTTTAGTTTTATATGTGCATAGTGCACACGGCTACCATAGGTAGCTAAACAAGTTAGTTTTCTCTCAAAATGAGATACACCTATGTTAAGTATAGTATATTCCCTCAATAAAAATGAAAGCTTTCGTCCAACTATTCCAGTATCATTTGTAGAAATTTTCTTCCACATAGTTGACTAAGTATCATTCGTCCCGGATAGAAATAAACGATGGATGTGTTGTGTGTTGCTGAAGGAGTTCTAATGGAGAAGAGTCCATCGATTGCGATCGTGTGGTTGGTAGAAGCTCGTAGGTAGCTCGAAGTCCGTATAAATCCTACGCCCCGAAGGAACGTGATCCGACAACATACCGGTAAAAAAGGTACGGAGTCGATACTCGGTTGAAAGTTTTTATAATTATACGGAAGCATGTTGGACCTAATAGTTTTGCATGTTTAAATCTCCATTTATGAGTCTTAAATGATTTTGGTAAAGAAAGTAGTATAATTTTGAATTGAAGGGTATAGTTGTCCAATACATTGAAAATATACCTAATTTTACATAGTTTTATAAGGATTGGACACTTCTATAAATATCTTATAAGATTTGTGTATTAAAAACGGGCACGAAGCGCTTTGATACCAATTTTTGAAACATAAAAATCCACGTCGGCGCCCTCACCATCTTTTATGTCTATTCTAACGTCTACATAGGGGTGAAGTTGATTGTTCGGTTGAACCAACCGAAAATCAAAATCGAAAAATCGAACTGTCAAAATTTCAACCGAACCGAACCGAAGAATTTTAAACTTCAGTTTGGTTCGATTTTGTTAATCAACTTTTAATAATTTTAATATATATATGTATAATTTAATTTAATAGGGTTTAATATTTTAATTTAATATATATATAAACTTGATTCGGTTCATTAACGAAATTCGGATTCTTAAACCGAACCGAACGAAAAAGTTCGGTTTTCATTTTTGCATCCAAACCGAACGAAAGTAAAACCGATCCAAACCGACCAAATTGCTACGGTTCGATTCGGATATTCGGTTTGGATTCTTTCTTCACCCTACTACATTATCTTTCTTTCTTAAATCAGTGATTTCATTTGCACTCATATTAATGGATTTTCTGTCTAAACAATAATTTTAAGATGCAATTTATTTATGTGAGCAATGTATAATACATGTATGATTTCTTAGAGTTTAATTCATACTAGAAGATTTTCGAAATGTAATTATAGAGAGATAATTATAACAATTAGTGAAATATTAATACTAATATATAGTTAATTATGAAATATATTAAAACCTTTACTTATTTTATTGATTCTATTTAAAATTTTAAAATAATTATTAGATCTATCTCAATTTTATAATTTATCAGATCTATCTCATTTTATATTAATTTTATCATATAGTTCATCTCCGACGATTTTGACATGTTATTTTGTTCAGAAAATAAGATGTACACGTTGTAAAATAACACATTATCCTCCGTCGTGCCGTGTCATGATTCAGTCATTAGAGAAGAATTCTAATGATAACATAGATAAAAATTGAAACAAGTTGTGATAGAATAGATAAATTTCATGCAATCTAATATTGGAAAATAACAAAGATATTCGACAAATGAAGAATTTTTATGTGCCCCCTGAGCTCGCAGAATCACTAAAAATGACATAATTACGGATAAATTGAGAAATTCCTACTGCCAGATATGGTGCCATTTCGATTTTATCACTCCCCCTGTCCATTCCATACCTACAGTGGCGGAAAGAGTGGAGCATCCCGATCCTATGGCGACTCAGGCCGTGGAAGGCGCTGCTGTGACGGCGCTACGGGCGGTACTTCATCGCGTCCGAATTGCAGCTGAAAGGTCCGGCCGCCGCGCTGATGATGTAAGAGTGGTTGCGGTGAGCAAGACAAAGCCGCTAGCCCTCATCGATCAACTCTACGGCGTCGGCCACAGATGTTTCGGCGAAAACTACGTCCAGGAAATTGTCGAAAAAGCCCCTCAGGTTCATCTCTTTATCTGGAATATACACCAGGAATTTGCGGATTTATATGAATTCATGTGTGTCTTTATATACACATTCATATACCTAGATTATTATTTGATGAGTACTAATGCGTGTTTTATGTGTAGCTGCCTGAAGACATTGAGTGGCATTTCGTCGGCCATTTGCAGAGCAACAAAGCGAAAGCGCTGCTGAGTATGGCAGATACCTATGCTTAATTTCGATTTTTGTTCCTGAGCTAAAAATCTCGATTATACTGTAAAATAGAAGAGATTATGTCGAAAAATATAAACAATCATATTAGGAAAAACACGCAACTTTTTTACGATACTGCTTCTCTTTTATGCGCAGCTGCTGTTCCCAATCTGGCCATGGTTCAGGGTGTTGATAATGAGAAGGTAAAAAGTAATTACATAACATGTAAAAGTCATGTCAGTTGAATAAGCAACTTCTCTTATGATTTGGATTTACATAGTATGTTGATTATTATTTCCCTGCACTCAAGTAAAATAGTTTCATGTGTTGTAAAAGTTCTACTTCGAAGATGAAGTGCTAAAAGTAATATTTCTTTAAGGTTTTCAGTTCGAGTTATAAAATGTAGACGGCAATGTTTAAACCAAGGACAAGGGTAGGGGGGCTTCTGTAAAATCTGAACTGATATTTCAATGAGATTTTTGATACCGAACCATTGAAGCTTAGTTTTGCTGGCATTAGAATCTAGAAGTCTTAGTCTATCCATTCTGCATCCTTCTACTATTATCTTATGTTTAAGAGAAGTTTGCTGAAATGAGGTAAGCAATAGAAGAAAATGAGGCAAAGCCTTATCTGATGCCTAGTCTGATAGTTATTTGTTGTTGACTTTATGTATTTCTGGTTGTTCTCCTTTCAGAATGTACTCCCCCACAAGATTTGTGCTCTAGATTAGACATGAGTTTTGGCACAGATTCAAGGTTCAAATCAGTTAGAGGAACACTGATGGTGTTTAATCTAATTAACAGGTTGCCAATAATCTTGATCGTGTAGTTTCAAGTATTGGGAGGAAGCCTTTGAAGGTATTGGTTCAAGTGAACACAAGCGGAGAAGCATGTGAGTGATTAAATCATGACTCAATTTCATTTCAAATTTATGGAAAAATTAGTTCGACCTGGGAGGAAATTCCAGACAATTTTGAATTGTTCAAGATGGGTCCAACTAAAGTTATATCAGTTGACTATCATCATATAGGTTTGAAACATTCATGATATTTGTGAAAAGATGGGATGTGTCATCATCAACTATAACTTGCTTCATAATGATTTAGATGTGAGATAATTTTTGAAACAATTTGAGAAAGCTACCCTGTTTTAATTTCACTTTAAGATCTCAGCGTTCTGGTGACTGCATGATAAATTCAGTCAATATTTCACTTGACCTATCATGCAAATATTCTCTTGAATAGCACAAAAAGCTTGTAAATTATGAATGCTTTTATGGACACTGATTCTCAAATGTATTATGCAGCAAAATCTGGTTTAAATCCATCAGAATGTGTAGACTTTGTGAAGCATGTGAAGCTAGGTTGCCCAAATCTTGTCTTTTCAGGACTAATGACGATTGGGATGCCAGACTACACATCAACCCCTGAGAACTTCAAGGTATATCATTTATTGAAGGAGCCAAGACATGATTGAATGTTAATTTTGTGTTGATCTTTTATCTGGCATAACTTTCACTTTCTGCAGTTGTGTATGTGTCATCATGATACTTTCTTATTGTTAAATTGAGATCAAAGCCTAGATAGAGCTATGCTCAACCACCATTTATATATCCTTTAGAGATAAGTGATATCTCTCTAATTTTTATCTTTAGTCTTAATGGTGTTGATTTCATAAGTTGTTTAACAAGTATATATGTTGTGATAAGCAATTGTGCAGAGGGGCTGTACTCTTTAACAGTTTTCTCTTTCTGTAACTACTCATCTAGAATTCTAATGGATGAATATCTTTGCAATGCATCAGACTTTATTCAACTGTAGAGCTGAGGTATGCAAAGCCCTAGGTATCATTGAATCACAGTGTGAGTTGTCAATGGGCATGTCTGGTGATTTTGAGCAAGCGGTAAGCCCTGAATTTTATACTTTTGATGAGTTACGTACTTATTAATTTATAGTTAACAACATTAAGTTGCATAATCTGCATATAATTAGATCAAATTATTTTTTCTCTTCAATTGTCATGATTTGTTTTATCCCAGTGTGAGTTGTCATGATTTTTGTGGAATTAAATTTTGTTTGTAGATCAAGTGCCTCTATACTTATGGTATCATATAAGATTAGTTAGCATGCCAGCTTCTATATATTAAACATGGCAATGTGTTGATCCTTACTAGTAGGGATGTCATCCAACCTGAAGCATGTGGGTTGGCTGGCCTGAATACACCAAGAAAAAAAAAGAGGGCTATGACTGAAAGTGTTCTAGACCGAAAAATTCAGGCTTTTCAAGCTGGATGGATTAGATTAGCAGCCTTCAATATTTTGGTCAAATGTTCTATGATAAACACCAATCCAAAAAGGTGAGAGCATTGGAAAGCCAACTCAATTATCTTCATAAACATATATTAACTATTCTCAGATTCCAAGTATTCTAAAAAGTTTACAGTCAGAATCAGAGAAGTCACATTTAACAGTGTTGATTTTAGTGAGTCTTAACTTTTGGTTATTACATGCATTCATGAATAGCTAGTATTATGTATAGGAACTCATATTTGGATATTTGCTATTAAAGTTTGAGGTGATAATTGTTTATCCATTTTGTTCACACTTGGAGCCGTTTTTTTTTCTATTGTTGTTCCTCCCACATTAACAACCACTCAGATGGTAATAAAACTTCTTTATCAAATTGTAAATTATTTATTGTAGTATATAATGTTATCATTTTTTTATAGACGAAGTTATAATTGAAGCTTCAAGAATAAGAGAAGAGCATTATTATTATTTTTATCTTCCCTTTTCACCCTTTTGTATATTTGTTTGTTGCGAAAATAAGAGAGGTGGGTTATCAATAGACAATTTACACATGTTAAAATATTTTGTAAAAACTTGCTAGTCCGACGAGCTTTCTAGAAAACCAAACGTTTAATATTGGGGCCAAGAATTTCCAGTCCGGAGAATATCTAGTTCTAATTGACCCAAATTGAATAGATCAACAAGTTGATGGGAGTCACCCGAATGACATCCCCACTTACCTAAATTGTCTAGTTTATAATTTTTCTTTGTGAGAATGATGATCATGTTTCATCTTGAAACCGAACAAATTTATAGAGCTAAGTTATTAAAGGTCTTTTATTATGAGGTTCACTGTTGCATTGATTAATTAACTTTTGATGCCCTGCAGATTGAAATGGGTAGTACTAGTGTGAGAGTTGGAACAACCATATTTGGACCAAGGGATTACTCAAAGAAGTAATCCATAATCCATTGGTTCCCTTGTGCACCATATGCAAAGATATGTTCTCTTCCTTGATTCACTCATATTGATGTTCATTCCACCCAGCTAGATAGGAAGATCCTCATCTTCCTATCTACACATGGATGGACAACTTATTGTAGATAATGCCATCTATATTTCACCAATGTATCCTATTGTTACTGGTGTATTAAGTTTTAGAAAAAAACATTTGAATTTTTGCAGATTTGTTTTTTTGCCAATTCTAACTCGTTTTGGTTTATGTGGAATTGTTCATTTTCTGCAAAATATTCTATTGTCATCCTTTGTATTCATTCACAAAAATATGCCAACATGTGGTAGTTAAATTCAACCCGAAACCTTTTGATGTTTTCCAGAGTATCCCCCATAAACATTTTTGGTATCATGGCGTGGAAAATAAAAACGAAGATGTCGTTTTCAATCGGATAAGATGAACATGAATGAAAAACTAAATGACATTGTTTTTGGCTTATTGGGTTGACATTTACCTTTTATTTTCAGTGTAGAGTATCGAGATGCCGGAAACTTTTACGGTGATAAATTTGAAAGGTTGGGGTCACTTGTAGTTACACGTACATTGGGTATTTTTGTGAAAAATGTGCAAAACATAGGGTAAGAAATGGTTTTTTGCAAAAAGTACAATTCCATGTAAGCCAAAACAATTTCATTTTGGCTTATATTGAATTGTTTTCTATTTTATTCTCCACGTAGATTCTTCCGCATTATCAGTATGAGGATGTCTTAAGATTTTACGGGGGTAAAATCTATTGTTAAAAAATAATCCATATAATAGGGTAAAGATGGTAATTTTGTGTACCTTATATAGCAAAAATTGTTCCATCATGAGATTTACCTTCTTTCCCCTCTTCATGTTTTTTGTTAAAGTGTTAGTTTAATCTTTTTGATGTAATGTAAGGGAAAGCTTAATTTTATTGAAAATTGTATTGTTAACCTTTATATGATGAGTAATCAAAATCAAATTCCTTTATCTCCCAAGCTAAAAAAAGATTACTGGAGAAACTATTCTAATATATCTATTGTTCATCAAAAATGGAGTTTTCAATAAACAATCGATTGTTAATTGATTTGAGGGACAATTTTGTGATTAGGAGAAATCAAAAGGTTAATAATAGCACACTGAAACAAAATGATATCATTCCGTACTACCTATGGATTGTGAGACTTGTTCTTTATTATGAAAATGGAGAATCTAGTAACGAGCGATCGCAAATTTATATGCAAATTAGGACAACAAATTTGTAATTATTAACTATGATTTATTTCATTCAATTAGGGTATTTAATTAATTTTTATCATTTTATTTTATTTTTATTAATAATTAATTAATTATTAGAGTTCATAAATCTAAAGTCATGTCATATACTTTTTTTAATTTTCATTTTTTTGAAATAAAAATTAAATATGATTAATAATATTATAATAAATTTTATTTTTATACAAAATATTATTAAAATAATAAATATAATAGTGAGATACAATGACAAAAATATATATGAGAAATTGGATCTTATCCGGGATTAATAAACATAATAAACTATAAAGAATACTTGTTATGGACATTTTCGAGTGTAATTAGCCAAGTAGGGCAGAGAGTGCGTTGAAATTAAAAAAATAAGTATGGTGATGTATATTTATAAGAGTGGGCATTGACTATATAGACTTTAACAGAATTGGATAGGACTAAATATGTGAAAACTTTTGTGAATTTAGAGGCATCATTCATCCATCTTAATAAAATCTAATTAAAATTTATTAATCTCAATTAAAATATTAATTTTATTTAAATTTAATTCAAATCGATATATCATGCTTTTAAATATCATTCATTTTTTCCCCTCTCCTTAAAACCCAATTGCAAAGGTCCCATATCTATTAATGGGCACCATCTCTTTTACGGGGCCAGGTCCGTGTGCTGACACGCAGTCGCACACCTGTCCGCACTCAGCAGCATGCGAAGCGAAGTTGCAACTGAAACTTGCTTTTACTTCCTCTTATTTTCTTCTCACCCAAGAAAATTCCGGTGGCAAAAGAGAGAAAATCATGGGCAGGAATTCGTCCAAGGCATGCAAAGGCAAGGCAGTTGTATCAACGAGCGCTGCCGCTGCGGCCTCCACCTCTCCTGCCCCTGCATTCGCTCCACTCTTGCATGGCCGGCGCAGCTCTTCCTCTTCCGCTCCACCCTCCGCCATTCTGAGCGCCTTTCCCGCCTCTCTACTCGACATCCCTTCACTAGGTGCCCCTATCTCCTCATCTTCATCCAGCCGGAGCGCCGCCGGCTCACCGGCTTCGCTACTTCCTCCGGGAGGATCTCGAGACGGCTCTGATGATGAAAGAATGAGTTTGGTCGTAAAACACATTCTTAATCTCCAGGTCCGCAATCGCCGTGGGCGTGCTCTTGCGCAACTCGTGAAGGTACGATTTGTGCGATTAAGGTTGTAACATCGCTTGATTATGTATAACAAGGAGTTACAGAGCTAAAAGGGAAAGGTCGTCCCTTATTCAATTCCCTCGATGCATCAGGAATTGCCGGGATAACTCTGCCTTTTGTCAATTTGTGGAGATTTTTGGTAGTCTTTTTCCCCCTTTCCTTTCTTTCTGAACGATGCATTGTTTTTTATCCAAATGATTTTCTGATGTTCTGCTATTGTTTGCACTTGACATACTAAGCGTTTCTTTTGGTGTTAGCAGTTCTCACTCAGAGGACTCGTGAATAATATAATACTCCCTCCTTCTCCCAATTTTTCACCTGGGAATCCTCGGCATGAGTTTTAAAGAAAATTATTGAGTGTGTTCTGAGTGAAATAAGGGTACATATTAGTTTAGTGTTAAATTAATTAGTAGTGGTTCTAAAGTGTAAATAAGTGGATTGTTGAAAGTAAGAAAGAGTGATAATGGTGGGCCATGAGTGGTAAAAGATATAAATAAAACGTGTTGTTGATGGTAATATATGGAGTATTTTGTTGGATAGTTTCCATAAATGGAATAGGAAGAAGTTTGGGGGACCTATCAAAAAGGAAAACTAGGAAGTAAATTGGGGACATAGGGAGTAATAATAATGAATAAATATGCGGGTTCAACTTTTATGATCGTGCATGAACAGAGCTATCAAAACACCACTATGTTAGGATATCCTGCAGTGCGTTATGGTAGTTATTTCTTTTCTATTCTGGTTTTTAACAAGCTTTACTTGGTTGAGAATGCTCGGTACACTTAGAAAGATAGATGTACTGCTTGAGAAATCAAAGATATTTCTGACAAGCTTTACTTGGTTGAAAATGCTCTGTACACTTGAAAGATAGATGTACTGCTTGAGAAACCAAAGGTATCAATCACATTGGATCTACTGGAGATAATTTACCCTATACATGAGTAACCGTCACAGACACTTCATTGGGCATTAATCATTATATGACTTATCAAGCAGCAATTTAGCTTATGTAAAGTAAGTGCTAAATCGAGCCTTCATATCTAAAGATAGTGAGTCATTTATTTTCTGGCAGTTGATTGAAAAGATTATTTCCGTTTCACTTCAAATTTTGTTGTTGGAAAATGCTTGTCATTCACCCAAGTTAAATTTTAGTAAGATCGCTTTGTTATTGATAGCAGAGCTAGTGATCTAGAATTTGGCACTCTTATATTTAAGGTTACCTGGATCGTATTTGTAGCTGTTAACAAGTCAACTATACAATTTTTGTTTTGTGCATCTCTAAAAACCGCTCTCTTTATTTTTGATAGAAGTTGGTGGAATTTCCTGATCTGGCTCTCAACCTATGGTGTTCCTTTGGCACAATTGCTATACTTCTGCAGGTAAAGAGGCTTTCATTGAAAAATTATGGCCAGTGCTATATCTATGAGATTACCATGATAGTTTTTGTATCGAAATCTGCCAGCATTATCATTCAGTCATGCATGTGGGTAAATTTTTGGGCTAGCTCGATATGTCTTGTATTTCCTTGTCCACACTAGTATTGATATTTATCTGATACCTAGCGAAAGGTGCTATGTTTGTTTTGGGTTTCTTTGCCTCCCTAACCCCTTCTTATTCGGAATTGTTATGAAAAAATAGCATTAACTTTTGCATGATTCTTTTTGCTCATAGCGTTATGGTTTTAGGTGGACAGTGAAGACAGAACTGAGTGAAACTTTTATGATTCCGTTTAATATATGTTTTAGTGCAAGAGTATGTAAGAGTCAGACAATTATGGTTCTCATTTAAATTTCTTCTTGGTTTATTTTCCTTTTCTTGGTGAGTTACATGGATTGGCTATTTCCTGGGCTTTTATGATGTGATATGGCTGATTATAGTTATTCTCTCTCTTGATACCATTGATACCTGAAGGAACTGCTTTCAATCCATTGGATAATGTCAAACTCTCTGCTAACATTAGAGAAACCCATCAGAGCTTGCCATGTAATTGCACTTTTTCAGGTTTGATGCTTTTTTCCTTCCGCAAATATTGCCCAAGATTCTTTCTCTATGTCTCTCTGTGTAGTGTCTAAATTTGTTGGTTGGCTTCTCGGATCACCTTGTAGCATTGGACATTGTATTGATCTAACATAAGAGTTAGTAGTTGGGTGTCTAGGTGCCTTGTGTTGATTCAGATCTCATCCTTCTTATTTGCTTCTGCATCTGTTGCAAATTTGCAATGTTTCCTAATGTATTTGTCAAAATAGATGTTCAACATCCTTTTTCAAACAAATTATAGGTTTGTATCCTTTTCTAAACAAATTATAGTTCTGTGTCCTTTTCCACACAAAACCATACTTTGGTATCATTTTATGTAATTATCCACACTTGGATGATATGTTATTTGTTAGATCACTCAGCAATTTACTCAGTGGACACTCAGTAGAAAACCTCAGCACTTAAAAAAGTACCTTCATCAACATGTCTGAACATCTTTTAAACCATATTTAGAACCTTAAAAGTCAAAATTAACAAAAAGTGTTTGTCCACTTCCGTTCGAAAACTTGAATTTCACACCATGCAAAAAACATGTGAAAACCACTTAAGAAACCAAAAATAAATTAGTCCAGAATAGAACAAATAGATGTTGCAGGCTAATAAGCTGCATGCTGAATTCATCATATATTTTTAAAAAGCATGATTATGCTCGAGAAAAAAAAATCAAATTTCGATGCAACTGCATTTAATTAAGGGCATTCTCATTTTTAATTAATACCAATATTGCCCATCGATTGCTTCTTGGATGTGGCTTTTTGACACGTCTTTTCTGTTTACATGGTCCATGCTTCAAGATTGTAATAATGTGCATTGAATCCTTTTAAATCTTCTGCCTCTTATAACATCGAGTTGCTTAAACCAACACTTCCCCTGTTATGTCGTTGTAATTGTTGGCATTTTGCTGAGGCCATATGATAGGTTGGTTGTGGTTTTCTTGACAATGGTTTCTGGCTCTCCTATGACCTCAGTTCTCATTTTCTTCAAATGTTAACTATAACAAAACCATATTCTATTGAAAGACAATCCTGCCAAACAATTTTTGCCTCCTTCTCATCAGAGGCAGATCTAAGCACAGGCCAGTTGCTCTGCAGAAGCCCAAGTCAACTTGGGCTTGCACTTTAATATATGTACTAAATTATTTGTTGGGCTGTTAGTGTTTGTCCCCGAGAAGTTTTGCAGCTCATGTGGTACAACTTTGAAACACTTTTCTACCCACTTCCTTAAGTTTCAGGCTGTGTGAACTGAATTTTGGGATGCACCCCTGGCTGTTGTATATCTGATATCATAACTGCAAATTTACATGCCATACAAAATTTTTCCTCTATCCAGCTTAGTCAATTTTTTGCTGTTCATCTTATAAGAAAAGGAAAGTTGCATGGCTGGAATATCTATTTTCTCTTGGTAATAATTAAATAATTTCATTGGTTGGGTTTTTTAATTCTTATCCCTGGTGCAAATTTGTAGCTCATGTAGTATAATTTAGAACACGCTTCTTTCCACTTCCTTAAGTTTTGATCTGTGAATTGAATTTCTCATTCCATCCCTGCTTTATATATATCCCATATTCATATTACAATTGCGGAGTTGCAATCCTTGAGTTTTTTTTCCCTCAAGACAATTCTGTGTTACTATTGTTTAAGGAAAGGAAAGAAAAGTTTCATGGATGGAAGATCTATATAGCTATTTGTTGAAAATATCTTAGCATAATTATTTCTCTTAGTAACATTGAATTAATTCCATTTACAACAGCTGGAGGAATTCCAACAAGAAGGAAAGAAAATTTTAGCTGGCGCATGCATATACTGTGATCTTTATTTACTGGTAATTCTTATTCTATCTGATTTAGGTTACCCGTTTTGACAAGGTAACTTTTTTTTACCTCGTTAAATGGTAAGTGTTCTCTGTTTGATCTCGTTAATGAAGAAGAGTTGTTGCTCCTGGAGATTTAACTGTGAGCATGTTTGGTTTTTCTTTTTCTATTTTGTGTTAAATATACTAATACAATCATATATTCATGCAACTTCTGGCAATAACCCCCACCACCACAATAAAAAAACCTCAAAACCACCTGGGCGCTGGCCAAGGTGAGTGAGTGAAAAAGAAAAAAGAAGAAGAAGGAAGAAATAGATCAGATCTCCACATTGAACGCCTCTTTGTCGTATACTCTCTGTCCCTAAAGCATAGCTTCTTTAGCTGTTGATAAGCTGGCTATTTCTCTACCTACATTTAGAATATTTCATTTCTTTTTATAAATAATTCATGTTTTAGACTTGCTGTATCTTTTTCCAATGTGATCTAGAACTCGACATAACAATTAGTATTTTAAAGTATTCTGGCCTGGAGTGTATAGAACAATGCAAATTGTTGTGGTAAAGTAAACTATTCTGCAATAGAATTCTCCATTGTCATCCCAAACATGTGGATTGATTGCTTAGGAGTGTAAGTGGCCTTGTTCATAATAATCTAGTTACTTTGAGTAATTCTGTTGACATAAAGAAATGCGAGACTTGTTATGAGCAATGTCAACAATTCAGTTCCTAAGAAATATTTAGGACGTCCCATGCCTTAGTAACAAAATATGACAATCTTAGTTTCAGCAATCCCTTGTATATCACTGCTAGATACAGGGATTTTGTCAACATACACAATGAGAATGCCAATCTTATTTATGCGACGTCTCAAAAATACATAATGATCCGATTTGCATTATTTGAAATCAATAGCTCTGACATTACTGAATTTATCAAACCAAGCTCTGGAGCTTTGTTTGAGGCCATAAATAGCTTTCTTAAGTCGGCAAATCTTATTAGCAAGTATACTGGGAAAAATATACTGTGTCCATTAACAAGTAGAGAAACTCTCTTACAATCTAACCCTTAAATAATTAGATATTCAAGGAAACCTAAATATACATTATATCACCAGACTTACCATGAGACATGGACCTGCAAGGGTAGAGGCACAGTACTAGAGGAATTGCCAACAAAGAACTTCACATGAGACATTTTTGTTATTATAATACATCTCCGTAAAGCATCCCCACATGGCTTTAGCAGTTGCCAAGAACATGATGTTGTTACTCACCGATCCTTCCATGCTATTCAGAAGCCAAGTCAAAACAGAACAATCTGACTCCAAGTCTCATTTGCGTAAAAACATTATCTCGTTCTTTTGAGATCTGGAAAACAATAGGAGAGCGAAAATAGTTTGGACCATTCAATCTGATAGTGGTCCCTAAAGTAGGTTTAGAATCAAAATTCTACATTATAGAAGGAATTCAGAAACAACAAGAAAAACTTAACAGAAATATTAGAAACCAAACAGAAAGCAGATTATAACATACCTGTTCTGTGGACAATATTGTCACTGCAGTATCGTTTTTCTGTAATCTCTTTAACAAACCAATGGGGCTGATCTTTATAGACACTGCAGAGCTTTGAGCAGTAGCTCGGTACCATGCAACATGAATTCTAGTAGTTAATGATGTTCTGCAGCATTAATGTGACCGAAGGCTTGGGCATTGTGATACCTATTGAGATGGAGAATGAAGTTTATAAATTGAGGGAAAGAAAATATATATAGAAAGAGGTATTGGAAAATAATGAAAAGTTAAACTAATATTTAGGTTTTATGTAGGGATTCTATGTAGTGATATTTTGCATCAGTATGTCAAAAGGTAAAAATGACTTTAGTGAGACCTAACTTGTAACTTCAGTCTTTACCAACATAAAAGTAGTTGAGCCAAATTAACTATTGAAAATTCTGGTAGTATCTGTGATTCAGCATTTTCAAAAAAAAAAAGATGTTTGAGCATGCAACTTTCTGTTCCTATTAATTCCTTACTGATACTATGTGTTATGCTTACGAACTTAACTCATTAGCAAAGTAACACATTTTACCTTGGAGTTCTTGGCTGGTTGCAAATTCATTACATTTGTAAATTCTTAGCTATGTACCCCCATATTGATTTATGAATTATGCTTTGTAAAAACTGGATTATCCATTACTTTGTCTAGACCCAGGTATTTGAAAAGGACGCTATAGGACATAGGGACCTCCTCACACTTTGGACTGGTGTGATGTAGCCTCTTGCATCGGTAAGAAAGCTTTTCAAGTTGTTGTAGAACATAAAAGGTTTAGTATTATTCCTCAATTTTTTATTTTTTATTTATTATTTTTTGGTTTTGTTTTGTAACAAAATCCAAAATCACACAAGTTCTATTGAGGTAATTTAGACCATTGCATACCAAACTACATCCTGTGGTACTGAACTGATAAACCTGCCATAGAAACGTATATTCTTCCTCGAATCTTGGAAGTTTTTTATTCAGTGGACCCTGCATATTTGGTCTCAACTATTGCCCAGGGGCTTTAATCATAAATTCACTTGAAAGAGCACTTATGCCTGACGTGAGCTGAGACTCCAGTCCGCAGTCCGACTGCTTCTACCTGCATTCTTAAAATGGAGGTTCAGTATACTACCGAGCTGGTCGAAATTTCTGCACAAGAATACCGAATCAGTGTGTATTGGTGGCATGTTGATAGAAGATATGACAACATTTGCTTCCCCAGAGAGTAAATTTACGGTATGCATCTACAGAACTAATATCATCTTGGTGATACTGATAAATCCTTAATGGCGCTATACGTTTTTTTGTAATCTTTTCATTGTTTCTTCGTTTTAGATGAAGATAGAAATTTGTATGTATTTACTTCCACACTGCTATTTTCTCTCTTTTGTAATATCCTTTTTTTTCCTTCTGTTTTTTCCGTTATGGTTGTTTGCCTTTGATTTAAACCTGCGGTCTGCAGATATAAATGTTGGTGATTTTTTTTTTTTTCGATTAATATAGAAATTTTTAATTAGATTATATACCCATAAAATTCAAGACTCCATAGTAGCGCAGTTGGTTAGGCATTGTTTCTCAATCAGTTTGCGAATCCCTACTAGTACGTAGCTTTTCATTATTTTCTCCTCTCCTTTCCTACTTTTTATTTACTTTCTTTTCTTTTCTTTTTCTATAATTTGTTTTATGTTCGGCAATTTCTAAAAAATATTATGATGAATTTATTATAATAGTTTAACCACTCTACCACTGGCCAACACACACACACAAATGTTGGTATTTTAGTTGTCCACTCATGTCATGTGTTGAGGAGTGATCAACCTTTGGATTTATTTTTATTTTGGTTTGGGGGATGCTAATATGATGTCTCAATTTTTGTCAACAATATAATCATGTGAGCCACAATTTCAGATTATAAGTTCAAGATGATCACCAAATCTTAAGCCCGATGAAAGTTGATATAGATTTCTAAAGATCTATTATAAAGGATTTCTATATGGGATTCGGAATTGCAAATTGGGTTTCTAATTATTGCATAATAACAATAAATAAAAATTATAAATATTGAACAACTATTTGGTTTATTCGGTTAAAACTAAAATTTTAGGAATAAAAACCTAATTGATCGGATTTAATTTTGGTCTTTTTATATTTCAACTAAATCGATATTAAGGAGTTGGTTTAATTTTTTGATTTATATTCAATTTCACTCATCCTTCTTTGACGTGTCAATTCTGATTTAGATATCGAGATCCGCATTGAGTGCCAAATCCCCACAACAAATGGTCCATTTTTTATTTTTATTTTTTTTGTCAATTTATGGAAATTTTAAAAGCACGTCGCGAAAAGTTATTCGGCAAAATCACGATAGATTAAGTTTTCATGAGATAACACACACACACAAATGGTTCAAATTTCCCATATGTCTTGTTGTCGCTTGGGTTTCGTAGTGGAAAAGTTATTAAAATTCACGATAGGGGAAGTTTTTGATGAGATGGTCTCATATAGAGGATGAGAGAATTGGAACATGTACCCTAGTCACGTCCATTTACAGTGGAAAATATATTGCTAATATGCTGCCATGTTGGTAATTCATATCCAAAAAAATTATAACCGATGATATATATTTATAAGAATAAATAGTCAAATATATTTTCAACTATTCCCATTTTTTCAATTCTATCAAGTATGATTGACTTTGACCAATCAATACCTAAACAATTGAAAATTATGTAAACATATCCCTTAATAATTTTTCGAGTACTTGAAAGCAGAATGAGATTGTTATAAATTTGATGTGGATTTAAAAAATTGCTAAAAAATTCTCCGAATTGAACTTTTGTGATAGTGGCAAAAATTTTCAACAATCCTACATAAGTTTTAAATATCGAAAAAAAATTGTTTCGAAATAGATTTTCGTAATTAATCAAAATCGATAATATGTGGTACATATATGTGTGTATAAAATAACAATAGTTTAGGAATAAATTTGACCATTTATAAATGCCACTAAACTTATAAATCTATTAAAACATATTTATGAATACAAATTTGACCCAATGACATGTCTAACACAAAAATTTGCAAACAAGACTTTCAGGAGACATTTATTTTAAACTATATGATAGAGTGATAAAATTTTAAATTAAATATTTTTAAAAATAATCAAATAAATTCAAATTAAGTAATTTTAAAAATAAATAATAAATCATCTAATCCATTCCACAATTTAAAATAAACTACTCGTAAATGATTTGATCCATCGCAACTCAAAAAAGAAAATAAAAGGTTTTGATCCATCCATTCAGTGAGAGGATTTTTATATTTTGCAGCAGCAGCGCGTGGCAGACACTATCAGGCGCCAACCGACTGCCATTCTGCGTGTTCAAGCCCGCCCTCTACCAACCTCTTCTCTCTCTCTCTCTCTCTCTAAAACCTCGACGGAAGGAAGCCGGAATAATAAAATATATGTCGAACTTACGTCCGTCTCTGAACATGATGGCTGGCCCGTTTGAGCCGCCCAGCCCCTCTTCCGCCGCTGCCAACAATACTCAATCAGTGGAGCAGCTGATTCTTGACCTCTGTAACCCCGATCTCCGCGAAAACTCTCTTCTCGAACTTTCCAAGGTCGTCGTCTTCTTCTTCTTCTTCTTCTTCTTCTTCTTCTTCTATTTTTGCTTCCAAGATTGCTAGTCTGTTCACTGTTTAATTGTTTAGGTTTTGAAGCTTATGACAGAGGGAAATCGAAATTGACAGCCAATGAAAAAAATACAATTAAGAGTCGCAGCGTGTTAGTTCCTACTTCATAAACAACGAAAACAATGAGAAATGAGGAAAATCAACACTTTAAACAAGAAAATAGCGAGAACTCACCATCTTGGAAATGTGATTCTTGCTTTTCGAGTGATTCTTTTTCCTGTATTTCCGGGGCTTTAGTTATCAGCCCTTCGTTGTTTTGATTCCTGCTGGTTATTTTATGCTCTTATCAATTTTCTGGCAACTATTCTAGCAGAAGAGGGAACTGTTTCAAGATTTGGCTCCGTTACTGTGGAACTCCTTTGGTACAATTGCTGCTCTTCTACAGGTGTGTTTCTAACACTAGCCAATTTCTCTGAAACCTGCTGTATGCAGGGCCTGCCAGTTATTACGTGATTGTTACTGCTTGATATTTTGTATTAATATTTCAAAGTAAATTTAGGCAATCATCTTCCAATTCAAAGTGGTTTTGAACATTTATATTGCCTTCCTTTTTTCCGGTCACATTGTCTGTTTATTAAGTTTTACAAGCTTCACCAACTTGTTTTAGAAACTGTAAAACAACTGGAGTTTCCAAGCAAAATAAAAAAAAAAAATCAACGAATTTGACAAGGGAGAAGTCCTTTATGAAATTACTGATTCATTGCATTTGTGGCACCTGTTATATGTAATTAAATCAATCAATTTTAGGTCCGATAACTAAATTGTTTCCAATTTTCATTATATAATATTTTCCACTGAATGTACATTTTATCTTGGATGGAATGTTTATGCCTTAGCTTCTTCATATGAGGATAAGGAAATTTGAAAGTTTCAGTATCTTTCAGAATTTATAATTTTATGATGTTGGTTTTCTTTTCTTTGGTAATATGAGCTTTTCATTTTTCCCGATTTCTTCTCATGATTTGTCTCCTTTTAGCCTCGGTCTCATTTTAATATCCATCACCTTTGCTCTAGGCATTCTGGTATGACATCTTTGATAATTGCGGCTGTTCTTTTAACTGTGTTATTTGGACCTCCTACAGGAAATAGTCTCTATTTACCCAGTCTTATCACCGCCAAATCTAACTCCTGGGCAATCAAACAGGGTTTGCAATGCACTCGCTCTTCTTCAGGTGATATGTTCTCCTTTTTTTTTTTATTACAACCCAAAATTTCTTGTAGTTCCTATGCAGCATGGTTGTAGGGATTCTCTATATTGCTAAATATTTTTTTGGCTACAGTGAACTAACCATTATTTTAGCCCCTGCCACTGACTAACCATTATTCTAGCCCCTGCCAAGTGGTTGCAGGAATATACAGTTTTCGTCCATTAGAAAAAATATAATTAAGTTCTTAATACAAAAGATGAATGACATTCCTTTTATTTCTATAAATAACGTGCCTATTTTACTTGTTGCAGTGTGTGGCCTCACATCCAAATACAAGAATGTTGTTCCTCAATGGTAATATTCACATTTCGCACTTGGTCAAACATATTCCTCCTTAGACACTTTTCGCAGATCTCAGTTCAGTAATCGTGATGCCTCTTACTTTTACAAGCCCCTTTCCTTGTTTGGGGATCTGGTGGGGTAGGATCTGAGTCTTTAATTATATGGGTTGGTTGATTTGTAATGTTTCTGGTTCTACATTATGGTGAATGGGTACGGATGGGCTTAATAGCATTAGGGGTGAACTGTTATTTGGTTGGTGGCGGTTATGCCCATCACTTTGTGCTTTTTCCTGAAACAGATTACTTCTGCTGAATGACTATTGATTAGATTTTATCTATGCACTTTGGTGCTTAATCTTTATGCTTTCCATTATTCTTGTTAGTTAACTTGAATAATCAAGGTTAACGTAACTCTTACTATTCTGGATTTACATACGGATGGTAGCTAAGTACATCTAAATGGCTCTTTCCTTGATGCTTTCCTGTTGCAGCTCACATTCCTCTGTACCTGTATCCTTTTCTTAATACAACCAGCAAAGCTCGCCCATTTGAGTACTTGAGGCTTACAAGTCTAGGAGTCATTGGTGCTCTGGTGAAGGTATTCCTTATTCAGCAATGTAATTTCCTATATTATGTTTTCTTGTCTTGGTTGCTTAGATCTGCTCCATGCTAATCTAAATCCCATGTGCACATAAAATAAGATGGCTCTAGTAGCTATTCATTCCTTAGTTGCACATCCACTAGAAAGAGTAACAACTTCCATAGTCTATGGACTTTTTCTTCTTTTAGTTGTATATTTCACTGTTTTCTGATTTTTGTTCACAATAGTAGAATTAATTGTATTGATTAAAAAACCATTTTCATGTTATGGCTTGGTTGTTGATTTGGTAACTCAAGTGGAATGTAAATTAACTTGTATATAATCTGTTAGCTTTAGTTTCTTTTTCCACACCTCCCACCGTCTTCTTCGCATCCTAACACGGGAAAGATCTTTTGCCAGGTTGACGAGACTGAAGTTATCAGTTTCCTTCTCTTTACTGAAATAATTCCCCTGTGCTTGCGTACAATGGAGTTGGGAAGTGAACTATCAAAAACAGTTGAGTTCCCCGAAGCTTTTGGTAGCATACCTTTATATATTTTTGTTGCTTGATTGTGGTAATTCGGTTGTGGAGTTTTATGTGGATATTTTCTTCATCTTTGATATTGATATGGCTTTCTGCTTTTGCACTGAACTGAACGTTGCCAATTCTCTGAGTTGGTCTCCACATTACTCATATAAGTCAATAAGATCTTATGAATATGTACTCAGTGATATATGTTCACTGGCATGCTTCCATTGCAACATGGTTATTTCCTATGCATATATCTGAGAAAGATGAAGTTCTGACTTATGAGTCCCATCTTGTCTGTTTGTGAGAAGAAGAAAACTAAATAAATCAATTGTTCTTAATCGACTAGTTTAACAGGTTCAAGATATTTGTGAATATTCCTAGCTCTTGTGCCACTCATGTTTTGGAATATTACCTAATTCAACTTTTTTGAGTGCAGCTTTTTATGGTTACATGCCCTCAAGTCTTGTTATGTGGACCATGAGAGCACTTAGATTTTTTGTTTTAATTCTCTTAGAGATTTATTAAGTTAGTGGATCCTATTTGAATATGAGGGTTTTATTTGCAGGTAGCAACTTTTATTGTGCAGAAAATTTTGCTTGATGACGTGGGATTAGAGTACATATGCACTACAGCAGAGCGGTTCTTTGCTGTATCTAGGGTTCTGACTAACATGGTCATTGGACTTGCTGAACAGCCTTCGACTCGGCTGTTAAAGCACATTATTAGGTGCTACCTTCGATTGTCTGACAATCTAAGGTTGGTCAACAGTGTGGATTGGTTACTTAACTCATCTCCTATCAAATTTGTGCTCACATAATTGGTGTAATATGCTAATGATCATCGTCATTTCTGCAGAGCTTGTGATGCACTCAGAAAATGTCTGCCTGAAATGCTCAGAGACGGAACATTTAGCAGCTGCCTTGTTGTGGGTGTAACTACTGTCATTTTGAGGTCATAAGAAATATCTTGATGTTGATTGATTGATTATTGTTCCTAATGTTGTATTTTCAGGAAGATCCAACTACGAGAAGGTGGTTACAGCAATTGCTTCATAACGTGCAAGCGCCTCTTGTAGCCATGCAAGCAGGAGGTGGATTTGATATTATGAGTCATGTTAACTAGATATGTACTCATCAGTCATGTGCTTAGCTCCGAGTTACAGGTGGTTTTTGAAGATTTACAGGCAGTTCTTGCCATGCCTCATACAGTAGGCGATTACAACCGATTTTTGCTAGAATAATACCGGAGAAGTCTTGCTTTGACTAGGAAGTTTGGGTTTAATATTTGATATATCTAGAAGACAAATATTGTATCATATATCTAGGGAAAGTTGTCTTACTATTTTCTTGAAATCGTGGATATAATAGAAACTGTTAAATAGATTTGATCGGTTTTACGTTGAGAATTTTGTCATTATAAGGTCGTGTGCATGCTAGGAAATGCCTTTTTCATGATACTTGACTGCCTTAAACAGTTGCATGTAAAAATCAAGAATAAAAAATCAGTTGCCGTGATTTTCGGCGGATAAAAAAATCAGAAGTGGAGTAATTATATGTTTTTTTACTATTTTTATCCTCGGTAAAGAAAAGGAAAGGTTGATGATTTGGCGGAATTTGGTTTGATTGAAATCTGAGTCGTCCTAATTATCGTAAAGATACTTATTTCATAAATACATAATGGTTTTTATTATAACTATCCCTAGAGAGATATAAATATATATGTGCTGGAACTGATGGAACTTTCCTGAAGGTTGTAATCGTTGCTGCAAAGCAAAACCGTCTTCTCACGACTAACACGTGAGTGGATCACATTGGTGTATAGAACAAAAGAGAAGAAAACACAAAATTGTGTGTGGCGGCGTAGAACATATGAGGTTTTTTGTGTCATGGTCGATCACGAGCTTGACTATTACGCATGAACAAGGTTTGATCTTTTAAATTCTTCTCATATTTCATGGACCAATCTTAAAATTATTATAATATAGTATTACTATTATTATTGAATAAAATCTAATTATTGAATAATTAATCCTAAATGTTGTTTATCTTGTACGAAAACCCACGAGTTATTAATAAAATTCCCAAACTATTCTACTTTTGAGCTTACAATTATTTAAAAATAGTTTTCGTTATTAACACAGCTACACAACTTACTAATTCAAATACTAACTTCCTTCTATATATATATAATTAGTGTGCTGAAAATATTACATTCATATTATCCTTTTTGAGTTACATACTTTTGGTATTGTAATTTTTTAGTTATGATTAACTAAACTGTTTAGGTTCCCCAACTTACTTAATGTGAATTATTTGATCGTCTTTCTATGAGAAAGAGGTAAAATAAAATCAGTTTGAATTTGGAACAACCATTTGAAATCTTAGTGAATCACTAGATTTCTGATCTCATGGATGCTTTTTGTGAATAAAATACCAATTAAAATGGAGGGTTTCTTCAAACAACAATTGAATAGGTCAAATATTCAATCAATTGATATTAAACATGTTTCCCACGTCTTCTCAAGAAAGAAGTGGGCTATTTTTTACAAATTTACGCTCAATTTCACATGTAGCAATTTCTCCAATATTTTTCATTAGTTGGGGGAAGAACGTGTACGAATCAAATTATTTGAAGAATGTAACAAGAAAATAATTTGATTTAAAACACATATTTGTTATTACAAACTAGTTTATTTAAAATTCATATACGTGTTTCGAATGATTCATTTAATTGTTGTATATTATATCATCCCTTTATTGTACATTACTAATAGATAACTACTTGTTTAAGCATTTCTTATGTAGGGTTCTTCCTCGACCTACATTTGGTAATGTGTGGATGAAAGTGTGTTGATTAATAAACATGAGATTCTCTATCCCTTTGGGTGTCCCATTCATATCACTTTTTATTTTTTCAAGTTTTTTCATCATTTCCTCTTCTATTTTAATATAATTTTAAAATCATTAATTAGGATTCACTACTCCCATTAAAATCAATAATTATTTTTTATATTTAATTAGTAATATTTGTGACCAATTCATAATACATTACAACTTAAGGATTTTACAATTCGCATAGAAAAATGTAATCTACCTAGCAATGTATTATGATAAGAAAGCATTGATATTGCTCTTGACGGCTTCGCTTGTATTCATAATTCATTTAAATGTTTTATTTACAGTAATTATATTCAAAACTTGATTATGTTTCTTGAAATACATTGGAAAACTTGTAATATTCTTTGCATCATATTCTTTTAGCAGTTTGCTGTTTGGACAGTTGAATTTCTCCTTATGTCAGGGACTTATTTCGTGAATTAGATAAATGCATTTAAGTGTGTCAAATTTTCAGTTCAGTGAATCAATAATTTAAAAAAACAGTAAATAATGAATTTCAATGTAGCCATACATTTCATAATTTAAAAATTTGAAGTAAGGAATTCATGGATGGTATTAACATTTATTTGAAACGGATGTTATTTCATAATCCAATATTTTCAAGGATAATCGAGAGTTATAATAGGACAAGACATCTAATATAGTTAAATTTTTAAATTTTAAATATAATACTAAATTACCAATATTGCTCTTAAAATAAGTACTCCATATAATAGGGATAAATTAGGCAAAACAAATTTGGTAATAACAGCCTCTTCTATAAGACCACCCTAATTCGTAACCCAATTACAACCAAACTTTTTAATAAATATACATTCTCTTTCTTATTCACATCATAATCCACAACATAATTTAATTTCTACTCTCACATCAACCTAATCTATATTATATTTCTTTTTGCTTTATTTTTAATTAATTATTATTTATAACAGTTTTTATTTAATTTAAAAGCTCTAACAAAAAAGAATATAAAAAATATTTTATATTTAAAATTCAAAATTAATTTAAATATTACAATACACTTAAAATGTTGATACTTAACTTAATAATAAAATGACAATTACATGAATTGGAATATAAAATTGAAAGAAGAGAGAGTTTGGGTTTGTTGGTGGAAATTGCATATTATAAACTATTTATAGAGAAAAAATAAATATAATTTTTTTTTTATTTTTTGATAGATAATTAACTATCAATATCATTACATCTATAAAATCGTAATGAACCAATAGAAAATTATCATTTATCAATACATAATTGGTCCACAAATATACAAATGGGATGCCCTCGGAGTGTGTTGTGTTGGATTTGTATCTTTGAAAGCGGTTTGGTTGAGCTTGTATACAATGTTTCTGTTACCACTATTACAATCTCCTATCCGAATTGAATACTTGATTGCATATATCCGTGTCCCTTATCTCATATATAAGTTATATCATACAATGTGTAGAAGATCACGAAGTCGTATGATTGGTCGAGCTTAATGAGATATAAAAGTTTCACTGGTGAGACAACTTGAGGACGAGTTGTCGGTATAAGGCTGCAGTATAGATAAGTGACTTGACTTGGTTACTTGTCTATCTTGATGCGTCTACGGCGTATTGAAGGATCACGGTGAGATGTGTTCTTCTATCGACCGTCGTGAAGAACCAAGATCTCGGTGACTTACGATGATCTAAACCTCGATAAGATATTAGGTGAGTATGAGTTCTGCGACCATCACTTTGACTTGTTATGGGTGAGGTTATATGTTCTAACCAGATTCTCCACATCTTGGGTGGTGGCGATCTTGTATGTCACGCTAGTTATCATGTCGAGTCACCGTATCCGTTTAGGATGATGGCGTCCCTTAAGGAGCTCAAAGGTTTATTGTACTAAACCCTGCGAGTTGAGTTAGCTCAAGTACAATAATAAGGTTGAGTGGTCTGCTTAAGGAATTAAAGATATTAATTATTTTAAGCGATCAGATTGCTATAAATAATTAATGGACGTTCGATATCTTAAATACGGGATTCGTAATGTAGAAGTGCAAGCCCGACTCAACCCGGTAATAAAGGGTAAGTCATTTATTCTCTAGTGGCATGAATAAATGTTTATAAATTAATTTATGTTCAGGTGAACATAAGATAATTAATTTATTTGAGGCCCATCTTTATTCCTTGCATTTGATCCTGGTGGCCCATCAGGCTGTAACCGTGGAAATCGGCGCCCTATAGCTCTCAAAGGAAAGATTTTATTCTCTTTATCCTACAAGGATATTATTATATTTATGGTATATGCATAGATCCTTTCCATATAAGATTATGGTAATAATCCTGGGAGTATGGTAATTTCTATAAAGAATTATGGTAATTTCCATATAGGATTATGGTAATTTCCATATAGGATTAAGGTAGTGCATTATAAATATAAGGTATGAGATAATGTCTAGGTTAATGCTTCATTATAGAGAGCATAATTTTCGTCCATCATCATAGTGATATTCTCGAAAATTGTGAGAGCTTGGGTGATTTTCCGGTGCATTCTCTATAGATCGTCCTCACTCGACGTTGGAGATTGGGTAACCGGGATACAGTCCAGAAGGTCAAAGCACGAGTCGATCGTTTTCCGTTCCGACCGATCCGTTCATCCCGTTCGATCCACCTCGGCGGATCCAAAGGTAAACACGAGAAAAACCCCAACGTGTTGCAATTAATTATATAGCGCATGCTAGGAATATAATCAATGTATGGTGAATTAAATATCCAAGATAGATCCTCGGGCGAGGCTAAACTTAGTTTTCCCATCAATTGGTATCGAGCACGGGATCGGAATCTTGGCTCTGTTGGATTAATTCACGTTTGATTATTACGTGCGCTAATTAATTGTGGATCCATGTTCATCGTGGCTCATTTTGTTTTGTTGGGTTTTGTTTTCGCCACGAGAAAATCCGTGGTTAGATTAGATTTATTTTACGTAAATCTTATACGTAAAGAAAAACGAAGGCGTAAGCACGAAAGAGCGAGGCGATGGGGAAAAGCAGTCTCGGTGTCCCTGGGCGGTTTCATGGCGAGCCTCGCGATCGCGAGGCGATAGCGGGCGCGGCGGCGGGCGCGTTCGCGCCGAGATCCCCTGGCGCCTTGCGGCTGTTGTCGCGGGGCGACCGCAAAGCAAAGCGGCGGTGCGAGCTAGCGGGCGGCGGGCGCGCGTTCGCGCGAGACACCCGGCCGCAGCGGTTCGCGATCGCGGTTTCGGCGGCTGGCGGCGGCGTCTCGGCGGGCGTTCGGCGCTCGAGGGAAGGCCACGCCGCAGCGTGCTCGTCGGGTCGCGATCGCCTTAGCGACCGCGAGGAAGACCGCGAGGAGCAGGGCGGCAGGCGCGGTGGCGGCGCGGCGGGCTTTGCCTAGCGCAGCGACCCGGCCGCAGTTGGGCCGACCGGCCCGGACCCGTTTTTCATTGACCCAGTTTTCCGGTCCGTGCCCATGCACGCGAGGCCCATTGTTGAATCTGGTCTATGCCCGTGCGCAAGCCCGTTTCGAAGTTTAATTGCATACTTTGCAATTCTATGTAATAGATTAGGCGAAGGTGCGAGTTCCACGAGTGGGCCACGATGAGCGTTTTATTTTATTTTATCGTTCATTGCATATCGTGGATGTTTATATTATGCGATAGCATGCTATGTTTGTTTAAATTACGTTGACAAACCTTTAAGTGTTTTACGTATTTAAGTGCGCATAGTGAGCATGCTAGGTTTATCGCGTTTTCAAGCTTTTTTTAGAATTCTGCGAGCATGTTTTACATGTTGAGTTCTATAGACAAGCATGCTAGGATTACGTGATCTGCATGGACAAACCTTTTGAATAAAAAGACTAAGCAAGCAACCGACAAATTAATTTTTCAAATTAAAATGTCAAGACCTCCACCTTTTGATCTCTAAACAAAGTGAGGCGACTGTGAGTAGCGATCCACCAGCGTGGCTTGCTTGCTTTGTTTATCATAAGTTTGTTAGATGAGATTTCTAAATAAAATATTTTAAATCTATTGAGAAGTGGGAGTTTCATGTGTAGCGTCCACGCAGCGTGGCTTGCATGTGCGATTTTCATAAGTTCTCTAGAGATAGATATAAAATAAGATAACAAAAGAATTTGAATTGGGCGGTATGGTCCTAGTGAGTATGCCAATTCTAAGAATTCATTTTCTTTGTTAAAAATGTGGTCATTGCTTAGACATCACCTCAGTACAACTTCCCATGAAGTCCTTCTTGCGATAGTGATGTGGTCAGTAAGGTCCAATCGTTAATTTCATTTGTCATAAGGTTAAGTTGACATGGATTGAAATTAAGCGACTAAAAGGAATATTTTAGTCCAGTCGGGGTTCATGTGTAGCGTCCACACGCGTGGCTTGCATGTGGGATTCCTTGGGCGATTGGAGGTTTCAATTAATATTGTTTTATCAAAGGTTACAATATTATTATTACAATTATGTGCGATCGTATGCTTATGTGTTTATTTTATCGTTTCGGATATGTCTCTTACACCGATTATCAATATGCTCGCACAAAATCCGTTATCCGGTCCAAATTTTATCGAGTGGAAGCGAAACATGGAATATGTTCTTATCATTGAAGAACACATGTTTGTTCTCACTACTCCTAAACCCGATGCCCTATCGACGCATCGACTAATGAGCGGAGAGTCAAGCGGACTTTGGAATAAGTCGAACAATATGGTTAAATGCTATATGATGACTACTATGTCCAAAGGCTTGCAGTACTGACATCGATCGATGGTAGACGCGACGATATTTGGTCAAGTCTCGAGGTAAGTTTGGGCGATCGGATCGGACGATCGCTTCACACAATGAGAGAAATCTTGGCGTGTAAGATGGAAGAAGGAAGTTCGGTCCATGAACATGTCTCCACATGACTCATCTCATGGATAGTCTTGATAAGTTGGGAGGAGGTATTGACGGTGACAAGGTCGATATCATCCTCAATACACTTGCCAAGTCTTTTGAGAACTTTCGGCGTGAATGCGATCATGAGCAAGACCGAGTTTACACTTAGTCGGTTGTAATGATCTCGTTCTTTGCGGAAGGAGTTATGGGAAAAGGGCACATGCTCTTGCTAGCACATCTAAGGGCCCAAAATTTTCGTTGCAAAATGGAAAAGAAAAGAGGTACCAAAGGTGGAAGAAGCGAGGCAAATAGTGGGAGTAATGGGAACAAGAACATGGTTGCCACGGAGGCTTGAAGAAGCCAAATGAGAAGGGCTAGTGCTTGAGTGCGGTGGGCGGGCATTGGAGGCCAGTGCCCTATGCTCGAGGCTCAAGTCGCCGTTTGCTTTAATGTGAAACATGTTTAGCGACTTGTTCTACCCATTCTTGGGTAGTCGATCTGGCGCAACATGTTTGTTACACCTGCGAGGGTTCTGCGGACAAGGGAGCTGTTTGATGGCGAGATAACGATCTCCATGGGCAGCGGCGAAAGTCGAGGCCGTTGCGGTTGGAGATGTTACTTTATGTTTGAAGCAGTTTTAGTTTTAAAAGGCGTTTTATATGTGCGGATTTCGGTGGAACCTTGTTTCGTTTGAAATTATTTACTCATGGATATTACATTATTTTTGATAGTGGTGTTCTATCATAAGAAATGACGAAGTTATCTATGTTGGCACGTTATATAATTAGCTTTATACTATTTACGCCAAACATAATACCTATAACTATGTTGCATCTTCATCAAACCCAAAAAGAAAGTTTTCTTAGAAGATGACACCACTTTTCTCTGGCATCTTAGATTAGGTCACATCAATCTAAATAGGATCCAAAGGCGGCTAAGAATGGGCGTTGGGTAATCTATGATTACTCCATTCTCGATCTGCGAATCTGTATAGAAGGTAAGATGTCGACCGGACCTTCAAAGCGAAGGGTTATAGAGCCAAAGAAATGTTGGAGTTAGTCCATTCGACTGTGGACCGATGTCCACACAAGCTCGTGGAGAATGCAGTATTTTGTCACTTTCATTAACGATTACTCGAGTGCGGATCGTATACCGCTTCACCGCAAGTCCGAATGCTTTGAGAAATTCAAAGAGTTTAAGGCGGAAGTGGAGGCGAAGCTAGGTAAAAGTATCAAGTCATCTGCGTTCGATCGCGGTGGCGAATACCTCGATAACGAGTTTATGGACTATCTAGTGAAGTGTGGGATTACCTCGGTAGACTTCACAAGACACACCTGACAAAATGGTGTGTCGGGCGAAGAAATAAGACTCTTTCGAAATGGTTAGATCAATGATGAGCTATGCAACATTGCCTATTTCGTTACGGGGTATGCCTTAGAGGCGGCGGCATACTTGCTAAATCTAGTACCGTCCAGTCGGTCGAAAAGACCCCTTTCGAGTTGTGGTTTGGGCGCGAGACTAGTTTAAGCCACATAAGGATATGGGCGATCCGGCACATGTCTTGAACAAGAAGGCGACAAGTTGGAGGCTAGATCGACGCAAGGTGTTTATTGGCTATCCTAGAGGAGCGAAGGTGGTTTATTCTATAGTCTAAGGATCGGAAGGTCATTATTAGCACTAATGCCCGATTCTTAGAAGAGGATTATATGAAAATCATAAGTCCAAAGTTGAAATCATTCTTGAGAATTAGAAGATGATCGTATTCCACCACCGATTAGGCGAAAGTGCGAGATGTCGAGTCTAGTGGGAGGATAGACACCGGATACTTCAAGAAATTGAAGTGGGTCGAGTTCCACTAGAGATACCGACCGTCAAGTGGTACCTACCGACAAGTTGTGCAAAATAGAGAACCACAAGTTTACGCACCCACCGTTGCCATTGTGCTGTAGAACCTCGTCGTTGTGGGAGGGTTGTTCGTCAACCCGAGCGATTTATGTTCGTGGGTGAATCTTGGTTTAGTCGAGAAGCGAGCAGCAATAATCGACCCATGGACATACTGAGGAGGCGATCAAGATATTGATGCAAGATCATGGCACACCGCTATGGACTTAGAAATGGAGTCCATAACGGCTATGGATGTATATGAAAGACACCTCTACCGGATGGCAAGGAAGCCATAGGTAGTAAGTGGATATCTGAGAGGAAGAGATTCGATGGAGAGGTTTCGACTTTTAAAGCCGAGCTTGTGGCGAAAGGGTACACTCAGTTGAGGGCATCGATTTCGATGAGACCTTTTCGCTGTAGCAATGCTCAAGTCCATCGAATTCTTCTAGCCATAGCACCCACTTAAACCTAGAGGTTTGGCAAATGGATGTTAAAACCGCTTTTCTAAGCGGTTACCTTGAGAAAGGTAGAGATATCTATATGCGACAACACGAAGGTTATGTGGTAAAGGGTGAAGAGCATCTAGTATGGAAGCTTAAAGTCCATTTATGGACTTAGCGAACCTCCGATCATGGAACTTACGCTTTGACGAGGTAGTAAATCCTATGGATTTACCCGTTACATAGCGAGAGTTGTGTGTATCGGTTAGATGTCAACGGTGATGTGGTATTTCTTGCACTTTATGTAGATGACATCCTTCTAGTTGGCAACAACGTGAAGTCATTATCGAGCGTAAAGAGTTGGCTATCCGATCGGTTTCAAATGAAAGACTTAGGAGATGCGTACATTCTTGGGATCAAGGTTTACCGAGATCGCAAGAAGAAAATGTTGAGCTTATCTCGGGCGTCTTACATTGATCTTGTGATCACTCGCTTTAGTATGCGGACCGCCAAGAAAGGATTGCTACCTTTCGGGCATGGCGTTCCTTTATCTGAGACATGATCACCTATGACTGCGAAGGAGATAGAGAAATGAGACAAGTTCCATACGCTTCCGCCGTAGGAAGTCTCATGTACGCAATCTATGCACGAGGCCGATATACGCTGTGCGGTAGGCATAGTAGCTAGATATCGATCTAACCTGGACAAGCTCATTGGATCTGCGATAAAGCATATACTCAAGTACGAAAGGACTCGAGATTATAGGCTAGTTTACCATGCAGATAGTCTAATGCCTTTGGGTTATCTGACTGGATTTCAAGTGACCGTGATGAGAAAAAGTCGACCTCGGGCTATGTGTTTACTTTGGGAGGTGGGCCGTATCTGGCGGAGTCAAAGCGGCGATGCATTGCGGACTCTACCATGGAAGCGAATATGTAGCCGCCGGAGGCTTCTAAGGAGGCTGTATGGTTGAGAACTACCTCATGGATCTAGGTGTGGTACTGGTTTGCCTAAGAGTATCATAGTTTCTTGTGATAACTCGAGTGCGATGGCAAACTCGAAGGAACCACGGACCCACAAGCGACCAAACACATAGAGAAAGTACCATGTCATACGAGAAATCGTTAGGCGAGGTGACGTCTTGATTGAAAAGATTGATCGACGGAAAATCTAGCGGATCCATTCACAAAGAGCACGCCGCAAAAAGTCTACGAAGTGCGTTCGAGGACTTGGATTGCGCTTGATGGCACCACTTAGAAATGAAACTTTTGTATAAGTGGGAGAAGCAAAGTGATGGTTGTTTGTAATAGCTAGTAGAGACACATTGTATACTAAAAGTTTGCTTTAGTATAAGTGGGAGATTGTTGGATTTGTATCTTGAAAGCAGTTTGGTTGAGCTTGTATACAATGTTTCTGTTACCACTATTACAATCTCCTATCTGAATTGAATACTTGATTGCATATATCGTGTCCCTTATCTCATATATAAGTTAGATCATACAGTGTGTAGAAGATCACGAAGTACGTATGATTGGTCGAAGCTTAATGAGATATAAAAGTTTCCTGGTGAGACAACTTGAGGACGAGTTGTCGGTATAGGCAGTATAGATAAGTGACTTGACTTGGTTACTTGTCTATCTTTGATGCGTCTCGGCGTATTGAAGGATCACGATGAGATGTGTTCTTCTATCGACCGTCGTGAAGAACCAAGATCTCGGTGACTTACGATGATCTAAACCTCGATAAGGTATTAGGTGAGTATGAGTTCTTGACCATCACTTTGACTTGTTATGGGTGAGGTTATATGTTCTAACCAGATTCTCGCATCTTGGGTGGTGGCGATCTTGTATGTCACGCTAGTTATCATGTCGAGTCACCGTATCCGTTTAGGATGATGGCGTCCCTTAAGGAGCTCAAAGGTTTATTGTACTAAACCCTGCGGTTGAGTTAGCTCAAGTACAATAATAAGGTTGAGTGGTGCTTGCTTAAGGAATTAAAGATATTAATTATTTTAAGCGATCAGATTGCTATAAATAATTAATGAGCGTTCGATATCTTAAATACGGGATTCGTAATGTCTAAGTGCAAGCCCGACTCAACTTCGGTAATAAAGGGTAAGTCAAGCATTTATTCTCTAGTGGCATGAATAAATGTTTATAAATTAATTTATGTTACGAGGTGAACATAAGATAATTAATTTATTTGAGGCCCATCTTTATTCCTTGCATTTGATCCAATTTGGCCCGTCCAGGCCCGTAACCTTTGTGAAATCGGCGCCCTATAGCTCTCAAAGGAAAGATTTTATTCTCTTTATCCTACAAGGATATTATTATATTTATGGTATATGCATAGATCCTTTCCATATAAGATTATGGTAATAATCACGGGAGTATGGTAATAATCCTAGGGTATGGTAATTTCTATAAAGAATTATGGTAATTTCCATATAGGATTATGGTAATTTCCATATGGGATTAAGGTAGTGCATTATAAATATAAGGTATGAGATAATGTCAGGTTAATGCTTCATTATAGAGCATAATTTTCGTCCATCATCATAGTGATATTCTCGAAAATTGTGAGAGCTTGGGTGATTTTGGTGCATTCTCTATAGATCGTCCTCACCGGCGTTGGAGATTGGGTAGCAGGGATACAGTCCGGAAGGTCAGCAGCAGTCGATCGTTCGTTCCGACCGATCCGTTCATCCCGTTCGATCCACCTCGGCGGATCCAAAGGTAAACACGAGAAAAACCCCAGCGTGTTGCAATTAATTATATAGGCGCATGCTAGGAATATAATCAATGTATGGTGAATTAAATATCCAAGATAGATCCTCGAGGCGAGGGCTAAACTTAGTTTTTCCCATCATGTTGACCAACCAATGTGTAATACCCCAAACTTTTAATTAATAATTAATCGACGATTAAGATTAAGCAGGATTGCATCCTTAATAAGAAAGAAATTATATATGCTTGAGATCCAATTTATTTAATTTCACTTAGTAAAATGAAATGTGATCGACAATTGAATTATAAAATTTAGAATAAATTTTGTTTAGAAATTTAAAATATTATGTAGATTTATTATTTGATCTTAATGATCAAATAAATTCTATAACTATAGGAAAGTTTAAATTTTGCTATTATATGTATTATATTTTCATGTTATATAGTAAACATCATTTTATGAATGTAAGATTATAATGTGAGTATTTTATTTCCTAAAGCAATGAAAATAAGAAAATAAGTCATATGTGTTAAGTTAGTAATATTAAATACAATATTATACATATTATACTATTAAAATTAAAATGGATATATATGAATTATTGAGCATTAAATTAAGAATGCTCTAGAAAAAGAATGACTAAGCATATGTATTAATTATTCTTGATGAACAAGTATATGCATTAAATAAGTTTGATGAATAATCATGCATTTAATTAAAGTAAAAATAAAATAGCATTTAATACATATCAAAACATCTTCTTACTATGGAAAGATTTCCAAAAACCCACCATTTCTCCCAAAACTCACGGCTATACACACTTAAACACACACTTGAAAATTTTTCTTTATCAAGCCATACTACTTCCAAAATTCCATCTCCAAGTTTAATATTAAGTTGAAAAAGAGGTATATTTCTATCTTTTATTTACTTTTTATGCTTGGTTATTGTTGGTGAATTTGTGAAAATATTGGTAATGTTATGTTGAAGGATTTTGTATGTTATGTGATAAATATTGACATTATATGATGATATTGATGAATTAATGTAGAAGTAGTGAAGTATTGATGGTTTAATTTTAAGATTTAAGCTATATTTACAAACCCTAGTTTTGAATTTTGAATGAAAGTGATGCTATGTTGATGATATGTTGAGAATTTGTTGAAATTATGTACTAAGAACATGTTTAAGGAAGAAATTGGAAAGAACATTAACAAAAATACATAATAATAATATATACATATTTTGAAAATTTCAAAAATATTGAAGTACATTATGTTGATTTTATTTTCTTCAATTAACTTGATATATGAGTTTAATATGATGATTTAAGCATATTGTGAATTAATTAGAATTTTCTAAGTTCATATGTTGAAAATGGAAGATTTTAGTTTAGGTGTTTAGTTGACATAATTATGTTAAAGTTGATATATGCTATTGTTATTGTTGTGTAAGATTAATATATGATAAATAAATAAGAAATTGAAAGAAAGTTGAAGAAAAAAATATATAGTTTATGTATGTTGTAGGTTTTCGAAAATTATAGAAGAAAAAGGGGAAAATTTAAGTTTAATGCTATTATGTGTAAATCATATGGATTATAAACTTATTAGGTAAATAAGTACTAATGAAGCTTAAATAAGAAAATTTTGAACTAAGAAAGTGAAAAGCTAAAGTTTATGTACATTTTATGTTGAAATGAATTCATGTGATAAATAAGTTATGTTATGTGATGTTGGTTGATTAGAAATGATTTATATATCTAAAGTATGCTAATAGTAAGAGAAATGCTATTAAAGTATGTTGATGGCCTATAACTTAGTTTGTAATGAAAATTCAAAATAGACGATTAGTTGAAATACTATACATAAATAACCTAAGAAAAGAATATTGTATTTAAATAAAGAAAAGAATGTGAATTGAGTTCACTAATGTATAATTAGAAAATAATTGTTAGTCGTTCCTTGAATATCCAAGTGGATTCGTGCGAGTCGAATAAGATAAAATGTGAAGAAAATTTAAAGAATAAAAGGATGCAATGACCCGAAAGATTTAAATTCGTATAGGTAATAGTTTAGACAAAAATGTCTAAACAAAACATAAGAAATAAAAAAGAATGAATAAGAGGAATTTATATGTGTCTGATAGATAAGAAATGCCCTTTATATGAGTAATAATATTATCGAATAATCTAAGGTACGTCGAAAAAGGGCAAGGCGATTAAAGAGGAAGAGCAAGAAGAGAAAGGAAAGTTTATTAAGCTTACCGAGTAACTCAACAGGTGGGCTTTCTAAAAACTTAGAGCACGTGCTAATTTATATTATTTCATTATCTATTCCATTACATTAAAAATTATTGACTTGCCGAATGTTTGAGCATGAGCATAATGCATTACCTATCCACGGAAAAGAAAGAAAGAATGAAAGAATGTTACCGACGTCGGGTATGGACCTTCGGGTCAAGGTGTGTTTGAGAAGGAGACTTACTTCTCAACACAAATAAAGTACGTGGATATGGGAAGAAAAAGATGTCTGCAGACAAAGATCATGCATATGTATTTGTTTTAAAATTTTGAAAAAGAAAGCAAGTAAGTATTTATTTTAAATAACATGCACATGTTTTTCACTAAAACCCCTGTGTATGACAAAGTGGTGGCAAGTCAATCTTATAGCTCTAAGAGCAAAGTTTTAAATGTTTTCGGCATGTGTCCACTGAGTGCTTATGTACTCACGCCCTGCATGTATTTCTAAACATGTAGGTTGAGCTGGAGCAGTGGAGATGGAATTGAAAAATGAACACTGTGATTATCAGGGTTTTGGGTTCTGTCATATATTTTTGAAACATCTCTTGTTATTCCGTTGTTACGTATGTTTGGTTGTGGTCGTTGAGATTGAACTCCTTGATATTACTTGTTGTTGGAAACCATTTTGGTATTGGTTGGCAGTCTTGGATTGGAGTCGAACTCCTATATAACTTTTGTTATATGAAGTAGACTAGATCTGGTTGTTTACTATAAGACTCGATTAAGAATGTTGGAGTTGGACTTGTTATGATGTTATGTTGTTAAAAGTTTATCTTGAACCCATGTTGATGCCTATTGTGTCTTGTTGTTAAGTGAAAACTTTGATGCTTGTGATTGTAAATTGTTGCCCAGAGTTATATGTCCTCATACGTATAACTCAACTACCATTTCTGTTGCCATACTCTGACCTGAATGATTGTTATGCGAATGTCGTAATTGTGAAAGGAAAACTCCATTTTTGGACACAAGTCTATTGACATTGATTATCCTATATCCGTCAATCCATTTATTCATTCGTCTTCATGAAAACAAATTATATTGCGCTGTCTAAAAATTTACATCTCAATTGATGTCATTTATTAATTAGTCTCTATAGTTATTATTGTTACAACTTTGTTGATTTCTTTATATCATCATTAGTCCTAATCGTTCATGATGAGTCATTAGTCACAGCCTAATCTCTTGATTAAGAAGTTGGGCTGTAACACAATGTCATCAATTATCATGACTTTTCTTAAATTTTTTTAAATTCTTAAAATTTTATTTTTTTGTGTATTAGGTTGGAGAGATGTCATAGATGAGAGTAATTAAGAACAATTAAAATTATTTATAACACATAATATTTTTATGCTAGAGTGCTTATCCCGAAAGTACTATTATTAGAATACATCTAATAATATGTTTTTTCATTCTTAAGAATGTGAGAATCAACCTTTTTACCATTGAGATGAAGATGATGTAGCAAAAAATTAAGAGTCAAGTCATTCAATGATAACTTTTTTCTTTTAAAAAATTGGAGAAACTAACTTTTATATTGTAGATATTCTTACTAGACATTATCTACAAAACTAAATTTTGAAGATAAAAGTTGACTCTTCTCAGATCCTACAACAGTCTTAAGTCTCCTTTTATTGGGTCTCAAAATAGTCTTATAGATATAATTATATAGCGGATGATTCTAGTGAGAATGCTTATATGTGCAAGAAATATCATAATTATAGATCAAACTCAAATTTACGGTCCCCATATTAAGTTGAAATTAATTAATATGGCAGTCATAATTTATTGTGATTTAGGGATAAGACATAAAAATGATATTAAAAAAAATACATCATCATCCCATAAATCTCGCCACATTCCTTAATTATAGGGATTCATCCGTCTATTCCAAATCTTCACAACATATAGCACATATTGAATAAATTTGTTGCACATATATAATGAAAAATATTGCATTATTCATAGAATTAAATATTGTACATTTTTTCTTTTTTCTTTTTTGTATTGAATGAGGAATGTTGATTGTTGCACGCATAAGATAATCTATAGCATATTTATAATATATATTATGCTCAATTTATTGCTGCACAAACTAGATTACAACAAATCCTTAAAATCAAGGAATAAAATCACTAATATAAATTTTAATTAATCCAACGAATTTAAAATGTAGCATATGTAGTTATGAAATGCGGACAACGTAAATTAATATTGTTCATTGATTTCCTAAAATCAATGAGTTATATTTATTCTTATTTTTACAAATAATTTCATTCATATTTGATCCATTCTCTCTCTCTCTATATATATATATATATATATATGAATTATATAGTACCCGAGCCTGAGGTAGTGTAATACTCAATCTCATCCACTTATCTCATAGATCCTATGGTGGAGATTTTTTCGATTTTTTAAACTTAATTTTGATAATTTCGCTACAGTAAGGGGGTGTTTACTTTGCATGATTATGTTGGATAGATAAAATTAATCCAACCTAATCAAGTGTTTACTTTTAAGGATTAATATTTAAGATATCCCAAAACCCGGGATTATTCTAATCATTTGAATTGTTCTCCATTAATTTTAATCCAACCAATATAGGTAGGATTGAAATAATCCTTCAAATAAAGGGAGAATTATTTTTCCTAATTTTAATCATTCACTAATCATTTGTAGTAAACAAATGATTATATTGATAGATAAAAATTATCTTATCACATATGTAATCCATCAAATAGTCAATCCTTCAAAATGCTAATCATAAAAAGTAGACACTCCATAAGAGTATATTAATAATTTGATTTGTTATGTGATTGCGAAAAATAAACCATGCATATAGTTGAAATGACTTATGCATTTAAAAACACAAAAATACAGGTAGTTGAACACAAATATGCATGTACGTTAGAAGCGCGTGCTCAGCCATTTAGCGCGCTCATGCTCATATGTCGCCCGACTTCGCTACGCACACCCTTAGCGCCCGTTGATCAACATGCATTTTTACGTTTTGTTAAATGCATGAACATTTTTTATTAAACTGCTTGAATGTGTTTTGTCTGCATATTTGTGTTTCATGGTCAACATGCAGGTTTATGTTTTGTAATATGCATGAACGTGTTTGTTAAATGCATATTTGTGTTTCGTGCCAACATTCAATTTTATATTTTGTTAAATCAGGTTTATGTTTTTTTAAATGTAAGAGTATGTTTTTCGATAGAAAATCTTTCATCCATCATTCTCCATCAATTCTACTGTCTCTTTCACCGATTACCGAACGAGTTTTGCAATGAACCACCACCATAGTCATCATCTCTCTTGATTCTTCAATCCTCTATCAAATTCATCTTCATTTTTTTCTCAAAATCTATCAATTTTGTTCTCAAACTTTTCTTCTTCTTCTTCTTCTTTTTCTTTCTTTCAAAATCTATTATTTATTGATATTCGTGTATGTTTTTACTGCTGTTCGTCGATGCCGCCACCGTCATCTGCTATTGCCAATGAGAAGAAGAAGAAAACTGATTTGTTTTCTTTCTATTTTGCCCCGTCTGAAAATTAAAAAATAAAAATAAAAAGGGGCTATCACATGTTAGCTTATGATGCGACCATATATTCAAATTGTATGATATAGATTTGACTTAATAAACTATCTAAGTTGGGTATTATAGAAACTCAACTCTCTCTCTATATTTATATATAGACAAACACTTGGGTGATCTCCGCCATGATGAATTTTGCTTTTTTGTTAAAAATTATATATTAATTATAGTGAGTAAAGATAATTAGATTTTATTAATTTATAATTATAATTTTAATTCAAAATTAGAATTTATTAATTCATAATTATTGTTTATTAATTCATAATTAAGATTTATCAATTCATAATTAGGGTTTATTAATTCATAATTAGGGTTTATTAATTCAAAGTTAGGGTTTATTAATTCACAATTAGGGTTTATTATTCAAAATTAGGATTTATTATTCAAAATTAGGGTTTATTAATTCCAAATAGGGTTTATTAATTCAAAATTAGAGTTTATTAATTCAAAATTAGGGTTTATTATTTAAAATTAGGGTTTATTAATTCACGATTAGGATTTATTAATTCACAATTAGAGTTTATTAATTCAAAATTAAGATATATTAATTCAAAATTATTATTTATTAATTTACAATTAAAATTTAATAAACTAATTAATTTTAATTAGAATTTAATTAATTAATTAATTAACTAATTAATTAGGATTAGTTAATTAGGATAATTAATTAATTAAGGGGGTCTCTGTGCGCGCGCACAGGAGACCTCCCCTTATATATATAGTGTGATTTATGTAAAAATTGGTATCATAAATACAGATTGAAGAAAAAGATGAAAAGAAATAAATAAATTTTTAAAATTGGACGTGGCATCAAAAAGTTGAAAATCAACTTTACCATTAGAAGCACCTGAAGGCCGTGAAAATTTTGATTTTCTGAAACTGAACCCTCAAGGCATTGTTCTTGCTCTTACGCGCCACCGAGATGGAGGCGTTCGGATACTCGTGCGATGAGGTTCAAGAAATATCGGACATGGAGGCGTCGGTGGGGGCGGTGGAGAATCTACTCGGTTATCGTTTCAAGCAGAAGAAACTTCTGGAAGAGGCCTTGACTCACTCCTCCTGCGCCGAGTCCGCCTCCTACCAGCGCCTCGAGTTCGTCGGCGACGCCGCTCTCGGCTTGGCCGTCTCCAATTTCGTTTACCTCAAGTACCCCGGCCTCGACCCCGGCAAGCTCTCGCTCCTCCGCGCCGCCAACATCAGCACCGAGAAGCTTGCACGCGTCGCCGTCCGCCACCGCCTCTATAAGTACGTACGCCACAACGTCGCAGCCCTTGATGACAAGGTATCTGCTTCAATTTAGGGCTTTTAGTTTTTTATTCTAATTTCTCTTTGCACTTTAACTTTTACCAATAGTTAATGTTTACAACGCGGTTGCTGATCTGATACCGAGAAGTTAATGCCATGTTTGAAAATAATTTCTAGAGTGGCATAATTTGATTGTAGAGTTGTACAGTGAAAAATGGTGTAATTGATGCATAGTTCAATTTGTGCTACTCGAGGGCATGACTTTGCTGGAGATGAAAATGGTGAAGTTGGCTTTAGCTAACAAGCACTTTTGGGTGTCAGCGGTTAAATGATGGCTAAATGTTCATCAAGTCTGTAATGCACTTCCGATGAATTTTGCTGTTATTCGTCACTGAAGAGTGAAGACGCCTGCTGAAGTGCTTCTTGGGAAGCTAAGCCAACTCGTTCACTTTCAACTCTGTCAAGATCATGTTCCTTATGACCCTATGTTTTAGGTAATAGAATTTGTCGTGGCAGTACAAGGGAAGAAAGAAATAGAGATGTATAGGCCATAGGGGTCTTGTCACATTCTTGCACTTGCCGAGTTTGTTGCTAGAGTTGTACAGTGGAAATGACGTCCGGACTTGTAATTGATGCATGTGTTAATTTGTGCTAGTATGCTACATGGCTATGCTGGAGTTGAAAATGGTGAAGTTGACTTAGTTATCTAATCAGCACTTTTGGGCGGTTCAATGGTGGTTAAAGTCCATCGAGTGTATGATGCACTTTTGATGATTTTTGCCATTATTGTTCACTCGAGATACACGCTCAAGTGCTTCTTGGGAAGCTAAGCCAACTTGTCCACTTTCAACTCTGTCAAGATCATGTTCATTTTATGCCTATGTTTCAGGTTACGGAATTTGTAATGGCAGTACAAGAGGAGGAAGAATTAGAGATATATGGGGGTTTGGTCAAAGCACCGAAAGTTCTTGCGGATATTGTGGAGTCAGTGGCAGCTGCTTTATACGTTGATTGCAATTTCGATTTACATACTACATGGGAGGTCAGTTTGCATTTGCTTTTTCTTATGCTGTGTCTCTTCCTTTTCTACTCTGCTAAATTTGTTTAGTAGAATTTATGTTAATTTCGGTAACAATAATTTACTTCCAGCCTAGAATTATTTTGTCATAAGCAGAGGAATATGAAAAAGAGTCTCTGACATATGGCTATTTCCTAACAAAATATGAGGTCTTTGTTATTAGTTACACAGAAGGAGCAACCTGTTTACCGCATGACCTCAACAAACACAAAATTCCCAACTTGATTTGGTGATAAGTTTTCTTCCATGCTGTTTCAGATCTTTAGGGATCTTCTAGAGCCCATTGTAACGCTGGATATTCTGGCGCAACAACCACAACCTGTTACAATGCTCTTTGAATCATGCCAAAAGGATGGAAAGCAGGTTGATATAAGTTATTCGAGAAAGAAGAGAAAATTTCTGCTACTGTCACTGTTGATGGGAAGTTTGTAGCCTCAGCTTCTTCTGAGCAAAAAGAGAATGCGAAGCTCCTTGCTGCAAAGGCTGCTCTCCAAAAATTGTCTTATGGATCTTGTGACCTGTTGAATGATAACATTTTCAACCAACTCAATCGGGATGGTGAAATTGAAGGAGCAAAACAGAAGCTGCATGAGTTGTGTGGGAAGAAGAAATGGCCAAAACCAAATTACAAGTAAGCCCTTTCTCATTATTAAGAACTTTGTAACTATGCTATTTACAGTCTGTATACACACTTTACAGCCTTCACCATACCCATTGCTTTTCCAACTTTTGCTGTGGAAGGAACTAGTCTCTGCTATTGAACTGTGGTGTTTCCCACATAAATTTAGTTGGTTGCATGCTAAGTAAAATATTTGGAACCTGCATATTCAATGTTATGCTTCAATATGGTAGACCAATCAGTGATCAAATTATGGATATTTAGAAAGATGTGCAATTTTATGACATATAATTCCTAGCCTCGATGCTGTAATCTCATTCATTGGAGGTAGATGAAAGATAATAGTATTGCTTCCACCTATTGGTATGATTAGTGAGGCAGCGTAACACATTTTGTGTATGTAATTTGGAGTTGAAGGAAAGAACGGTGCACATTTTGTGTATGTAATGAAAATGCCGGAGCATCTGCAAGAAAGTGTAGGTACAGTATAGCTAGCTAAGCAGAGGATGACTATTTTGTTTCCCGCATCTAATATGCTGCACATGTATTATATGATTATATCTAGAATTGTCATCAGCTAATTTCTATGCTTGTCATGCTCTGTAGAAACTTTTTGAGCTGTCAAATATCTGAAAGTAAAACTAGATTATGAAGAATATATTATTTCTTAGACAAGCAAAATTTCGTGAAATGATGAAAATGTATGATAATTCTAAGTTTCGAACCACATCCAAAGTTTGATGACACATCTTGCTCGTCATTGCTTTACAGATTCTCCGATGCGCTGTTTGGCAATTCATTATAAAACAAATCCTATATGATATTCTAAAGTCAGAGCTATTTTTCATAATTGTCCTTCTCTTGCCAATCTTGAAATTATTCTTTGGCCTGTCAAACTGCAGAACCCAAAAAGAAGTTGGCTCAGCTCATCAGAAGAGATATACATGCTCGGTTGAAATTGAAATATCTGAAGGTATACTTTTCATGGAGGGGAATGAGAAGCCAAGAGTGAGGGAGGCAGAGAACTCAGCAGCTTCAGTAATGCTCTTCTCCTTAAAAACTCAAACTATGTATGATTATGTCCTAAACCTAGGATTGCTTTGTCCAATGAAACAACTTTCCATCTTGGACAGCAAAGTAGGAATTAATTTTGACTCGGAACCGATTTGGGACAGTAATTAATCACATGATTTTAGTTTAAGCCCTCTTATGTTAACGGTGACTACGCTAAAAATAGTGAAATTTATTTCAAATGGAAACAATGAAGATTAAACATGAGAGCAACACTTGTAGAGTTGCGACTGAATTTAGCGTCCGAATACAAATCTTATTTTACGAAAATAAATTGTGGGAAAATGCAATGTTGTTACACAATCACAATTGCGTGCATTAATTGGGTGTGGTGGGGCTGATTGCTTTTCCCCTCTGATTAAATTTGTCTTCCTAAAGCCAACGATTAGAACAAAAAACAGTTTATGGTGGGGCTGATCGCTTCTTTTCCCCCCTCTAATTAAATTATTCCTAAAGCCAACGAGTTAAAAAAAAAAACAGTTTACGGTGGGGCTGTTCGCATCTTTCCCCCCCTCTAATTAAATTAGTCTTCCTAAAGCTAACAACTAGAACAAGAAACAGCTCACGTGAATAACCTTAAAAATTTTCCGAGAATTTTTAAATATAATAAACCAATAATGTGACAGCTTAGCTACCGCATTAAAATAAACTTCTTATTAGCGCTTACAGAAGTTGATGTTCCAACTAAGTAAGTGACATAATCTTAAGTAACTGAAGAAAAGAAGCTTTAGAAAAATTAGACAATATAGTATTATATACATATCTTAATGGCTGTTATGCTTTTACGTCATCGTCTTATGTCAACTGGTTGCAGTAGCGGTAATTCATTTTGATCATAAGAAAGAGTTACCACAAAAATATGAGATTCAATTTCTAATGTTAATATTGAGAAGTGTTATTCTTAACAATACTAAGCGCTTCGACGATGGTCTCCCTAAATCGAGCAAGATTGAGCTTCACATTCTGCTTGTCATAAAACACAGCTCTTGCAGCCATGTAACCACCCTCTCTGTACACTGAATCTGGATCAGTTATGACTGAGCTATTGCGGCCGTATAGTTTGAGCAGCGAACTCTCGTCGTTTTCAATCTTGTAGCGCAAGTAGTGCAGCCCCATTGCAGGCGCAGTGTCGCCGAAGATGACTTTTGAAACCCACTCAGTGCCGAGTGGTTCTACTTGGAGTATGACGGCGCCTGTAGGCAAGAATACATTATTTGTAAGGCCGGCGCCGTGGATACCGAGGATCACGCTGCACGAGTTTATCAGCTGCGATATTTTTTCCAGATTCGACACCAGTTTTGATCCCCTCACCACGATCACCTCAAATCCTATGTCCTTGATCATGGCGATCATTTCGTCTTCGTTGAGGAACCTCCTTGAATTCTTACGCGACAAAAGCACCAACCTCGGCCTAGGTATTTGCGACACGTGCGCAAATCTCAGACCGAAGGTGTCACGGAGGAAATGCCGGAATTCGGGCATTCCGTACCCTCCGGGAATGGCGGTGGAATTCAGCGTCAGAATGCCGTGATATTTGAGCCCGACTATCGACGCCGGGAAGCAGTGGACGGTGGCGTTTGCGGCCGGATTCATCACGTCGTGCGCCGACAGATGAGTTAGGATGGCGCCGTATTTGGCGATGAAGGAGGGCTTGTAGTCCTCGAGGACGAAGAGTACGCGCGATTGGAAATGCTTGGTGGTGATGAAGAGGGGGATGATGATCTCACTCATTTCGTGGTACGCGTTTCCGGTATAGCCCGAGGAGAACACCACGGCGGGGACGTGGTGATGGAACTCGCACGGTGGCGGAGACGTGGTGTTGCTGTACTGAATGATGCGGACGGCCGAGATTTCATTCACATCATATCCCTGCCACGGGTAGGGCCGGACTGCCGTCTCGTTCTGCCAGTCTTCATCGGACGGTATGTAAACCGTCATGTTTCTGGTGTCGACTCTTACAGGTTTGGTTGATACGCAGTGGACGGAGTGAAAAGCCCTGTGGCAGGCGAAGCCTGAATCGTCAAGCTTTCTCCGATCCTCCCCTGTTTGCGCGAAACAGAGCAATTATTCCTAGAAAAGAAAACAAAAAGAAAAAGAGAACTAGCTTGTAGAAGTTGTACATACCTCGTACTAGTCTTGCTAAATGGAAATTGATGAATTCCTTCTCTTCCACCATCTTCTTCGCGGACCTTCCGCCGGAAAAGTTCAGCATCCCTACCATTTCGACAGAAATTAGATGAGCAAAAGGAATATAAAAGAATGTTAGAAAGGTTGAAAAGATTACATTGATCCAAGGTAATTCTATCGCCCCAGAAGAAATCGACACCAATACAGAGCAACGGCAAGGAAAGAAGTAAAATGAATGGATTGACACTAAAAACCAGCTTCTTCTGATGTTTCTCCGTCTTCATAGCTGTTGCATGTTATGTGTAAGAGACGAACAATAAGTATGAAGCCGGCGATTATTGAAGACAAACTGTGGTGAGATGAAGTTTTAGCTTTCTTCATTCATCTGTCATCTTCTTAGCATGATTACTAATATTTTATTCTTTCTATCAAATCGTCCTAAAGTATTGGCACAAGTCCCTGAACCGACGCAAAGCATTTCTATTGGTATTGGATAATATTATTTGTGGGCTCCTTGACTTATTTTATTGAGATCCGATATTAAAATATTAGAATAGGAAATGTGGAATCTTTATAGGTTGAGATCTAGTATATTGTTTATGGTGTCCCATTTTTATTTGTATAGTATTTTATCATTGTTTTTTGTTCGAGTTTAATTTTGTATGCTTATCAAATTGCAGAGGGACTTTTAGTGACCAAATATTAACTGAAAAAAATGTAAAAGGAATTCAAAAGTCAAATTTGTAATGCATCTAACAAGCAGAAATCGCGTTATTTATGCTTAGTACTAAATTAATGCACATGGCTTTTGATCTGGGATTGAGTCATTAGTCCAAGACGGATAGTATTCTGAAAATCAAGGTAAAAAATAGGGATGAAGTACAGTATATTTTGAAAATATCTCTAGCTCAAGTTATATATTTATATATTTTCAATTTTAACAAAATTTTAAAAACAAATTAAACTATAACATACTAGAATGAAATGAAGATTCAGTTTGTTTTTTTTGGTCAATTTTTTTGATAATGAGACATAGAGTATGACACTCAAAAATGGGATAGAAAATCCCAAGTTTTTTAATTGACTAACACTTGCAATATTATTTGTGGTTCTTGACTTCTCTCAGTTTAAAGGAGGTTCAACCTTTTGTTCATCAATTGCTAGTGTATCTTCTTGCCACTTGAAGCACAAATTTCATTTCACTTCAAGAGTGATCGGCAGTTGAATCCACTCACTCCGTCACTCGGAATAAAGTCAAGAATGTTATGTTACTTATTTGTAGGTTGATGCAGTGTGTTAATACAATTATGATGTTGCCAATTATGATGATGATGATGATGATGATTCTAGGCACGATACCCTATTAAAGACACCTCAAACAAGACAGGAGGGGGGGACTCACGTGACTGACAGAAAAATCGTGCTTATAATATAATTGGTTTGGAATTATTACACAGGAAGACGGTTATATCTAGGTCTGGATAGTCCATCCACAACTAATAGAGTCCTACCCGACATGAGCAGCATGACACGGCATAGAACGCAGCACCGATACGGTGCAAGCCAAACTTTTCTTACGCCCATGTGTTATATGCCACTTGCACGCGCATTGTCAGCGAAGATAACTTTGGAAAAATACCCCAAGTCGATTGGTTCTACTTGATTACGACTGCGCCTGTAGGCAAGAATACATCGTAAGTGAAGCCGGCACCGTGAACAACTTCAATAATCAGTTATTACTTGGAGTTTGATTTGCAATTGAGTCATTAGTCGAAAACGGTGATCTGTTGTATTCTGAAAATCAGGGCAGAATAAGTTAGGAGGATTAGACCAGATTTGATTATTATTATTATTTTACTATTAACTAGAGAAAATGATTAAGACCCAACTTTTCATTTTCTCCCTCTTTTATCATCCTTGTTCTAAAAAGTGAAGCTCTAACTCTCTTTTATCCTTTATTTATATGAAAGACATGTCGAGAGGACTGATGAAGTATTGTTATTGGCTTTATAGTTAGAAAAATTACAAAAAAAAGCAGGACGACGTCGATGACATCAACAAACTTTTTATTGTTAGACATTAACATATTGAAAACAGACAGAAGAACTACAATTTGTCATTTTCACTTTCATTAGCATAAAACAAAGCTATACCAACTCTTTATTCAGTATTCACCACTTTAATTGTTATTATTTATTTATGATAATTGAGTTAAGGAACCCCAAACGAAACAAAACGAACACTATGACAAACAACCTTACAATGGGTTAGAGAAACAAACAAAGTGTTACTGGGACGAATAATTTTAAGTAATTGTTCATATCATTTTAATTATATATATAGTGACGAGTTATAATGAAAAAAATAAATCTGTGGCACAAAGCCAGTTTGGAATGGTAATAGTAGATGAGGGGGTATGCGTGTCACCAATTACAATATCCCTGTGCATCGCGCCGAGTAGTAAGAGTAATAATGATAATAATAAAATTAATGATTTTTGACAAACTTTATAAAAAAAATTAGAGATTAATCAGAAAGAGTAATTCGTTTTAATAAATGGATGAAAAGTTATATTTTTATGATTTTTTCTACTGAGTTTTCACCGGAAAAGTTTTAATGAACTTCGGCCTCTAAAGTCCTTGATATTTCTAGGGGTTTAAAGTTTTTTTGCACTTTCTTGCTCTTTCGGTAATAAAATTTTATTGAATCACAGTTACATTTTAATCAAATAACTATTCTCGTGCGTGCATCGTACTCACATCAAACTAGGTATATTTATATAAAGCGATTTGTTGTCTATTGCACAAGAAAGTGGTTATATCTAAGTTTGGATATTGCAATCTGTAACTATACTATACGCTTTGACAAGCGTCTGCCTAAATCGAGAAAGATTGAGCTTCACATTTTGCTGATCAAAAAACACATATCTTGTAGTCATATAACCCAAGTGTCTGTACACGGATCCTGGATCAGTTATGACTGAACTATTTCGACCGAAAACTTTAAGCAGAGAACTCTCGTCTTCTTCAATCTTGTAGCGGAAATAGTGCAGCCCCATTGCACGTGCATTCTCGTCGAAGCTAACACTGGAAACATACTCCAAGTCAAGTGGTTCTACTTGGATGATGACGGCGCCCATAGGCAAGAATAGATCGTTCGTGAGGCCGGTGCCCAGCCGTGGGCACCGAGGATCACGCTGCACGAGTTTACCAGTTGAGATCGATAATTTCTTCAGATTCGACGCCGGTTTTGATCCTCTCACAACGATCACCTGAAACCCTACGTCCTTGATCATATCGATCATTTCGTCTTCGTTAAGGAACTCCTTGAATTCGTACGTGACGAAAGCAGCAACCTCGGCCTAGCTATCTGCGACATGCGCAGACCTAAGACCGAACGCCTCATGGATAAAATGCCTGAATTCGGGCATTCCGTACCCTCCGGGATATCGCTGGAATTCAGCGTCAGAATGCCATGATATTTGAGCCCGACTATCGAAGCCGGGAAGCAGTGGACGGTGGCGTTTGAGGCCGGATTCATCACCTAGTGCGCCGATAGATGAGTTAGGATGACGCCGTATTTGGCGATGAATGAGGGCTTGTAGTCCTCAGGACGAAGAGCACGCGCGATTGGAAGTGTTTGGTGGTGATGAAGAAGGGATGATGATCTCGCTCATTTTGTGGTGCGTGTTTTCGGTATAACTCGATGAGAACACCACGGCGGGGACGTGGTGGTGGAACTCGCACGGGTACGGAGCCGTGGTGTTGCTGTACTGAATGACGTGGACGACCGAGATTTGATTCACCTCATATCCCTGCCGTCGGACCGCCGCGTCGTTCTGCCAGACCTCGTCGGACGGTATGTACAGAGTCATGTTTCTCCTGTCGATTCTTGAGGGTTTAACCGACACACAATGGACGGAGTGGATGGTCCTATGGCAGGCGAAGCCTGTATCATCAAGCTTACTCTGATCCTTCCCTGTTTGCATGCAACGAATTAAGCAATTCTTCCTAAAAAAGGAAAGTAAAAGAAAATGGCTTCTCAAAGTTGAACGTACCTCGAACTAGTCTTGCTAAATGGAACTTGATGAATTCCTTCTCTTCTTCCGCTAGATTCTGAGCTTGAAAAGTAGTGCATCTCTACCATTTCAACAGAATCTATATGAGCAAAAGGGATTATCCAAACATGACAAAAATAAACAATCTTAGAAAGCTTCACACAGATTACCCCAAACATAATCAACACATAGCAACGACAAGGAAAGTAGTAAAATGAAATGAGGGGCACCAAAAACAAATTTCTTCTTATCTTTCTTCATCTTCATAGCTGTTGCCGGTTATGTGTAAAAGACGATTACTTAAAATAATAAACTATAACTAACATGAAGCTTAAAAAAATTATATACCTCAACTATGCAGTAGTTAATCCTAATAATTTACCATTAACTAGAAATATTTCAAATTAAATGCTATAATAATTATATGCCCAAATTGGTTATAATAGACTTTAAATTAATAACTATATAAAATTAAAGTAAAACACCATAAATTGAATTGAAGAAGAAGATGAAAGAAATTACAGTGAAAGTGAGACATTGGTGGGATATCAAAAAGTGGGATTGAGAATCTCTAGTTCTGGAAAACAGTACAAGCCTTTGAACCGTGACAAATAATTTCTTTCAGGAGTTCAGATCGTATGTCTCACAGTTTCTTGAGTCCAACCGTGTTCCACTACTAATTTCACTAGTTTAATAAAATTTATTATAAAAAAAAGTTATTGTTATATAATGAGGCATAATTGATATTTATTACTAAAATTGAGACTTTAAAACATTATATCCTAATAATGGATTAACCAATCCTAACATTAGATCTAAATCATAAATTAAATAAAAATTAATTATAAATCATAATTGGATTAGTAAACTAATTAACAATTTTCAAATTAAACTATAACATACTAGAATGAAATGAAGATTCAGTTTGTTTTTTTTGGTCAATTTTTTTTGATAATGAGACATAGAGTATGACACTCAAAAATGGGATAGAAAATCCCAAGTTTTTTTAATTGACTAACACTTGCAATATTATTTGTGGTTCTTGACTTCTCTCAGTTTAAAGGGAGGTTCAACCTTTTGTTCATCAATTGCTAGTGTATCTTCTTGCCACTTGAAGCACAAATTTCATTTCACTTCAAGAGTGATCGGCAGTTGAATCCACTCACTCCGTCACTCGGAATAAAGTCAAGAATGTTATGTTACTTATTTGTAGGTTGATGCAGTGTGTTAATACAATTATGATGTTGCCAATTATGATGATGATGATGATGATGATTCTAGGCACGATACCCTATTAAAGACACCTCAAACAAGACAGGAGGGGGGGACTCACGTGACTGACAGAAAAATCGTGCTTATAATATAATTGGTTTGGAATTATTACACAGGAAGACGGTTATATCTAGGTCTGGATAGTCCCATCCACAACAATAGTAAGCGCTTCGATGATGGTCTCCCTAAATCGAGCAAAATTGAGCCTCACGTTTTGCTGGTGATAAAACACTTCCCTTGCCTTCATGGTCCCGTGGCGTCTGTACACTGAGCTTGGATCAATTATGACTGAACTATTGCGGCCGTATACGTTGACCAGCGAACTCTCGTCGTCTTCAATCTTGTAGCCCAAGTATTGTATGCCACTTGCACGCGCATTGTCAGCGAAGATAACTTTGGAAAAATACCCCAAGTCGATTGGTTCTACTTGGATTACGACTGCGCCTGTAGGCAAGAATACATCGTAAGTGAAGCCGGCACCGTGAACGCCGAGAAACACGTTACATGAGTTTATCAGCTGTGCTAATTTCTTCATATCATGGTGATCATATCGTTTCAACACGATCACCTGAAACCCTACGTCCTTTATCATGGCGATCATTTCGTCTTGGTTTAGGAACTTCCTTGTACGTGTACGTGCCAGAAACAGCAACCTCGGCCTAGGTATTTGCGACACGTGCTCATTAATCAAAGTGAAAGTGTGACGGATGAATTGCCTAAATTCGGGCATCCCGTACCCTCCAGGGATGTCGCTGGAATTCAGAGTCAGAATGCCGTGATATTTGAGCCCGACTATCGAAGCCGGGAAGCAATGGACGGTGGCGTTTGCAGCCGGATTTATCACCTCGTGAGCCGACAGATGAGTTAGGAAGGTGCTGTATTTGGCGATGAAGGAGGGGTTGTAGTCCTCGACGACGAAGAGCACGCGCGCCTGGAACTGTTTGGTGGTGAGGAAGAGGGGGATGATGATCTCGCTCATTTCGTGGTACGTGTTTCCGATCCAGCCGGTGGAGAACACCACGGCGGGGACGTGGTGGTGGAACTCGCACAGTGGCGGAGCCGTCGTGCTGTTATACTGAATCATGTGGACGGTCGTGAGTCCACCCAACTCATATCCCAGCCACGGGTAGGGTCGCACCGTCGTAACGTTCTGCCAATCCTCATCTGACGGTGTGTAAACCGTCATGTTTCTCATGTCGATTCTTACGGGTTTGGTGGATACGCAGTGGACGGAGTGCAAAGCTGTATCGCAGGCGAAGCCTGTAGCGTCAAGCTTTCTCCTATCCACCCCTGCAGTTTACGTGCAACAGAACAATTCTTCGTAAAAAAAAGAAAAAGAAAACAAGAGCTTGTACAGGTTGTAGATACCTCGTACTAGTCTTGCTAGATGGTTGTCTTCCACCGTCTTCTTCGCGGCCTTACCCCAGGATTCTGAGCTCGAAAAGAATTGCATCCCTACCATTTCGACAGAATTTTGATGAGCAAAACGGAGTATATGTCCAGACGTAAGATAAACCAAAAATAAACAATGTTAGAAATTTAAAGATTACCGCAGACGAAATCGAAACCAAGACGGTACAACGTCAATGAAAGTAGTAAAATAATTGGAATGACACCAAAAATCAACTTCTTCTGATCTTTCTCCATCTTCATAGCTGTTGTTGAAGGTTTTGTGTAAGCTGGAGACGAATAACTATTATAATATGATAAACTATAATTAGCATTTATACTAAAATTAAATTGAAGCTTAAAAAATTATATACTTTACCTATGGAATAATCAATCATAATGATTTATTGTTACTTAAATAAATTAAATGCTAGATATAATCATATTCCATAAACGGATATCATAGACCCTAAAGGTGATGGTTGCATCCATATGAATGAAATTAAATGAGAATGGATCTTGAAATATAATGAAGGAACATGTCAATAGGAATAAAATAAAATAATAAAATAACCATTATTGTTATAACTTATGCTATTATTATTATTATTATTATTATTATTATTATTATTATTATTATTATTATTATTATTATTATTATTATTATTATTATTATTATTATTATTATTATTATTATTATTATTATTAATAATAACAATAATAAAACTACTAATAATAATAAATAAAATTAAATTGAGACACATGTGAGATACCAAAAAATGGATAGAGGATTTCAAGTGCTGGCAAACAACACAAGTTTTAAGCCAACAAAGCATTGTCTCAGCAGTTCAATTCCTATAATCCATAGTTGTTTCTCGTGTCACACCGTGTCTAATTATTATTTTTTCAATATATTTTAGAAGCTAAGTGTTAAACAATGTCATTCTCACCTTAAAAATATCAATTAGTAACTCAGCACTTAATTCAACATAATACGTTACTTTTGAGTTTTACAGGTAAAAAAAGCATCTTTTAATAATCAATTCCTATACTACGATCTTTATACAGTAGATTGTACATGTTTTAGGAGACGGTCAAACTCGCATAAGGCTTCGACTTGCTGATGGATCGTTTTGAATTATTCACATATTGAACTTAGATTAGTTTCATGCAATTTTAACTTATTAATTTCAGTAGTAAAAGTGTATCTACGTTTAATCGAAGAGAAATAATGGAGAAGGTTGTAATCGTTGTTCCAAAGCAAATCTGGCTTCATGAATATTCTAGTGTAGCCAACATGTGGAGCGGACAAGGGATGGTAATGGATCTTGGACTCGGTCAAGATCCGGTGGTCCAGATCCATATTTTAGGATCTGTAGTATAAAAAAATTGGACCCGACAGATCTGGACCGGATCTGGATCATACTCTAAAATCTCGGATCCGGATCCGATTTGATTTTTAGATCAGATTTGAGATCCGCGTATCCGATTAATATAATGTATTTTATTTTATTTTTATTAAATATTAGTTAACCCTATATCTAATTATAGTATATTTTTTTAGTTTTATTTTTATTAAATATTAGTTAACCCTATATCTAATTATAGTATATTTTTTTTAGTCATCTTTCAATTTCAAATATTTGTCCCCTCTATTTTACTTCAACGTAACTTCTTCCAAAAATCTACTCTCATTCTCTTCAATTTACTTCGATTCCATCTCTTCATTTTATTTTATTCATTTATGATTTAATCAAAAATTTGGGACAATATTCTTGATTTCTCATACAATAAAACTTTCAACAGTTGAAGCAGCAACAAATCCCTAAATTTGGACATTGTTTATGTGAATGATATGTTTGCAGTTTTCATTCATCTTTTGTGATATAATTTGATTTTGTATTTCAAATATTGATTTCTATTTGATTATGAAGACACAAGGTATAATTTCATTTGGAAAAACTCTGAAATGATGAGAGAAATCCCTACAACCAATCAAACATGATTGATATCGAATCAACTCAATAATTTGTGGAATATTTGAGGAATGCTGATGATAGATTGGTTAATTTAAAATTTATATTAGAAGAGAAAATATATGGATCCGGATCTAGACCCTGGACCCTGTGGATCCAATGGATCTAGGTCTGGATCTCATTTTTTTAGATCCAATGGATCTGGACCGAATCTGGATCCAAGCAAAAAAATCGAATCTGGATTTGGATCTAACCAGATCTGATCCAAATCCGATCCATTGCTATCCCTAGAGCGGACCACGATCTCACAAGCGAACAACCCTAGAAAAGAGAGAACACATGAATTGTGTGTGTTGTGTGCGTGTGTGTTGATATGCATGTGGTGTGCAGGCCATCCCCGAGGCGGCGGCATGGGCGACCGTCCAGGGCCCATCATTTTAGGGGGTTTAAAATTTTATATATCCTCTTATATTAATATAAATATTCAATGTCCCAAAATTTTGTTATAAATTTCTGGGGACCCAAATTTTGTAAAAAAAATAATTCTTTTATAAATGATATATTGTGCATCTTTTTAGATATATTCAATTGTATCACTATAGTGAAAAAAATGATTCATTTTTATTGTTTTGCCCAAGATCCATTATTTGTCAGGATCGGTTTGGGGCGGTGATAATGTTATTTTATCCAAATAGAATCACAACATTAGAGGATCATAGGTAGAGCCAGCCCGAGACACCTGGCTATAGGGTTGGCATAGAAAACAATACGCTAGAGAAGTTAGGCCCCAAAAACTTGTCAGACCGATCCGACTTCTGACCAAAAAGCTGGGGAATTTTGGGCTAAATAAATCCGATAGATTAAATTATACTTAGTGATATCACCAAAAGCTTATTATGGTGTAGTGGTTTTGGCTTTAGACTTATTATTTATAGGGCAAAAGTTTGAATTATTCTCACTATTTATATTCAAGTTTTAAATTCTCAAAATTATATATTGAATATGAAAATTGGACGAATTTGGCCAAGTGGTATGTGCAGGGCTGGGTTATAATTTCAAGGATCCAATGCATTTCCTGGCTGGACTGGCCGATCAGCCACCTAGCCACAATCACAGGCAATACTGTTTTTTTAGGGGAGGAAATATTCATTTTTATGATACAATAAATCGATAAAATATAAGATTTGATATTTGAAAGATAAGATACTCAAATAAGTTAAAAACGAATCAATTTATCATCAATTAATTAAAAAATAATAAATTAGTTTGAATTATATATTTTTATTTATCTATCTTAACTCTCTAAGTAAAAAACCTTTTAGTTTAAACACTAACAAAAATGTTAAATGAGTTCAAAAGTCAATTTAATCTGTAATATGCATCTTACAATCAGAAATCGGATTATTAATGCTTAGTACAAAATTAAAGCACATGGTGTTTCATTTGCAATTGGGTCAATCGTATTCTCAATTATTTTTTTACTATAAGCAAGAGAAAGTGACTAAAATTCAATTTTCTTTCTTCTCTTTTCTCCTTTATTAATATGAAAGACATTTGGAGAGAACAGCCGAAGTATTTCTGTTGGCTTTTACAGTTTAGAAAAATTTAAGAGAGCTAGAAGACAACGATGGATGAACTAACTTTTTATTGATGGGCGGTCTATACTGATAACAGACTTAAAATAATTATAATTTGTCATTAGCATAACATAACACTATAACTCTTAATACTCCATTTTAATTGCTATTGTTTAATTATGATAATTGAGTTATTCAAAAGGAAAAAAGGAAAAAGTACAATTTGTGTCCCTAATGTTTTCACGATATTTAAAAAAATAATCTTAACTTTGATGAGATTTTGAAAAATGTCTCAAACTAAAGTTAATAGATTTAAATATACACAATTTTGACGAGATTTTGAAAAATATGACAATATAGGAATTTACGGCGACGAAATGTTAAGTCGTATCGTTTGATTCTCGTGTGGATTATAGCTTTCGATTTGATTTTTCCACCTTACCACTAAAAAGGATGTTGTTTCGCATGGCTAAATGCGAAAACACGGAAATTATCCCACAAAAAAATTTCTATTTATTACTTTCTAGAACATTATTTAATCTACATATTTTATTATTCATGACATACTATTAATTAATTTAATACTATATTAATGTGAGAATCTTACTTCACTCATAAAACACTAACAATTTTTATTAATATTCGTACCAAAAATCCAGAAAAATACATTTTAAGAACGAAGGAGTAGGGTCGTAAACAAACCAAACCGTTCGTGAGCTACTCGGAGTTCGGCCGAAAAGCTCGTTTGAAATTCGATCGTTTTGTAACAGGCGAACTCGAAACCTCGAATCGAGCTCGATAAGTTTATCGAGCCGAACTTGAGCTTAGAGATGTTCGCTCGTAGCTCATGAACATGTTTGGCTCGAACTCAAACGAGCCTATTCGCGAACATGTTCACGAACCCTGATTCGAACATGTTCGCGAACTCTTTTTCGAACATGTTCTCGAACTCAAACGAGCCTATTCGCGAACATGTTCACGAACCCCGATTCGAACATGTTCGCAACTTTTTTCGAACATGTTCACGAACCCCGATTTGAACATGTTCATGAACTCTTTTCGAACATGTTCACGAACCTTGATTCAACATGTTCGCGAACTCGATTCGAACATGTTCGCGAACCTTAATTCGAACATGTTCACGAGCGTATAAAATAATAAATTATTTATACATATTTAAATAATTAAAATGAATAATAAATTATAAAATATATGTTAATTATAACGTGCACGGCTGCGAAGCTGTTGTGTTGCTGTAGTGAATTATTTCGACGGCTGAGATATCATTCACTTCATATCTGCCACGTTTTGCCAGAATTAAAATAAATAAATAGATAACTACATCATTCTCCTCAGTAAGGCTATAGATCTTGTATGCTTGAGTGCTTGAATTGCACGAGCTCCCAAGCGAAGAGCGGCAAACATGAAACCGACTAAGGACTACTGTTAGCCCCATGAAGCTGGCACCGGGCGTGCGAAATTGCGCTCGCCATAGTGTCGAGTCGCTCTGTCCTGGTGACTTTCAGATCGAAAGGACACGAGTCGGACGTTTCATGGAATGTCGGACGATCGGGCGCCAAAGACCTCGTGCGTTCAACTGAGACGTGTTGGCTCGTGGCGTGCGTGCGGGTGATCTTTATTGAGTCACACACATATGCCGAGACTGCTGCGCCGAATGCGAGCAAGTGCCGAGGCGGATAGTCGAGCGATCGAGAAGAATCTTTTAGCGAAGGGCCCAGCGCCAAAGTGTGTCCGAGCAATGCCGAGCGGACTTGCGCGGGAATTCCAAAAGCCGGTGAGCATCGCGGTATGGCGAGCCTCGAGCTGCGATTAACGATAAGTTTTGACGCGAACTTGGCGGATGTCAGTCGTGGCCGCAACGTTTGGCTCGACTCGAGTTAGTGGGCGGTTGTGCGATAACCGCCCGATTGGACAAACAGTCGCGACCTCAACGTCCGAACTCAAGCGAGTTTGCTAGTGATGGGGCCTTGTCCATCACACTAATATGGCGAATTATGCCAAGTGTTAGGCATATTCGCAATGGGCATTTTGTAATTGGTTCCTTTTTGCAATTGAGTGAATACAAAGGTTGGGATGAGCTACTCATTCGTGTGTCTATTTACTTGATGTATGTTGAGTGATCTTGTCGTAATTCACACTAATTATAAATTAACTAAATCACAGATGAGAGTTAAAATTTTAGATCTGTAAGATGTTCACGAACCCCGATTCGAACATGTTCGCGAACTCTTTTCGAACATGTTCACGAACCCCGATTCGAACATGTTCGCGAACTTTTTCGAACATGTTCACGAACCTTGATTCAACATGTTCGCGAACTCGATTCGAACATGTTCGCGAACCTTAATTCGAACATGTTCACGAACGTATAAAATAATAAATTATTTATACATATTTAAATAATTAAAATGAATAATAAATTATAAAATATATGTTAATTATAATTATTTAGCAACAAATAAGCATATAGATGAAGTATTAATAATAAATTATTTATATATTTAAATAATTAAAATAAATAATAAATTATAAAATATATATTTTAGTATAAATTTCATTTAACTTATATAACTAATTATCATATTTATACTAGTATAATATTTTTGAAAAGTAAATATAATTGAATGATATTGAATAGTATATTCAGTTTATTTAGTATATATATATCTATATATATTTTATTTAATCAAACCTTAATATATATTTTATGTGTATTATAAAATAAAATCATTAAATGAACAATTAATTAATATAATGAGATATTGATTTGGAAAACATGATTTATTAAGTTATCTTATGAACAAAAATATCGATTTAGATAATTATAATGTATAAGTATACAAGTATACTTGAGTTACATAGTTATATTTATATCTCTATGATTATAATTCTAAAAATAAATTACAAATAACTTACATAACTAATTGAGTATGAGATAAAATAATAATAATTCATAATTCTAATATAAAGTTCATCTACCTTTATAACTAAGTAACTATGAGATAAAACAATTAGAATTCATAACTCATAAGTAGATTTTGAAAAGTAAATATAATAGAATGATATTGAATAGAATCAAATGAAATATTGAGTTGGAAAACTAAAAAAAATAACATGATCTACTAAGTTATCTTATGAACAAAAATATCAATATAGATCATTATAATGTATAAATATACAAGTATGAGTTACGTAGTTATATTTATATTTCTATAATTATAATTCTAAAATAAATAACATCTAACTTACATAATTAATTTTTATGAGATAAATATAATAAATAATAATTCGTAAGTAGATGAATGGAGTAGATGTATTCGAATGATATTAAATAGTATATTAATTTTTTATATTATATAGTCTATATCCAAAACTAGTTAGAATCAGACATTTTTTTCTGATATGAATCTCATCCAAAACTAGCTAGAATTAAACATCTTTTTCTTTTGCTAGTTGTGAAAATTTCATTTGGTAACGAATCTTGTTAAACTTCTTATTGTAATTGTTGTTTGATTATGATTGATTAGTAGACTGTGCATCATTTGAATTAATGGAATCATGGAGTGAATTATGCTAATATAGTGTTTTAAGCTGAGTCGAGCTCGAATTCGAGTTCGATCTCGAACTCGAACTCGAGCTCGAATAACACATTATCAAACCGATTTCGAGCTCGAAAACGAGCAAAGTCGAACACGAGCAGAGTTCGAGCTCGAGTTCGAATATGTCTCATAAACGAGTAGTTATCGAACCGAATTCGAGCTGCTCACGAGCTCAAAAATTTTATAACGAACCCAGCTCAAGCTCAATTTAAGTTTCAATTCAACTCGAACCGAACTCGAGCGAATAAAATTTAAACGAGCCGAGCTCGAGCTGGTAGTGTTCGCTCGGCTCGATTCTAAGGAGTACATTATATTACCTCATCCTTATTTAAGATCACTAACGTAATTTTATATTATTTGAACCCCAATTTTTTTGATTAAATCTAATGTCATTTATTATGGTTTTGAAACTTTACCCAAAACACACTTTTGAGTTGGTAAACACGTGAATTTGTTTGGTAAAAGAAAAACACGTGAATTTACAAATCCCAATTCGCACTAATTCTTACTCGCCGTAGATTGTCACTGCATTTCTCCGATGCATCTCAGTAGGCCTGCTTGCACGTCGGCTCAGTTTAGGCTGAGGTCCAACAAGGATGGCAACGAGGATTCTGCCAACTTCTGGATCTCCCGCTCTCTCTCTCTCTGGATCCCTTCGCCCCGCCCCGTTTCCCCATCCCTCCGCCGCCGCCGCCCTCAAACAGCGTGCGCACAGACACACACCTTCCAGATTCTTGATTCTCTCTCTCTCTCTCTGCGCGGCACCCCCTTCATCATCCCTCCGTCGCCGGAGCCTTGAAGGTGTATGTGAGGTGGCTGCACAGGGATGGGAAGGGAGGGGGGCGTGGAGAGCTTCCTGTCCTCTTCTCTTTTTTTCTCAACACACCCATTCTCTCTGTCTATAATTTCAAATAAATTAATCATTAAACATATCTTTTTTATTTAATTGATAAAATTGGGTACACCATCGGCTATCGGTGTACCTGGTTACTGACAACAACTCAAACTCTAGCTCCACAACCGAACCGAAATGTGGCGGGTATTGGTTACTCTGTAAAATTACCGATACGCCATGTGGTGATATTCCAGCCCTACTATCGAAACCGGCAAGCAGTGGACAGTGGCATTTGCTGCGGGATTCCTGACTTCAGGGACGTGGTGGTGGAACGTGCACGGCTGCGAAGCTGTTATGTTGCTGTAGTGACTTATTTCGACGGCTGAGATATCATTCACTTCATATCCCTGCCACGGGTAGGGTCGTCGTCGACTCGTTTTGCCAGAATTAAAATAAATAAATAGATAACTACATCATTCTCCCTCAGTAAGGCTATAGATCTTGTATGCTTGAGTGCTTGAATTGCTCGAGCTCCCAGAGCGAAGAGCGGCAAACATGAAACCGACTAAGGACTACTATTGTGAGAACGGCGAAGACTTGGCGGATTCTGGCGATTGGACGGGTGCCGGGGCGACTTGGCGAAATAGTGGTGGACAACTCTCTTCGATATTTTGTCTTGTTTTCATTTTTGGTGAACGTAAAATAAAGTAAAAGTAAAATAGTTATAGAAAAAAGTAAAAATGATTAAAGGATTTAATTTGGATATAATTTATATATTTTGAAAGAAGTATTTTTGTTTTTACGAGTTGAAATTGGATATTTTAAATTTTCTCTTATAACTTTTTTATAATTTAACAAGGGTTATTTTTTTTTGGCGGATAAATAAATAAACGGATATAAAAAGATAGTACGAGAGACCTTATGGAAGACAACTCAAACGAGACAGGGGGAGGGGAGGACTCACGTGACTAACAAAGAACAATCACGCTTATTATATAATTGGTTTTGACCATCTCCCATACTTAAACACTAAACTTAACTCTATTTTACAGTAATTATTACACCAAACAAGTTTTGCAGTTGGATTGGAGATTACCTTATACACTATTCCACAAGAAAGCGGTTATATCTAGGCCTGTATAGTCCAATCTGCAACACTAGTAAGCGCTTTGACGATGGTCTCCCTAAATCGAGTAAGATTGAGCTTCACGTTTTGCTGGTAATAATACACTTCCCTTGCATTCATGATCCCATGATGTCTGTACAGAGAGACTGGATCAGTTATGACTGAACTATTGCGGCCGTACACTTTGATCAGCGAACTCTCGTCGTCTTCAATCTTGTAGCGCAGGTATTGCATGCCCATTGCACGCGCATTTTCAGCGAAGATAACTTTGGAAACATACCCCATGTCGAGTGGTTCTACTTGGATGATGACGGTGCCTGTAGGCAAGAATACACCGTACGTGAGGCCGGCGCCGTGAACACCGAGGATCACGTTGCATGAGTTTATCAGCTGCGATAATTTCTTCATATCATGGTGATCATATCGTCTCACCACTATCACCTGGAATCCTACGTCCTTTATCATAGCGATCATTTCGTCTTGGTTAAGGAACTTCCTTGTACGCGCACGTGCCAAAAGCAGCAACCTCGGCCTAGGTATTTGCGACACGTGTTCATTCCTCAAACTGAACGTGTGACGGATGAATTGCCTAAATTCGAGCATCCCGTACCCTCCAGGGATGTCGCTGGAATTCAGAGTCAGAATGCCATGATATTTGAGCCCGACTATCGAAGCCGAGAAGCAATGGACGGTGGCGTTTGCAGCCGGATTCATCACCTCGTGAGCCGACATATGAGTTAGGAAGGTGCTGTATTTGGCGATGAAGGAGGGATTGTAGTCCTCGACCACGAAGAGCACGCGCCCCTGGAACTGCTTGGTGGTGAGGAAGAGGGGGATGATGATATCGCTCATTTCGTGGTACGTGTTTCCAGTAGAACCGGTGGAGAACACCACGGCGGGGACGTGGTGGTGGAATTCGCACGGTGGTGGAGCCGTCGTGTTGTTATACTGAATCATGTGGACGGTCGTGATTCCATAGGCCTCATATCCCAGCCACGGGTAGGGTCGCACCGTCGTCTCGTTCTGCCAATCCTCATCGAAAGGTATGTAAACCGTCATGTTTCTCATGTCGATTCTTACGGGTTTGGTCGATACGCAGTGGACTGAGTGCAAGGCTGTATCGCAGGCGAAGCCTGTAGAGTCAAGCTTTCTCCTATCCACCCCTGTAGTTTACGTGCAACAGAACAATTCATCGTAAAGAAAGAAAAAGAAAAAAGAGCTTGTAAAGGTTGTAGATACCTTGTACTAGTCTTGCTAGATGGTTGTCTTCCACCGTCTTCTTCGCGGCCTTACCCCAGGATTCTGAGCCCGAAAAGAATTGCATCCCTACCATTTAGACAGAGTTTTGATGAGCAAAAGGGAGTATATGTCCAGACGTAGATAAACAAAAAATAAACAATGTTAGAAATGTAAAGATCACCGCAGACGAAATCGAAACCAAGACGGAGCAACGTCAATGACAGCAGTAAAATGATTGGAATGATACAAAAAACCGATTTCTTCTGATCTTTCTCCATCTTCGTAGCTGTTGCAGGTTATGTCTAAGAGACGAATAACTATTATAATATAATAAACTATAATTAGCATTAATAATAAAATTAAATTGAAGCTTAAAAATTTATGTACGTTAATTATGGAATGACCTTCATAATAATTAGTTATTTAAAGTAGACACCATAAACTGAAACTGAAAAGCAAAATTAAAGTTTGTGTGTTGGTTTAGTGGTAGAGTGGTTAATGTTCGAGGCCAAAGGTCTCGGATTCGAGTCCACCGTGACGTAACCTTTAAATTTCTGCATTAAATTGACCCAAAAAAAGAGAGCAAAATTAACAAAAACTAGAAAAAATTGAAAGTGTGAGGCACATATGGGATACCAAAAAGTGAGATATGGAATCTCAAGTGTTGGTAAAGAGTACAAGTTTTAAACTGAAACAAAGCATTGTCTCTGTGGTTCAACTCCTCTATCTCATAGTTGTTTCTTGTGGACTTGTTATGTTGAATTAAGTGCTAAGTACTTTAAAGATAAGAACAATGTCGATTAATAATTAATTCTCATACTACGTCCTTTTAGACTGTACGTGGTGTAGGAAACAGTCGAACTCACATAACGCTTCGACCTTTCAGATTGTTTGAATTATTAACATATTGAACCTAGATTACTTTCATGCAATTGAACTTATTAGATTAAGAGGGTGTTTGGCTGAGCTTATAAGCTCCCTAAAAACAGTTTATAAGCTATTTTTAAACTTAAAAAACACTTATAATGCTTTTTTGGGGCTTATGTTCTCACCAAACACCTCTAAATAGTGGAGGTGTGTCTACGTTCAACTGAAGATAAACCGTTGAGAAGGTTACAATCGTTGTTCCAAAACTTGATCCGGCTTCACGAATATTCCAGTTTATGCCTCGTCTAGCAAACACCACGATCACACAAGCGAACAGCCCCAGAGGAGAGAGAACACGTGAATTGTGTGTGTGTGTGTGTGTGTCATATATGTAGGAGGACGGCGATAATGCTATCGTATGCAAATAGAGACACAACATGGGATTTAAAAATCATTGTCAGTGTATTGGTCTAATACTAGAATGATCAATGCCGAGATCAAAGGTCTCGAATTCGAATCCACCGTGATACGATCTTTAAATTTCTGTATTTAATTGATAAAAAAAAATACAATAGATGATCACATGTATAGTTGGTCTGGTACACCTAGGTATAGGATTGGGTTAGGCTAGAAAACAATGCGCACGGGAAAAATTGGACCCTTAAAGCCCATTGGGCAGACCAAGTTTCAGGCCAAAAAACCGAAATTGTTGGACTAAATAGACCAGATAGATTTTATTATATTTTTATATATATTTCACTTAGGGGACGGTTGGTATGCAGGAATGGAATGGTGATTTCTGCGTCCTTTTCCATTCCGATGGCTGGTAAGATTTTTACGTTAGGAATCACCATTCCCGAATGAATGCTTATTACCATGAACATGGGATTAGCCATTCCCCCCCTTCCCCATGGTATTAGCTATTACCATGAATATGAGATTAGCCAAATTTATTTATTTATTCGAAAAATTATTTTATTTATTTTTATCCAGTAAAATTAATAATAAAATAATAATAATAATGATAATAAATAAATAGTAGTTATTAATAATAAATAATTTAATATAATAATAGTGATAAAAAATATAGTTATTAATAATATTAACATAATAAATAACAATAAATACAATAAATAATTATATTAAAATAATAATATTAGTGATAAACATATTAAAATAATAATATTATTGATAAACATAATAATAATAATAATAAATACTATTAGAAATTAATAATAATATTGACATAAAATTAATAATTAACCAATAAAGATTATATTAAAATATTATTATTAATTAATTAATTATGATAATAAATAAATAGTAGTTATTAATAATATATAATTATAATATAATAATAGTGATAAAAATTATAGTAATTAATAATATTAACATAATAAATAATAATTAATACAATAAATAATAATAATAATAATAATAATAATAATAATAATAATAATAATAATAATAAATAAATACTAGTAACAATAATATTAATAATATTCCTAAGTAATAATATTCCTAAGTAATTATATTAGAATAATATTATTATTAATAATAATTAATTAATAATAATAATATTCTAACTAATAATTATTATTATTAATTAGTAATAATAATTAATTATTATTATTGATATTATTATTATTATTAATTAGTATTAATAATATTCAATTATTAACACTAACTATTATTATTATTATTATTATTGTTATTACGATAATAATAACATAAATTATAAAATCATAATTATTTTATTTGTTTTATTTCATTCATATTCGTTCATCCATTGTACATACCAGCCATATGAATCACATATTTCATTTCATTCCATTCCTATCATCATTTCATTCCAAAGTTCATTCCATTCCTATCCAATTTCATTCCTGCGTACCAGCCGTCACCTTAGTGATATCACCAAGAATGATGCTATTCGATCATAATGTGACCGGTCATAATCAACTTTATTGAATAAAAAAAATCATTTAAATTTAAATTTAATAATTTAATATTTTTTAGAATAGGTGGGAAAATGATGTGTGGTCAGCCATAATGTGGCCGCATAGCTTTATTGTATCACCAAAAGCTTCTTGTGGTGTACTAGTTTTGGCTTTAGACTTTCTACTTATAGGTCAAATGTTTGAATCGATTTCACTATTTATTTTAATTTTTTTAATATTACATATTGAATATGGACAATTGGGTTGGACGGATTGGGCCAAGTGGCCTGTACAGGGTTGGGCTGGGATATAATTTCGTAGGCCCAATGCATTTTCTAGTCAGACTCTGACCCGTCACTTTTACCACAACCACCTGCAACACTGGTTCTTTCTTTTAGGAGTATTTGAAAAATAAGATGATCAAATTAATTCAAAATTGATGAACACACCATCGATCAAAATAAACAATGAATTAGTTGGAATCATATTTATCTATTAATCCTATTTTAGTAAAAGTAAAACGCTCTTGAGCTTAAAAACTAACAAAAATGTTAAATGTCAATTTAATCTGCAATATGCATCTAACAAGCAGAAATCGATTTGCAATCGAGTCATTAGTCGAAAACGGGGATCAATCGTATTCTCAATCCACGCAAACCCTATTAGGAGGATTGCACCTGATTTAATTATTACTTTTTACTATAAGCAAGAGAAAAAGTGATTAAGATCCATTTTTCTTTTTTCCCCTTTTCTCGTTTATTAATATGAAAGACATAACCATGTTTATTGGCTTTTAGAGTTAGAAAAAATTAAAAGAGCGACAACAATAGCATTTACTAAATTTTTGTTGTTGAACGGTCTATACTGACAACAGACATAAAAGAATATTATAATTTGTCATTGTCACGTTCATTATCATAACATAAAACTATACCAACTCTTAATTCTTCATTTTAATTGGTATTATTTAATTATGATAACTGAGTTATCAAAAGAAAGAAGAGAATTTCAGTTTGTATCCGTAATTTTCACGGTAATTTAAAAACTATCCACAACTTAAATTTATATATTTAAAAAGTCCATAATTTTGACGAGATTTTGAAAAATATCAGATATAGAAATTGCGAAGGAAAAATGCTAAGTCCTCTAGATTTATCTTAAGTGAAATGGATTTTTTTCCACCTCACCACTAGAAACAATGTTGTTACATGGTTAAATGCCTCACCATTGAAAACAACATTGTTTTTCATGTTTAGCCATGTGAAACAACATCATTTCTAGTGGTGAGGTAGACAAAAAATTCACCTTATTTAAGTTATAATCCATGCGAGAATCTGACGATGTATATCGAGATATATTTTTAAATCTTGTTAAAATTTGGCACATTTAAATATATAAACTTAAATTTAAATATTTTTTTAGAATATCATAAAAAACTTAATTTTGAGATATTTTTCAAAATATATTGTAAACATTAATGATGCAACTGTGATTATTCCAAGAAAAAAATAACATACAACAAAGAAAACAACCTAACAATCGCTTAGACAAACAAACAAGAAAGTGTTATAATTAAAATAACTAATTGTTAATTTCAATTACATAAAAGTATAATTAAAATATATATGACGCTTAAGACGAGGAAAGATAAAGTACATTCTTAGGTTCCCATACTTTTACCTGTTATTTTGAAGTAGGTAAATATCACTTTAAACCCTAAATTATATTCATTTTATCAAAAATATTCTGAACTTTCAAAAATATCATTTTAAACCCTAAACTAAAAAATATCATTTTAAACCCTAAACTATTAACATTTTATCAAAAAAATCCTAAACTTTTAGAAGTATCACTTTAAACCTCAAACTATTAATTTTTTTTATAAAAATACCGTACATCAATTTTTAAGCTCCTGAAATTGGATGAGAAATATCTTCTTCTCGTTTGATAAGCCACATTAAAATTTCAAAGACAAGAAATGAATACTGGATATATCCGATGAGCCAATCAGAAGATAATTCTCGTCCAATTTTCGGAGCTGAAAAATTGATGTGGAATTTTGACGTGTTTTGTAAAAATGATTTGACCTTAGAAGTATGCATTAAAATTTCTGGCATTTCAATATATTTTTAGAAATATCAACAGGATCAAAATTGATTTACAAGCGAGTCTGGTGTGCAATGTCAACAATTTATACTATTTTTTATTCAGTTACACTTTTTATAAAGATATTGAAAGAAAGGTAAATTTTACTTTAAACACCAAATTATTTTACACTATCAATTATATTTTATACTATCGAAAATGCTTTTTAAATTATAAACTATTAATTTTGTAATAATTGTGTCTCCCGTCCATTTTTCGGCTCCAAAAACTTGATGTGGCTCACCACATTACCACATAGTATTTGACAATCCAACGACATTATTTGTGTTATGTATAGTTTTTTTTTAATGTTAAACAATCATGGCAATCCAACGAGCCATATCAATTTTCTGGAGTAAAAAATAATAATAAAAAAGTATATTTTTGATAGTCCACGATATAATTTATACTAAAATAATGTAGAAATTAAAATGATATTTATATATCATTCTTCAAAGAACATGACTTGTTTTTCATATTTTGAATTAAGATGACGATATTTTTAATTATAAACACATTTAAAAGTGATGGGTGGTATTTATCCTAAACACTCACCATCCATTGTTCTTAAAGGCGTCGAAAAATAAGTCCAATCCCAAACATATAATAACAAAAAGGTTGAAAAATATTCTTGAAATCTAAAATCCAGTGGCCTTGAGTAACCAACGATTTTCTTAAACAGGGTGACATACGAAGCAACAAAATTTAGGCGTAAACAAGTTACAATCTGAATTTGACTTTAAAAAAACCTCCATCCATAATATCCAATTTAGCAAGTTTTTTTTTGGGGTTTACTCTTAGCATGAATATTATATATGGAGTTCCTCGTTCCACCATAGAAAGATTAATTGTAGCCTCCTTCATTTTAATTAATTTCCTTATTTATCTAATCTTTATTTTTTATGGTTGGATGTCAATAGTCCCTCATTTTCATCATCCTCTAGTTGACTATGTAGATCAGAATAATACCCTCCTAACCCTATCTTCTCGAATATTACATTGCTGGAAGAAAATTACTTCCCACTCTCGTTTTCTGAGTATTTATTCATTTCTGGTTTTGTATTTTCTGGAAATTTTCTTTAAATGATTTTTTATTTTTATTTTTGAGGTAGTAGTCCATCTTCCACTCCGCCATATCAATACATACTATTAACATTGAACTAGCTGATGACCAATATAATTCCTCCAAAGAATATTCATTTTACATTTTGTATATCTCACTTCACCAGTACAAATCATACATATGTATTTTCGAAGTCGAATGCATATCAAGTGCATAATGAAACACCCAAAACCATATTCCCCCTTCTGAAAATCAGACAAACATTTTCTTTACAGATGTTAGTTAACAGGGGGAGTTTGTACAAATGTAATAAATAAAATTGAACCATTAAGTCTCAAAGAGACTAATCTTGAACGAGGCTCATTGCCATAGCCATAGTGTCTCTGAACCTGTCAACACTAATATTGACATTTTGGCTATTAAGGTACACTTCTCGTCCTGCTTGGATGGGAAATGCACCCCTAGGGTCCGTCATAGCCCTATGGCTTCGCGAACCAAATATCTTCAAGAGTGAGCTCTCTCCCGCCTCGATCTTGTATCTCAAGTAATGCACTCCCATTCCTCGAGCCGGATCACCGTAGTAAGTAGCCGCGGCCCATTCCAGGCCGATTAGGTCCACCTGCACCATCACTGCCCCCTCCGGCAGGAATACCTCGTTCGTGAGACCGGCTCCATGCACCCCCACGAACACGCTGCAAGAGTTTATCATCCCCGAGAATATATTGATATTCGACACAATTTTCGCTCTGGCGACCACCACCACCCGGAACCCTAAATCCTCCATCATAGCCACAACTTGGTCTTCATTTATGATCCTCCTCGTCGTCGTGCGCGATAGCAGCATTACCGTCGGTCTCTTAATCTGCGACACGTGGCTGTACTTGAGATTCAACGATTGCCGCAGAAACTGCCGGAAAATTCCCGTCGAGAGCCCCCTTGGTATATCGCTGGAATTCAACGACAGATGGCCGTGAAACTTGAGCCCGACCACTGCCCCGGGGAAGCAATGGACGCTCCGATTAGCGGCGGCGTTCACGATCTCGTACGACGTGAGCATAGCGAGGAGTTTGCTGTATTTCTCCACAAACGAAGGGCGGTAGTCCTCCACGACGAGGACCACGCGCGAGTTGAACTGTGTGGTGGTGATAAAGAGAGGGATGATGATCTCGTTGATCTCGTGGAACACGTTGCCTATGAATCCGCTGGTGGAGAACACCACCGCGGGGACGCCGTGGATGTAGTTGCAAACCGGTGGCGTCGTGTTGCCGCGCACTATCCTCACCGGCGTCACCTTTTTTAGAAGAATTTCATCTTCCTGCCTCGCGTAAGGGCGGAGCCACGTCTCCTGCACCGGATCGTCGCTCGAGGGAATTGAGACTGTCGTAGTTGCTGTGTCGATCCGCACGGCTCGATTCGTAACGCAGTGCTTCGAGTTTACTTGCGCGTCGCACGCAAAGCCGGTAGCTCTGAAACTGTTTTGGTCTTCCCCTGTTTAGTAGGGGAAATTAAACTTGTGAGTTGTAAAGCTACGTATCAATATTATAGTGAAATACTAGTTTAGAGAGAGATCAATTGTAAACCTTGAACTAATCTGGAGAGAAGAAAATCCAGAGAATTGGAGTTTACTTCAACGGTTTTATTGGAGATGGAATAATGCAAGCCTGCAGATTGCAATTAAAGGATTTGTGATCAATGTGAAGGCGATCGAAATCGAATAAAGATGAATTGAGATTAAAGAAGATTACGTTGCTCAAGTTGGATGTTGTTTCCCCACATAATATCGAAGTAGAGCATAGGAATAACGAGTAAGAACATCCATGGAGTTAGACGCGAAAACAGCCTCTTCACCTCCTTCTCCATTCTCAATTTACGAATTCTTGCAGAATACGCAAGGATACGAATAAGTGATGATGGAGAATCCCCAAAAGACTAGAATATCATATTGTCGGCTGATGACGTATCGTTATTACCCTTAATTCTCAGTTTCTCTTTATTATTCTTTCCTGATCTTTATCAATTATTTGATGAACATCTTATTAATTCAACGGTAGAGATGAGACTTTTTTCGTCGTAACTTGCTCAAGTATCAACAACGTATGATTCCATTTATGCATGAATCACCTTTTCAAACTACTGTTTATTTCAACTTGTGCGCATTTTGAACAAGACCAAGAAAGTTCTTTATTAGCTTCAAGGAATCCATAGATTTATAATTAAGAAACCAATGAAAGTTTGTTTGCTCAGGCTGTTGGTACTAGTAAACTCCAAAGCATAATACAAGTACAGCTTTTCTTGTCAATAATTGTTGGGGGCATTTTATTTATCCTGGTGTTAGGAAATTAACAGGGATCTGAAATAATTACGGTGGGTTGGACTCTAGTTGTAAAAAAAATTATAACATACTAATTAAATTTATATAATGCCTTTTGCACAATATTACACAAGAAAGCAACATATTTAGTTAATCATTAGTTTCAGTATTATTCAAATCTAGAAATCTCATTTTATTGGAGCCTTTTTCATATAGGCGTAACCACAAGCCGTTGCACATATTTTAGTAGCTGGAAATGTTAATCTACTCGTGGAAATGAATCTTGTTAGAATTTCGTTGTCAGAGAAGCACAGAAATTAAGAGCTAGCGTGTGTTAACATTAATAGGCGTTTAGTGTTGAAAATAACAAAATTTTATATTCTCTTTGACAGCTACGTGTCCATGGTTATAAGGCAACTCCCTCGATTTCTGAGTTTCTTAATCTCTTGTGCTTCACAAACCAAGGTACAGAAGAAAGTCGTTATTTCAGTAATTTGATCAATGATCAAATTAATTAAAGGGTCGAATTTTCTACTCTATTTTCGAATTTGTCTACACTTTGAACTATTCGATGTTTTATAAAAGAAAATGAAGTCGATTTCGACAAGAGCCGCATCTTCCAAGGCAAGGGGCCGGCTGCTGTGGTTTTTTATGCTAAAGCGTTCAAAGTTAGAATTAACAATTGGCGCTAGTTAATTGACTAGCTCTTTCGTTCTAAATTTTCTTTACTAGCGACATTGATATATTTTTTGGCTCTAAAACCAATAATTCACGATCTTTTTTATTCTTCGTTTGGATGAAGCACTGATGTCTGGATCGATTTTATGTTAATAAATGACCAAAGAGTAAAATTATAAATTGAAAGATAATAGAAAATCTGGTTGGATCAATATTTGGGTTGTCTTGTAATCCACACGTTTCCCTTAATTTGCGATCAATTTGTAGTGATAAAGTCATGTATGAATCTAGAACATGATGCCCTTCCCCTTCTTCACGTCATAACTCGTGTCTTCCTTTTTTTCTTTTCCTTTCGTTTTCACTAGCTAGGGGATGGTAAGCACACCGTGCACGAAACGTATCTCCATTCATAATTTGCATTTGATTTTTCCACACATCACTAGCACATACTGCATGCCAACGTTATACACATCACTAATACATCCTAATCGATCTCAGCTAATTTATACTTGAAATATATTAATACGCATGTTGTATAGAGGTAGTGATGTGTTAATATGTTGTTCCTCGACTTGTGAGACGAAAACGAATACGGGCTAATTCATTTTCTTTTATTCGGTAGTTCAGCTATAAGATGTTAAAAAACTACATAAATTGATACCTCGTGAAAATTACTAACAAATATGCATAACACTGAAATTTTTATTGAACCTACTCTCAGTTCAGAGTGTAACAAATCAATCTCTCATTTCGTATACAGTTTGATGAAATCAGAGAATTATAACAAATGGAAACAAAATGCGCCCTGAATCCCTGGGGGCGATAAGATCCTTGTATGTACGCAGGCAAACTTAATCCTTTGTTGCTGTGAGCAAATTTTTCATGTCAAATTACCTCAGTACCTCTGAATGGTTATCTAGCAGGCCAATCTGTAACAATACTAAGCGCTTCGACGATGGTCTCCCTGAATCGGGCAAGATTGAGCCTCACATTCTGCTGATCAAGAAACATACTTCTTGCAGCTCTGTAACCGCCGTTTCTGTACACCGATCCCGGATCAGTTACGACTGAACTGTTGCGACCGTATAGTTTGGCTAGCGAACTCTCGGCGCCTTCAATCTTGTAGCGCAAGTAGCGCACGCCCATTGCACGCGCAGTGTCGCCGTAGTATGTGTTGGAAGCCCACTCCGTGCCGAGCAGTTCCACTTGGATCATCACGGCCCCGTGGGCAGGAATATCTCGTTTGTGAGGCCGGCGCCGTGGGCGCCGAGGAGCACGCTGCACGAGTTTATCAGCTGCGAGAATTTGTTGAGATTCGACGCCAGTTTGGATCTTCTCACAACGATCACCTGAAACCCTACGTCCTTCATCACGGCGATCATTTCGTCTTCGTTGAGAAACCTCCTTGTGTTCGTACGTGACAAAAGCAACAACCTCGGCCTAGCTATCTGCGACACGTGCGAAAACCTAAGACCGAATGCCTCACGGAGGAAATGCCTGAATTCGGGCATCCCGTAGCCTCCAGGGATGTCGGTGGAGTTCAACGCCAGATTGTCGTGATACTTCAGCCCGACTATCGAAGACGGGAAGCAGTGGACGGTGGCGTTTGTGGCTGGATTCATCACCTCGTGAGCCGATAGATGAACTAAGACGGCGCCGTATTTGGTGAGGAAGGAGGGCTTGTAGTCCTCGAGGACGAAGAGCACGCGCGACTGGAACTGCTTGGTGGTGATGTAGAGGGGTATGATGATCTCGTTCATCTCGTGGAACACGTTGCCGGTGCTTCCTGAGGAGAACACCACGGCGGGGACGTGGTGGTGGAACTCGCACGGCGGCGGAGCGGTGGTGTTGCTGTACTGGATCATGCGGACGGCCGAGATTTGTTTCAGCTCATCTTCCTGTCGCGCGTAGGGTCGGATCGCCGTCTCATGCTGCCAGTCCTCGTCGGAGGGTATGTACACCGTCATGTTTTTCGTGTCGATTCTTACGGGTTTAGTCGATACGCAGTGGACGGAGTGGATGGCCTTATCGCAGGCGAAGCCTGTATCGTCAAGCTTCCTCCGATCCTCCCCTGTTTACATGAAACAGAGCAATTCTTCGGAAAAAAAGAAAAAGGAAAAGGAAAAGGAAGAGGAGAGCAAGTAAAAGTTGTACATACCTCGAACAAGTCTTTCTAAATGGAACTTGTTGAAATCCTTCTCTTCCACGGTCTTGTTCGCGGCCCTTCCGCCAGATTCTGAGCCGGAAAAGTACTGCACCCCTACATTTTCGACAAAATTCTAATGAGCAAAAAAGGAGTAGCTAGACGTAAGAAAAATAAAATATAAACAGGGTTAGTAAGGTAGAAAAGATTACATCGATCCAAGGAAATTCTGTTCCCCCAGACGAAATCGACACCAACACAGAGCAACGGCAAGGAAAGTAGTAAAATGAATGGGGTGACACCAAAAACCAGCTTCTTCTGATCTTTCACCGTCTTCATAGCTGTTGCATGGTATGTGTAAGAGACGAATAATAAGTATGAAGATGAATATGAAGGCGGCGATCGTTGAAGACTAAAACTCTGGTGAGATGAAGCTCTTAGCTTTCGTTTCCCTTAATTAACCTGTCATTCTCTTCACATGATTTTTTTTTTTCTTTCTATCATATGATTCGTCAACTTAAAAAATATTTTGTTTATTCTGGTGACCGGTACAAGTCTTTGAACCGCGGTAACCGGCTAACCATCTCTTCAGTGGCTAACAATTGGAATCTATTATTTTGTGGGCGCTCGACTTCTCTTCAATTGAGATCCAATATGTTTATTATATATTAGGAAAATAGGGAAATGTGAAATCATATTTAGCTTATGCAAATTGCAGAAGACCTTCTTTACTGACCAAAATTAATTAAAAGAAAATGTTAAAAGGACTTCAGAAGTCAAATTTGTAATGCATCTAACAAGCAGACATCGCGTTATTCATGCTTAAGGCCAAATTAATGCACATGGCGTTTGATCTGCGATTGAGTCAATAGGAGAAGGTGATTAATCGTGCTCTGAAAATAAGGGCAAAAAATATTATGAGGATTGGACCTGATTTAATTATTATTTTTTACTATAAGCAACAGAAAGTGAATAAGACCCGCTTTTGTTTTTTCTATTTTTTTTTCTTTACTGGCAAAGATCATGTGCATTTCGTAGCATTTGACAATTCATTTGACAATAAATGCATTTGACAATTCATTTCTAATAAAATATTTAAATAAATGCATTTGACAATTCATTTTATCTCTATAGTAGCATATATCGTCTAAATATAATTTTTGAAAATCAGTAGTTTGATGATTTCTTAAAAGTATATATATTCATAAAAATATGTATAATCATTCATATAAGTTAGGAAATAAAGAATAGCCAAAAATTTAGTTGTAAAGACCACCCTCAATTTGTATTATACTTTGTCCACATTTGGTATCTAAAGTTCACGCTTTAATTCGATTAAAAAACTTTAGATAGCTTTCAACTTAATTTTCACTTTGTTTTTATTTGTATCTTTAAATGGGAAGAACAATTTATATGTTTAATAAGACAAAATAAAGTGAGGTATATAATTCAAAATTTAGATCTCATTTTCAATAATATTTAACAATTCAGTAAGTTTGTTTTCTTTGACTGACTTAGCATCAAACCTCTTATGATCATCTTTCCACAGATAATTATTACAAAAAAAAGATCCATATTGATTTTCTTAAAAGATACATCATGTAAAGTTATGCGTAATATTTTACTTATAACGATCAAAATTCTCTTGTAGAATTCTTTTGTATGCTTATAAATTATCATTAAATTCAAAACTAATTTTATTTTGAAATTCAAACAATCGAAAAAGTTTATGTGCAAAGATGATTTGACTCCGGATTGTCATTTTTAATTTATTTTTACTATTAATTTCTTGTAAGGAGAAGTCGACTGTAAGACAACCGATGATCCATACATAAAATGAGTCAAATAATTAATTAAAGTAAGCGTATATACAATTCGACGTTCCACCTATTTTTAATTTTATATATATATATATATATAGCATTTACTTTACTATTTTTTTTATTTTTGTTCTATTAATACAAAAAAAATTAGGGTCATTTAACGATGAACTCGAACTTGAGACATTTGACATCAGACATTAACCACTCTATCATTATATCAACACACAATATGGTTACTTACTAATTTTTGACTTGGCATCAAAACACTTAAGATGAATTAATGTATTTCCTTTTCTGTTAATAACCTTTCAAAGGGTGAGTTTTGAAATGTTATATCAAAATCACTCCCTAATAATTTTTTTATAATAATTTACTCAATTAAAACTATCAAACTGAATTCCTTTGTTTGTATGCTTATTATATACTAGTAGAAAATTTCTATAGATCCTTATAAAACATTATTGTATATTGAAAACTGGTTGAGTATCATCTGCTATAATTTTTCTCTATAGGTGTTTTAGTCATTATTCATCTAAAAATTAAAATATTATTCACTCGATACCGGTAAATATGAATATAGTTTAATTTTAATGAATTATTATATTTTCACAAATATAATATATTAAATTCCCTATTGCCTTTAAATTAAATATAGAACAATAGACAAACCACTAATTATGAATATAACTCAATTTTTAATGAATCATTATATTTATAATAAATATAGTATAAAATATTATATTATTATTTCTAAATAAAAAAATTAAAGATATAACACAGGCCAACCAAAATTTGTAAAATAAGATTCATTTATAAGATGCATAAATCAATATGAAAGACATTCCGGGAGGACTGGTGAAGTATTTTCATTGGCTTTTATAGTTATAAAAATTGAAAAATAAGCAAGACGAAAGCTAAAATTTTATTATTGGACGGTCAATACTAATGACAGGCATATAAGAATTACGATTTGTCATTTTCACTTTCACTAGCATAAAATAAAACTATACCAACTCGTGATTCTCCATTTTGATTGGTATTGTTTAATTATGATAATAGTTAATAGCAAAACTTATGAGATGACAAACAACCTAACAAGCGGTTAGGGAAACAAACAAGAAGTGTTACTGGACAAGAAATTTAACTAATAGTTAATTTCAATAGGTAAAATATAGTAAAAAATACATGACGTTTCAAGATAGCGAAAAATAAAGGTAACGATTCCTTTGTGTGGACGTTGCCATCCCCATATATTTTCAAATAATTTTGATGACATTGGAGAATATAAATTTTTTTTTTTTGGTCACTTAATACAGAAATTTTAAAGGCTGCGTCATGATGGACTCGAACCCGAGATCTTTGACATCGGGCATTAACCACTCTACCACTAGGCCAACACACACACAGAGAATATAATTTCTAATAGGCCTAACAGGTAACAGCGTTGAGATTCTCCTTCATTAAAAAGCAGCCCCATCATTTATTCTGAAATAAAATATAAGTCATATATATTACAACAAGGAATACGTATGTAGCTATTGGTGACGCAAATTAATATGTTGATCCCTCCTTTTCTTGAATTCAATCAATCAATAGTTTAATTAAATTAAACTGTATTAAATATTTAGAAAAATAATTAAAAAGTAAAGTCAATTCTAGATGAATGGACGCTTTAACTCAATCTAAGAATCGTATACTGTACAGCTTTTTCAAATTAGGGAGTCTAGTCACCGTTGTCCCCATCGATTAGTGCATATTACTTTCATGTAATTAATTGATATAAATAGCTATTAGTGTAGGGTTAAATTATTAAAGTTAGGACTCAAAGAAGATTAGCATTTAAAAAAGCTTGAACAAATTGCAATAGGATACTGACGTTTTCGTTTCCACTAATGAACTGGTCCTTGGGTTTTGTTTTGAAAACTGCATATGGGCAATAATGATTAAGCTGATTAATCAAAAGAAGGTTAGTGGTAAATTAAAAACGTGTACGTGTTATATATTGCGGAAAAGAAGGGTTGCTTTTTTTATATTAGTCGTATTCAAATAAAGGGACAGCATAGCAACATTTAAATGATCAAACTTTGGCCAAATTATGGTTATCCATATCACAATAAAGCGTAAATTATTGTATTTAATTGATTCCTTTTTATGCGACCAAAATAAGTTTACCTCAAATTAGAATTTTTTTTGGTTCATAATTTTAGAATCTTTTAGTAGAAAAATCTACTTGAAATAATTTTTTTTTAATTTTTGTCATGTTACTTTGTAAAAATTGAAATTGGTCTGTGAGGTTAAACCGAAATGTTGGTCTTGGAATGAGTCTACAAGTGTATGAAGGGGCATACACTTGTAGCAAATCTTTTTTGTTTTATTCTGAGGTAGTGGAGTCAATTTCAGTTGAAGGATGATCCCGACGAACTTATACTGAGACTTAATGTCGAATCCACTTAAACTCCCTGGCTATTAGAGTGCTCTGAGGCTTGGTTCAACACACCTACTAACAGCTTGACAGCTCATCAGTTAGATAAATTTATCGACAGTTGATAGTTTGTGCGCTCCAAGCCTGACTAATACTTATGCAATTTTCATAAGACGTATATGATAAATAAAATAATAAAGCTATACTAACGCATTTATTTTGTATTGAATTTGTATACTGAAAGTAAAACTTTTCTGCTTGTCTATAATGATCTTATTTTTATTGCATATTCTCCCATTTGATTTGTTTACTTTAACGTATGTTGTTGTCCTATTATCTCAAACGTTATAGATCATGTGGTGTGTTGTATATCACATAAGACCAGATGGTTGAGTTGTCTTGTGTGATATTAACATGTCTTCATAGCCAAAAATAACTTTAGGTCATGTTCTTGGTTTAAACTATAGTATTATAAATAGATAAGGGTTTGTCTTAACTACTTGTTTATAATAATACGTCTTTACGTAGAAAGGATCATAATAAGACATGTTCTTATGTTTTGAATGTCGTAAATAACCAAGATCTCAATGACTTTACGTAACCTAAATTCTAATAAGGTTAGGTGTGTATAAGTATCTAGCTGTCATTTTAACTTACCATGAGCGATAGTTAAAGCGATAACTTAATATACTTCGTATCTTAGGTGACAATAGTTTTTATGACAAACTTGATTACTCGTATTAACTGATCAGGTTGATGACATCCCTTTAAGAATCTCATAAGATTTTATCTACTAAAATCTGCAGGTGGATTTTGTTCAGATAAGATAATGAAGTTGAGTGAAATTACTTAAAGAATTAAAGAGGTTAAATAATTTAAGTTGTCATAAATTTTAACTAATGGATGTTCAATATCTTAAATATATGGGTTCAATAATCTAATAGAAGTTCATAATAATAACAAAGTAAATCAGTATCAATTTTCTAGTGGAATGAATTGATATTTATAGGCTGAATTGTGTTACGAGTAGGGATGTCAATGGGTGGGTTTCACCCGGACCGATCCGGAACCGTTCAAAACCCATTAAATTTTAAAGCAGCGGTTCCGGTTCCAGACCCGTTTTAGACCCGAACCGCTTAGATTCATAGTTTGATGGTCCGGATCGGTTACGGTTCGCAACCGTAACCAATACTTATTTATTGGTTCTGGTCCGAGTAAAACCCGTCTATTGACGAGCCTAAGTTTAAATAGGCTTGTCAATGAGCTAGTTTTATCCATATCGATTCAAAATCACTCATAACACATTAAATTATAAAGCAACGGTTTCGGTTCTAGTTCTGGTTCTTGTCCGATGCTCGTGCGGTTCGGTTCCAGACCCACTGAGATCCGAACCGCTTAAGATCCATAGTTGATGGTCATGGTCCGGTCCGGATCCAGTGTCTGATGGGTCGGATCCAGAACCAGAACCATTACTTATTTACTGGTTCTGATCCGAGTAAAACTCACTCATTGACATCCCTAGTTACGAGCATAACATGAAGAATTCAGACCCATGGAGCCTATATTCATTCCTTTTTTTTTTTGGTCAATTAATACAGAAATTTTAAAGGCTGCGTCACGGTGGACTCGAACCCGAGACCTTTGGCCTCGGGCATTAACCACTCTACCACTAGGCCAACACACACACCCTATATTCATTCCTTGTATTTGATAAGGTTTGCTTCTCAGCCCAATTATAGGCGCCGCGCACTCAAGCCTAGTAACCGATGTGTATTCTCTTCTATTAATTAATATCGGATTAAGCAAATTAACTTATCATTCATCTTTTCTTTAGGGAAGCGTATTATTCATCTTTAGAAAATACAATCTGCAAGTTTTACGAAACAGAGAGAAGCGGCGTGAGTGAGGGTAGAAAACGACAAATGGGTTCTTTTTACGAGCAACAGTTCATATAGTAATAGATTATATGCTGCTAACTTCTTAAGATATAGCATATTATGCATATTACTACACACATTTGAATGTATAATAATAATAATAATAATATAGCATATTATACAATTGTTCATAAGTTAAATAAACATCATAGAAAAATAATAGATAAACTAAATTGTATGAACGATACTCTTTTTACTAGATCATGCGAAAAAATTTCAATTTAATGTTTAATTTAAGTGTTGCTCTCATGTTTGATCTTCATTTTTTCTGTAAAAAGAAAAAAGGAAAAGTAATTTGTACTAAGCGTAGTCTCCCAAAAATATAAGAAGGCCGGCCGAAACTCAAATCATGTGATTACTGTCAGAAATCGGTAGACTAGAGCTGAAGATTGATTATTTTAGTGCCAATAAGCCATAATTAAAAACACGAAAACCAAGGATCATAAAAGTGTGTGTTCAGTTTACCAAATTAAACAATAGTCATAGCATATTCATCTTGTGATTAAGTGTTAATCTTTTTCGTAGCTTTACAGCTCAATAACAAGCTTCTGGATGGAGAAGAGTAGGGGAATGCTGCAGCTAACAGCCTTACTAATAATCCTTTTCCTACTTCTTGATCTCTACGGAGCAAACATTGTTTCATTTCATCAATGTACGTCGCCGTTGCTTTCTTTAAATCCTCATGTTTTCTAGATTTGTCTGTGATTAACGAAGCCTTTTGGCAATGGCAGGGGCAACGAGATCGCAAGTTGAAGATCAGAACCCATTCAAACCACTCATGGCAAGACTCGTTAGAGGTTGGTATAGAGTTCATTTACCATATTATCGAGTAGGGAAAGTCTTGTGTCAGACAGTATGTTTACATCAAAATTTGGATTCTTCGTTTAGCAGGAGAAGATCGGAGAAAGCTAGAAACGACAGGATATGCTTGTGATGTTGCCGAAAACTCCATTGTTTGTGTATCAAACCAACAAGTTAGAATCGAAACCAGCAACAATGTGACGGTGTATACTTCCTCCAGACGCAGCGGGCAAGACGAGAGCAGCGTAAAGCCGTACGCTCTGCAGAAAGATAAGTACCTTCTACAATGGATAAAACCGGTCAGGATATTGCACGGACACGAAAAGCCACTGGCTTGCCAATACAACCACACCGTCCCCGCCGTGATCTTCTCGTCCGGCATATTGGGGAACTTATTCCACGAATTCAACGACATTATCATCCCCCTTTTCATCACCACCAATCATTTCAAATCCCAGGTCCTCCTCATCCTGGAGGACTACGATGCCTGGTTTGTCAACAAGTTCAGCAAGATCCTCTCTCGACTGTCTCGTTACGAGGTGATGAATCCGGCTGCAAATGCAACCGTCCATTGCTTCCCGGGAATGATCCTGGGGCTCAGGTACCACGACAATCTGGCCCTGAGTCCCAGAGACAACCCTGGAGGATACTCCATGCTCGATTTCAGGCTGTTTCTTGCAGAAACATACAGCCTGAAGTTCGCGCACGTCTCCCAGATTAAAGAGCCAACGCTGATGCTGCTATCCCGCGAGAAAACTAGGAAGTTTCTGAATGAAGACGAGATAGTTAACATGATCGAAGGACTCGGGTTCAGAGTTGTAGTCGCCCGAACCAAGGATGCCTTAAATCTTGATAATTTTAGCAACACGATAAACTCGTGCGCTGTGCTCGTGGGTGCTCACGGAGCTGGGCTGACGAATGAGCTGTTCTTACCTGCAGGCGCTGTCATGGTGCAGGTAGACAAGGCCCGGGCACGCCCCGCACAAAATTTCTTTTATTAGTATTATTTTACTTAGATGGTATTTTTTATTTTTCCTCACGTTTTATATACAAAATGTAATTTTGCCTGTACAAATTTGTATTTAAAAAAAATTGTCCGACTATTTTTAATATCCAAGCTTCGCCCCTGCAGGTAGAGCCGCTGGGAGTTGAATGGGCGGCATCAAACTATTATGGCAACCCGGCCGGGGCAATGGGCGTGAACTACTTGCGTTACAAGATCGAACCGGAGGAGAGCTCGCTCGTAGAGTTGTACGGACACAATGATTCGGTCATCACAGACCCAGAGGGTGTCTACGCCATGGGATATCGGCTTGCTCGGTCTGTGTATCTTGACCAGCAGGATGTAAGAGTCAATGTAGCAAGATTTAGGAAGACAATAGTTGAAGCACTTAATCTAGTTAAAAGATGAAGTAGATTAGTTATTATCTAGCTACAATGTACTGTGCTAAAAATACAGAATTATAGTAAGTCCTATTTTGGTGTCCAAGATGTGAATTTGTTTTAAGTGAATACAATACATAGTTTGAGCTTTAAAGCCGAAGAGCATTACTGAAGCTGCTGAGTATATCTCTTATGATGAATAGAGCCAACTTCTTCTCGGATGCTGCACACGTTTGACAAATAATATGATCATTGTCAATGAATTGTCGCCGACGAAGGAATGAAGATAAAATACAAAATTTGTGAACCCTAAGTTTAGAATAAACCTCGAACCCGTGGATATATGTACAACAAGAATGTCAGAATGATAAACAGGATGGTGATCCGTTTGATAAGTCAGATTGAATTTCACGATGAATACGTAAAGTTCAAAGAGAACAAAAGAGAGAATCAAACTCAAGAAAGTACATTGATACATTGATGATTTAGTCCAACACAGAAAAGGCTAAAGATGCTTTCTGTTTTATTTCAAATTTATCATAAAGAATGAGGGATAAGAAAATATGAGAAAATATTATCACATTTTAGTGGTTCCCATCTTATTATCCGATATTCTCTATGGTGGAATGCATCGAAAATACTATCGCATCAATTTCTCATGATAATAATATCATGAATTTGAGTAAAAGGAAGGAAAAGGTTGCCCAAAAAATTATTCCTTCTTGCCTCGAAAAAATTGTCCACTCTACAAAACAAATAAAAAGAATAAAAAAATAATGAAAATATATGAATTCCATCCACCCTTTTTATAAAAAAAATACTCCCTAATTGCTGACTCATCGTAATTTACCTTCTCACATTTTCAACTAAAATGTGAGGATCCTCGAGGAGTGAGCTTCCTTTTTGGAACAAGAACACTCGCTAATCATAAAAGGAAAACAATCGTAACTCAAGTAGGAAACCAATTGAGGAATAAAATCAGCGCCCTATTTCTCCGCAATAATAAACCAATTTCATGGCCCAATACTATAAATAATTAACTAAAAGTCTTAAAATTTTAGCTTAGCCCACTTGCACGTAATTAATTGAAGCATCTTGGGCTGCCTAATCTGCCTTCTCCAATGGGCTTCTTAGGCACCTCTTGAGCCCAAACTTCTTGAATGAATACATAGAGAGTGTTTGGCTGAGCTTATAAGCTCTTTAAAACAATTTATAAGTTGTTTAGGACCTTATAAGCTGTTGCAAAGTGTTTGGCAAAATAAGTTCTTAAACAATTTATAATGTGTGAAAATAAGCTCCAACAAATTATAAGCTCCCTAAAAATAATTTGGTCAAACTCAACTTATTTTTCATGTTTTATAAGCAACCATGAATTTACCTAAATAACCTTATTATAGTTCGTTATTTCCTACATATACACTACCAATTTCATTTCTCGTCAACTTTATCTCTTTAACTCACGATTCTTTATCTAACTTATAAACCAATTATCCAAACACTTTAACGACTTATAAGTTCTTGAAATATTACCTCTTATAAGCTCTTGAAACATCTTATAAGCTATTGGAGCTTAGTCAAACACCCCATAAACACGTTTGTTAACTTCTTCTCGAACTCTTGTGATTGGCTCGAAAAGAATTTGAATCGGATCTTGCAACGCCGGACTACAGACAGCAGCAACATATGTAAAATCAATAAATATTGGGGTTACAAATTGAAACTTCAAGAAATTTCAATTAAATATGCTAAAACATATATTTCTGCTTGCCAAAACTTAATCTCACATCATAAGTAAATTCGAGTTTTTCTAAACTTTCACTCTAGAAATATAGAGGTCTAATGACTTGAAACTTGAAGTTATGGCCGACATCGAATTGCTCGTGATAAGAGCGTCACATTGGTATATGGATTCAAGGTTTGGATGGTCGATATTCCCATTGACTGATATAGCGAACTTCTCAAGAATTTTAGGTTGGAATAAATTTTCAGATATCTCAACTGAATCCCTTCTTTTTGAAGTACAAAGACAATAATTAATGAAATATCTCTTTAATTGAAAGTGTATGATTTATATTATAGATTACTTCATTGGAGGAATCCAATAATATTCCAACTTCAAAGTTTTGATTCAAGGTGCGTTGTAAAACATATTAATGCCATAATACCTTTCAAATCCTACTAGTCAATACGCTACTAAATACTCTCTCCGTTCTATCTAAGACGGTCCATTTCTTTTCGACACGGTTATTTAGGAGAAGAGTATAAAGTGATTAAATTGATAAAAAACATATAGGTCACACGACTTTTGAAAAGATAATTATTTTTTTAAAATAAAATAGACCATCTTGTGTGGGACGACCCAAAATAAAAAGCATGTCATCTTAGTGGGACAGATGGAGTAATTCCTACTAAGAAGAACTCACATGTCATGGCGATTTCACCCATAGGGTAATGTGTTATTCTTACAGAACATCCTTGTATAATGCTCAAGGCTCTCGATTGAATAGGTGTTCCGACCAAATTATTCACATCGCGTTGATCATAATTTCTCCAAATGTCACCTAGCTAATGAGTTACTTTTAGTCCATCTACATATTTCACTACTCTATACTCTATAAGTTATGTCTAACTTTAATTTTTTAATTCATTGAAAAATAAAGTCGTATTTAAATGTATAATTACTACAAAATTTTAAATGCGTAGAGAGACGCAAATCACGACATCAATTGTGGACATGAGAATTTCAACTTAGTCTATAATCTGCCATTATTGGTAAAAAAAAAAATATGACAAAAACCAAGTAAAACCTTAATTACCATCACCATCTTGTTACATGCACTTAATGTATGAATGATTTTGATAATCAAGTCCTCAGCAGTGAGATAAGCTTTTAAGGAACAAACCCTACTACACACTATACTGCTCATTTCTTGGTGCTATAATGCATATACTCCCTCTGTCCCCCAATTTTCTTCATAGTTTTCATTTTTGGGATGTCCCTCAATTTCCTTTCTATCTATTTATGGAAACTATTTTCCCAACTTTACCTTCAATAATATTCTTTATTTACACCTTTTATCATCCATGACCACCAATATTTCTCTTTTTTACCCTCAACAACCTATTTATTTACATATATTACCACCTATGGTCCACCACTAACTAATTTAATATTACATTAATGTGGGATCCTTATTCCACTTACAATACACTAAACAATTTTCATTAAAAACCGCACCCAAGATTCGAGGAAGGAATTTTGGGGAGGGAGGGAGTATAAATTATGAAAAAGCTCCGAAACTTGAATTTACTGTATTTAAATAATACTATACAAAGATGGTCTAATATAATATCCCTTAGATATCTGAATCACCAGTGGTTTTGCCTGTTCAAACTAGCAGCAAATATTATTACATGCAGATAAAGCCTAATGATCAGTACTCTAATTTGACAGATTCAAATGCCATTCAGAAGGCCTTATGATAAATATCATGAAGTTTCTTCCAAGACTCTTCTCTCTGCATCTTCAACTGCTTATAAAAATCTCCAATAAACATCTCCGCCTTCTGAAACAATTCCTGATCACAGCTCACTTCCCCAACTTCTTCTCCCTCATCGTCATCACCAGCTTCTTCCACCGCTTGATCTTCGATACTATCAATGAAAAAGATGCTTGGCGTTGAAGGAGATTTCTGGATCATCTCCTCACCAACTATCTTTTCTGACCCACGTTTTGCAATCCCATTATTACTGCACTGATCGGCAGCTGTTGCTTCCTCGTGATCTCGAGACAACTCGGAGATGATAGCGTGAGGTTTTAGTGGAGAAGAGGATCGCTTGTTGTTTTCTGGAGAAGTGAAGAAGAAAGAGAGAAGGCCGGCTTCTGCTCCGACTGCGACAATGAGAATGTTGGCGATCAAGTAGAGATATTTTGACCTCAGAGATGCGGACAGGAGGGGTGTTACGATGAGGAGAGCAGCTATGAGGAGAAGCTTCAAAACCTGGGAATTCTGGAATTTCTCCATAGATATCATTGTATATATGAGGGAAAATGAGTGTAGAGTTTTGGCTATCAGTGGTGGAATGTGGAGGGGCCTATTGCATCATCTCATATATATAATGGAAGGTCTCCTGGTCTAACAAGAATATGAAAATAATGAATATGCCAGGTTGTCTTTATCCTATACGTGTGTGTATAAGTATGTTTGTGTATGTCTGCCTTAGTTAAAGGAGAAATTACAGTTTAGTATTTGAACTACTCCCTCAATCCCATTATTGTTGGCACGTTTTCTTTTTTGGTTGTTCCATTAAGTTGGTCATTTTCAAAAAAGAAAACACTTTTTAAACTAAAATTAACTCGAATTTCGTATCACCCACTACTTTACACACAAAACATAATTTTCCTTAATCTACGTAAAAAAAAAGGAATCATCATTATTTGGAAGGAGGGAATACATATTAACTTTTTAATGAAAATATGTGGAACTGTAAATAATAAATTGAATATTGTTCTCTAAATGGAAATATCTCAAACAATACATAATTACAATTAAATACTCGAACTATCACAAAATGAACAAAATATCCCAAAATTTAATTTCTGACTATGGATACGTAGCTTGTTACATAGTATTATTGTTATTAATGTTGAAATTTTAGGCAGAAAACAGGTGTTGCAGTAATGCTAGCTAATTTTCAATATAAAAGTGGTAAAATCCACATCAACAATTGACGAGCCACGTAATCTTTGCATGATAGAAAATAAGATTTTGGGATTTTTTTGTAAGTTTTATGATAGTTCGAGTATTCATAATTTTGAATAGTTCGGATGCTTTTGTTAAAATTCAATAGTTCAAATATTTTATTGTAATTATTCATAGTTCGGATATTTAAACGCTACTTCCACTATAAATGAAAGGGTAAAGATCACTTTCTGATTAAAAATATGTAGCTCTTTTTAAAAATGTCTCACACTTTTGACAATGTCTTATTAGTATCTAATAAATTGACTTCATTTTAAAATTTAGGATAGGCTCACTTTTTGCTATTATAGAATGGTGTCGACAATCGAAAATCTGTGTAAAAATGATTATCAAATAAAATCAATCTAAAAAATATACTCAATTTTATTAGGTACTATTTGTCAGTACCGAAAGCGTGAGAAATTTCTGAAATATTCAACGCATGTACTTCATATCAGAAAGTGATATTTACCAAAATAAAATAATTTATAACGAATGAGATATGGTATTCAAATTATTATAGCCATCGCGCGGAGCAAAGCGGATACTGCAAGAAAATGATGGGAGATATAGCAAAAAGATCAAGACACATTAATTAATTAATTATCTAATAGCTTTTCTCGTAACTTGTTTATCATGCATGTATATCTGCTCGATTGGTATTCCTTTGCTAAATGTGCAAAAAAGGATACATATAGGTAGAGTGTAATCAAGTCCAGCCGAACACCATCATGCTCAAGTTTGATTCGTTTAGTATTGATTTGAGTCTCGAGCTTTATTTATTGAATATTTCGAGTTCACGAGCTTAATTGAACCCAAAAAAACTTTTCAATTTAGATATATGTTTAGAATATTTATTTTATTTTAAAAATATATTATTTTATCCATAATAGCACAATATATCTATTGATTTCTTACAACAAATAAAAGAAGTTAGATACTAACATAATAATTACTAATTATACAAAGAAAATAAATGTATCTAGTTAATAAATTTATATTTTCCAGTTAAATCAGTTGATAAACTTGTTTGCGAGCTAATGAGCCGAATACTATCATGGTCAAGCTTGGTTTGTTTAGCTAACGAGCTTCACTAAACAAACTCGAACGAACTTTTATCGAACCGAGCTTTGAATAGCTTGGCTCATTTACAGCCCTGTATATAGGAGTTGAGGACGATTCAAGTTGTTAGAGTTGGTTAACTTAACTCTGACTAAGTCTCCTCGTTTTAAGGAGTTAGTTATTTTTTAGTGTTTTGCCTTTTCTTCTCTTTGGTATGCAGATTACGACATGTCTCGCGGGATACGATGGTAACACACTGAAGAACACAGAAACAGATCGCTAGAGATCAAGGTGGACTAAGTCTGTTCAGTTCCTATTTTTCAGGAGCAAGTTAAGCAATCATCTACCACGACTTAGTCATATCCTTAGTGGGCCAGATCGTGGTTCATTACATGCAATCGAAGGCCTCTCAACTCCTATAAAAGGAGAGCCAAAGCAACAACAAAAATAAGTAATCTTTGAAGAAGTATCTGAAGATCTGTTTATGTTGTTGAGTCTGTTTTAGTAGCATTTTCAATATAACACGAGTGTTTTAACTTCTAATGATGTTAGAAGGTTGTTCTTTTTAGTACACGAGTGGTGTGAGGAAATCTTTAGTATTTTTCATATATCTTGATAGATAGCTTCTTAACTTTTTCATAGATCTTGATAGATAGCTTTTGTGCTCAACTTTCCGACTTTATCTTGTGGTAAAGTAGTGAGTTTTTGTAACATTCACTGTAAAGTTTATAGTGAATTGGTTGGTTGTTTTTTTTTTTTTTTAAACTTAGTCTTAGTGTTTGTATGCTAAATTGCTAATAGCCATACATCCATCTTAATAGCCAATAAAAGAATCCGAGATTTGTGAATTGATAGCCATAGAAGAATAGGTGAGTAGCTCAGCTCTAAAGCCTCAAATGGCGGCGAGAATCTCCGGTGACAAATGAAACATTTCGATTGATGCGTATCTCTCCATCCAACATTGAATATTGCAGCTGCGTGCATGATATGTTGGAGAGCATTACATCTATCTTATCTTAATTACGTACCATTGATCAAACATGAAAGTCCTCTACGTAAAATCAAAATAGCAAACTGAATTGAAAATAATGAATATCGAGTATTTCAGACATGGGCAGGAACCAACTCAGGACTCACTTGAGGATTAATTACGTCAAAAGTATAAAAACAAATAAAAAATACACTCCATCTTTTTCACCCAAGATGGTATGTATTCATTTTCGGACTGTCTCAATCAAGTTGGCATGTTTCATTTTTAGAAAATAATTATCTCTTCAAAATGTATGGATCCTACCTATTTTTTTATTATTTTAATCATTTTATATCATTCTTAAATAACTGTGTCGAAAATAAATGAGTCATCTTCGATGAGACGGGGAGAGTACATTAATACTTCAACGTTTTAACACTTTTTCAAAAAAAAAATCTCATCGTTCGAACTGTTACATTTTGATATTCAATCTTTAAACAAGGTAAAAAAATATCCCTGGTCAAATTTTTGAGCTTTGAAAACGTAGTCAAATATGCATTTAGAGTTAAAAATACTATGAATTTAGGATTAGGATTTACTCGTATTGTACTATAGACGAGTATTCTTTTTTCTTTGTTTGTACATTTCTATTAGGATTTTTGACAGAAAGATTTTAAAGGTTCAATCCCCAAGTCTTCATACCTATGATATTTTTTTTACATTGTTCAAAGATTCGATACCAAAATGCTATGATTTAAATAGTAGGATATTTTTAATATATATGAATCATTTTTAACATGAGAACTAAGAACCATAAAAATTCGTTATAAACAAAATGAATTCGCTATAAAAGTTAATACATCCGCTGAGAAAGTTACTGAATCAAAAAATTCGGGATTTTCACTCAAAGTTCGAATCTCATGAGGAGCAAAAAAATTATTTTTTTGGATTCAATATCTTTTTCAACGAATTAATCAACTTTGGCATCGAATTCATCATTTTTTATTTCTTACATTTTCACGACGTTTATTCTCATATATATTAAATGTTAGGACATTAGCATATATTTTTCCAATAAATATACTAAAAATGGGGGGAATGAGGCTGAGATAGTACATGGTGGCATGACTGGCATGCCTTTAAAACAATTTCACAAGGCGAAATAGGGACAGCATGATACAGTATTTGAATCCGATTGGGCAATTGAAGATAAGGTCGGTGGACAAAAAAGGCATGCATATACCTCTCCCACTTGCACTCCTTTTTCCTGCTTCTGTCTCACTAAAACATCCACTTTAAACAAAGGGGTCCTTCAAGTAGCTTAAAAGTTCCGCTGAATCAACACAACATGATGGATTCAATTTCTCCTTTTCGACAAGAATCTCACTTGATCAACCGATCAATCTACAGTTCTACCGCCTTTGATTGGCACATCTACTACAACACACAATAATATCGAAACTATCAAACGCCGAGAGATCACATGTTCGAACTCCATCAAACGCTTCATGGGTTTGAGTGCACACACCCTGGTTTTTCAGTGTGGTTTACACGTCTGTGTGGTTTGCGGGTTATTGCACGAGAACATGGGGTTTACCTAGTGCGTCTCCAGTAGCGAAATTGCGGGTTCCCATTATACCAAAAAAAAAGAAAAAAGAAACAATCATATGTAATTAGTTTGAAACAACTCCTCTTCATTTCATACTTGTTACGAGCTGCAACATGTAAAAATCAGGTGAGGGATTCCGTGACGGATGCGACGCCTTACGAATTTTTCTTTGCTCAACCTTTTATAGGGGTTTCGACGACTCTACAAAATCTAGTGAAATAGATAATAATGGCAATTAAGATACAGATGCATCAGTGTCTGATGGGATATGGCCCAACCGACTAGGCCCACTAACAGGCCCAAACGAGCTGGGCCTAACGTTGGTAGCGGTTGAGCCCAAGGCAAGCCCCAATCGGTGCCAAAACCCTAGCCCCCAGAACCGCCACCCTCGACCAATGGAGAAGACGCCCCAGAACCGAGGTCAGACGCGACCCTCCACGTGGCGCACGTAAGGCGAAAGATCCCTGCTCCGGCCAATGGAGGGCATGCCAGAGGAAGAGTCACGAAAGGTCCCTGCTCCGGCCAATGGAGGGCGTGCCAGAGGAAGAGTCACGTCACGACCAATGGAGAGGTTGAGCACGCCTTCAGTTGCAGGTTCGGAGCTGTATAAATAGAAGGAAAACTGATGTTAGAAGGGTTAGCAATTTCATCAATACAAAAGCTCAGAACCAATACTCTGCATCGTAAGAGCGCTAGTAAAAGTATTGAGGAATCATTCTCCGTGGACGTAGATCTCGTTAACGATCGAACCACGTAAAAGCACGAGTGTTCTTTATCGCTTTATATAAATCTCGCATAACCGGTAACGATTTATCATTGGCGCCGTCTGTGGGAACCGTGAACAAAAGCTTCACCGTCCCTACAAATCTATGGCAAGAACACGACAACCGCCGCCCACGCCGAAGACAACGGTGGTCGACACGCCATGGGAAGGAGATCGCCGGCTACCGGTGATCATACACTGAGGGCTACATGGAAAACGCCCATACACCCTCGGGACCGCCCCAATGTGAAGAAGATGCCGACCTCAACGATGACGAGCAGACAGTTCGTTCATCTCACGAGCCTCGCCGAGCTGTGATCGAATTCCTCAACGCCAACCGTGGCAATTTCAAAGCTTCCTCGACCAGAGGACAAAGGAAGCGGGCCCCTCGAGAGTCCCCGAACTGGTTACCTCGGTGCGAGGTCGACCCCCCCTCCGAGACAACCAGCGTTCACCTCGGCGCGATGGCCGAGAACACGCACGTCGCCCGACGTCGAAGCCGATCGCCGCGGACAAACCACCGCGATCACTCACCCCCGCATGATCCGCGAGCCGCCACCACCCGGCGCAACACTCGCGCGGTGAACGCGATGAAGGGAGAAGAGGCGGCCGAACTCTCCTCGAAGAGACGACAGACGTCGTTACGGTCCCCACACCTCCGGAGAGAGATGGTAGCGATCTCCGGGTTCGACCGACACGGAGAATCATCTCTCCTTCTCCGAGAGATTCTCGACACACCGCGCCCAGCCGATACGGGCACCCAACATCGCGCTCCGTGATAAGACTTCTCCAGCGACGGTGCCCAATCATCCCAGCGTCTCCATCTACTGTGGGAAAAAGTCCCGTTCTCACGTCTCTTAGTATTATCTTTCGTTTCGATAACTTAGTCGTTCAATACACCACCTCCGTACACTTAAGCATTACCGGCGTTTACCCTTCATTATCGACTTGCCTTCGTACCAAGCCATCAATTTTCGTCAACCCCCTCGAAATTCGGGGAGGAGTAAAGCCCCAAGCGTTGTGTTACACCAAGTCAATTTCACCCGTGGGATCTGATCCGGGGGCAACGACAAAAATCTGAGTAACCGATCGACCTTACTGACCAGCAACCCGAACAATGAGGTAGCAGTTCCCAAAACGGACCCCTGGAGACCTACGCCTAAAGCCTGCAAGGCCTTAGAACCATCCGTCCGTCACTTCCCCAACCTCTTACTCATCGAGGTTTTACTTGTTTGATTTGAGGATCTGTTAACGGTTTTTTCCACATATAAAAAAAAAGTGGATCTTACCTAAGCTTTAAAAAATACTCAATTTTATTAGGTACTATTTGTCAGTACCGAAAGTGTTTGAAATTTCTGATATATTCAACGCATGTACTTCATATCAGAAAGTGATATTTACCAAAATAAAACAATTTATAACGAATGACATATGGTATTCAAATTATTATAGCAATCGCGCGGAGCAAAGAGGATACTGCACGAAAATGATGGGAGATGTAGCAAAAAGATCAAGACACATTAATTAATTATCTAATAGCTTTTCTCGTAACTTGTTTATCATGCATGTATATCTGCTCGCGTGGTATTCCTTTGCTAAATGTGCAAAAAAAAGATACATATAGGTAGGAGTATAATCAAGTCGAGCCGAACACCATCATGTTCAAATTTGATTCGTTTAGCATTGATTTGAGTCTTGAGCTTTATTTATCGAATATTTCGAGTTCACGAGCTTATTCAAGCTTAATTGAACCCAAACAAACTTTTCAATTTAGATATATATTTAGAATATTTATTTTATTTTAAAAATACATTATTTTATCCATAATAACACAATATATCTATTGATTTTTACAACAAATAAAAGTAGTTAGAGATACTAACATAATAATTACTAATTATACAAAGAAAATAAATGTATCTAGTTAATAAATTTATATTTTTCAGTTAAATCGGTTAATAAACTTGTTTGCGAGCTAACGAGCGAATACTATCATGGTCAATCTTGGTTTGTTTAGCTAACGAGTTTCACTAAACAAACCCGAATAAACTTTTATCGAATCGAATCAATAAACTTGGCTCATTTACGACTCGTATATAGGGTGCTAGAGTTGAGGACGATTCAAGTATTCGAGTATTTATCATATATAAAAATTAATCTAAGATGATTTTTGATTGATTGGGCTAACTGTTAAAAAATAAACAAAATATGAAGGCAAAAATTCTTGTAACGATTAACTTAAAATTAAATTGATTAATCAATTATTCAACTATTAACCATAATAAAATTATAATTTTTATAATTCCTAACATTGAAAAAACCCATATACGTATTAGGATATAGATACAAAACATACAACGTAGAAAATAGAGATTATACAATGATTTCTTTCATACTTTTAAGTCAAGACAATAAAACTTCAATGCAAACTCCCAATAGAAAAAGACCGTCATCCGCTTAGGAAGTGTTTACTTTTCATGATTAACATTTTGAATGATTGACTATTATTTGATGGATTAAATATGTGATAAGATAATTTTTATCTATCAATCATTTGTTTACTACAAAGGATTAGTGAAGGATTAACATTGGGATAAATAATTTCTCTTTATTTGAAGGATTATTTCAATCCTACCTATATTGGTTGGATTAAAATTAATGAAGAACAATTCAAAGGATTAAAATAATCCCGAACTTTGGGATATCCTCAAATATTAATCCTTAAAAGTAAACACTTGATTAGGTTTGATTAATTTTATCTATCCAACCTAATCATGCAAAGTAAACATCACCTTATAGTACTACTTACAATTGAACCTTAGGTGGTGTTTACTTTGCATGATTATCATTTTGAAGAATTGACTATTTGATGGATTAAATGTGTGATAAGATAATTTTTAGCTATCAATCATTTGTTTACTACAAAGGATTAGTGAAGGATTAAGATTGTGATAAATAATTCTCCTTTTATTTGGAGGATTATTTCAATCCTACCTATATTGGTTGGATTAATATTAATGAAGAATAATTCAAATGATTAAAATAATCTCGGTCTTTGGGATATCCTCAAATATTAATCCTTAAAAGTAAACACTTGATTAGGTTGGATTAGTTTTATCTATCCAACCTAATCATGCAAAGTAAACACCTCCGTATACCTGATCTTCAATTGGCTATGCACGCATGACTAATTATCACCAAAAGCAAGTAGTTTAACAAAAATTTGTTAGAAATATTTAGCCATAAGTATAATTATTAAACAGTGAGTGAGAGGAAACAAATTCAGCTGATTCCATCAGTGCTAAAAGAAATATGAGTTGATCTCATCCAATCTTGCACAATCAGAGCATCTACGATTCTAAAAGATAAAAATTATAATATGTACATAATATATACTTAATAAAATTATATATTTTCATTGTATGCCGCCATTACTGTGGATTAATAATTTGTATTCGATTCATAAAAAATTAAAACCAAACCGATAACCCAAATTTGAATAAAAAATAAAAATCAAACCAACAACTCAACCAACCAATATTTTTAATATTTAATTAATTTATCTTTCCAATACATACTCAATCTTCTTCTCCATCTAACTATATCTATTTTTAGAAATTTATCGATGGCCACTACAACCACCCAACCACAAAATTATATATTATTCTTTTATTTTATTTTCTAATTATAATATAATTATTTTAAATAAATATTATTTAAAAATAAACTTAAATTATAGAAAATTTGTAAAGCAATCGAATATGAAATTAAAATTAAATTGAATATTATAGTTATAGAAATTGAGAGAATTTAGTGTGTGTTTAAATATAGTAAATTTGGTCTTAACGAGAATGAAAAAATATGAATTTTGATATTTTTTATTTTAATGTAATATGTAAATATATTATGATTTTATATTAACCACAACAAAAACAAACGAAACAATTGGAAGAAGACAAATGTCTCAATCCCATTTGTTGAAATAGATGAAACCTTGTGGTGGATTTAAAAAAAAAACACCATGGTTGATTTATTTTTTGATCAAACAATCATTTTATTTTATTAAAAAAATATCTAATGTGATTGGTTGGTTGTTTTATTTTTTATTTTAAACTTAGTCTTAGTGTTTGTATGCTAAAATCTAAATTGCTAATAGCCATACATCCATCTTAATAGCCAATAAAAAAATCCGAGATTTGTGAATTGATAGCCATAGAAGAATAGGTGAGTAGCTCAGCTCTAAAGCCTCAAATGGCGGCGAGAATCTCCGGTGACAAATGAAACATTTCGATTGATGCGTCTCTCTCCATCCAACATTGAATATTGCAGCTGCGTGCATGATATGTTGGAGAGCATTACATCTATCTTAATTACGTACCATTGATCAAACATGAAAGTTCTCTACGTAAAATCAAAATAGCAAACTGAATTGAAAATAATGAATATCGAGTATTTCAGACATGGGCAGGAACCAACTCAGGACTCACTTGAGGATTAATTACGTCAAAAGTATAAAAACAAATAAAAAATACATTTCATCTTTTCCACCTAAGATGGTATGTATTCATTTTCGGACTGTCTCAATCAAGTTGGCATGTTTCATTTTTAGAAAATAATTATCTCTTCAAAATGTATGGATCCTACCTATTTTTTATTATTTTAATCATTTTATATCATTCTTAAATAACTGTGTCGAAAATAAATGAATCATCTTCGATGAGACGGGGAGAGTACATTAATATTTCAACGTTTTAACACTTTTTCAAAAAAAATATCTCATCGTTTGAACTGTTACATTTTGATATTCAATCTTTAAACAAGGTAAAAAAATATCCCGGGTCAAATTTTTGAGCTTTGAAAACGTAGTCAAATATGCATTTAGAGTTAAAAATACTATGAATTTAGGATTAGGATTTACTCGTATTGTACTATAGACGGGTATTCTTTTTTCTTTGTTTGTACATTTCTTTTAGGATTTTGACAGAAAGATTTTAATGAGGTTCAATCCCCAAGTCTTCATACCTATGATATTTTGTTACATTGTTCAAAGATTCGATACCAAAATGCTATGATTTAAATAGTAGGATATTTTTAATATATATAAATCATTTTTAACATGAGAACTAAGAACCATAAAAATTCGTTATGAACAAAATGAATTATTATAAAGTTAATACATCCGTGATAAAGTTCATCGAATCCAAAATTTGGGATTTTCACCGAGTTCGAATCTCATGAGGAGCAAAAAAATTAATTTTTTTGATTCAATATCTTTTTCAGCGAATTAATCAACTTTGACATCGAATTCATCATTTTTTATTTCTTACATTCTCACGACGTTTATTCTCATATATATTAAATGTTAGGACATTAGCATATATTTTTCCAATAAATATACTAAAAATGGGGTGAATGAGGCTGAGATAGTACATGGTGGCATGAGTGGCATGCCTTGAAAACAATTTCACAAGGCGAAATAGGGACAGCATGATACAGTATTTGAATCCGATTGGGCAATTGAAGATAAGGTCGGTGGACAAAAAAGGCATGCATATACCTCTTCCACTTGCACTCCTTTTTCCTGCTTCTGTCTCACTAAAACATCCACTTTAAACAAAGGGGTCCTTCAAGTAGCTTAAAAGTTCCGCTGAATCAACACAACATGATGGATTCAATTTCTCCTTTTCGACAAGAATCTCACTTGATCAACCGATCAATCTACAATTCTACTGCCTTTGATTGGCATATCTATTACAACACACAATAATATCGAAACAATCATATGTAATTAGTTTGAAACAACTCCTCTTCATTTCATACTTGTTACTAGGGATGTCAATGGATGAGTTTTACTCGGACCAGAACCAATAAATAAATAATGGTTCTGGTTCTGGAACCGACCTATTAGACACTGGACCCGAACCGGAACCGAAACATCAACTATGGGTCTTAAACGGTCCGGATCTGAACGGGTCTAGAACTAGAACCGGATCAGAACCGGATAAGAATCGGAATTGGAATCGAAACCGTTGATTTATAATTTAATGGATTATGAGTGATTCTGAATCGATATAAATAAACTAGCTCATTGACAAGTCTATTTAAACTTAAGTTTGTCAATAGACGGGTTTGACTCAGATCAAAACCAATAAATATATATTGATTTTGGAACCAAAATCAGATCCGGATCGGACCATCAAACTATGGATCTAAACGGTCCGGGTCTAAAACGGGTTAGAACCGGAACCAGAACCACTGTTTTAAAATTTAATGGGTTTTGAACGATTTCGGATTGATCCGGATAAAACCCACTCATTGACATTCCTACTTGTTCCGAGCTGCAACATGTAAAAATAAGGCGAGGGATTCCGTGACGGATGCGACGCCTTACTAATTTTTCTTTGCTCAACCTTTTATAGGGGTTTCGACGACTCTACAAAATCTAGTGAAATAGATAATAATGGCAATTAAGATACAGATGCATCAGTGTCAAATCTTGCTCTACCATTCACCTTTACCGTCACTCTCAACAATGCTGTCTTTATTCAGGGTATAAAACATACCTTCTACTTTTCCAGCATTTTGATGCGTCTATCAGAAAATATCTCCTAGCAACACACCATGCTTTACAGCCAAGAATACAATATTATTCCCACAAAATTAAGTTAATATCACTGCAGCAATTTTTTCATGAAATCCAAGCAAGATTAACAACTGCACGAGTGCCATATCGCAATTATTATTTTCTTGAAAAACTGAAGCATTTTATTTAGTACTTACACTCCTAGTTAGAGTTCACGTCTTTTCCCTCACAGTTTCATCTCAACCAACTTTTAGAGGGTGTTTGGCTGAGCTTATAAGCTCCCCAAAAACAGTTTTTATAGGTTGTTTTTTAAGTTTGAAAACGGCTTATAAGTTGTTTTGTGGAGCTTATGAGCTCAACCAAACACTCTCTTAGTGTAACCAACAAAACTAACCAGTTAGGTCTTTGTAATTGTTAAGTGCACTTGACACGTGTGTAAGGAGTCAATTTTATACAGTATATTTATATTTTTGCACTTTATCTTTCAGGATATGACCCTAAACCCTTATCAGATAAAGGAGTCTTTTAGATGGAACTTCTATAGGAGAATTGCTGATAAGCACCACACAGAGCACCGGCAGCAACCTGCATCAACCAGTAGAACGATTAACCGATAATATGGTAATAATAGAATTAATTCTAACATTACAATGCTAAACATCGGATCTAATTAAAACCAGCCGATGAGACAAGGAGGGAGCATCTTAATTAGGTGTTGATGTCTAAACATTGAATTTTTTGTTGATTTACCCTTCTCTTCAAGCCCCCTCACGTAACTCATCTAGCTCCGAACCCAGGAGTAAATAGGCATGATAAACTATTGCAAGAAGAATTCAGAAGTATTTCCCAGAAAGGCAGGTGGTCAAGCCGTAAGATCAGCTACTTTTCCTTTCAGGTTGGGTAGAAGGATATGATCAAGGATTTGAAATCCCCAGCAGCAAATCCATCATTTGTTGTTTGCATCAAATCATTCTCTAAAGAAATCAAATCCTTCAAACTCATTTTGAACTATTTTTCGACTGATTTAGATAGATATCAAATCCACGTGTAATGTGGGTGGATCAAATATCCATTCACTTCAAATCCTGGGGTTACATGATTCAATCCAAATGCAACCTCAAAATGATTTTCATGAGTTGTGTTGCAATCCAGTAGCTCAATAATTTATTTGCCAGCAGTAGCATACAGCTGACAGATATGACAATTAGATGTACAATAGGAACAAGCTACGCTAGTCTAATAACATGCCACATATGATCATAATGCAATGCGGTAGCAAAATCTAATTCAGCATGACAGATAATACCTGAAGTGGGGTGTGAGCAGGCGAATCTCGAAATGGCCTAACATTAGCTACAGGATGCTCTGGCAGCAATTCACACACAATTTGATTCAATAACTGCATTATAAACAAAAGACAACAAATTAAGGGATAATGATCGTGAAGACAATCCACCGGGAACATACTAACATTGAAAAAAAATATAGTTCTCAATCAATTTGTAGCGACCCCAAATTGTTTTCAACCATGTTATGTAGATGCATTTCATATTAATTTAGTTTTGGTTGCTACGACTTATTTGAAATTTCATATTTTTAGAAGTCTCATCGCACTGCTTCATTAGAACATATTTAGTAGTTTTACATGCTGAAAGCTGAATCATGCTACCTTATTAAATATTTTAACATAATATCTTTTCAGGTATGTAGCTATTTATTTGTCTTTAGCTCAAATTTTCAATATTGCACTTTATATGGTCCAACAGGTATATTTTTCATTAGATTGTACTGAGCCCAAAGTCAGTGAGCTGAATAGGACTTACAATTCAATTCGAATCCATTTGTTCAATACTAATTTCTCATATGAACCTAATACCAGTTCAGCCATCACAATTCAATAGAGCGAAGGGAGAATTGAACAGGGAAAATAGCTAATTGGGAATAAACCAAACGAAATGAAAACACAGTTCTCACATGTGCGCTTGCCCAGGAATATGTCGATAACCAAACGAAATGAAAACACAGTTCATGCTATGCTCAAGGTAACCTTGGTTGATTGATGTTTTATCAGAAAAATCAATTGTTAAGCTTTGTTTTAGGCTTTGCTGAGTTGTGTAAACTCTTGATGCAAGATGAGTATTATTTTATTTTTATTTGTATGTCAAAGATTTGGCACAGTTTGGATTTTATTTAATATAAAAAGTACTTCATGTTGATGTTGATGTTTGATATAGCTTTTAAAAGAAATTTATACAACGCACTTTCTGGTGATAAACATAAAATCTTTCTTTTGAATATTTTGAGACCAAAGCACCGCTCTAAGTTTAGTAAAATCAAAGTAACCTAGGGAGTAATAAATTAGAGATCATGCTTTATCTCTGAGAACAAGATCCTACTTCGGCTTGGCGACCAGCTCTGATTCCAGTGGCATACATTACCTGTAACATTAACAAAATTATGAGCAAGAGAAATAGATGTTTTGAATTTCTAGCTCAATACAAAGACAATAATATTAAACATGTAAATATCCAAGCCTGAACCTGAGGTAATATACAATAGACTAATAGAACCCTCTTTTGTGGCCGATTGTGCAGTGCAATATACATGAATATATTCCCATCCAGCCCAAAATGACAACAACAAAAAAAATTGAAAGTTTTTTTTAGTTGCAGAAAGTTTTAATAAATCATCAGTCACAACTAGGGATGTCAACGGGCGGTCTTTACCCGGACCGATCCGGAACCGTTCAAAGCCCATTAAAATTTTAAGACAACGGTTCCGGTTCCAGTTCCAGTTCCGGTTCCAGAACCGTTTGGACCCGGACCGGTCAAGACCCGGCCCGTTTTGTCCGGTTCCGGTCCGACCCGATCATTTTTATTTTATTTTTTTTTTAAAAAAAATTTGAGCATTACATATCCACTTTTTCTATAACAGTATTTTCTGTTTGAGTGTAATTACAAAATATTAATTAATTTACTAAAATCATCATCTACCAAAACGTGTAAATTAAAACCGATAAATTTTTATAGTTGGAGGTGTGACATGAAAAATATTTGTATAAATTATATATATATATATATATATATTGCTCGATTTTATCCTGTTTAATGTCTAATTTGTATTTCTCTTTATATATATATATATATATATATATATATATATATATATCAATATATATGGTGTTTATTATTAGAATAAAACCAAAAGGAAAAAAGTTGAAGTACCATAAGAGAAAAACGTTCGAGATTGTCACAAGTATATTTTACTAAAGGATAGAAAGTAAAGTTGCTCATCTTCTAAAAGAAACAAATTATAAAATTTTTAAATGTATAAATAGAGTACAAATCTGAATTCCCTATGACCAACTGAGTTTAAGAAGAACAGGGCAAGTTGCCTTTCCTGACATTTCAGCTTCTTACTGTAATTGCCTAATTGGCCAAGCATGGCATTTACGAAAATCACTTCAATTTCAGACATTGAATGCTCCAAGCCAAACCAGTTGTTATCATAAACAAACCAGATCTAGATAATTATGATATATTTTCAATCTACTAAAGGATAGAAAGTAATTTTCAATATATCATAATGTAGAGATTGTCACAAGTATATTTTACTAAAGGATAGAAAGTAAAGTTGCTCATCTACTAAAGGATGCTTACAACAGTAGCAAACTTTTTAAAACCGAAATTGATGTATAAAATTTTTAATCTTTTTTTATACTTTTTCTTTATAATTGGAATAACTTCTATTTATCTTTTTCCAATTTTGAATTAAAGTCGAAGAAACGATTGAAACAAAAATCGAAAGAAATTTATGGCCTAGAAGAAAGAAACACGGGTAATAATCATTTCGGAATGTACCAATTATATAAAATTAAAACGATGTTAGAAAAATGTCAAGTGATATTTTCAAAATAACGATACGAGGACGAAAATACGTTAATTTGTTGAAATTTGAAATATGAAATTAAAAATTTTGGGGATTTGGGTGTAGCGGCCCAACGGGTAACCAGTTAGCAATGGGTAATACCCGATCCGGATCCATAACTTGATGGTCCGGATCCGGTCCGGATCCGATGTTTACTGGGCCGGTTCCAGAACCAGAACCAATACTAATTTATTGGTACGGTCCAGTAAAGCCCGCCCGTTGACATCCCTAGTCACAACTACAAATTACTGCTGCATATAATATCAGGTGATTGAACAATCACAGAGACATATTTATAACAATGATCAGAAAAGTCATGATATCACATTTCACAATTTCGATCACCACAAATACAAAAACACTACTACAGGATTAAAAACATATTAGGTTCTAAAAGGCATGTTTCATTATTAAACTCACCAACATAAACATCACAGACTGAATTAGTTCAAGTTAAAACTGCCTAAACAGCTCTAGCAGTAAAAATTGATGGAAGAAAACATGTCTTGAAATTATGTAGAACACATGCCAAGACGGCAGAAATGGAAAATTATGATCCACCTGCTCCCTCCTGCAAACCAGTTGCAGTAGCAAGAGCCACAACAGTTGCAGAATGTGATGATGGCATGCCGCCAGATCAAAGCATCCTTCTAGAATCCCATTTATTTGTTGAATAAACATAAATGTAATTTTTTAGTGGATCTTAAATTTAGAAGTTAGTGGGAAAATAAAAGGTCAAGAGTTTTTGTAGTTGAAAGGCCAAAGGGTGATATAGGAGATAGTGGTCTTTATGGCTTTTAATTGAGTTTAATTGTTGGTATAGTCATGTTAAGTGCCTATATAAAGGTCTTGTTGTTTTCATTTGAGGATAGAACAACAAAGAAAAATACAAAAGTTGTTATATTTTTCTCTCCACAATCTATTTTAGTTTTACAAATTGGTATCAGAGCCAATGGCGAATGTGACGGGTCAAATGTCGCTACCACGACTAACAAAGGCGAACTACGAATTGGAGCATTCAAATGAAAGCTCTTCTCGGATCTCAAGATGCGTGGAGGTGGTCAAGATGGTCCGAAGAACCAATAGATATCACGGATATACGGTGAAAACAAGGCGTTGAAAGAGGCGCGATCAAAGGATAAGGCGGCACTATACATGTTGTTCCGAGCCGTTGACGAGTCGGGCTTTGAGAAGATTGCTAGCGCAACTACTTCAAAAGAAGCGTGGGACACTTTAGAAAAAGTGTTCAAAGGAGCCGACCGAATCAAGCAAGTGCGTCTCCAAACTCTTCGTGGCGAGTTGGAGAGCATGAAGATGAAAGAGCCGAGAAAGTGTATCCGACTACATCACGCGTGTACAAGCCGTGGTGAACCAACTCAATCGTAATGGAGAAGCGTTAACTGATGCGCGAGTTGTGGAGAAGATTTTGAGATCATTAACTGACAATTTTGAGAATGTTGTGTGCGCGATAGAAGAGTCAAAGGACCTTGCGATGCTCACAGTTGACGAGCTTGCCGGATCTCTCGAGGCACACGAACAACGTAAGAAGAAAAAGAAGGAGGAGATACTCGAGCAAGCACTTCAAACAAAGGCGTCAATCAAAGACGAAAAGGCACTCTATTCTCAAAATTTTCGAGGTAGAGGACGTGGCCGTGGAAGTCGTGGAAATGGTCGCGGTGGTCAAGGCAGCAGTCATGAAGGATACTATAAGGAGATGAGACAGTCAATCCAACCAAATTGGCGTGGAAGAGGACGCGGTCGAGGAAGAGGAGATCGGTCGATCTATTCCAATATCGAGTGCTACAAGTGTAACAAATATGGTCACTACGCAAGGGATTGCAACTCCGACAAATGTTATAATTGTGGTAAATTGGGGCATTTTGCAAAAGATTGTCGAGTCAATCAAAAGGTGGAAGAAACAACCAACCTAACCTTGGAAGACGAAGCAAATGAAGGCATTCTCTTGATGGCTCAAAATGAAGTCAACATCAACAATGACACTCTGTGGTACCTCGACTCGGGGGCAAGTAACCATATGTGCGGTCAAGAGCAACTATTCAAAGAGATACAAAGATTGAAGATGGTCATGTGTCCTTTGGAGATGCATCAAAGGTGGAGGTCAAAGGTCGAGGTACGGTTTGTTATTTACAAAGGATGGCTTGATAGGGTCAATCCAAGATGTTTATTACGCACTGCACCTCAAGACCAACATTTTGAGTATGGGGCAACTCACGGAGAAAGGTTACTCGATACTTTTAAAGATCGGGTACTACACTTAAGGACAAGCAAGGGCGTTTGGTTGCTCGAGTCGAGATGGCAAGAAATCGGATGTACAAACTGAATTTGAGAAGCGTTCGAGAAAAATGTTTGCGAGTCAACATAGAAGACAAGGCGTCGTTGTGGCATCTCCGCTTTGGTCATCTACATCACGGTGGTCTAAAAGAGTTAGCAAAGAAGAACATGGTGCACGGGCTGCCGGACATGGACTACGAGGGCAAATTTTGTGAAGAATGCGTTCTTGGCAAGCAAACGAGAACCTCGTTTCAAACAAAGGCTGTATATCAAGCTAAACATCCTCTCGAGTTGATCCATACCGACATATGTGGACCAATCACTCCAGAATCTTGGACCAATCACTCCAGAATCTTTCACCGGTAAAAGGTACTTCATTTCCTTTATCGATGATTTCTCACGAAAAACTTGGGTTTATTTTCTGCAAGAAAAATCCGAGGCATTCGAGGTTTTCAAAAAGTTCAAAGTGATGGTGGAGAAGGCAACTGGTAGACACATCAAAGCCGTACGGTCCGATAGAGGTGGCGAGTATACTTCAACGGCTTTCACGAAGTATTGTGAGGAGCAAGGCATAAGGAGATTTCTAACCGCACCATACTCTCCTCAACAAAACGGTGTGGCCGAGAGGAAGAATCGAACTATTCTTGACATGGTTCGATCAATGCTCAAGAGCAAGAAGATGCCAAGGAATTCAGGCGAAGGCGTGCAATGTGCCATCTATGTACAAAATCGATGTCCACATGCGAAGTTAGATGATCAAACACCACAAGAGGCGTGGAGCGGACAAAAGCCGACAGTTTCTCATCTCAAAGTGTTCGGTAGTGTGGCTTATGCACATGTACCGGATCAACGAAGAACGAAGCTCGAAGATAAAAGCAAAAGGTATATTTTTATTGGATATGATGAGAAGACAAAAGGGTACAAGCTACTAGACCCGATAAGCAAGAAGGTGGTGGTGAGTCGTGATGTGCGAGTAAACGAAGCAAGCGAGTGGGACTGGAAAAATTCAACGGAGGTTACCATCGAAGTTGGAGAATCATCAGTCACTGCACCAACAAGCATATCAACAAACTCTGAAACTACCGATGATGAAGATGAACCACGACAACCCAAAATGCGAAGTTTGCAAGATTTGTATGATTCGACAAATGAGGTACACCTTGTATGTCTTTTGGCTGATGCTGAAAATATTACTTTTGAAGAAGCGGTGCAAGATAAGAAGTGGCAGACTGCCATGGACGAGGAGATTAAGGCGATTGATCGCAACAACACATGGGAGCTAGCAGAATTGCCGAAAGGAAGTCAGCCTATTGGTGTGAAGTGGGTGTTCAAGAAAAAAATGAATGCTCAAGGCGAGATAGAACGGTACAAGGCGCGACTTGTTGCGAAGGGATACACGCAGAAGGAAGGAATTGACTATGGCGATGTGTTTGCTCGCTGCAAGAATGGAGACAATCGATTACTCATGTCACAAGCTGCTCAATTCAAATGGCCGATATTTCAGATGGATGTTAAAACGGCATTCTTGAATGGTGTGCTCAAAGAAGATGTCTACATCGAACAACCACCCGGGTACATGAAAGTCGGAGAAGAGAAGAAGGTGCTAAAATTGAAGAAGGCGCTTTACGGGTTGAAGCAAGCATCGGGCATGGAATACACGATCGATACATATTTCAAGGAGAACGGGTTCAAGCAATGTCCCTACGAGCATGCCCTTTACGCAGAAGAATGGAGGTAATGTGTTATTTGTTGCTCTTTATGTCGATGATCTAATTTTATGGGTAACAATGATGCGATGATAGAAGAGTTTAAGGGCACAATGACACGGAATTTGAGATGACCGATTGGGCTTGATGAAGTTTTTCTGGCTTGAGATCGACAAGTAGAGATGGGTATTTTTGTATCACAGGAGGTATATGCAAAAGAGATTTTAAAGAAGTACAAGATGACAAATTGCAACCCGGTATCAACACCAATGGAACCAGGTGCAAAACTCTCAAAGTTTGATGGAGGAGAACGTGTCGATGCGAATAGATATCGAAGTTTGGTAGGAAGCCTTCGCTATCTCACATGCACAAGGCCAGATCTTTCATTAAGTGTCGGCATTGTGAGTCGGTTCATGGAGGAGCCAGTTTATCCACATTGGAAGGCGTTGAAGCGAATACTACGGTACATTCAAGGAACGGTGTCACTCGGGTTGTTCTACTCGAAAGCAGAAGATTATAAGTTGGTTGGGTACTCCGACAGCGATTGGTGTGGAGACATAGATGATCGGAAAAGTACATCAGGATATGTATTCTTTATGGGAGACACTGCATTTACTTGGCTTTCAAAGAAGCAACCGATCGTGGGCGCCTCGACGTGTGAAGCGTAATATGTAGCAAAGTCTTGGTGTGTATGTCATGCGATATGGCTTAGAAATCTGTTGAGCAAGATGGAGCTAAAGCAACTAGGTGCAACCGTGATTCAAGTTGACAACAAATCAACAATTGAGTTGGCAAAGAACCCAGTGAACCATGAAAGAAGCAAACACATCGACGTTCGTTTTCACTTTATCCGAGATCATGTGAAGGAAGGAAGTGTGGAATTGGTGCATGTGGCAAGTCATGATCAAGTTGCGGATATCTTCACAAAGGCGCTACCGAAAGTTCTTCTCGACAAATGCAAGAAGATGATTGGCATGACGGATGGTAGAAGCATTTAAGTTTATGGGGGAGTTTTGTTGAATAAACATAAATGTAATTTTTTAGTGGATCTTAAATTTAGAAGTTAGTGGGAAAATAAAATGTGAAGAGTTTTTTGTAGTTGAAAGGCCAAAGGGTGATATAGGAGATAGTGGTCTTTTATGGCTTTTAATTGAGTTTAATTGTTGGTATAGTCATGTTAAGTGCCTATATAAAGGTCTTGTTGTTTTCATTTGAGGATAGAACAACAAAGAAAAATACAAAAGTTGTTATATTTTTCTCTCCACAATCTATTTTAGTTTTACATTATTGTCCATCAACCTGTAATTATAAGGGCATATATTGACTGATCAAGAAAGAAATCAATATTCTAAATGGGCAAGAATAAATATTAACCATCCTTTGGTGAATGCTAACTAGAAGCAACTCCAAATGGTCGAATGTACAAGCACATCAACGAACTGCATAAGAGAAGGTGCTGTTTATTTAACTGCTCCAGATCTATTTTCAGCCACTATCCATCTGTTTCCTTGTAGGAATGTTATGTTTTTTCACAGTAACAATCAGCTGGCTGTTTATCTCATTTCACTAGAGGAGCTAAGTCTAATGAAATATTGATATAATATATACAGACAGATTAACTAAACAAACATTTATGTTTTAAGTCGTATGACTGATCATGCAACAACATGTTCGCTCGCAATCACCTAACTTAATTCAGACTTGGAACTACACCTAATAAATAGAAAATTTTCTAGACTTTCTAGAAACATTAGTTCATAAGCTTAAAAGACAGGCAATGTTTGGACAAGTCAAAATTCAAGTCAAGTATTTAAAGCTGAGTAGCGATCTTCTGGGCGAAGCCAGGATAGATGCCTCTAGTATTAGCCATAAACGATAAGCAATAAATTGTTTCCTAGGGGTGTTTGGCTAAGTTTATTTTAGAAAGCTTATAAGCTCCAAGAGCTTGGAGCTTATAAGATATTTCAAGAGCTTATAAGACATAATATCTCAAGAGTTTATAGATTGTTAAAGTGTTTGGAGAATTGACCTTATAAGCTAGAGAAATAATCGTGAGTTAGAAAGATAAAATAATAGTTATATAGATAAAATTGACGATAGGTAAAGTTGGTAGTGTATATGTAGAAAATAACAAACTACAATAAGGTTATTTTGGTAAATTCATGGTTGCTTATAAGTTTATGAAAAAATAAATTGGGGTTGAGCAACTTATTTTTAGATGAGTTTATAAGTTGCTAGAACTTATTTTCACAGCTTATAAGCTGTCTATGAGCTTATTTTGCCAAACACTTTACAGCAACTTATAAACTGTTTTAAAGAGCTTATAAGCTCAGCCAAACACCCTCCTAGTAACAGGGAATTAACACAATACATGACCTTGCATTTCACATATTACATCGATGACTTGGCTACTAGATATTCAAGTTAGATAATCAACACTTAGGAAGCATCTACTATTTAGGATTGATAATATATATGATTGATTATTTTTATCCTCATCATTAAGATTTCTTTAATCTCATCCTTTAAATATGATATGATTTAAGCAAGTCAGCTCAAATTGTATAAATTATCAACACCATATTAGCAACATCTTCGTTGATTGTGCTGAGATGTTGATACTTTATAAATAGTTGGAGAAATTTGTTGAGTACAAAACCAACAAATATTTCTTCATCTTCTCGTCATTATAGCCATTAAAATATTCATCTCCAAGGAAATGAACTTTGAATGTATCGGTCATTCCTTTAACTACGTCCTCCACGAAGTCGAACGTCGGTATCTATTAATTTCTTCTTCTTTTTTTCAATTAATACGTAAATTTTAAAGGTGCACACGGTGGACTCGAACCCGAGACCTTTGGCCTCGGGCATTAACCACTCTACCGTTAGGCCAATGTTCACGGTATTGTTTAACAACACCTTGTAAACTTCCTTTCGAGAACCTTAACCATATTAAGAGGGTCAAGTTCCAGTGTTGCTGTTGCAACAACCATTATTGCTGCTCATTCATCTATGATATTCTCTCGATCATTGAAATTGACTTCATCAATGTCGAGCGTCAATCCGTAGGGATGGATAGGCTCCAAGGTGGTTTTTCCAGACAGGGGTTTCCTGCATTCTTTGTCTCCTTCTTCTTTCTCGGTTCGACTCGCTTGCTCGCCGCAAATTCGCATCGTCATTGGCCAGACTCATATTGCCCTCTTGATCCCATAAGATCAATAGGTGGTACTCCTTATGGTGGAATTGATGGTTCGTCCTTCAAAACCTGGTTCATCTTCAGATCCATCATATTGAGATTAGCGAATGATTCCGCTAACTCCTGCAACTCGTTCAATCCGACTCTCTCTAGATTATTCATCTTCTAAAAAGTTGAATTATTCTTTCGGTGCGAGCTTTATCCTCGCCCATGCCAACAAGTTTGAATTCGAGATTACCCAAGGATTTCTTGATCAATTTTGGGCCCGCTTCGTGTTCAAGGCCGTCGATCTTCTTCTGGATATTCCGCAGTGTGGTAAGAATCTCTTTCTGCTGTATGGATATCTTGCTTAGCTCTCGTGGAACGTTATATAGACAGTTGTCGTAGTATTGCATTGTCTTCTGGATCTCCCTTAATTCCGCCGAATTTGAGGAATCTAGTTAAATTTCTTTGTAACTAGGAGCGGATGTTGCTCCTTTGTTTCTATTCTCTATCAAATGTATGGTGGATCGTTACTTCTCTGGATAATTCTCAACGCCTCCTGGAGGTGTGCGTTGAGGAGCAATCTCTATTCTGTCATTCGCATATCTAAAAGATTCATACGAATAACTTGTATTGTCTGGTTGCCTCAAATATATGCTATCTTCGACGACCCTTTCATAACATCTAAGCAGATGGTTTAGACTTTCATGTTTAGCTTCCAATTCTTGGAAACTTATCTTGTATGCTTCGCATCTCGGACAAACGTTCGGATCCATTTTAACTTTGGAGTCTCCTCCGTTAGGATAATATATATCATGCTAAATATTAAATAATTCATCAATAAAATCTAGGCATTGGTGCCATTTTAGAAGCGTAGGATCAGCAGTCAAAAATCTCCAAATTATATACTTGTACGTGATATTGTTCAACATCCCAGACCCCTGACAAAGTTAGCTTTGACAAGAGAGCGAATCTTTCGTTTCTCAAATTCCTAACAAAGTCAACAATAACACGAGAAATGTTTCCAGCCGTATACCATTCATGAAAATTTAATTGCTTTCAGCAAAACACCACATAAATAAATTCATTCATATAGTTAAACTACTTCCTTGAAATAGCAACAATTGGACCGAAAATAGTTTAACCATGTTCAAAAGTCAAAATTGTTGAATTTTGATAGTAAATGAAATATAATAATATATTTTTAAATAGTAAATGGATATAGAGTATAGATGTTTTTTAGAAATTGATACAGAATAGATAAAAGAGGAAGATTGGGTATTCTTGGGCATTGCCCCAAATAAAAATGTGTTATTACTCGATATGAAGCAGCAGCAGATGATTTCATCGATGGCTTTCAACTTCATGATGAACTCATATAGCGTCAAAACAAACATCAATCTTTGAATCAAGACAATACATTTCGAATCAAACACGGCACTTGATATTCCACTTAAATCCATAGAAACACGCTGAAATGGACAAGCAAATCACACAAGCTTTACATGCATAATAAAATAAGTCCAACACAACACACCACAGCAAACATAGTTTGCATTTATTTAAGGAAATCTGCAGTAGAAACCATGGAAACTCCTGGTTTTCATTTAATGAAGCCTTAGTGGGTTCTGCTAGACAGGGACCATTGCCGGGTGGGAGCCTTTGATGGAGTCGTCAGCGTCTTCATGAGCGGGGTCGGTGGAAACCGGCTCCTCAGCCGGAGCCACTGCAACAACTTCACCGACACAGCAGCTGCTGATGGCTTCAAATATGAGCTCCTTCACTTCCTCAAGCCTCTCTTCGGAGAGGGAAACTTCGGCGAGGAGCCTCCACGCTTTCTCCTCAGATGCCCCCTCATAGTCCTCCTTCCTTTTCAGCACCATATGTCCGCTAATCTCCCACACGGCCGGATTAACCTGAGTATCGAGGAGCTCGGCACTCACTTCACCGAGAGCCTGCTTCTCAGCGTAGCACTGTTTTCATTCACATAGAGATCAGTTAGATGCAATCCTCATTGACAAAACCGAAAAAATCCATCTGCAAGAGATTGATGTATAAGAGAGTCCTAACCTGAGGGAAGAGGAAAACACGTTTTCCAGAGTCGGCTATGAGCACATTGTAGGGAATGTTGTTCTCTTGCAAGCAGATGCAGGCGTCTGACACAACATCGGATAGGTCTTTAGGCCATCCCCACCTTCGAAGACTAGTCCTCTGACGGGATAGTTCAGTATGTAGGAGATTCTGACTCCACCACGAGTGGTGGTTATCTTCTTCGAGGGAGCCCTTTCAATGGGGAAGGGCATTGCCAAGTAGTAGGCTTGGAAATGGAGGTGATTAATGGTCGCAAACGCGCCCAAGCTGTTGTACCCCAGACGGAAGTAGGGATTCCCCGCTTCCTCAGCCATGTAGAGAGCGAGCAAGAAGCTCTCACGGTCAATCCTCTGAGGCAAGCACTCGAATATTCGAGGGATTAGCAGCACATGTCCATATTCAATAGGGCTAACCTGTTATACCACACACTCAACTTAATGAGTACCTATAACTAAGCTTCATGTTCAAACTAAATACCACCTACACATAAAAACATACATACGTTGATGGCAACGACGCTTGGCGAATTATCAACATCAATGGGTGCATTTGGGAAGAAATGGACATCGTCATCCTCACTCGCCCCAAACTGAAAGAGCACCTCCTCTTGGCCGACCTTAGTGAAGTTGAACTTGCTCTCATCGAAGGGCTGCAGAACCTTATCGACACGAAACTCAGTCGGCCTCTTCTTGAGATGCCTGCCTTCATTCAGCTGACCAATAAACCCATAATTCCCAGGAATAACCTACAAACCATTATTATTCAACATACACTTGGTTAGGCAAACAAGATCGTCTATTTATGTATGACATCATAAATATACATTTGCTATATGTTGACCACATTGCCACAGAGGAATTCCAATACTTGGCTAACATAATTAATTCATGATTTCAAGGGCAGATGGCATATTCGGTGCGATATAAGAGTGTGAAGAACAAAAGACAAACCTTGGTTTCGCTAGCAGTGACATCATAACGAAAGAGTCCTCTCTGCATACGGTCCTCCCACTACCATCATCACCAAACACCAAAATTTCAGATAACCATCGCTTAAACATAAGTTCAATACAAAATAAAGTAATCCTTTTGTGTAAAATTTATAGAGAAAAAATTAGTTTTTACCTCCCCAAGAACAAGGGAGTCCAAGAACTCGACTTCAAGCTCGCCGTTGACGGAGTCAACTGGACTCTGATCAGATACAACTTTGCTCGCCTTCTTAAAAGCATACAACGGCAGCTTTGCCCCTAATCCGACAACGATCAAGGTAAATTCCACAATCAAGAAAAAACAACTTCAAAAATCAATATCAATAGCTGCAGAAATGAGCAATTTACCAGGAAGGCAGCAACTCCTGAGGCAGTTCCGGCCACAGCCACCCTCCTCCGCCTCTTCCCTTTGGTAGTTGGAAACAACGGTGGGGACTCTCTTAATTCTTAGCATCATCTTTTTCTAATTATCTTTGTTAAAACACTATCTTTTCTCGTTACCACAATAATACTCTTAGTGAAGGCGAAGGCAGATTGTCGATCGAAGAATAAAACAGAAGAATAAGAATAGAAGCAAGACAGCAAATTTAGTAGATAATAGATATAATCTAGTAGGTATAGAGGGTGAGGAGGTGGAGCTAGTAACCGCCGCCGGCGAGGAAGAGGAGGTCGGAGGGGCTACCGCCTTCGGAAGGCAAAGCGCCGCGTCCGCCGTGCGGCGAAGGGTTGCTCTCGGTCACACAACCCTTGCGTCGTAGTGCCCGGACATGTATGACGGGGCGGTTTCCTCTTAGTAAAGCCGTGATGTCGACAACTTGTTACCCTGGGTTTTACCCCTCTTCAACTCTAGACGACGAGAGAGCGCGAGTTTCTTACTTGAAATCCAGGGCTGCTGCTTCTGAATGCTGGGATTTTGCGAGAATAAGTCAGAGGTCGCGAATGGTGGATGTGGAGATGATATTTATGGAGCGAGAGAGTGATAAGAAAGACGTGGTTGCTATTAGGCCTAATAATTGGCGTGGTCTGGGTTTGATTCGGTATCTGGAATTCTGGATGCTATTTCAGGTTATGGTTATGATTATGGGTATGGTTAGGGCTATGGTTAAAATTAAATCACCGGCATGTAATGTGTTATTTTGTTTTACTTTTTGGAATAAGGAATTTGGTACTGAGATTATAGTCCCTCGCATTTATAGGAATTTGGTACTACAATATTTGTGGTTATTCATTTTTATTTAGTTAAATAGACTTAAAACTTAGTCGACTCGAACTTAATGAGCATTAGTTGAGAGTTTTTAAAGTAATTATCCCGATTTTAATAAATAATTAGTTAAGTTAATTTAAACTCGGAGGAGCTCGAAGTTATGTGATTAAGGGAAAAAAATACTCTTGTAATTTTGTATTTTAGTAACTTAGGGGTGTTTGGCTGTTTATTTAGAGAAGTTTATAGCTCCAAGAAATTATAAGATTTTTCAAGACTTATAAGTTATGAATGCCTCAAGTCTTATAAGTTGTTAAAGATTTGGATAATTGATCTTATAAGAAGAGAAATAATCGTGAGTTGAGAGAGAAAATCATAGTTAGAGATAAAATTAACGAGATGTGAATGTTGATACAGTGATATGTAGGAAACGACAAGATAATAAGGTTATTTTGTAAATTCATGGTTGCTTATAAGTTTGTGAAAAAAAATAAGTTAGGGTTAACCAACTTATTTTAGTGAAATTATTATGTTCGTGGAACTTATTTCACAAATTATGTTCGCTTAGGAGCTTATTTCACAAACATTTATGACAAATTATAAGTTCCTAAACAAATTTTATAAGTTGTTTTAAAGAAACATATGTTCAGCCAAACGCCTCTTAACCTCTATCATCCGAATAAACAATGCAATTTTCTCTTTCAATTCATGGCTTCACAACGCCATCTATCAAAATTCAAAATTTTCATTCCCCCATATATAAATGTATGCAGAGATAAACAGTGATTTTTAGTATGTATGTTGGTCTAGTAATAGAGTGGTTAATACCCAAAATTAAAGGTCTCGAATTAGAATCCACCATGATGTGGACTTTAAATTTATATATTAAATTGAACAAAAAAAAAACAGTGATTATTCATTGACGATTAGCACCAACCCATAGTCCATCATCGATAACGTGTATAAAATGTCGAGGGTCATGTTCGACATGCACACAAAATTTGAGATTTCAGCACTGTTCGACCACAACAATAAAATCAAAGGGTAAAGATTGAAATTGGATATAAAACATTACCAAATTCAATCAAGCCAAGAAAAAGATTGAGCCTTTTGAATGGAAATGGAGAGTGAATTTTATTTTTTCGAAATTTAGGTAGAAGAATGTAATGGTAGTAGACGTAACTGATGTATACAGTTGTAATATATATTTTGTAACAAAATATTAATTTTGAAAATTATTAAGTAAATTATTAAGTGAATGGTAAAAAACTGACTTAAAAAGGTAAAGTTGTCTTTTCGAATAAAACTAATTAACCAGTATTTATATATTATTAAGTTTTTGCTTTTTTTTTTCACTCTATCATTGACAATATATTATGTCTTATTTATTAAATAATCAGGATATCTGAATGTAGCTATTAGAAAATAGTAAATGGATTTCTTTTAATAAAATTAGAAATATATTATTATAAACTCAACATCAAGAAGGCTTATTAAATTTCATCAAACAATATTCAGTTAATTATATTATAAACTTTTTATCGGTATGGCGGGTCTATGAAGTTCCAATTAAACGCAGACACGTGATGGCTAAATTCCAACCCCATCTTGAAAATTCTTCACCAACTTTGTTGGCATGTTATATTTTATTTTATTTTCCAATGAAAGATGCATAAGCAATTGCCTTTAGGTCCGTCATAGTTGCTCAGATCAATTATACAATCATACAATTATTGCATCACTATTTTACTCGCCATACCTAATTCGACTAATTAAATGATGTTTTTATAGTGATTACACTAATCTTGGTACGTATCTTCGAATTAACTATTCATTACAGTATTCATTGCCATTAACTTGTATGATTAATTAATTGTATATGTGAGAGGGACTCTTTAATAGAAAATCAAAATAATTGTTAACCATCTCTCTAGTTGGATAATGAGATTCAACATTTGAATTGTTTTATTGCATATTCTTTATGGTTAGATTTCAATCCCATGCGATCCTTTTCTTTTGAAAAAATAAGAATAAAGTTTTGGGATATGCATGAGAGTAGAGTGTAAATTTTTGACATTGTTCTTTAATTAAAGGGTAAATATCAATTTAAACCCTAAACTATACATGTTTTATCAAAATATCTAACTTAAAATATCGATTTAATCCCAAACTATCATATTTATATCAAAACGCCCGTATTCGGGATAGTTTGGGGTTTAAATTGATACAAATACGATAGTTTGGGTTTAAATTGATATTTTTGATAAAACATATATAGTTTAGGGTTTAAATTGATATTTATCTTAATTAAAAGATATCTAAATATCAGTTGGGAAATTCTTGTTGCAACCCAATCTCTTTGTATAGATAAAAACGCATGTACTTCAATTTAACAAGTGGAATGAGTGAATTCAAATTTCAATTTAACTATTCCCTCTGTCCATTAAAAGTATGTCATAATTGTCTTATTAGGTGTTTACAAAGATTATGTCACTTTACTTTTGGGACACTCGATGCTTATAATTCAACCTTACGGCCACACACTATTTTACCAAAAAATCATCTCATGACTCACACTTAATTCTTATAATTCAACTTCAACCATTCATTTCTTATGTAGTGGGATCATTTCTCCACTCAAATAATATCAACTAATATATATTTTATTAAAACTCATACCGTCCACCAAGTGACACACTTTTGGTGGACGAAGGGAGTAACATTTTTTGCGATGTGATTTGCCATATAAGCGGCATGCAAGGTTTACTCTCCTATTACTGTCATGATAAAAATAAAATAAAAATTATACACACATGACATTTTATACACATTGATATTACTAGGTAGGTGATCTTTACTTCACGATAAAAATTCTTGTACGCGTCACAGCTCAAATTCATTGCAAATGGCTTAAATTTTATGAAGTCCAACTGACTCATATATCAAACAAACAACTCATACATAACTAGAGTAGTTATGGGAATATACATTTTTTAATCTTTTTCCATTAATAGATGAATCAATATATAGTTTGAATTCGGGTTAATCAATCGTCTTAGTTTTAGTATATATGATTGTTAAATTTGGATTAGATACTCGATCCATTGAGAGTTTTGTGAGTCTCAAACAGTTATAACACGAAGCGCATGACATAAAGTGTCATTTATCCATCAATAAAATCAGATTCGTCTAAACATAATGTTGTTTGATATTACGTCAATCAAGATTTCCTTGTGAGTGGCTTTTGTTCTAAAAAGTAAGATTAGGAGACGGACATGAGACGCCTTTTGTTTGTTCTAAAAAGTAAGATTAGATTGAGAGGGTGTTTGGCTGAGCTTATAAGCTCCCCAAAAATAACTTATAAGTTGTTTTTAAGTTTAAACCTGCTTATAAATTGCTTTGGGGAAATTATAAGCTCAGCCAAACACCCTCTGAATCACGTTAGATAATTTGGTTATCTGTAAACAATTGATCATAAGTCATAAACTCTTGCAATTTAATTTACGTTAGAAGAAACGTAAACAAAAATGATTGAAATAAATCTGCGTATGAGCTGCACCCTCTTCGTTGTAAATCAATCCCATTTCAAAATGCCAGATTAAAACAAGAGTTGGTATTTGATAGCCTATTAAGCATACACTCTGAAATGGAAATTGGGAGAGAGAGAAGCAATACCGGCAGCGGATAGGAAATTTCCAGGCAGCTTCGTACAATTACAGATTGGCCAATAGAATGATGCCACGTGTTTATGAGTTATCCAATTACACGAGTTTCTTTCCTGTGGGACAAGCTTACTAATTACCTAAATAATGAAGTATTGAAGAAGATTCCATTTCAAAAATTTCTACTGCAGATGAGTCAGGCCTTCCGTCTTAGTATCTTGATTTCTTTCCTTAAAACGAATGAAAATCTTAATCAGTAAATCTTTGTGGCCACATTGTGGCTGGCCACATACCCTTTTTCCACATATTCGAAAATATTAAATTATTAAATTTAAATTTAAGTTTAAAATTTTCATTCGATAGGCAAAATTGTAATTCCATAAGATAGTTTTAATGTAAAACTAATTTTTTAATAGATCAAAATTAAATAAATGAGTTTTTTATTTAATAAAGTTGATTGTGGCCGAATAGCATCACTCAATCTTAATTCCTACTTAATTTAACATTTTGAAATTTGAAGCCTTACGTAATCCTTGAGATCGTGCCACTCTTCAATCTTGCTGCTCCCTTGTCTCATTAAGGAGGCAAGTTTTGCATAAAAGTTATTTATTCATGCTGCGGGGCAATATATATAATTATGCAATATTATAATCAACAAATAAACCTATGACGTGTTTTGCTTGTTAAGTGACAATTGCTATATGATGTCAATACTTTAATAATAATAATAATAATAAGTAAGGTAAGAGTGTTTGGGCATGCATAGCTGTTATTCTCATAATTTTATGATGATGCTCATTATAAATTCATGACACGCACACGTATGTAATAATGGGGGAGGACAAACAATCCTTACTTTATTAACTATTAATAAAGTATTATTTTAATATATTGAAATCATTATAAATTGTATAAAAATGTAATTATAAAAGAAGCATAAATATTGTATCCATTAAACAATATTATCAATTGTATACGTACAAAAATGTATTATCTTATTTAAAAATTATGTATTACTATCCACTAATCTAAATCTATAGAGTAGATAGATTAATTTCTAATTAACATAATATGATTGGTTTTCATCGGAATCCAATCATATACAGTAGAAACTCCCATAAGAATATTCTATATAAAAATAATTTTATATAATAAAAAAAAATTCATGGTTCCAACTCGGGATAATTATATTTAGGAATAAACTCACATTGTAATAAGTCATTTTTGTGGTATTGTCTTAAGAATGTATGTCTCCACATAAAAAAGTTTATATTATTTTAACATATATATATATATATATATATATATATATATATATATATATGTATATAGGAGATGGATCGCGTAGGAATGGATAATTTGGTAGGAAATAGGAATGAATCAGCCTTTGATTTGCTATATCAATGGTTGGGATTTAATTTTCGTGTAAGCTACAGCTTTTGTGTTTTGTGCTACACGGATTATTGTGCAACACTATAACTCTTTTGTGCTACTCAGAATGAAAGATGTCTAAACTAATATATTTAGATATGTGCTACGAATGGATGAAATATGTGCTAAACTTTCATGCTAATACATTAATTCGATTGTGCTACACAATATGAAAGATATGCTACTATTCCTACTTTCGATACATTAAGGAGCTTTCTCACCATAACCAACCCCTATGTATATATATATAATGTACGTTACATTAAGTTTATTATATCCTAAAGTACTTATTTATGTTATTTATGGCAACAACTTAATTTTATGGTTTGCCACTACATCTTAATTCAACTTGCGTGTCATAGTAACTCGTCCTCATAAGCACCTTCTTGTTGACGCCAAAATGATTATACCTTATAAAGCATGCTTAAAGGACTTAATCAGTACATAAATGTATTTTTTTATTTTTATTTTTCTGGTCATTAAATACAGAAATTTTAAAGGTCGTGTCACGGTAGACTCGAACCCGAGACCTTTGAACTCATGCATTAACCACTCTACCACTAGACCAACACACGCACACTACACACATGTATTTTATGTAGTATCAAAGTGCAATCCATATATTTGTTTTATTCAAATCTGTTAAATAAATTTTTATACTATCATATATTATATTAATTTTTTTCTTATAAATTTAATTTTCTTTATAAAACTCTACTTATGAATAATTTTTCTACAGTAATATTTTTCATAGTAGTGAATTTGAAACGTCGGATGCAATGGATTTCACGCGTTGCAATGTTTATTGAAAAGTATAAGAGGTGGTCTCCTGTGCGCGCCCGCGCACAGTGAGACCCACCTTAATTAGTTAATTTAGTAATTAATCTTAATCAATTAGTTTTAATTAATTAATTAAATTGATTTTAATTAAAATTAATTAATTTAATAAACTTTAATTATAAATTAATAAATAATAATTTTGAATTAATATATCTTAATTTTGAATAATAAATCCTAATTATGAATTAATAAACCCTAATTATGAATTAATAAATCCTATTTGGAATTAATAAACCCTAATTTTGAATAATAAACCCTAATCATGAATTAATAAACCCTAATTAAAATAATAAATCATAATTTTGAATAATAAACCCTAATTGTGAATTAATAAACCCTAACTTTGAATTAATAAACTCTATGTGTGAATTAATAAACCCTAATTATGAATTAATAAACCTCAATTATGAATTAATAAACCATAATTATGAATTAATAAATTCTAATTTTGAATAATTAATAAACCCTAATTTTAAATTAATAAACCCTAATTAGAATTAATAAACTCTAATTTTAAATTAATAAACCCTAATTGAAAATAATAAACCCTAATTTTGAATAATAAACCTTAATTATGAATTAATAAACCCTAACTTTAAATTAATAAATCTTAATTATGAATTAATAAATAAAATATAAAATAATAAAATAACACAATAATTAATATTTAAAATCATAAAACTCACACAGACGCTGAGATGTACAAGCACACAAGTTTTTGTGAAAGTATAATTCAAAACCAAAAGTATGGGGAGCCAGATCGATTAGCAATGAGCGCAGGCAAGTTTGTGTGGATTGAATTGGGGCAAAGGAAACATAATATATTTGTATATCACCATCTCACCTAAAAATCTAAGATACCTGCCACAGATAGTGTATAGTAGAAAAATACAATAATTAATAAAATTAATCAACCATTAAATAATCGTGATAATATCATAATCATCTCACAAGAAAATAAGTAGATGCCAGAAAATTAGGATGAGATAGAAAACTGAAGAAATGGTGGTCCAAGCAGAATCCAAGCCGTACGACAATTACTGTCACGTGAGGTAGGGATCATGAACGTGCTCCTGCTATTGCTATCTCCATCTTTGTTAGATTAACCCATGCCATCTCCTTTGGATATCATCATATTGTAGACAATTTAAAATTGTTAGAATAAGATTGCGTCATGTGTAAATTTTAAATTAAATAATTAATTATATTTCTATTTTATTAGTGGAATTTATTCCAAAATAAATATATATGTGATTAATGTCTAATTTTATCGACAACAAGAGAATGATACGTAGAACGACATCTATAGGAATAATAACTCAATTGTGCCAAATGAGCCATAAAAGGCCCATAAGCTCAAGCCCATAAACTTAAGCCCAAGCTCAGCCCATAAGCTCAAGCCCCATGCTCAAGCTCAAACCCATAAGCTCAAGCCCACAAGCTCAAACCCATGCTCAAGCCCATAAGCTCAAGCCCACAAGCTCAAGCTCAAGCCCATAAGCTCAAGCCCACAAGCTCAAACCCACAAGCTCAAGCCCAAGCTCAAGCCCACAACTCAAGCCCATAAGCTCAAGCCCATAAGCCCACTAACCTAAATCTATAAATAGGGGTGAAGGCTCTCATAATGAAGGTGAAGTGAAGTGAAGTGAAGAAATCAAAGATTTGAAGAGCTCAAGACACTGAAGAATCCTCTCACAAGATTCTCCGACATTCAAAGTCTCTTCAAGATTCAAGGCCTTCTTCGCAAATCATTGCGCTCATCCTCCAAAGCATTCCAAAGTCAAGATCTTCGCGTTCTTCAACATTTCAATCAAGTCCGACGCTCGATCCGAAACAAGATCAAGTCCTTCGATCAACATCGCAGTTCAACCTTCAAGTTCAGGAGATCGAGGAATCACATCCTCCAAACAACTTGAAGAAAATTCAAGATCGCTCAAGAAATCCATATGTAATAAGTAGAATCGATGATAACTGAAGATCGAATCCACTCAAATTCATCAAATCTAAATTCAAATTGATTTTGTATATAATTTTGTATTTATAAAATTTAAATACAAAAATTTGTGTTACACATATCAAAACCTGCACTGCATGGGGACTTGGCAAATTGTTACTTCCCAATTCATTTTCTCAGGCCCGCCAATCGTTTACATTTTAGATAAATTCGGTCCCACATTAAATAGTCACCGAATCATAAATCATTGTGCCTATTCAGGATCAATTATCTTTAGAAATAAATTTTATATTGGAATAAGTCATATTTTTTTGTGATTTTTTTTCAAGATTTATGCCTCTATATAATTCCACTTGGGTAAATAGCGTTTTATGTCCCATCGTTTGAGTTTTTTTTCAGAAATGTCCCACCGTAAAGGTATTTACAAAACAAGATCCATCATATTCGAAAAATAACACGATATGACCCCGAAAATTTTTCCGGTGCTTGAATTTTGACGTAGCTCTGAGTCGCCGAGTTGGCATGCACGTGGAAAAAACGAAATAACATAAAACACGTTAAAATAAAACGAAACGGCGTAAACCATAACTCAATTTCGCCTCATGGCGTGATATCGCTACGCTACCATGGAAGATTTTAAATGGAGCCTCCGCCCGAGATTTTGTGCCGCCTAGGTTTCGTAATCATCCGCCGCGAGGCTAGGGCGGAGCCGCCGTGGCGTGACCTCCTCCGGCGGCCGTGGCGAGAAGCAAGAGTCGGCTGACGACGAGTTCGAGAGGTTGTCGTTGTTCGAGAGAGGCTACGAGGCATTACCCCGCCGCGATTGGTGGTCTGAGAAACTGATGTGATCTCATATCGCAGAAATCCTCTTAAGAAATCGATTTTCGCTTCTCCCATGAGAATCGATCGCTCATCCAATTCGAATTCAAAATACCGATGTCCGAGAAGTCGATGTATACCGTCGAAACCCCTTCAAATCTACATTTTCGCTTCTCCCAAGAAAGCTCGGTTTTCTTCCAATTCGTATTTAAAAAGATCATATCCACCGGAGAAGATTATGTATACCGTAGAAATCTCTAAGAAATCAGATTTGTTGCTTTCTCCAATGAGGCCGAGCTTCTTCGATTCGTAAGAGGGCAAAATCAAAGGCACCACGGAGAATCGATGTATACCATAGAAATCCTTTCAAGAAATCCTTCTTCTTCCAATTTCAAGAGAAGAGATCGATAAGACAATGTAAAGTGATGCAAACCATATATTTCCTTTCAAAAATTCGGATTGCTTTTCTCCAAAGAAGTCGATACATACCCTAAAACCCTTTCTTTAAGAAATGCATTTGCTTCTCCAAAGAAGGCACTTTCTCCCGCCTCGTAAGATAAGGGCAAACCGAGAAAACTCCATGGTAGCTTGGTAGTCAAGTCGATTCATCATCAAACCCCAAACACCTCTTCAAGAAATCTGCATTTGCTTATCAAACGAAGCAGCCATCGGCCGTAAGATAAGAGCAAACTCAAGAAAAATCAAAGGTTGGAGAAGTCGATCATCATGCATCCCCAAAAGAAATCAGATTTGCTTCTCCGTCAAGAATCAGCAGCCCGCCTCCAATGCGTAAGAGAGCAAAGTAGTAAAAATCTAAGGCAGCAGGTTTACGCAAACCCTAAGAAGAAATCGATTGCTTCTTCCTCCCCTTAATTCAAAGAAAGAAAAATCCAAGGTCAGAATTTGAGGCGTGAGATCAAAATTGGATCCAAAAGGGAAAGAAGAGGAAGAAAACCCTAAGAATGAGACCGATCGAATGATGATGAAGACGGCAATGAAGAAATCAAGGTGTGGAATTTGAGGTCATGGATCATCAAGAGCAAGCCGCATAAGGCAACATCGCTCGTTTCATTTTAACGTGTTTTATGTTATTTTCGTTTTTTCCACGCATGCCAACTTAGCGCCCGAGCTACACGTAAAATGCAGCATCGAAAAATTTTCGGTCATATCGTGTTATTTTTGAATATGATGGGTACTGCTTTGTAAATACATTTACAGTGGGACATTTCGAAAAAACGTCAAACGATGGGACATAAAACGCTATTTACCCATTCCACTTTTTATCTAAAAAGGTAATTCCGCTTTTGCCCCTTATTGATTTGACTAGATGTTTAACCAGAAGGTGAGACACTAATATCTGATGATGGGTGGTGCACTTGTATTAACTAAGCCTTGATTCTGGCTGACGTCGCCCGAGACGTTAGCGTTTCGATGTGCGAGAAAGACGAGGATTGCGAGCTTGCCGTCTGATGTGCGAGAAAGACGAGTATTATCATATGAGAGGTGAATGTAATATTTTATAGAATTCCTCTTGTATTAAAGTATAACAAGAATTTATTACTGCATGCTAGCTGTGTAAAAGCAAAAGGAGGATGTGGAGGAGGAGAAATAAGCATATAAGATGTTTTTCATTTAATAATTTGAGAAATTCTAACGTTGTTTGGATGATTGATCTCAATTGCAACAAGCGTTTATTTATCAATATCTGAATTTATGATTTTTTTCTTCATTTCTGGAGGATGCGTACTATGCACGTGAAAGTTATAAGTTCAAATAATATATACGTTAAATATCACTTTAAACGTCAAATTATACTCATTTTATCAAAATATTCTAAACTCTAAAAATATCATTTTAAACCTCAAACTATTAATATTTTATAAAAAATATCTTAAATTTTGATAAGTATCGCTTTAAACCTCAAACTATTAATATTTTATCAAAAATATCTTACATCCATTTTTAGCTCCCAAAATTGGACGACAAATATTTTCTTCTCATTCGATGAGCCACATCAGAATTTTGAAAGCAGAAAATAGACATGAGATATATCTGATGAGCCACATCAAAAGATATCCATTATCCAATTTCGGGAGTTGAAAAATGAATGTAGGATATTTTTGATAAAAAAAAATTAATAGTTTGAGGTTTAAATGACATGAGATATATCCAATGAGCCATATCAGAAGATATCCCTTATCCAATTTCGGGAGTTGAAAAATGAATGTAGGATATTTTTGATAAAAAAGATTTAATAATTTAAGTTTTAAAGTGATATTTCTCATAGTTTAGAATATTTTTGATAAAATTTTAATAGTTTTGAGTTTAAAATGATATTTTTAAAGTTCATGATATTTTTGATAAAATAAGTATAGTTTATATTAAAAAGATAATATGTATCATATTTTTAATTGATGAATTTTATTTGATATCAAATATATAAGATTTATATATATTAAATTACATATTCTAATTTTTAAAAATTAGAATATGTGAGGATATTATACATTTGATTAAATTTGTAAGAAGACGCACTTTTATAATGAGTTAGTTACAAATTAAATCACCACTCTCAAATCGGGCGGAGAAATTGTTCTATGCTATATTGACTAGCATAAGTGATGTGAGAGACAACAGATGTTTTGTGCAGCTAAATTTCGAAAATTTGGGTTAAATTTGTTACCCTTTAAATTTTCAGGCATCAAACAAAAAAAAAAAAAGAAGCTCAGAAGCAGTTTGCAAATTAGTCCAGAATTGGGACAAAGCAGGTAACCCAATACCCACATGACAGCAATATATCTCTTCACAGCTAATGATGACTGCACCAGCCGGGAATCGAACCCGGGTCTGTACCGTGGCAGGGTACTATTCTACCACTAGACCACTGGTGCTTCATGTCCTAATATTGTGCAGCAAAGCCTAACTCCACTGTAAATTTCCAAAATTTAACGCAATTGAAACTGCCCTATAATTTTTATGCTTTAATATGTACTGAAGACAGTGACGAAGCCAGGATTATTTTTCTGGGGGCCCAATTATTTATAATTTTAAAAGGTAGTAAAATAAAATTATAAAATAATAATTATTTAATAATATAATGAGTTTATTATAATCCTTTTAGAAATTTGATTGGTAATATTAATTCACATATAAAACTTTATTGTTCGCACATATCTTTTATTTTATTAATATAAAATAAATTATAGAAAAAGAAACGAAATAGCATTTTATCAACATAAAACAAATTATAGGAAAAAATAAAGGAAAGAAAAAGAAAGAAAAAGGAAATAAAAAGAAAATATGTAACTAAAAGGAATCGAACCAAGATCTCTTAAATGAGAGATAAAAATCATAACCCATTAGACTACAATAGATTTAGTTATTAAATGTTAAATATTTAGAGAGAGCACACATGTTTAGCTAAGAATTAATTCATATAGTGTAATTATTTGCATACATATTTTATTTTATCAATATAAAACAAATTATATAAGAAAGAAAAAAGGAAAAAAGATTCCAAAATAAAGAGAAGAAATAGAATAGAGAGAGGAGAAACACAAACCAAAAAAGGAAAGAAATGTAGGAAAAAAGGAAAGAAAGAAATAGATGAAAAAAAGAAACCGTAAATGTAAGAGAAAAAGAAGGAAAGAGAGAGAGAGAAAAACAAGGAAAGAAAAAAAAAAAAGAGGAAAAAAAAGAAAGAACGAGAGGAAAGAAAGTGACGAGAAACAGAAAAGAAAAAAAGAAGGAAAAAGAGAGAAAAAAACAAGGAAAGAAGAAAAAAAAAAAGAGACGTTGCTGAGGGTCGAACTCGATTCTCCAAGATTTCAAAGAGAATCTTAACCAACAGGCTAGGACAAACACTTTTAATATTATATTACATATCAAATATATAGCTATTTTTCAAAAAAAATTGGGGGCCCATGGGCCCCCCAGACCCCTACCTATGTGGCTCCGCCCCTAACTGAAGAGGTTATATATAGTTTAAGCATATAATGTTGTGTTTACGGGTAATTTTATAAGCATATTAAAGATCGTTCTCTGTCTATCTTAATTTGTAGTTTTGCACTCGAAGTATTTAACTAGGTGACATGTAATTTTACTTAGCTTGAGTTAAAGTTAATAATATATTACAAACTCGACAATTTGACGCCGAAAAACTGATTCAATTCAAGATTTGAAAATGAGTTACACTCTTATTATGTCAATAGTTAAAATACAGTGTAGGACTGAAAACAAAATAATAAATCACCCGTAAACACTACATTATATGCTCAAACTATATATAACCTCTTCAGTACATATTAAAGCTTAAAAATTATATGGCAGTTTCAATTGCGTTGAATTTTGGAAATTTAAAGTGAAGTTATACTTTTCTGCACAATATTAGGACATGAAGCACCAGTGGTCTAGTGGTAGAATAGTACCCTGCCACGGTACAGACCCGGGTTCGATTCCCGGCTGGTGCAGTCATCATTAGCTGTGAAGATATATTGCTGTCATGTGGGTATTGGGTTACCTGCTTTGTCCCAATTCTGGACTAATTTGCAAACTGCATCTGAGCTTCTTTTTTTGTTTGATGCCTGATCAATTTGGTTTAGCTTTACCATTTGTTTCAAAAATTCATTTTATGCCCCTTTTTTAAAAATATTTTGTAAAAGTATCCCGTCATATAAATAATTACAACATCTCATGCTAACTACTAAGCAAGTCGGAAATCTACATGGAAAAAAAAAGCTAAGATGCAAATATATTACAACATGTAACTTATAATTTTTTAGATCACATTAACTATGAATTGATTTGCAAGTGCATACGAGCTCCATTCAATAGTATTTATAATTTTTTCTATCTCATTTTTCTATTCAATGGAATATAATTTTTTCTTTATATATAATGGATTATATTGTTTAGGGTAAAGTTGTATATTATTAGTTTGTTGCGGACTTCGAATGGAGGGCAAGGTCTGCACCTGGAAATAAAGTTTGTGGTTGTAACTTGTAAGTGATCTACTGTAAACTAAATTAGGATAAAGATTATATTACCTTCTTTTTCTCCTTTTAAAATTCAAATGAAATATAATAATTTTTGTTAGTGGGTGGACCACTGTATAAAATTGTTTAATAGTGATATGATTTTGGTGATATTAAAAGAGATGTCATAAAATAAATTCCATCTAAATAAAAATATGTGAGTAAATTTTGTTATATCTTTAGATTTAAGTTACATTCCATTCACTAGTACTTATGCATGCAAAAACCAAAGACAAAGAGTCTTGAACTGGAAATTTTGGTATCCTGAAAGGTGAGCACTGCTATGTGTGGCCGAAACAAAATTTGTTATCTGTGTTATAGAGCAAGAAATCCAAGGCCCAATCAATCAGAATAAAGAAAAGGCCTTTAATTTTTTTTTATTCTTTTGTGTGTGTGTTCTGAAGCAAGCAGTCACTTCTAGCTACTGCTCAAGCCCACATATGTCTTACACAGCCCTCTAACTTACCCTTCTTAGTTGAGAGACCATACTAATTATAACTAGATTATCATTTGTAAAATGTTGATTTTATAATTAATTGAAACTTAATGTACGCGGGGATAAGCATGAATAAATTAAACTGTATCATTAATTGAAACTTATAGTATTCACATATTTGACAATCAGCAAACTGGATTAAAAAAAGTTTAAAACAGGTAATCATACAAAAAGTTGTATCTGTGTCCGCTTATTAATTGTAACATGTATTCTCCTAACGTTCATATATATGCATTCGTTTATACAATGCATTACCAAATGAGACCTCTCTGCAAATGTACCTTGAATTTATTGTCAGACACCAAAATAAAGTCTACTATTTAATTATTTGCTCTTCTTTTATTTTCATGACAATAAAGTAGAAATTTATGTATAATTTATATCATTTCTTCTTGTAGGTTGCCTCTCTCATGTAATCTTTTATCTTCTTGTGTGCAGAATAAATCCTCTATGTGCAGTGGTGGAGCAACTAAGGAAGAAAGGAGGGCTTAAGCCCCCACCAATCTTTTTCATTTTTAATTTGTTCTTCTTTTTAGTTTTTAATATAAAATTCAGGTGTTTTGTGCAAATTATTATGCAAAAGCACCCATCACCATACCGAATCCTAGAAAAACTGCCATATCGAAATCTTGAATACGAAATTTAAAAAATCCAGCTTCCACTGATTAGTTCTTCTGCCCACGCCCCTACTGGGGGCTTAAGCCCCCTACCAATCATTTTTCATTTTTGATTTGTTTTTCATTTTATTTTATAAAATTTTAGGTGTCTTGTGCAAATTATTATGCAAAAGCCCCCCATCACCACACTGAATCCTAAAAGATCTAGCTTATATAAATCTTGAACACGAAATTAAAAAATTCAGCTTCCATCGATAATTTTTTCTGCCTACACCCCCTTCCTGGATGATAGTGGAAAGTACTGGCCTATATACGTGTATTTGTATAAAACTCTAGCCCTCTCAAGATCTGAAATCTACTTCATATGATTGCAGAAGGAAATACATATAGCTTTTGACTTATTTCTATGCTTGTTCAAAGCTTTTCTTCCTTTTCTGGCTTGTGCTTACAAGTAAGTAGTTATGAGTGGAAAATGATTAGCCCCAGACTCCCAGTTACAATATGATACAATGCATTTATTCGAAAATGGGCAAACTCTCAATGAAATCGTGCATACATAATTACGATGGTGGCAAATTATAGGAAGAGTAAGTATTTTTCGAAGTTTGTGAGTAGTAGTTGAGTAGTCAGAATGAGGCATTCTGATCGCAGAATCGAGTCATTCGACCTGTCATGAATTCTACTCTTTAATTATAAATGTGAGCCATGTCTAGAGATCCTCTCCTCTTTAAGTAAATGCACAATCAATACTGAGCCCATCATTTGATGCACAACCCATGTGTGTTTGTCCAAACACTCACTTCATTTCTGAAATCTTCAATTTTTTTGGTTATGCTTTGTCGGTGGGAGGATCGGTGGTTAGGACCTGTAGTTGGCCAGAACAAGTATGTTAAATAGTGATGATAAATGCAAAGCCAGAGTTGGGATAATATTGAAAAACATGAGAAATATTAAGGGCCTGTCTACTTTTAATTGCCGGTCTCCTCGTAAAACCCCATTCGTCGGTGATGCGTGAGCTCGCACTCCGGATAATGACGTCAAAATTCAAAACAAAAACAACAATTAATGTAGTGCACATAACATGAGATTCCGGTAATCCGTGCGCACATGTGTCAGCTACAGTAGTTTAATACGATCCTTTGTATTTTGTCGTCAAATTACACGTATCAATGAAATTGAGAATTTTACCTAATAAATGCATACATAAACTAATTACTAAATTATAAAAAGTATTAAAGATGAATAAAATGAGAAAAATATCATTAATTTACTTTTAAATTCTGAACTATGATACTTATTAAAAAAACGAGAAGAAAGTGTGAAAATATGACACTTATAAAAAAATTGAGGGATTATATTCTTATGGTACACATGGCACCTTTAAAACATTAAACAAGGAACTAGTAAAATGACGACACAAAGACTTGGTAATCTAATTCGTCACGCGTGAAACATCTTCGAGAATAACTTGCACAAAAACATATTGAACGATAGTCTTTGTGAAATATCTTCGAAAAAACGATACAAAAAGTTGGTAACCAAGTTCGGGCATTTTCAAGAAACATATTGGATGACAATCTTGTAATCTCGGAGAACAAATCCACTACTATTTCAGTTACGTAGTTGACAATCTTAAAAAATGCACAACTTGCATTAACACAACGTAAAGCTACTAGAAAAATATAACTATATCTTGACTTTAAAGACTCGTATGGAGATACAATTAGCCTCATGGCTGCACTGTATGAAAAAAAATCCCTATACAAACTTTGGTGACTCTTTGAATTTATACCGAAGAAACCAATGTTGCGATCGCAGTTGTATGATCAAACTCTGCAATTGCTTGCAGTTTGGCGAAGACTCCAACGAGAGGGGCAGTGTTGTATGTGCAAGCCTCAGTTTGCACGAAGTTCCCCCTTGTATCAGCGAACTCGTCGTTGCTGTTGGGCCCTCCGACGACGGCCCCGACTAGCACGTTGGGGTTGGGGTCCCGGCGGCCGTACCAGTGATCATACCCTTGGGTGCAGCCCACGAAGGTCTTGCTGTCCTTATACGAAGGCATTGATGCGCATCTGTGGTGCACCCTCTTGGGGTAGTCCCGCCCGTACCCAACCAGGTAGCTGAGCCCCATGGGATTGGATCCCAGGATGTAGGCCACCTGCGATTTCACCAGTGAGAGGATCTCGTCGGGCCCCACCGCCGGATTCGCGGGGCATTGGAGGGTTTGATTGGTGGAGCGGAGGTGGTCGGAGTAGACGGTGAGTAGGAAGACTGCGGTGGAGACGTACTGCATGTTGTTCCATTGGCGGGTGTAGAGGAGCCCCCCTGGGGTGCGCTGTACGTTAGTGTTGTTGTTGTTCATGTTCAGACAGCCGCATATGTAGTGTGATGCTTTGGAGGTGTATTCTTGGAGGATCTGCTTCTCTTCTTGGCTTTTGCCCTCCCTCGGCAACTGCAACAATATATACAAACTTAATTGTTACTGGTTGTTATGATGCCATGTGTACGTGCAGCGGCGGAGCCAAGCCCCAGGATAAGTAGGGGGCGAAATTTGGATATTTTTGTAATTGAGTCGGGAGTTTGGGAGGTGGAGCGAGAGCTTTTCGGACATCCGAAGACAAAATCAACAATAAGAGAGTAATGGGTTTCGAAAGCCCTCCATTAATTTTGAATTTTAACTGTCATATGAATGTAAAAATCTCAACTCCAGATACATGCTACAAAATAGAAAGGTCTAATTTGATATAAATTATAAAGCCGGGTCTTAATTGCAACAATTCAAAGTCTGTGTGATTTTGAAACAATAATCCAAAATTTGTAAAGTTAAGTCGCAACTTTTTTTTTCCTCCTTACAATAAATAACTAAAGAGAATCTCTAGTTTTACTGGGTTCCATTATACAGACAAAGCTTAGTGACCGATCACGCCATCAAGAAAAGACCTTCAATTCATGGATGATTTAAGGTTCCACTAAACTAGTTAAATTGAAATCAAGAAATGTTTCATTTGTGCATTTGCGCCTTTTAAGATGGTGGGATTAAAAAAGGGAAAGACAAGCTTGGTTTAGATGTTCCTGAGTTATAGAAAAATAATAGGCTAAAGATTCAAAATTTCAAACTTATTATTGAGTGTGGAGGGGCACCCTTTCTTTTGTCCCATTAACGTCATGTACTAAATCACGACCGACACAATCCAATAGACACAAAAAGATATTCAAATCTGGGAGAGAGTGAGTGAAATTACCATAGAGGCGATGAGTTGGAGACCAGCAAACTTAACATCCCAGCTGAATTCAGTAATGGGCCAAGTGATCCCACCAAAAGAAATGGCATTTTGAATGGTATAATTGAAGAAGCGTGGATTGTCGGTGGCTTTGTATAGCCACATAGCTGCCCACAGCAACTCATCCACATATCCGCTCACCGACGTATAGTAACCCTTCGCCCCTCCAATGCTGCTGTCGTATTTACCTCTATACTTGTCCCCAAACTCAAACAGCTGCAATTAAATATATTCTCTTTTAATCATACTATGCTTTAAACTGTCAATTTTGTCCTAAACTGAACATCATCATAGCTAATTAAAAAGCACGCCCTACTTTCTGACCGGTGGTGGTGGTTGTTGTAAATTTGTAATTACAATTTCGTTTCATTAAATTAATTTATATTCTGTTAATTGTACTTACTTATCCCTTTTATTTAAAGAAAAACTTTAGACGCAGGTGAGTTTATTAGTTATAACTGTTGTGCAAGTGACATTTAACAAATCACGATCTCCTATTAATTGTAGAGAAAAAGTTGGACAACCTACGTATTTTAAGAAAGCAAACTGCTTTGCAACTACTTGTGTTTTAGGTCATTCTCGTACAAATTCATCCACGTCATTCTGTTAATTGTGTTTTTTAAACTATATTCGTTAGAGATTAACAACGTTAACCCAATAAAAGAAAATGAAATGGAAAACCTAACCTAACAACCTCATTAACTAACTTACCTGTTGTGCATGCTCCAACAGAAGGTGGGAGTAGTGTGGGTTTGTTCTCCTAAACACAATTGAGGCGGCTGCCATTGCCGCCGCCGTCTCCGCCGCTACCTCCGTGCCGGGGTTCTCCTCGTCTAGCTTGTAGGCGCGGCGGGACGTCGTCATGTCCTCCGGCCGCTGCCAGCACAGGTGGTCGGTGTCGCCGTCGCCCACCTGACCGACACGATTAATTATATTATCAATTTGTCGTAATCAAATCAATATCCGCCCATAACACCACACAAAAGCATGAGATAATTGCGTACTTTGCTTTAACACGAGACATTTTCTGTTGACCGAAACCGACACTAGTTATTAGACTCGCTGTGACTGACTAGAAAACAAGATTTGAAATTCCCAACCTCACGCAGAAATTAAGGGGCGTCTGTCACTGCTAATGAATTCAAATTTGGAAGATCCCAAGCACTTCCATTCTCCGGCGTGATTGGGGGATTAAAGCCCACTACTTTTTCTAATTTTCGTAAAAAACCGTGCATATTTATTTATTTGTTGGATAATATTTAAAATAATTCAACACATACAAAAAGGTTATCACCTGAGCCCACAAAACATGAGGATGAGTGTGTGCTTTAATGAAATAATCAGTCCCCCATTTGATGGCTTCAAGGGCGTGGCGGAGCTCGCCGGCGGCGGCGATCTCTTCCCGGAATTGGATGACGCCCCACGACAGCATTGTGACGGTGAAAGCCATCGGAAGCCCGAATTTGACATTGTCGCCGGCGTCGTAGTAGCCTCCCACCAAGTCCACCTATTAATTAGACCACATTATTAATGTCTTTATCATGCATCACACAAAAGCGCACACACCAAAAAAAAAAAGAACCGGACCCCTTGCTCGAGGCCGTCGGTGAGGCCGGAGTGGTGGCGCCACGTCACTCTCTGGTTGTAGGGGAGGCGGCCGGAGCGCTGCGCCTCGAAGTAGAGGAGACTCTTGGCGAGGGCATCGCCGTAGTCGAAGAATTGATCGGAGAGGGAAAGCGTGGGGAAGAGGAAAAGAATATGGAGCAATAAGTTGGGGTGTGCAAAAGGCTTGCTGCACCTCATTGTCGAATTGAATGGCTAAATCTGTGAGGAAGCTCTTGTGTAGAGCTCCTCCTGCCTATCCCTTTCTTTCCTTTTTATTTATTTATAGCGTGATAGCCTCCCCTTTTATAGCATGCGAGGCACGTGACGGTCGCAAATCTTGCATGAGATTATTGTTCTCAAAATATACAACTTTTGATTATTTTTATTTTGCATATGAATTTTAAAAATAGTTTTTAAACACACAAATTTTATTCTTTTTATTTCTCACAAATTTCAAAAATTGATATCCCTCCGTCCACCAAAATCGTTCATCGATTTTGGTGGCACGGTTTTAAGAACCAGAATGAGTGTAAAATAAATGTGTATAAAATGTGTGTCATTGGGATAATTGAATATATTAATGGATGGCGAATATATACAAGTACACACTTTGTAAAAGTGTGTATGAGACATAACCATTTTGAAAAATTGATACATCAGATACCCATTTGCTTTTTTAATATATATCTACGTAGTTCGTTAGTTTCGATGTCAATTGTGACATCGACAAAACAAGAAATCAAGAAATGATTGCGAAATGAATGGTACAACTCGAAACATATTAATTCCATCCATTCATTTATGTTTGACCGAAAATTAATTAAACTCCTAAACATATTTAACTCCTAAACATATTAACTTAGTATTAAACTCCTAAACATATTAAATTAGTATTATGTTGATATATTAAATTTCCGAAACATATTAATTCTTTAATAATTAATTAAATTTCCGAAAACATATAATTAAATTTCCTAAACATATTAATTCTTTAAATTTCCTAAACATATTATGTTAATTAAACTCCGAAACATATTAATTCCATCCATTCATATTAAATTAGTATTATGTTGATATATTAATATGACCGGAGAGAAGGCTTCACGACCGGAAAGTTGGTTTATTCAACCGAGACAACAAATTAATTCAAGAAGAGAAGGCTTCACCGACCGGAAAGTTGGTTTATTCATCGGAGACAACAAATTAATTCAAGAAATTGAATTAATTTGTTGTTTCCTATCATATTAAATTAGTATTATGTTGATATATTAAATTTCCGAAACATATTAATTCTTTAGTAATTAATTAAATTTCCGAAACATATAATTAAATTTTCTAAACATATTAATTCTTTAAATTTCCGGAAACATATTATGTTAATTAAACTCCTAAACATATTAATTCCATCCATTCATATTAAATTAGTATTATGTTGATATATTAAATTTCCGAAACATAAAATTTAATATGAATTAAATTGACCGAAACATAAAATTAAATCTTGACCGAATCATAAAATTTTGGAAACATAAAATTAAATTGACCGAAACATAAAATTTAATATGAATTAAATCTTGACCGAAACATAAAATTAAATATTGACCGAAACATAAAATTAAATCTTAAATTACATAAAATTTTCCAATATATACATATTAAACGTTGTACGTAAAAAGAAAAAAAGAATCAATTCTCTCATCTCACATCACGCCGTCGCAATTTGCGAATTTTGAATCAAATTATAGTTTTTAATAGATTTGGGTATGGGGTGTAGTTAATTTTAGGTTGGATATGAGTAGTATATATATTTTGAAAGTTGGGTATATAAGTTGGGCCCTTAATGGATTGTGAGTGTAAAAAGTGGTATGAGTGTTTTTTGTAAATAAATGGATAAGTTTAGGGTAAAATGTAAAGTTGATGTTTCTAAAAAAGGAAAGTGAACATTTTTAGTGGACGAACAAAAATGGAATTAAATGCACGAATTTGGTGGACGGAGGGATTATAACAATCACATAGTATATTAAGATTTTTGTTTGGATTTGAGATTTGTGAAAAGAAATCTAGAAAAAGTACAGTTTGTATATTTTGGAACAAATATAAAAGTTCTTGTACAAAACCAAAAAAAAGAGTAAAATTCGTTTGTTATGAGACTAGTTTTAGAATTAAATTACAAAACAAAAAAGAAAGCAATTAATCTTGATTATTTTGACCTTTTGCTTACTGTATTTACTTTAGGAATTAATAGTGATTGCATTTCGTTTTTGTGAATTTAGGTCGGGGTTCTTATATAGAAAATTTAGTGGAGGGTCCACCGCTAGATATGGGGACTTGAGCGGGTTTAAAACATAGTCCACCTTATTAAATGTGTTATACGTTCATTTCATGTTCGTAAAGTGAATTCACATTGTGGGATGCGGCGTTTCCATCAGAAATTTGAATGTGCGGATGTTTCATCATTTAAATATTTGAAATGTCAGAGCGGTAGAATCCAATCAATGCCCTTTTCCCTTGTGAATCAAAAAGAAAAAGACTACAGCAGATCATAGTACACATCAAGTTACCGAGAATACTGTTCTTGCACATGATGTTACCGGACGGGTAGTCGATAAAATTCTAATATATATATTCTAATATATATATATATATATATATATATAGAGAGAGAGTTTGGTCAAATAAGAACCATTTTATCCTAAAACCAAGAACCAAACGAATTCATTATGAAAGTTGATGAATCCGTTGAGAAAGTTAATGAATTCAAAATTCAAAATTTTTCACCCTGTTCAATCCCATGAGACTTAAAATTCTATTTTTGAATTCAAGAATTTTCTCAACGGATTCATCAACTTTCACTGTGAATTCATCAGTTTTTGGTTCTCACAATAAAAATGGTTCTCACGTTAACCCTCCCCTATATATATATGATAAATCTAGTATACGAGATTTATAAAAACAGTAAAGAACACAAGAGACTTTTACGTGGTTCGATCAAGAATCAGATCTACGTCCACGGAGGAGATATAATAACCCGTGAAATAAAATTTGTGATTAACGAAGAATTTAACCCGATTTGTTATTAAATCTTTCCTTTTTATAATTTAATAGACGAGAAAATTTATCGTTTGATAATCGAACGATAGCGTTGTTGGATTCGATAAATCGGATTACGAATGTATGTGACGATCATCGATTCCCGCCCAAACAAAACAAGTGAGAAGTCGAGTCATAATTATTCCCGATATCTAAAATTACCGAAATGGAAAGTTGACTTGATTCATTTTGTTAACTCCTATCATCTCATCCTCCCACATACCCCTATTCCTCCGCAAAGGATCAAACAACCTGCAACACGAGACAAATCAATCTCGCAACACAACAAGAACCTCTCGCAGAGATATCGAACAACACCTTTCCTTTATCAATCCTGCACTTTCATCCTTATACACCCTCCATTTTCAAAGCACAACATCAGATTCTTATTTCACTCATAGCTCCTCTTACATTCTCTCACCTTCACACTCTCAACCATCACAACAACCTACGATCAAGAAACAACAAAGGGAAGGAAGGCATACACAAACCAAGAATCGGACCACATTCAAAGAAAAATTTAAACCTTCATCAAGTAAGCTTCAAACCTTCGTCAGTATACATTCCTTATGTATTAGTACAAGTTACGATTTTAAATATGCATATTCGCCTTTAAATGAAGAACAAAGAATATCCCAACTTCACATTCGTACACATCAAACAAATGAAATAGTAGTTATAGAGCTATGTTCGATTACATCTCAAGTAAAACATAAATGAAATTAGAACATATACAACAAGTTCCACAAAAGGTTAAACACCTATATACACGGGAACCAAATTAATTTCGATTTATACCGGAAGTGTACGAGTTGGGTGAACCACGACCGAGCCACTAGGGTTTCGCTATCGACCAACGGCGACATGAGAATGGAGCAGAGCCGTGGTCGGCCGACGGCGGTGGATATGGCGCCACGGCAAGGAGAGAGGGCGTGAACTGGAATGAAGGTAATGGGTGTGTGCGAGGAGGAGAGCCGAGAGGGAGGAGACCGAGGTCGTCGCGAGGCGCGCTCGCAGACGCCGACTGGCCTACTGGAAGGAGGCGGCGACGGCAAAGACATAGTGAGCGTGTGCGCCGGGTGTGTGTCGCGTACATACGTGTGTGCGTGAGAGTGAGAGATGAAAGAAAGAAGAAGAAGGAGGAGAAGCGTCACGCCGCCGTCACGACCGACGATATGGCCACGGAGAGGAAGAATGACGGCAATTTTGCTCATTGCGTGTGTGTTTGTGGATGAGACGAGAGAGAGATAGATCCGAATAGAGAGGGAGTGGCGGCTAGGGTGAATTTTGGGTAGGTTAGTTCTTTGTTTGGGCCAAATGGGTGCGGGCCAATTAATTAAATTAGTCAATGTGAATAAATTAAATGGGCTGGGATTTATTTAAATAGACGGGTGGAATTAATTTAGTTGGATGGGCTAAACTATTTAATTAGTTCACGATTATTTATTTAATTGGGCCGAGATAAAGGTTCACTTAAATGGGCCGACTATTGGGCCATAAATTATTAATTAGTCGGACCTATTAATTTTTTTCGAGACGGGCTTCCGTGACGGGCCTCTAATTAATTACATTGGGCTCTTATATTTAAATGTGTTGGACATAAATACATGTAGAATTCGACTATCAAGTTTTAATTCGACTTTAATTAATTGAAGTGGGCTTTAATTAATTAAATCTTTAGACTTAAGAAATTATTTAGATCAACTTTAAATTAAATAAAGTGATAAGCTTTAACTAATTATAATTAGACTTTAATTAATTAAGTTACTTAAACTTAATTGATTAATTTAGATAGACCTTAATAATTAATTGAGCTAGACTTTAATTAATTAATTGTTACTTAAACTTAATTGATTAATTTAGAAAGACCTTAATAATTAATTGAGCTAGACTTTAATTAATTGATTAAGTTACTTAAACTTAATCAATTAGCTTGAATGACTTTAATTAATTAAGAGCAATGGGCCTTAATTACTTAATTTAAATAGGTCTTTGACAAATTAAGTCATGTGGAGTTGATCAATTAAAAATAATATTGATATGAGCTTTTAAATTAATCCATTTAGTCAACTTAAATTGTGGATTTAATTAATTAAATTAAAGAACTTAATTAATTAATTAATGACATTGGTTATGTCAAGTAGATAATTGAGAAATATTGGCAACTTTAATTTGTAAAACGTTTGTTAGATGATTGAACTACGGGAAATATTTATTGATTGAGTAAGAGTTTTTCTCGTTAGAATATACGGACGTGTGAGGCGAGAAACGCGACGAGGAAATGATATTAACGAATGAGTTATTGAACTCGAATTCGCTGATACGCATTAACAAACGACGGATATTAGTTATGAACTTAGGATTCATAATTGAACGAAACGACGTGAAGAAACATCGATCGCGGAGAAGAATGTAACGACAAAGTGTCGTCTATCGCTATGACGAGACTAATCGAATAGACGAAATATAATTGTTAATAGAGTCTTATCGATAACAAAAATCCTAAAACCCAAGGACTTAAAAGATATCGAGTACGTTAAATAGTAGCAATACTTCTCGAAAGAAACGAATGACATACTAAATTATATCTCTTACGTTGATAAGGTCCAGCGTGGACGTAGACGAAAACGACAAGGACCACTAGCGGATACTTCAAGAAGGACAATTTCGAGGTGGGCTTTTCAAACAAAATGATTATGCATAACTCAAAGCATGATTTACAAAAGCTTTATGAAATATTATCGCATGAACCGTTATCGATCGCCAAATATTTATGTTTTGTTGTGTCCATATCCGAGGTTGATTTGTCCAAACGTGGGACGAGAATTGATTGGTATATATGAACGAGTTGGTCCACCAACGTTAAAAAGGGTAACGATCGGATCCGACCTAGTTGAGGACTAACTCGGATTGTGTACACGCAGGACCGTGTGTTAAGGTTAGCTACTCGATCGGTCACGGCGACTATGTGTAGGTGGCCACCCATAGTGCGCAAATGAACGAACGATGATTGATGAATAAATTACCGATATGGAACAACGTGATGAAATAGTCGCCCGACACTTTTGGAAAATGATAAAATATTTGATAGGCATGAGTCTTTAACTAAAATCCTCATGTGCTATTGTGGGCGCTCAATAACTTTTGATAAAGAAAATATTTTCAATGAGTCCACTAAGTACTTTTGTACTTAGCCCCGCATTTCGCTTTTGATGTGCAGTTGAGCAAGGATCGATGATGGATGCGAAGCGGTGCAGAGTGGCGCTTATTTTGATGCTTTATTAGAAGGTTTCTAGAACCTGGGCATGCATCGTCATATGCATGTCCACACGCTTATTTGTCGCCTAACTCGATAATTTTGATGCTTTGATCATAATTACTTTTATGACGATTGAACCGAGGTTATACCGCATCAATTTTGCCCCGATGGGTTATGTTTCAATCTTGAATCCCCTCGACAAGTCCTTTTGTGACTCGAGTCCAGACAATTTCTTATCCTTTTGCCTATGCTATCGAGTAATTGAACGATTAATCGCTTGATTAGCTATGTTTATATCCACGCCTTATCATACCGGTGACGATCTATATGATCCGTATTTTATTGGAAAGTCGGGTCGTCACAAAGTGGTATCGAGCTCTTGTTCGCCCGAACCCTAGAAACCCTTTTCTTGAATCCTAAGTTAGAAGTCGAGTCTAGAAATTGTTTATATTTGATCACATCGCACCGCACTCCATCGTCGCCCCGCTCAACGAGGAAGGGAGGTAACTATTTCAACTAAAAGTTGTTTTGAAATGATGGAAATATATGAAATGTGAATTGGAGTTTCAATATGCCTTTTTGGAAAGTTGAAAATATTTTGGAAAATGGAAACTTTTGAAATTGAAAAATTGTTCAATTGATTGGCCCTTAGTTTGAAAGAAAGTCACAAGCTTTAGGAGCTTGGTAAATGAGTAAATGAAAATACTTGATTATTCACACAACATATCGCTATTTGTGTTTATTATTGTATGCGAAGCATGATAGAAGCATGATGCAAAGAAGTATGTTTTCCCATGAGAACATAGACTCTTAAGCCGCATGATCCCTTTTGCGCCGAACTTAGTATGAAAATATAAGATATTCCCAATTTAACGAAATACTAAGGAGGAACGAGAACATAGGGATCTTAAGAATCACAATCCGAACGGATTCGATGATGAGAATACGACGAGTCTATAACGACGAAGAAATTGCTTAACTGGGGGATTGCACTGCTATGAGTCCTAACCTCTCGACGCGAGAAAATTCCGAACACCACGCGTGCTGCCTCTATCGTGGCATAAGTAAAAAGAATGAACGTATAATGTTAAGGAAGGATAAAAAGAAATAAAGATTTGTAAGTACATAATGAGAACGGATATGATGTGATGCGATAACGTGAGTAGAAACAAGAAATCCAAAACCCCAATAAGATAGGGTGACCTCCTAAACCTTTACCCGAAGGCTAGACCTCGGTCGTTACCCTACCTTAAGAAACCATACTGTCTCTTCCCGGAGACCAAACCAAGAAAGTAATGCCAAAAGGATTTGGGTATGTAAATCATAGAAATATAGATTTCTATAACCTTCTTTTGTATAGATGTTTATCAGGTACGCATCTTCTACTAGATACACCGTTATGTTTACCGTGTTCCGACCATAGTGATACTTTTCCTTTCGATGGCTCGACCGTGTTCACGACTAGACGCCCGTCCTCTAGGGCCACCCCGAGGAGGTTATACGATCGCATCGCCTTACCGACGTGCCACCGAGACGACCTTGGCGAAGTTTCGCGACTTCACACGCCACCGGGCCGCTGCACACGCCCGAGGCACATCCCATTATGACGCGTGCTACGACTTATCATGAGACCGCCATCCGATTGGGTGGATACGCCCGAGAGATTTCAAGGACTATATCTATCGGCGAGAGAGTTTTGATCCCGAGGCGCACCGCCCGCTTTGCTAGCCATCCGAGCTATGTGTTCACGTGTACGGAGCGCACCACGTGGACCGTATCTTCCCGCACGGAATACACATGGCGTGACGAGATTCCCGAGTGGCTTCACCCGAGGTTCCCTGCCAGCGCCAGACGGGCTCGTGTTCTCGCCCGGCATCGCGGGGACATGTTTGAGGCCGACCTTCCCGCCCCGACAACCACATTCCCGCCCTACCACCAAGAGATTCCATCCCCAAGATTGTCCGCCCGACCATCACCACCGGCCATGCCATGCCCATATCCACCCCCACCGCCGCCTCCACCGCCCACCGCCGCCACCCCATTGTGCACTGTGATACCACAATTGGTGGAGATCGAGGACCCACATGGCCTAGCTATAGCAACGCGAGAGGAGCGTGTACTCATCCGGGTCGCCGCCCCACCCACGCCCACCGCCGAGGGATCATGGCCGAGATTCGCCGAGACCTAGCGGCTATGGAAGACGCCAGGTCATTAGATCCAGAGCCCGCTGTCCCCGTGCCCGACCGGGAGGAGGACCGAGGAAGACCCGGAGGAAGATCCGGAAGAGGACCCCGAGGAAGACTCGGAGGAGGATCCGGAGGAGGATCCCGAGGAAGACCCGCAGGAAGACCCAGGGCGATCTATCGCCGATGACGAGATGGAGGAGTGGATAGCTCCCAAGCTTCCGGGCCCCGACCGATGCATGGAGCCCGATCTACACCCCATGCACCATAGATCTAGTTCTTAGACTAGATTATCTTTTGTCTATATACTCAGATATCTTTTGATGCACGCGAGACGACGAGTCGTTCCGACATGAACCCTATTTTGATGATCACGGTAGCGTGTTGATTTTTGTACGACCATGACGAGGTACACGAGTGATGCCGTATTTGTTTTGGGCATCATACTGCACCGGTATTTTTTTGTAAAGTTAAAATGTCACGAAAGTCCTCGTAGAGGCAATTGATGTGTTATGATGATAGCTCTTCGAGAGCCTTTTGTTTTAATATTGTGTTATGTGGTGTTCGATGTTATGTTAAAAATTTTGCTACTTATATAAATACCAAGTCGATATATATAGATACATTAATCCCGATGAGTGGTATAAGACGAGATCTAATTTCATATGTTTGTGAAGGATAGATGCCACCGAGAAGGAGAAATCGTGATAACACCCAAAGAGAAGCCACACCACCACCACCACCACCACAAAGTAGACGGATCGAGGAACTGCTCGTGCAAAACCCGCCCACCTTCAACGGACCGGAATCCCGTGGACGCCGAATCGGATTCGCCTGAGCGAATCTTCATTTCTCCATCGCACATCACAGAACGCCTATCATGCGCTGCCTTCCAGATGACCGCGCCCGACTTCGTGGGAGGCGAAGAGGAAAACTCGATGAAGAAGAATCGAAAGATTTCTCCCGAGGAATTCAAAGAGAAGTGTACGGAAGTACATTCCCAAGAGTTACCGGAAGAGGAAGGAGCACGAGTTTTACAACTTGCGCCAAGGAAGACCACGGTCACCGACACGACCGTGCATTCTCAGGAAATGTCACGGTATGCACCTCACCGGTCGACACCGACGAGAAGAGGATCGAGAAATTTCGGGCGGACTCGCCATGAGATCAGGGTGTCGTTAGTGGTCACGAGATCCGACTTACCGTGAGGCCCCGCCGGCATCGGATATCGAGGTCGCTCGCTCAAGATAGAGTCGTTACAGGCATCCCCGACTCACCAAGGAGATCGCGGGAAGAGGAAGGGAAGGACCCCACCAAGGGCAAGGATCTAACACCACCAGCCGACGAAGCGAGGGCGTGGGAACAATGTGTCATCCGGCACGGACAAGGAAACAACATGCCATCCGGCACGGCAAGGAAATGGACGACTACGATACCCGCACCGCGGGGAAACCAGAGGTTCATACGACCCTTCGTGTGCCCAAGGTGTCACAGAGTCATAAGGGGCGGCGATTCACCAATGATGGATGCTTCAAGCGCGCCGGCGGCCACTTCTCCAGATCGCCTCGATACGCCAAGGGGAAATGGTCGTCCCAACGTGCCCAACCAGCCCAACCGATCCGGCTATTCAGCCCAACCATTCCAACAACAACCCCCGTCCAAGATTATCACCAAACCGATCAGATCAACCACGACGGCAACGACGACAAAGAATGGCGACAACCGCAGCAGAATACCGCCACCTCAACAACAAGAAGAAGAAGATACAAACAAGAACAAAGAAGAAGAATACCAAGAACAACAACCGCCAAAGAAGCTGTGGCCTACGCCTCAACCAGAGAGAGACTTCCAAGAGCCGCCAAGGAACCAAGGAAATTTGGTGTATGGAATACCTCCAAATGCCTCATATCCCACTGCTTGACATCCGCGCCGATTCCTTTATTGTCAAGCATGCGAGAGAACTTAGGACTAGATCCTAAAAGCTACCGAACAAATAATGAGAATATCTTCTCCAAGAGGAGGCATAAGAACAAGAACTCCACATATGCTCGAACCCAGAACTCGACTAGGCTCACTTAAGGTCATGACAATAACCTTCACGCCATACCTATGACGGATGTGGACATAATCCTAGGAATGGATTGGCTAACCGAACATAGTGCGACCATCCCTGTAATGAAAGGAAAATCTCCTTCCAACACCCGTGAGAGGAACCCTGACTTTCACGGATCGCATGGGGAGGAGAGTCCCAATTATATCCGCACTACAAGCAAGGACGCATCGAACAAGACCGAGAACCATGCCTACCTCGCCTCACCTCCGTGAGGAAGATCGTAACGAGAGGAGGATAGAAGACGCCCGATCGTGAAGGAGTATCCCGACGTGTTTCCGTATTGAACCACCGGATTACCGCCAAACCGATGATCGAGTTCACGATCGACCGAACCGTGTTCCCGCCTCGTATCAAAAGCTCCATACCGGATGGCACCAAAGGAGCTCGAGGAATGAAGATCCAACCGCAAGAACTCTTAGAGTTAGGGTTCATTAGACCCGCAGTGTTCCATGGGAGCACCGTCCTTTTCGTGAAAAAGAAGGATGGTACACCGAGGACGTGCATAGACTATCGAGAGTTAAACAAGATAACTCTTAAGAATAAGTATCCTCGCCTCGAATCGACGATCCGCTTGATCAACTTAAAGGAGCAGTGAGTCTTTTCCAAGATAGATCTAAAGTCGATATCACCAATTGAGGATTAGACCGCAGGATGTACCTAAAACGCTTTCCGCACAAGGTATGGTCATTTCAATTCATCGTGATGCCCTTTGACTTACAAATGCCCCAAAGATTTATGGATATTATGAATGTGGTGTTTCACCCATACTTAGACAAATTCGCCTTAGTGTTCATAGACTATATCCTAATATACCCAAGAATAACCAAGAGCACCAAGAACACTTGAGAACTGTACAAACATTGAGGCAAGAGCAACTCTTCGCCAAGTTTAGCAAGTGTGAGTTTTGTTAGCGGCGACATTTTAGGTCACATCGTGTCCGCCGAGGGAATCAAAGTAGACCCTCAAGATTGATACAGCTTCGAGAACGGGAGTCGCTAAAGAACCCGAATGAAATTGAGTTTCTTAGACTTGCCGCTCGCTATCAAGATTTATCAAGGATTCTCAACGATAGCCCGACCCATGACCCAACTGCTGAGAAAGGGATCAAGTATACCGACCGCCGAAGCGAGGCTAGTTTCCGAGATCAAGGAGTTGTTGACGACAAGACTGACTAGCAAAGATTCGAGGCAAATAAAGAATACACAATCTACACGGATGCTTCAAAGAACGGGCTAGATGTGTATTGATGCAAGAAGGTAAGGTTATTGCTTATGCTTCAAGGCAATTACGATACACGAGTTGAACTATCCCACGCACGACCGGAATTAGCAATGGTCGACATGCCTTAAAGATATGGAGGCATCACCTTTATGGAGTTAGATGTGAGATCTATATCGACCATAAGAGCCCGAAATATTTCTTTCGAGCGTAAAGATCTTAACACGAGGCAACAGAGATGGTTAGAGCTAGTGAAAGATTACGATCGTGGTATTAATTACCACCCGTGCAAGGCAAATGTTGTAGCCGATGCCTCGAGTCGCAAATCTCACCCTAGTTTGGGATGTCTCATCACCATGAGGAAATACTCATAAAGGAATTTCGTAAGATGAACATCAAGTCATAGATCCGCTTGACAATAGAGGGTCAGATTGCAACGTTGATTGCAATCCCGCATTTAAGAATCCGAATCTTAGAAGCTCGGAGGAAGAAAAGAAGTTTAGAAGAAATACGAGCTAAGATCAAGGACAACAACCACCAATTTCAAAGAAGAACAGATAACGCCTTGTTGTATGACGGGAGAGTGTGTGTCCCGTAAGACAAGGGCTTAGGAGCGAGATCTGAAGGAAGCCCATGAGACTTCTTACACCAAGACACCCTAAGCACCAAATGTACCAAGATCTCAAGGAAAAATTTTGTGGGATGGAATGAAGCGAGACGTAGCCTCCTTCAGAGAACGTTGTTCGACGTACAACAAGTAAAAGCACTTCACCAACGATCGTATGGAACCTTACAACCGCTAGACATACCGGAGTGGAAATGGGATGATATAGCCATGGACTTTGTTACCGGCTACCCAAATCACAGAGAGGAAATACCGCTTATTTGGGTCATCATCGATCGATCGACCAAGAGCGCACATTTCCTACCCATTCGACGACACATGGGTCAAATAGACTAGCACGCTTGTACGCTCGAGAGGTCATACGCTCACATGGAGTTCCAAAGACTATCACGCCCGATCGAGACTCAAATTTACGCCCGATTCTCGGGCGAGCTACAAAGGAACCGGGACTCGATTACACTTCAGCATCGCTGCTCCACCCACGACGGACGGTCAGTCCGAGAGACCATTCGACGCCGGAAGACATGTCGAGAACCGTTGTCCTCGATAGAGAGAAGTTGGGAACAAGTGTTACCACTGTGGAATTCGCCACAACAATGCCTACCAAGCGACTATTGAATGGCCCCGCATTTAAGCGCTTTTACGGAAGGAAATGTCGATCACCGCCATCGGGACGAAGTGGGAGAAAGGAGAGTATTAGGACCCGACTGTGAGAGATGATTGAGATCGGCGATGATCCGCCAACGGATCAAGGAGGCCCAAGACCGACAGAAGTCGACGCCGACAAACGCCGTATGTAACTACATTTTGAGGAGGAGACAAGGTCTTCGAAAATTTCACCATCTAAAGGGATCGTGAGATTCGAATAAAAGGGAAGTCACACCACGCTTCATAGACCCTATGAAATTCGAGAGAATAGGACCACGGCTTATGTACTTGCATTGCCATAAGTTTTGGAAACGTGCACAATGTGTTTCACGCTTCACAACTATGAAGTACATACATGATCCCGCCATGTGATATCGCTTAATAGATATTGTCCTCGATGACAATATGAGTTATGTAGAATCGCTTAAGGAAATTCGACCAACGTACTCCACAAGCTAAGAGACAAAGATATACCGTTAGTGAAAATTCTATGGAGACACCATGGACAAGAAGAAGCAACTTGGGAACTAGAATCAGCTATGAAGGAAAAATACCCGATCTTTTCCAAGGTTAGCAAATTTCGGACTAAATTTAATTTAAGGGGGATGGTATGTAATAACCCGTGAAATAAAATTTGTGATTAACGAAGAATTTAACCCGATTTGTTATTAAATCTTTCCTTTTATAATTTAATAGACGAGAAAATTTATCGCTTGATAATCGAACGATAGCGTAGTCGATTCGATAAATCGGATTACGAATGTATGTGACGATCATCGATTCCTCGTCCAAACAAAACAAGTGAGAAGTCGTAGTCATAATTATTCCGATATCTAAAATTACCAAAATGGAAAGTTGACCTTGATTCATTTTGTTAACTCCTATCATCTCATCCTCCCACGCACCCCTATTCCTCTCGCAAAGGATCAAACAACCCGCAACATGAGACAAATCAATCTCTCAACACAACAAAGAACCTCTCGCAGATATATCGCAACAACACCTTTCCCTTTTATCAATCCTGCACTTTCATCCTTATACACCCTCCATTTTCAAAGCACAACATCGTATTCTTATTTCACTCATAGCTCCTCTTACATTCTCTCACTCCTTCACACTCTCAACCATCACAACAACCTACGATCAAGAACAACAAAAGAAGGAAGGCATACACAAACCAAGAATCGACCACATTCAAAGAAAAATTTAAACCTTCATCAAGTAAGCTTCAAACCTTCGCAGTATACATTCCTTATGTATTAGTACAAGTTACGATTTTAAATATGCATATTCGCCTTTAAATGAAGAACAACAATATCCCAACTTCACATTCGCACACATCAAACAAATGAAATAGTAGTTATAGAGCTATGTTCGATTACATCTCAAGTAAAACATAAATGAAATTAGAACATATACAACAAGTTTCACAAAAGGTTAAACACCTATATACACGAAGGAACCAAATTAATTTCGATTTATAATCGAAGTGTACGAGTTAAGGAACCACGACCGAGCCACTAGGGTTTCGCTATCGACCAACCGGGAAAGAGTTTGAGCAGAGCCGCGGTCGGCCGACGGCGGTGGATATGGCGCCACGGCGAGGAGAGAGGGCGTGAACTGGAATGAAGGTAATGGGTGTGTGCCGAGAGGGAGAGCCGAGAGGGGAGGAGACCGAGGTCGTCGAGGAGGCGCGGCTCGCAGACGTCGACTTGGCCGGCTGGAAGGAGGCGGCGACGGCAGCACATAGTGAGTGTGTGCGCCGTGGGTGTGTGTCGCGTACATACGTGTGTGCGTGAGAGAGTGAGGAGATGAAAGAAGGAAGAAGAAGGGAGGGTGAGCTGCGACGTTGTCACGACCGCGATATGGCCTACCGGAGAAGAATGACGACAATTGCTCACGCTGCGTGTGTGTTTGTGACCATGACGAGAGAGATAGATCCGAATAGAGAGGAGTGGCGGCTAGGGTGAATTTTGGGTAGGTTAGTTCTTTTGTTTGGGCCAAAATGGGCGTGGGCCAATTAATTAAATTAGTCAATGTGAATAAATTAAACGGGTGGGATTTATTTAAATAGACGGGTCGGAATTAATTTAGTTGGACGGGCTAAACTATTTAATTAGTCACGATTATTTATTTAATTGGGCCGAGATAAAGGTTCACTAAATGGGCCGATTATTGGGCCATAAATTATTAATTAGTCGGACCTATTAATTTTTTCGAGACGGGCTTCCGTGACGGGCCTCTAATTAATTACATTCGCTCTTATATTTAAATGTGTTGGACATAAATACATGTAGAATCGACTATCAAGTTTTAATTGGACTTTAATTAATTGAAGGGCTTTAATTAATTAAATCTTTAGACTTAAGAAATTATTTAGATCAACTTTAAATTAAATAAAGTGATAAGCTTTAACTAATTATAATTAGACTTTAATTAATTAAGTTACTTAAACTTAATTGATTAATTTAGATAGACCTTAATAATTAATTGAGCTAGACTTTAATTAATTAATTAAGTTACTTAAACTTAATTGATTAATTTAGAAAGACCTTAATAATTAATTGAGCTAGACTTTAATTAATTGATTAAGTTACTTAAACTTAATCAATTAGCTTGAATGACTTTAATTAATTAAGAGCAATGGGCCTTAATTACTTAATTTAAATAGGTCTTTGACAAATTAAGTCATGTGGAGTTGATCAATTAAAATAATATTGATATGAGCTTTTAAATTAATCCATTTAGTCAACTTAAATTGTGGATTTAATTAATTAAATTAAAGAACTTAATTAATTAATTAATGACATTGGTTATGTCAAGTAGATAATTGAGAAATATTGGCAACTTTAATTTGTAAAACGCTTGTTAGATGATTGAACCACGGAAATATTTATCGATCGAAAAGAGTTTTTCCGTTAGAATATATGGGACGTGCGAGGAGAAACGCGACGAGGAAATGATATTAACGAACGAGTTATTCGAACTCGAATTCGCTGATACGCATTAACAAACGCACGGATATTAGTTATGAACTTAGGATTCATAATCGAACGAAACGACGGAAGAAACATCGATCGCGGAGAAGAATGTAACGACAAAGTGTCGCTCATCGCTATGACGAGACTAATCGAATAGACTAAATATAATTGTTAATGTAGTCTTATCGATAACAAAATCCTAAAACCCAAGGACTTAAAAGATATCGAGTACGTTAAATAGTAGCAATACTTCTCGAAAGAAACGAATGACATACTAAATTATATCTCTTACGCTGATAAGGTCCAGCGTGGACGAGACGAAAACGACAAGGACCACTAGCGGATACTTCAAGAAGGACAATTTTGAGGTGGGCTTTTCAAACAAAATGATTATGCATAACTCAAAGCATGATTTACAAAAGCTTTATGAAATATTATCGCATGAACCGTTATTGATCGCCAAATATTTATGTTTTGTCAGTGTCCATATCTCGAGGTTGATTTGTCCAAACGTGGGACGAGAATTGATTTGTATATATGAACGAGTTGGTCCACCAACGTTAAAAAGGGTAACGATCGGATCCGACCTAGTTGAGGACTAACTCGGATTGTGTACACGCAGGATCGTGTGTTAAGGTTAGCTACCGATCGGTCACGGCGACTATGTGTAGGTGGCCACCCATAGTGCGCAAATGAATGAACGATGATTGATGAATAAATTACCGATATGGAACAACGTGATTAAATAGTCGCCCGACACTTTTGGAAAATGATAAAATATTTGATAGCATGAGTCTTTAACTAAAATCCTCATGTGCTATTGTGGGCGCTCAATAACTTTTGATAAAGAAAATATTTTGCAATGAGTCCACTAAGTACTTTTGTACTTAGCCCCGCATTTCGCTTTTGATGTGCGTGTTGAGCAAGGATCGACGATGGATGCGAAGGTGCAGAGTGGCGCTATTTTGATGCTTTATTAGAAGGTTTCTAGAACCTTGGGCATGCATCGTCATATGCATGTCCACACGCTTATTTGCCGCCTAACTCGATAATTTTGATGCTTTGATCATAATTACTTTTATGACGATTAACCGGAGGTTATACCGTACTTCAATTTTGCCCCGATCAAGTTATGTTTCAATCTTGAATCCCTTTCGACAAGTCCTTTGTGACTTGAGTCTCAGACAATTTCTTATCCTTTTGCCTATGCGTTATCGAGTAATTGAACGATTAATCGCCTTGATTAGCTATGTTTATATCCGCCGCTTTATCATACCGGTGACGATCTATATGATCCGTACTTTATTGGAAAGTCGGGTCGTCACTGCGAGACGATCCTCAAGATGTTTACTATAATTTGATTAAGAAGTATCTCTCAGGGCTCTAGTATTCGAATTTGCTAACCCTTTACCTTCAATCTAACCCCTATTTATACACAAGAGTAAATCATGTCCCACTTAATCCTCGATCATGGACCATAACTCCCTATAACCCACCATGATCTCCACCATTATTACCCATGATTACCGCTACTATTTCATTATCATACCCATAATTAGGGTTTAGGAATCGCTATTTAGGTGTAACCGAATAGGGCAACATTGGGCTAGGCGGAGCTCGTTTGGGGCCTGAGAGATCGGGCCATATCCCTGCTGTTGGGCCTTCCCTGCTGTTGGGCCTGAGAGGTTGGGCCATATCCTATCATAGCCCCCCCCGAAAAGTCAAGGAATAGCCTTACCGAGGTGAAGCGGAGAATGTGCTTTGCCGAGGCGGGATATTGCTTGGCTAAAGTTTAGGCTGAAGGTTTGTTTCTCGCTGCTGGTCCGAGGTGGTCATGTCCGACCTGAAATACTTCTGCTGGTTCGAAGTGGTCATGTCCGACCTGAAATACTTCTGCTGGTCCGAGGTGATTATGTCCGACCTGAAATACTTCTGCTGGTTCGAGGTGGTCATGTCCGACCTGAAATACTTCGTATTAGGACATGGGCATAGTCCGATGTCCGACCGTAGTAATCATCACGTGATCGAATGGCGGTCTGCTTTCCGAGAATATGTCATACGCCGCCAAAGTGTAGTTGGGCACTTCAAAAGCGTGACGCCGGTTACACATCCAACCGTGAATAGCACGTGTAATAAACGAAACGGCAGATTTTAGCGCCATTTATCCTATAAATAGGTCTAAAAGGGCAACTGCTCATTTTCCTTCGACGCTTGAATCCGAGAATATAGCCTTAGAAATCCCCATTCCTCTTGCACACTTTGTTGAAGAAATCGGAAATCCCGCCCAAAAAAGTAAGTATGTTTTCTTCACCTTCTCACCCTCTTCTCGCCTCGATAACTCGTTCGGCCTCGGTTCGGGCCAAGATCCCAATGTAAGGGATTATATATGCCATAACCGCTCAGGTAAATCCATAGGACTTAGTTCTGTGGTTTCACCAAGGTCCCTGTATGGGATGGCCTCGTGATTGGTGGAGCGAGATCAACCTCGACGATGGAGGAGCTTCGGGGTCGCTGAGAAATACCACATCCCGTGAGGATGTATGGTGGTTTGCAAAACCCAACGATAGGGCTATGGCGCCCGAGGGTTTTATCACCATTTTGTAGATAGTTTAATAGTTGGGCTTAGATTTCCTTTTGCCCCATATTCCTTAGCTTCCAAGAGTATTTTCAAACCCTATATGCCAACCGACCTCCAATTCTATTAGGTCGGCATGGGCTGGGGTGGCCTGTTATGGCATAGGCGAGGGTTCTTCAAGTCTTGATGCTTTTAGCATCAAGGCTATAGGGGAGTATATTACCCGCCACCCGCCAAGTTCAAAATTGCCTCCCCCCGGTCAAGGTATCCCATCGGGCAAAATAGATACTTTATGGTCGAGGGTATCCGAGATACGAGTGGGCCTCGGTCGATAAAGGACGTGAAAATTAATCCCCGGGCCCTATGGAGAAGTCGTTGAACGATATGGGCGAGATCCTATCGATCAACTATATCGAGGACGACCGAACGACGCCGGGCCGAGTGTCCATAGTCGAGCTCCAGTGTCGGTCCGATTTGGAAGTAGGGCAACCTTCTTATCTTTATTTCCCTCATTTGATTTTGCTGCTAATGAGATTCTTATGTTGAATGCAATGAAGGTTGACCCACCGAGAGAAGTCAACGTGCCGATCTCGCCGCTACCGCTTCCTCCGAACGGGCGGAGCCCGCGAGGAAAGGCGAGATTGAGGCGAGTCCACCCAACAGCCCGTGGTGGTGGACGCCCGAAGATTTGGTAACCGATCTCGATGCCCGGCCCGACGCTGGAGATCGAGGTCCATGGTGGTCACCACCGAGGTGCCGGCTTCAGCGCTTCCTTATCCTTCCCAAAGGTATATGCCGCTACCCTTCTCCTTGTAAATTTGTTGTTTACTTGTTGCTAATTGTTTCATATTCGTGACGCGCCTCGATGGCGTGTAAGATGCACCGCATGGCCGGGCTCATTGTTGAGGGTGCCTCGCAATATGAGGCCCCGAGAGGAAGCCGTCCGCGGATGATCGAGGGCCGGCCGAATCCGCCAGACGCCGCCGTGGACGCCGAACTTGCTAAGGCGAAAGTCGACAGAGCCAAGCGGCAAAGACGGCCGCGAGAATGCCCTTAAAAGAAGGACCGGCCTTGCGAGTGTCCCGTGTCGAGGTGGAGAGCGCCAAGAGTGAGGTCTGGTCAGAAACAAGCGCCTTTGTCAAGCGGGCAAGGACCTATGCCGAGGGCCTCGCAAGAAGCTTATCGAGCCCGGAGAGTTTTTCCTCCTTCATCTCCGACCGGCCGCCGTGACGAGGCCGGAGGTGATTTGTGCCCACCGAGGTATGCAAGAACCACGTCAGATAGTCGCTAGGACGACCTCCTTCCCGTGGTGGAGGCTCTTGGCGTCTCGCTCACCGACGACGGCGGAGGTCAGAACTCAAAGGCAAGGAAGATGAAGATTTAGAACTTCAAGCCTTCCTCGCCGAAGTTGAGGACTGAAACCGACGGCAGGTCCAAGCTCGGACGCCTCTTCTCGCAGATCGGCAACCGCCGGAAGAGCAAAGCAGCAGCAGCCCAACAGAGGTCGGAGGGTCGGAATCACCTAATGAGCCCGAGGTCAAGGACCCAATGTAATAGGATGATCCACGATCAATAGACCCGTGTTGTACAAACTTCCACTTCAATAATAATAGGTATATCTCTTTTTTTTTAAAATGCTTTGTCTGTTGTCTTATTTCTAGCGTTTTTCACCTCAATACTGACCGATCATGAACCGCTAACAAAACCGAAAGAAGTCCGAGGTGCTCTCCAGCCGGAAGGACGCAAGAGGTGGCACATTGAGAAGTCGGTCGGCCGAGCCGACTCAAGTATTGGCCAAGATGGACATCACCGGCATCATCACCGAATCGAAACAAAAGTTGCGTGAAGTCGACCGTGAGGTGGCTCGCCTCCTTGCTGAAAATGAGATGTTAAAGTAAGGATTACACATCTCAAGTTCGGGGGCCGATTTGTCTGCAGATGTGATCCACTTGACGATTGATGATCGCGAGGAACAGCTGAGCCGACAATGCAGGTTCGGCCCTGATCTCTAAGAGCATGAAGAGTACGAAAAGGTCATCCACGGACCTGGGGAACGACTATATCCAAGCCGACGATCGAGTTCAGAGCTTGTTGGCGGAAGGCATGGTATTGAGGGATGAGGAGGTCCAAATAGCAAAATTTTAAAGATCGCCGACTCCATCACGAAATACATGCGATGTATGAGATCGTTCGAAGCGACGAATGCCTCCGCCCGCCAAGACATCTACCGTGGGCAACGCCGATCCCATAATCAAGAGCTCAAGAGGAGGCGGCTATGCCGATTATGCCAAGTGTTCCGTCAAACGGGTCCATCCGACAATGAGCGTATAGAAGACGGCCGCAGCTGGAGGGAGGACGCGCTGACCGCAAATCGATGCGGAAGGGCTAGAGCTCGGGACAAGGGCATAGTCCTGGTCCGACGTCAGTTCACGGGTCGAGATGAGGCCTCTGATGCCGGATTGAATGCCCCAGCCGTAATCCGCCCGCCCGAGTCAAACTACTTCCTAACAAAGCCGAAAGGGAGCACTCGAGATTGGGTGGAGGCATGAGTTTATTCCGGTATCCATCACGACTGGGACTTCTGCTCAAAATTATCTCACTTCGTGAGTCTCATGAGGCGGAGCTCGGGAACCCGATGAGCGCACATAGTGTAGACTTTAGATGTAGGTATAAATATATTTAGACTCGTCAAGTGTACGCTTCCTCTCGAGAGGTATAAACATAGCTTAGGACTTCGCTTGGTCGTAAATGTATTTATATCAGATACTTTGCCATAATTTGACGAGATCCAATTTGGACGTTTATACATGTAGATTTTTCAACTTAATGAATAATCAGATGTATGCATGTAGACTTTCAATCTAGTGAGTAGTCCATGCGTAGCACCGAGATGTTCAATTCAATGAGTAATCTACGAGCGCGCGCGCGCTAGTGAGTACCCTACTTAGTGGGTTTTTTTTATACCTTCGTGAGGCGCCCTCGCGGAAGGTTTAGACGTGGTATATCCGAATGGATGTTCACATAGATGTAAGACGAACGGCTGAAATACTCATTAGAAAACAAACGCTTTATTAAACAAGTAAACAAAGATCGCACATCACCAAAACAATAGGAGGGCTAACATGTCACGATCTAAAATCAAAGCTATGTAAAATACCTCCTTAGATGAGTTATATGCCAAGTTCGGGAATAAGTGCCCTGACAGCGGGCGAGCTTATAGCCCCTTTGCCGAGGTTCTCGTGAATACGGTATGGTCCTTCCCATGTCGGATCCAGCTTGTTAAGACGCCAGCCCATCGGCTTCATTATTTCGCAGGACGAGGTCGCCACGTGGAACGCGGAGGTTTCAATCTTTGTTGTAGTACCGCGCGACTGGCTTTATATTCGCTTCGCTTATGAAGCCGCCACCGCTTCTTCAAGGGCATCAAGGTTTGCTCGCAGTCTTCCTCGCTCCCTACCGATCGGTGAAGGGTACGCGGTCATGCTACCGATCTCAATCGGTATGATAGCCTCGCACCGTAAACCAGCCGAAGGTGTTTCTCCGCGACGCCCGAGGCGTGGTCCCAGAGACCAGAGGACTTGAGGAGATTTTCAGCCCGCCTCCTTTAGCTCGGTCCACCTCTTCTTCAATCCTTGTACGATCGCGGTTCGTCACCCCGGTCCGACCATTCGCCTTGTGGATGTGCAACCGAGGTGAAACGCTGATCGATCCAAGTTCTTCGCACCACCTCAAGTTTTGTCTACAAATTGGGCGCCGTTGTCCGAGACCGTAACGTGCGGTACGCCAAGCGATGCACTATATTCTTCCACACGGGTCTCGAATTCTCCCGCCGTGAGGCTCGATAGTGGTTCGGCCTCGACCCATTTTGTGAAGTAGTCTATAGCTACGACTACATCGGCCGACCGGTGCTCGGTCGAATGGACCAACAATGTCAATCCCCACCGCATAAAAGGCCATGGACTCGCAGTCGCTTAGATCACCGAGGCAATTTTTCGACCGTGGAGTGAATCTGCACTCGGCACTTTTGACGAGCTCGGCCGAATCTTGTACTAGGGTGGGCCAATATCCCGACCTCGCCTTCTTTGAGAGAGCTCATGACCATGTGGCTTCCACAAGACACCGGTGAATTTCATCGAGCACGAGTCGGCTTCTTCCGCCCGAGGCACCTCATGAGGGGTCAAGGTAAGACTTCCAGAGAGCGCCTCATGCATGAGATACTTCGAGACTTGCCATCATCTTTTAGCCTCCAACGATCCCGAGGTAGTATGCCAACTTCTAGATACGCTTAGGGGCCATCCGCTCGGTTCAACCTCTGAGATAGCGCCGATACGAGGTGCCTCAATACTGGAATGAACTTCCTCATCGGGCGGATTTGCCGATGACGGCCAATTTACTAAGTATGTCACCGGCTGCTTTTCCCTCGTGGATTTGATTATCATCAAGTATCCGAACGAGGCCAAGATCTCTTTCGCCTTCTCAAGGTATCGCTTCATTCGATCCTCCTTAGCCTCGATGTACCCAATACCGGTTTACCACGACTGAATTTCCAAATATCCGGACTTTATCCACTTTCAATTCCTTTGCTAAAGCGGAGTCCGAGATCAATGCTTCATATTCCACTTCGTTGTTGGTGGTCGGAAGGTAAACCGCAGGCGATGTTACTTCGCTTATCCGGGCCGAGGAGGAGGATGCTCGCTCACGCCTGCCTTGCACGAGGCACCGCCCACATACATCCGCCAACAATCAATGGGTGATACAAGGACAGTTCCTCCTGGGGTAAGGAGTGACCTCTGTGGCAGAGAGGCGACTCGGTGAATTCGACCTCTACCAGAAACTGCAGTGGCTTGTCCTTTTATGGCCTACCTAGGGAGTATGAGATATCGTGTTCGCTTAGCTCCAAAGGCCCACTGGCTATACGTCCGATGATTCTCGTTTTGATAAGACTTGTCTTAGAGGTAAGTCCGTTAGTACCGAACCGAACGAGCCAGCAAGGCCGAGGCGCCGTCATGCTCACTAAGGCCGAGCTACCTTCTCAAGGTTGGTGTACTCGCCTCCTGGCCCTTTGAGAGCACGGCTAACGAAGTAGATGGGAGTTGCCGTCCCATCTCATCTCGCACCAAGATAAAGACTAATTGCCTCGTCCGAGGTGGCAAGATATAACGATAGAGTTTCACCCGCTTTGGGGCGGATAGTGTCGGCAGTCGGCAAGATATTCCTTCACCGTAAAGGCGACTGGTGTTCTTCCCGCCAGTGAAATCTGAGCTCTCCTCAGATTTTGAAGAAAGGAAGCTTTCTGCAATGAGATAGGAATCTACCGAGGCGCTGTGCATCCCGTGAGTTTGTGTATTTCACGGATGGTTTTGGGATCCGCATGTCGAGCAACTGCTTTCACCTTGGTAGGATTGGCTGCACCTTCTCGAGAAACCCAAGACCCCGTAAATTTACCCGCTCTACCACTTAATGTGCACTGGGATTGAGCTTGAGGTTTGCCGACCGAGGAATCAAGAATAGCCTCGAGGTCAATGGCGCAGCTTCTCGCCTTTTTGCTTTGACTACTATATCATCGACATAGACCTCAACAATTTCTCCTATGTGATCCTTGAAGATAAGGCCCACCATTCTTTGGTAGGTAGCTCCAGCTTTTTAGACCGAAGGCATCTTTCGTAAGCAAAGACATCAAGTCAAGAATGAACGCTGCTTTTGGGGCATCTTCCGGCTCATCAAGACTTGGTGGTATCCTTGATAAACCAGAAATCAAGACCTCATGTCCCACCAATGCTTCCACCTTCTTGTCAATGTCGTGAGAGGTAACCCTTTGGGTAATATTTATCGAGGTCGGTATAGTCGACACACACGCGCCATCCTCCTCCTCGGCTTTCGAACTACAACGGATTAGCCATCCAAGTGGGTATTTAACCTCGCATGTGATTTTAGCCTCCTGAGTCGGGTTACTTGCCTCTTATGACTGCCATTCGCCGACAAAACTTCTTTTCTTCTCACGAACCGGTTTAGTAGCCGGATCAATGTTAAGACGATGAGTTATGAGCTCAAGCAGACTCAACATATCCAACGGAGACCATGCAAATACATCTCTATATTCCCTTAGAAGTCAGATGACCGGTGACGAATATCGATCGAACTCGGTACCAACCTCGACAACTTTAGAAGGGTCGCCGTCAGATAGTCAAGATTCTCACGATCATCCCGAGGTGGCAACTTCGAGGGTTCTCAGAATTGCTAGGCCCGAGGCAAGGCCACATCTGGTTGAGACTCGAGGCATTCTTTAGCCGCTTGGTCACCCCGAATGCTTAACACACCCACGGGGTGGGTATCTTAATGGTGAGGTGGTACACGGAGCAGACGGCTCGTTGCATACACCAATCTCTTCCTGTGATAATGTTGTATGGAGAGTGAGCTCGACCGTGAAAATCGAATGGCTTTTGTGACCGACTGGAGCCGCCGCCTACGGTGACCGAAGGGTAATGACACCTTCGGTCGAACCGCCTCGAGTAAAGCTCCGCAATGGAAGGCGCGGTGTACTGAATTCCTCCGACATCGAGTTTATCCAAGCAACTCCGAATACGATGCTAACGACGCCCGATGTCAATGTAGACCCGATGTACATTCTTGTTACCCACCACGGCTTGTATTGTAATGGCATCCCGTGGGGCATGATCTTAGGTATGTGGTCGCCTTTGAGAACACGATGTTTTCTCCATCTTGAGCCGCTTATTTTTCGGCTCTTCTGGGTCGGCCCGAGCTTCATTTCTAAGTGACGACCTCGTCGCACCGATTGGCAGCCCGGTTATAGCGTAAACCCGCTCCATTGCATTGGGACCTTCGTCCTCGCCATCTTCGTGTCGGGTTGCCGCTGAGGTCGGTCCACGCTGTTACCACCTCCATTTTTCCTCTCGCTTTTATTACCCGCCCAGTCGGCCGTGTACTTCTTCGCTCCTTCCTTCACGAGCTCACAACTCGTGAGCCCAAGGACTTACAATCTTCTCGTATCGTGACCGCACTTTGGTGGTAGTCACAATATTTTCCCGCCGACTTTTTTTTCGATCCTCCTTCATAGGAGGAGGTTTTGGAAAGAGCTCATGAAGCTCAAATATTTCACCGGATTCAATAGAGGCGATCATTATTACTGTGGTTTCGCCGAGGTCCCACCTCGATTCCCATCTTGGTCCATTCTTTATTCTTTCGAACGCACTGCTGCTCAAGACTCGGCTCAAAGACTCGGCCCCGATCCTCCCGCTTTCTCTCTCATCACCGCTCATCCCAAATCTCTTCTTCCGGTCGATTCATCCCTCGACAAAGTTGTCAATCAGGTCCAAAGACGACTAGCCGCTTTGGTCGCTCACGGTGATCTCTTTATTCGTAGCTCCGTGTCGAATCCCGTTCTTGAATGCGTTGATGATGTAGAGATCGTTATTCTCATCAATTTTAAGCGGATTCCATGATGAACCCGAGACGAAATTGACATTGTTTCATCCCGCCCTCGCGGATTGTAAGCAGATCGACGAAGGTTGTCGAGGCGGCATCTTCTCGTAAAACGCCATTTGAACCGATCCATGAGGTCTTTGAAGCAATGGATGTTGTTCGCGAGCGAAAGGTGAACCAACGCCGAGCGCCGGAGATTAGCACCTCTCGAAAGACTTACACATATGGAAATCCTCCATCCCTTGGTTTGCCATATTGGTGGTATAGCAACAGGAAGTCGGAAGGATCTCCAAGGTTATCATATGCAGCAATATTCGAGCCCGATATCGCTGCAAGTGGGTGTATCCGTAATCTCCTTGAAAAGGAGAGATAATTCGTCCATGTCGGTCGAATCCGGGAGTTCGTTACCGCCCTCTCCGGGAGTGGAGATCGATAACGACGCCTCGTCATCTCTTCGTGGGGAGTTCGACCACGCCTTTCCTCCCGCCTTCCCGCCTATTTTCACGGGTATCATGTCGAGGTGGAGAACGACCATGGAGGTATGAGGATGAATGAACCTCGGTATCGGGCGATCATTATCTCGCGATGAATGTTGATTGTTTCGAGAGGTAAGCGACCTCGATCGTCAGAACCACCACTGGCACTCTTGAGGGCCCGCCCGCTTGTCCTCCGTTGAGGAAACTCGAATTGATTGAAGTCGACGTTGAGGAATTCGGACACGCCGTCCGAGACCTCGTGGGAGCGGTGAACCTCCTGCTCACCTGCAGATCGAGGTCTGTCTTCCTCTTCGTGGGCGGCGATCCCGAGGGTGTATGGAAACATTTTCCATGTGACCATCAGTGTGTGACCACCGGTGGCGCCCGCATTCCTTTCCCTGCTGCGTGAACACCGATCATCCTCCGCCTCGGTTGTTACCGACATTGCCGACAAGACTAGCGTTGCACGTGTCCTTACCATTAGATTGTAGAAAACATGCCTTTTTGTTCAAGTTTCCCACAGACGGCGCCAATGATAAATCTAGTATACTAGATTTATAAAACAAGAAAGAACACAAGAGACTTTTACGTGGTTCGATCAAGAATCGATCTACGTCCACTTGATGAGATGATCCTCAAGATGTTTACTATAATTTGATTACAAAGTAGTATCTCTAAGGGCTCTAGTATTCAAGAATTTGCTAACCCTTTACCTTCAATCTAACCCCTATTTATACACAAGAGTAAATCATGTCCCACGAATCCTCGATCATGGACCATAACTCCCTATAACCGACCATGATCTCCACCATTATTACCCATGATTACCGTTGCTATTTCATTACCATACTCATAATTAGGGTTTAGGAATCGCCATTTAGGTGTAACCGAATAGGCAACATGGGCTAAAGTGAGCTCGCTTGGGGCCCGAGAGATCGGGCCATATCCCCGCCGCTGGGCCTTCCCCCGTCATTGGGCCCGAGAGGTGGGCTATCCTATCATATATATATATATATATATATATATATATATATATATATATATATATATATATATATATATATAGGGAGAGTTAACGTAAAACCATTTTATCAGAAGAACGCGAGAACCAAAAAATGATGAATTCACGGTGAAAGTTGATGAATCCGTTGAAAGTTATCAATCCAAAAAATAGAATTTCCGCCTCATGGGATTCGAACCCGGGTGAAAAATTCAATTTTGAATTCATCAACTTTCTCAACGTATTCATCAACTTTCATAAAGAATTCATTTGGTTCTTAGTTTTAGGATAAAATGGTTCTTATTTGAACCAAACTATATATATATATATATATATATATATATATATATATATATATATATGGAGATAATATATGGAGTGATTATCGTGTGGATATTTTTTATAGTGTAAATATGATGATAAATATCAATCTTAATAAATCAATATGGATGATTCAGATTCAATGCACAAATTATGACGTAAATGTACAAATGCACAGTTATATACAAAAATATGCATATAACTAATTCAAATGCACACTTAAAAATAATCATTAGATTTAATCTAATGGACATTATTTGTTCTCATTTATGTATATTAATGATAGTATACATGAACAAATTCCTATATATAGGGAGTGATTATCTTGTGGACAATCTTTATAATGTAAACATGAACACAAATATCAACCATTGATAAATCAATATGGACGTTTCAGGTTTAATACATAAATTATGATGTAGATACATAAATATATAATTATATGTAGAAATATACATATAACTAATTCAGATGCACACTTAAAAATAACTATTAGATTTTCAAAAATCTATTTAACATGATTTGTTCTCATTTATGTATGTTATGGCCCACCATTAACTAATTTAATATTATTAATGAATCAATTCCTTTTATTAAATATATAGGAAGGAATATCGTATTAATACTTATTATAGTGTAAATGTGATATATACTTATTATAGTGTAAATATGATATATACATCAATACCTGATAAATCAATATAGATTCTTCAGATTCAATACAAAAATTCTGATATAGATCCATAATGAATAATTAGATATAGAAATATACAAATAACTAATTCGAATGCACACTTAAAAACCAATTTTTACTATAAAAAAGATAAGAACCACACAAATTAGTGCATCAATCAAAAAATTACTGGAAAAAGTAGAATTTTCACGCAAGTATACCTCATATAGGGGGGGTGGTCTCCTGTGCGCGCGTGGACACAGTGAGACCACTCTTAATTAATTATTATTATTTAATTAATTAATTTAATTAATTCTAATTAATCAGTTAAATAAATTTTAATTATAAATTAATAAATAATAACTTTGAATTAATAAACCCTAATCATGAATTAATAAACCCTTATTTTGAATAATAAACCCTAATTTTGAATAATAAACCCTAATTTTGAATTAATAAACTCTAATTGTGAATTAATAAACCTTAATTTTGAATTAATAAATCTCATTTGAAATTAATAAATCCTAATTGAAAATAATAAACTCTAATTTTGAATAATAAATCCTAATTGTGAATTAATAAATCCTAATTATGAATTAATAAACTTTAATTATAAATTAATAAACCATAATTATGAATTAATAAATTTAATTATAAATTAAAAATCTATTTATCTTTACTCATCATAACTAATATATAATTATTTTAACAAAAAATAAGGATGAACTCACGGTGAGGCGGAGCTCATTCAAGTTTTTATCCAATTTAGATTACGTCATTGACTTTTATAAATAAAAATGAAACTGAATTTTGTTATCTTTCATTAATAAAAGTGACGTCATTTTTTGTACCACATAATTTTTCTTTTGACGTGTCATTTTTAAGATCATGGGAGAAAATCGACTTCAAATCGTAAAGTTGGAATTCTATTAAAGTGTTTTACAGGTTACTTCTAAATTATGATTAGCTAAAATATTGAGATTTAATTAGCAATTAACCTTAATGATAATAGATACAATCTATTAGTTACTTCAAACTACCAACCATTGCGCCCACCTGCAGCCCAAACGAATTTACCGACATTATGGACAGTTACTAATCAAACATGGGAGGCGAGGATCCCTACATTGGAGGAGATCGATTGGGCACGCCTTTTATGTATAAAACAGGTTAGATAAGAACTATTAGAATACAAGAGAGCTTTTCAATACATTTCATTGTAATACATTGAGAATCACTCCTCCGCGACAGATCTTACTCGATCGAACCACAGTTCTTGCTGTTTTATCGCTTTACACAAATCAGATATTAACATACACTAGATTTATCATTATTTTTGTTTTTGAGATCAAGCAAATCAATCAAGGCTCTTTGGGATCTTTGAATGAAGATTAACGTTGCTCGAATGAAAAGGTATTTGAATTAAACTAGGGAAAAAAATAACCTCATTACATATACACATCAATAAACTTATTTCATGGTTGAAAAGCAGAGAATCGTGTTGAGTGTTTAGTACCAATAATGTCGGAGAAATTATGAGTATTGATAATGAGATCAACTTCTCCTGAAATAGTTTTGGGGTTTATGTCGGTGTTCGTTGTACATGAAAAGAATTAGTTCGTGGGCTCATCACACTTCCAATAACACACCCTGTTTTGGGCTTTATAAATATAATTTTGGAATTTTAAATTATTGGTTCAGAGATAAGTCTTATATTATGGTTGGACTTTCATGTATGAGTACCAGATTCCATATCAACCATCGCTTAGCTGATTTTTGTGCTCTTATTTTGCTATAAGCCAGTTGTATTTGCAAAATACTAGTACATTCATTTATGAATACACAAACAGATTCCAGTGGTTAATCTTTATCAACCATCGCTGCCGGGTTGAATCCATCATGACGCATTATTCATCTCCAAAATTGATCAAAAAATATACATATTTTTGTAAACAATTTGAGGTATAAGAAAATTTGTTTTCTATCAAACTCATTTTTACGCTTAAGATCACTCAAATCACTTTTTATATTCATCTTGACATTATAAAATAATCCTTCTACATATTGATAATTTATTTTGTGTATCAGAAAAAAAATTTGTAGAGAATAAAGAACAACTATAGGAGTCGCTGGAAACAAAATGAAGAAGACGAAGAAGACAATCAATGATAATTAGGGTAATTTTATAGTAATTAGTTTGGGCTTTTCTTGGACTTCATAGACATTGCATATATTAAATTGTTGTTTACATTAAAGGCCATTAAATGGATTAACCCATTAAATGGTAATTCACATTGAGTTGCTACTGTTTCTTTTTTCTTTTTTTGAATTATGTTACATTAAAATGTAATTAGTATTGTTTTTTTATTCTTGTTTCATTTTTATTCTAAAAAGGATTAAACTTTAATTATTTAACTTATTCTAATTTGTAATTTTAAAATATTCATATAGTAATTATTAACTCATAGATAATAAATAATAATATTAATTACTGATTTATTACAATTTATAAGTTTTGAAATGTGTATATAATAACTAAATGGTAGGTGTACACTAAAAAGGGAACATTAACTCATACATATTACACAATAATACATGACATATTAGGACATTTAATAAATACATAATTGAAATAATATGAAATTACTAGAGTATAACATGGAATACTAGAACTATAACAAAGACATTAATATTGAAATTACACAACAAGTGCTGAAATTATCATTATAAACATGCGCCTAATCTAATAGTCTGATAAATCTGAACTTGATCCTCCAATCATTGATTGAATTTTTTGATAGATTTAATGTGTAATATTGATAAATATAAAGGTTTATTTTGCAAAAGTATAAAAAGTAGTATGAGGATAAATATATAAAAAATATTTTTTTGAGTTAGAATTTGAATTTATATGTTAGAGATGAATTACTATCTGATATGATAATTACTAAAAATAAAATATAATTTAATGTTGAATATTTGAGATGGCGTGGTGAAAACACTAGGGGGTAGTGGAGGAAGTTGTAGATATCAATAAACTAAAAGATCAGAAGGTTGCTGCTTTTCAAAGCTACAATAGAGCTTATCAGGCACAATGAAAGAAGAAAAAGGGAAAAAATAAATAATTTAGAAAAAGTTAATGCAACTTAGCATTGTCTTCTCCCTAAACAGGATCTGTGGTGTTTATCATAATGTCTGCATTGCTGCTCAATACATGTATAATAAACCCCTTGAACTAGTCATATTATAGTAAATCAAAATATAAGTTCTAATGAATCTCATATCTGATATCTATAATCTTTGAATAACGCATATCTAATTCCCAACCAAAAACTAACTCAATGTTTCCAACACCGCTCATAACAATCACCACCTGTATACGGATGACTCGAGACATTAAACAAATTTTATTATCAAGCTATAGAGAGATTAAACGGGGGGAAATAGATAGCAGCAAGAAAATGCCACGCACTAAATCAAGTGATACGAAATAACCAACAGGAAAAGTGAACATAGATACGTTATAATAAAGCCTCAAGTGATTTAAACTACAGAGTTAATTCATATTACAGACCCAAACACCATATTTAACTAAGCAAATGCACCTCCAGTCTGGTGTAACATGGCATCTATCTCGTCACCATCCTCCATGTCCAGCTGCAAAAGAAACGAAGTTTCAAAGTCAGACTCCAAAACATGAAAGCTAAAGCAGATTATCAACATGTGGGTGTGACTGGAAGTGATAGGGAGAACAGAAGCAAGAAAATACCTCATCAGGAGTCTGCTCTGCCCTGAGGCGACGCCCATCAAACAGAAAGGCAATGGAGCTGAGATCAACTGATTGACGATCACAATAAGCATTCATCAGTTTCTTTAGCTGGGTGCTTCTCTTAATTCTGAAAAACACCTCATTTCCATCCTACACAAAGAACCAAAAACAAAGGAGTTACAACTGTGCACTCAAAATAAATGCCTACATGCACCGGATAAGGAACGAGTTCAAAAAAAATACAGAATACCCAATAATGATCCAATATGTTCAAGAGAAAACAACTAATAACACAATCCAACACTTGAGATTTCAAACTCAAGTAAAACTTAATTTCATACTAGCTATAGAGGTCATTAGGATCAAATTTTGCCTTTCTATAGAAAAAATTACGTCACTACCAAAAGCAAATTCTGAGCTCGATAACAACCGAACAAAACAATACACCACAACAAACTTACAGTTGCGAAAACCAGTCTGATTCTTCAAGTCACAGTACTCGTATCTTCTCATGTTAAACTTTTGTTTGATATATGATCTGAAAATTGTTTCTCTTTTTCACTTCCAAGTTACAATTCTTTTCACACATGGCGGACATAAAAATTATCTACATCTTTATCACCGAATTTTCGCTCATCTCACCCTAACCCCTGATCATAGTTATGAATCGGTAAAAAAACAGCCAGGACGGAAAGAATCTCAAGAAAAAGAGGAAAAACAATCTACATAACTGGAGTAACGTTCAAAACCCTAGGTCAAAGAAACAAAATGAAATATATACTACTCTAAGAAACCAAAATCGAAACAGAACGATCGAAAATAGATAGACCAGTTAAACCTGGCCTTTGACTTTGAGATTAATGTGTCCGGATTGATCACCACCAGGCTTCTTGTCTTCCTCTTGACCGGGAGTCGACATCTTCACCCTCCTCTCTGTGCTTTAGGTGTTTGTGTTTATTGTTTTACATTTATCCTTTTCATGATTTAAGTAGGCGGAGAGTTTTCGTTGGGGATATTTCATTCTGTGGGTACTGCATCGACGCTTCACATTCCTTCTCATCCAACGGCTGAAGTGCGTTGTATAAGATCCTTTTTTTTCTTTCTTTTTATTTTCCCGAGTGCATCTTGACGTATCGTTTTCTACTTTAGATTACAAAATTCGTATTTATCTATGGGAACTATGGAAATTTTAATAAAATATATAGGTGTATTAATATAAATTAATAAAATATTATCATATAATATAATATATCTACATATTCTATAGAATTTCCTTTATATGATTATCTCTCATATTGGAACTAGGCCTAGGGTAGGAGTATCCCTATCTCTCGAACCTTATTTCTATCAGTTCAATTATTTGGGTTGAGATTTGGTCTATTTGAATTTAATAAATTCGTAAGATGAGCGTAATGTATGGTCGGGGAGATTTTGTAGGAGTATAAAGAATAGGGAAAATCAGTTTTTATTACCACGGTTGAGAAAATTCTATATATTTGAATATCTTCAAAAACATAATTAATAATTATTTTTAATTTCTTATCTGTCTACTACAATGTATCTAAAATTCAAAAACTCGCTCATTAGATAAAGAAAAAGTAAATAGAAACACAAAATAACACCAGAATTTAAATTAAGAAATATTATGATTAAGGAAAAATACAAGAATTTAAAATTAATAAAATTATATAATATATATTATTTTATGTCAAAATTCCTCCGTCTCTGATGGTAGGAGTTAAACTATTCTATCTTTTTTAAACTTTAACTTCTTTTATAGTCATGTACGACACTTTGATTTATTGATGGTTTTGAATAACAATTTTATACTTTTGTTGATGCCATGCATTATGCATATGTGTTTAGGAATTTAATATCTTTAATTAAGTTACTAGTTTATTTCAAAAAAGTAGAGAGTGAATAGAAAAAATATAGTTACATCTTAGAAAACTTGAAAAACTAATGGATTGTCTTTTGAAGTATTAGAAACGGTGGCGGTTTGGTTTTTGCTATTGAGATAACAGAGAGAGCAAAGAGTGTGGCTTTTGTGTGTATTAAGGTTCTTCCTCTGTTTTAATGTTGTGCGTAATAAATATATAATAAATAAATAAATAGATAAATAAGAGGAATTTGTTTGCCAATATAATTTTGGGGAGTCTCATGTTAGATTGCTTTACAAGTCAAAATTCAAATTATAAATATCATTGGAAACGGATATAGATTGATATCTTATCTTATTATCTCCCAGAAGTTTTTGTGATAACATTTAAAAGTACAATTGACAAAATTTATAAATTATTAACACATTATACCTTCCAATCATATTTCAATCATAATGTCCCAACCATTTTTTTTTGTTTGCTGGAATTTGCAACAAGTATATTCAGTATAATCTCAATTGGAAACGTAAACCTCCTACAGTTGAAAAAAGTGTTGTTTTATGTTCTTTCATCAATAAAACATATAGTAAGCATATTACAAGTTCTAATGACTGTCATATCTAAAATTAAATCATCCCTCTCATAAAAAATTTAAATCATGAATAATCCTTGCTTTTGGCCAGACGACTCATCAACCAACTACTAATCTAAAACTTCCAGTACCCCTCATAACAATCACCACTTCTATAATAGATTACAGATTAAAAATTGAACTAAATTCTATTATCGAGCAATGAAAAGATTAAACACCTAGCAGATGGAATATATACAGAAAATGAATTTCTCGAAACCAAACTCAATTAAGCAAGTGACACTGAATAACCAACAGGAAAAGTAACACAGATACGGCCGAATCTCAAGTAATTTAAAATTCAGACTGAATTCATAACTCACATTACAGCTCCAAACACTTTATCTAACTAAGCAAATGCACCTCCAGTCTGGTGTAACATGGCATCAATCTCATCGCCATCCTCCATGTCCAGCTGCAAAAGAAACGACATTTCAAAGTCAGACTCGAAAACATGAAAGCTCGAGCAGATTATCAACATGTGCGTGTGTCTGGCAGAGAAAGGGAGAATTTGAATCAACCTCATCAGGAGTTTGCTCTGCCCTGAGGCGACGCCCATCAAACAGAAAGGCAATGGAGCTGATATCAACTGATTGACGATCACAATAAGCATTCATCAGTTTCTTTAGTTGGGTGCTTCTTTTAATTCTGAAAAACACCTCATTTCCATCCTACACAAAGAACACAAAACAAAGGAGTTACAACTATGCACTCAAAATAAATGTCTAGAGCGGCAAGTGCACCGAACAAGGAATGAGATCAACAAAGCACAAAATGGCCAAATAATGGTTGTATACGCCCAAGAGAAAATAACTACCACTTCAATCCAACACATACAATTTTGAACTCAATAAACTTAATCTCACACTATGGAAATAATATCAGTTTCAATTTTCGCCTTTCTATGGAAAAATGAACTCACTACCAAAAGCAAATCCAATGCTCCTAAAATATACCGAACGAAACAACACTCTACTTACAAACGAGAAACAAACTTAAAGTTGCAATCAATTACAAGAATAACAGTGATTTTCAGTCACAGTTAACCTAAACAATCTACTTACAAACGAGAAACAAACTTAAAGTTGCAATTACAAGAATAACTGTGATTTTCAGTCACAGTTAACCTATTGTGTGATATATGCTTTGAAAAAGAGTTCCTCTTTTCACTTACAAGTTAATAACTTTATTTTAAACTAAATGGTAGTCATGACTCATAAGTATTTAGGATAAAAAGAATTTGCATACCATATATTATACACTTGTGAGCCAATTATACACAAGAACCAAACAATCAAATAATCAACACAATTTCGCCCACCTCGCTCCAGATCATGGTTATAAATCGGTAAAGAAACAGAAAAAATCTCAACAAAAGAGTGAAAAATAATCTACATATCGCAACCTCAGGTATCGAAAAACGAAGTGGCGTAAACTTCAAAAACCCTAGGGCAATCAAATACATAATAACCTAAACAAAATCAAAACAGAATCGTATAATCGAAGTAGATAGAAAGAAGAGTAAAACCTGGCCTTTGACTTTGAGATTGATGTGTCCTGATTGATCACCACCAGGCTTCTTGTCTTCCTCTTGACCGGGAGTCGACATTTTGAGTCTCAGACGCCGCCGCTACTTCTCCTCTGCTCTCTCTGCGATATGTGTGTTATTTATTGTTTCTTTCCCTTTTGTGATTTTAAGTAGACGGAGACTTTTTGGTTTGAAATAATTCAAGTGGGCTACTTACATTGACGGTCCAGATGTGTTCCTTCTTATCCAACGGCTGGCATGCGTCTTATAATCTATCTTTTCTGTTTGTCGCTTGGATTCGTACTATGGCAGGAAAATCCCTTTTCTGCATCCCTATATAAGATTAGTAATCTCTTACTCATATCGATGCATTCAATTAAGAATGTCAATCGACGGTTTAATGTGAACTAGAATCAAAAAATAAATATTTATTTTGATTTTGAATCGATCTTTTAGATATCGATATGGATCGAACTCGAACCATTAATTATGGATTTGAAACGGTTCGAATTTTAGCAGATCTTGAACTTAACCAAAATCGAATTGGAATCGAAATCGTTGATTTAAAATTTAATGAGGTATAAGTGATTATGGATCGATATTAATATAGGTAAAATCAGTTCATTAACAAGCCTATTTAAACTTAGGTTTGTCATTAACAAACCTATTTAAACTTAGATTTGTCAATAGATGTGTATTATTCGAAACAAAATCAATAAATAAGTGTCAATTCTGGCTCTGGAACCAGAATCGGATCAGATTGGACCATCAAACTATGGATCTAAATGATCCGGATCGAAAATGGATCTGGAACCAGAACTGAAACCACTGCTTTAAAATTTAATTGACTATGAACGATTCTGGATCGATTCGGGTAAAATTCACTCATTGACATCCCTACATTCAATATATTTGGGTTGATATTTGGTTTGTTTGAATTTAAATTGCCTTCAATATAAAATTATTATGGTTGGAAAACGATTTTGGTTAATATCGAATCGAAATTACACCATGCAGGACCGTTCGTGAAAGTAGGCTATATAGAGAAATCTTAGTTTACCCATACTCCTGATGATATATCTTGAATGCTTATAATATTTTCTCCTACTTTGTGTTTATAATATTTTCTCTAGAATCCTATTTAGATAGGATTTTTACATATCTAATAAATACAATAATTATCTTCAATCTCTGAAGATAATTATCATCTCGAATAATTATCTCTTGATATTTAATAATATCAGATAATATCTATCTAGATATTTGAGTGTATTAAAATAATACATAAATCAAAACAAAATCCCAAAGGATCCTATCAAAGGTGGACGAAATTCAAGTAGCAGCAGGTCTTGATGGACCAATCCATAGATCAAATACAAGGATTAAAGATATGTCTAAAATGAATTAATTATCTTATATTCAGTCCATAACATAAATTAATTCATAAACATTTATTCATTCCACTAAAGAATAGATGACTCACCCTTTATTATCGAAGTTGAGTCGGGCTTCTATTTAAGATATTGCACGTTCATTAATTATTTATAGTACTCTGACTGCTTAAAATAAGTAATATCTTTAATTTCTTAAATAGTATCACTCGACCTTATTATTATATTTGAGTTAACTCAACATATAGGTTTTAGTACAATAAACATTTTGAGCTTATTATGAGAACATCATCATCCTAAACGGATACGGTGACTCGATACATGTAACTAGCATGACATACAAGCACGGCCACTACCCAATATGTTGAGAATTTTTGTTATCTTATGTAACTCTCACCCATAACAAGTCAAAGTGATAGTCAATAACTCATACTCACCTAAAATTTTATCGAGGTTTAGATCAATGTAAAATCATCGAGATCTAGGTTCTTCACGATGGTCAGATAGAAGAACTCATCTCACTTTAATCCATCAATACATTAAGATGTAACAGCATAAACAAACAACCAAGTTAAGTTACTTCTTATCTAACCAGAACCTATATCGACAACTCGTCATCAAGTTGTCTCAGTTATGATCTTTTTTTATATCTCAACTACCTTAACCAATCATACAGACTTCTATGATCTTCTACACATTGTATGATCTAGCTTTTGAATGAGATAATGAGAAAACATATGGAATCAAGTAAATAATTCAAATAATAATTGTGGTAATAGGAAACATTGTATACAAGCTCAACCATTTTACTTTTAGTATATAAATCCAACAGCAACTATGGGATTAATCGTCAAGGCCCACTGTCTCAAGGGATCCAAAGTATGATATATATATATATATATATATATATATATATATATATATATAATGCATTCTACTTGAAAATTATTGTACTAAATAATTTTTTTTGAATTTTCGCTATTCATAGGATTCGAACTCTGGTCCCCTCAAACATAAACATGGTGTTGGTGCACAATGCACTCTTCCAAAGAAATGATGCATCACCGTTGATCTTCATATGATATGCGGTCTAATGGTACTTTTGAAATTTATATACTGAAAATGGTTCTCACGTTCTCACTTTAAGTAAAGTTTTTATTTGAACCTACTCCATTATATATATATATATATATATATATATATATATATATATATATATATAGGATGAGTTCAATAAAACCTATTTTTCATAAATCATAAAATCTAAAACCAATGCATTTTAAATATAAAGTTAATGCACTTTATGAATAAAGTTATTGCACTATAAAATATTGATGAATAATATTATCTTTTACCGTAAATCAAGACATGCATTAGTTTTATACATTAAGTGCATTAACTTTATAGGTATGTAAGATGCATTGGTTTTAGGTTTTTAAGTAAAAAATAGGAAAATTTTTATTATAACTCAATCATATATATATATATATATATATATATATATATATATATATATATGCTATCAGAAACCGGAATAAGGACCAAGGATTGGATCAAATTAATATTCTTATCAAAAAGCAACAGCATAACAGTGAGTTTCACACTCATGCATGTTGCTTCCATTGTTAGTTATGATGGTTCACTTCAATCCAAAGAGGTAACAAAACAGAAAATAAAATAAAGCAATAAACACTTATAGTTTATCCTGCATTAGAAAACTCGCGTTTTTCATAACTGACAATTAATCAATTACGTAATTAACCGACAACTAGATATAACCATCAACACATATAAATCATCATGAATAATAAATATCCCCACACATTATCTAGCTGCATATAATAAACGGAATAAAATACGATTTAACCATGAGACGAAACGTCTCTGATCGTCAGACAAAACGTAAAACTAATGAAGGTATGGAGGTTCCTAGCACACCCCAAACCCTATTTCTCCTTCGCCGCCGACCGCGACCGCCTCGCGATCGTGAAAAAGCTTCCCTTTGTATTTTGCTCGCCGCCGCTCCTTGCTTCGATTTTCAACATATAGACCTACACAACACCAAAAGAACAACATCTTCTAGAAATAGGGGTGTAAAATGCGCGCTTATCAATACGAGGTTCTAGAAACGTTAATACCTTTTGATGATTTACTAATTTAACCTTCACCATTTTCGTTATTATAAAGAATTAAATATGGTAAGAATGCATATAAGTGTAAGAAATAAAAATATATCACATCAACACATGTAGCTCATATCAATGGACCAGATTGAAGGAAAAATGATTTCATATTTTATTTTATTAAATAATTCAAACAATGGTCAATTTGGTATTAAAAAATTATTTTCTCTACCACACCAGACATAAATCTAGCCACCTTTCCGATAATTTTACCACTTACCGAAAAAGTATGAATTTTATAATCTGCTCAATATAATATTTCACAAACTATTCATTCTATAACACATACTTAATAAATAAGTAGCATACATTACACATCACGTAGCATAATTTGTTGTTAACACAACCTATATTTTCAATAACACATATATAATACAAATAATGTACATATTTAATAAATATGTGGTACACATCACACAATATAATGTATTGTTATATAGCTAATGCTACGAATTTATTATACAAGTGCAATAAACAAATATAATCTATCCAAAATAGGAAGTTACATGATAGATTACAACAAATCCTTAAAATTAAGGAAATAACAGTTTTTAACATAAAATAAAATTAATAATATAACCTTTAAGTAAATCCTGTGAAATTAAAGAATAGCATATATAGTAATGTACTATAACACAACATAAGTTAATATTTTCCAATGATTTACTAAAATCAATGGCTTAGATTTATTATTATTTCTTACAAATATTTTTATTCATACATGATCCATCATATATATATATATATATATATATACCAAATGGGGGGTAGGGTGTGTTTTTTCGGGTTACACATTAAACCACAAAAAAGAAAGGAAATAGAAATAATACCTATAGAGCTCACACAGAACTCTTATGATAAAGAAACAGGGACGGAGCCTTCGTTTCCAGACAATATGTTCAGCGGAATTGAAGGATTTTTTTTATTTTATTTTTTATTTTATTTTTTATATGGAATGTGATATATTATATAGCTTTAAGGATTGGTATAGAATTATGATCGGTAGAAGAGAAGAAAGTTTAAAACTTAACAACACATGTTTTTGTTTCGTAAAGTTTCAAAGGTTTATCGCTTATATATATATATATATATATATATATATATATATATATATATATATATATATTCATTTGATTCCAAAATAGTGTATCATTTAAATAAAATATGTCTTTTAAAGAACCCAAAGTATTAAGTCTTTTTACATTGTGCTTATTGATATATGTTTTCATTTGGCACAAAATATGTTAGAACCTATTGATATTGATATGCTTATTAATGATTTTGCATGTACAAATGCTCGAAGTTTATGATATTGTATTGTCTGTACACGTCTTTGATTATTTTTTATTATATGTTTCAATTTGTAGATCATTTGAATTTTACGTAAATTTACAAATTTGATTTACTCTATAAGTATAATATAAGGAGCCCTATTTCATTATTTTTAATTTATTGGTAAACTTATAAATTTGTTATTTTTATAAGTATAATATAAGGGCCTTGTATTCCTTAGTTTGATTTTTTCATAAATTTATAAATTTATTTTATTTTATGAGTATAATAGAATATGTCATAGACATTCCTCATTTTCATAGGGCCCATAAAATGTTAGGAACGATACTGGCAACATGTTCGGTTAATTGAATATTGTATATTCAGTTTGCACTTCGATTTATGGTAAAATAATTTTTTCGGGTTCAATTAACCGATCTATAAGTAATAGGTTTGTGTATAATGAGTATGTGATTTTTATTTGCAAGTAAGATTCATAAAAGTCTAGTCTTTATTTGTAGGTTAAATTCAATATAATTACTAGAAAATAAAATAATAGGTTTGTATATAATGAGCATGTGATTTTTTTATTTGAGTGGCTAAAAACTTGTAATTGATCGTAGTCATAGAGTAAATAATTAATTAATATATAGAAGTAATTAAATAAATTATTTGAAGCCAACCGTATAAAATTAAAAATAAAGCAATAATTAGTTTATCATAAATTTAGTTTAATAGTAATCATCTAATATTTAGATTGTGTAATGTAGTTGAGTAAGAAAATATATAAAAAAAATATGTTCCTTTCAATTTTTCTGTTAATCCAAAACTGAACCGCTTTAACCAATGCGATTTTTTGTTCACCGAACTTAATAAACGGTTCGGTTTTGATTTTAGAATTTATGAAAATTTCGATCCGTTTAACCAAAAAATCGATTAGTCAACCCATTAATCGAACTCGAACCATTCTCTACCCCTAAAAAAGATATTCCTGTATCCGCTAAAAATATTATCACATATATATTATTTTTAATAAATTTTTATACAAAAATATTTTTTTGTAATAAATAGTACTCCTCCGTCCCACCTAAAGTGTCTCATTTCTTTTGGACACGGGTATTTAGGAGAAATGTATAAAGTAGTTAAAGTGTTAAAAAATGAGTATGGCCCACACTTTTTGAATGGATAATTATTTCCTGAAATGGAATGAGACATTTGTAATGGGATAACCTAAAAATGAAAGTGAGAGATTTTAAATGAGACATTAATTATAATACATGATGTATATGAATTCATTTTAACAAATTCATGTGCTTAATTAATATACATTTAAGCCCGTCTAGTTGGCAAAAAGAGTAAAATTGTCTAGAAATATGAATTTTTGAAATAAATTTTTTGAAGAAAATGAATCTGGAAAACTTTTTATCATTCATTTGAAAAATACTAGTATTAAAAAATGTAAGAATTTTGAATAAAGAATATAAAAAAAATTGAAATCTATCCAATAACTTTAAGCCCCAACTCCATTCCTCCCACTTATTGTTTTATCTCCATCTTCTATATTGCCCACAAGCCTAATAGAACGGATGAAGGTTCTTCTGATGTCAGGATCTCATAGGTTATTATCATAAACAGTTAATATTAAGATCATGCAGAAAATTCAAAATCCTAAACACAGTATTAGGATTTTCGAAACTGACATTGCTGTTGTATCTTGAATTATCAATTTCAATGCAAATGGCTAGAATTCTGTACTTCTCTAAATCAACCACGAATCTAGCTTATTTCTGCCTGTAGCTCGAATTTTTGAATGTAAAACAATCGATATTAGTTGAGGTGTTATCACTATCTGTTGATTTCTTACAGATAAAAGCTTGCTCTTTGATCTACTTATATTCATAATTGATATATGGCGTACACATATTTTTATATTAGAATTTGACCTGTCATGCACCTCTTCATCTAATTAATTATTTCAATACCATCACTTCAAAATAAAGTATTAAATAGTTTCTTAAATTTTTACTGGTGCTGACTCAAGTTCAAATTTTTTAAATTGTTTCTCAAAATAAATTATAACATCAAATTATTATCAATCGAGTACGACGAAGCACGGACTCAAGTCACAAGTGGAGCGAAGGTGGGGAAGCTCCAACCAAGCAAAAAATAAATAAATCTGTATTTGTTCTTATAAAATCGTTAAATTAATATCCCCAATCATCAAATCAAATTATAAGAAAATTGTCTTTTTGAATCTGAAACTAAAAATTTAGAAAACATAATCCCTACCAAAAAAAATTCTGCATCCGCTCTTGACGACGGCCGACGGGTTACACACCTGTTTTGTTATTACTATATATTACATAATTGTTTGTAAATAGAAAATGATGAGCCAGAAACAACGTATTAATTAACACAGCAGCCACCCAAACGTTTTCTCTATTCATCTTTCCGGCTTCCACTCAAGAAGGCATTTTACAATTTACAAGGATAATAAAAAAAATAAGAATTTGAAAGATCAATCATCAAAGAAGTAATAAATTCTTGTATCCAACCAGACGAAAATATTGAAAAACAAATGGCTAAAGGATATATTAGATTATATTATTGTAGCAAAATTCAAAATCACAACCTCATCTAAAATTTCAAGTTGATAGTGATAAAATGCTGTTTAAAATTGTGTTATTATATGTAAACGCACAATAAGAAACAACAACATTTCAACATTTGTGTGTGTGTGTTACCTAATTGTAAAGTAGTTAACGCCGGCGCCCAAAGCCTCAAGGTCGAAATCCGTGACACTACTTTTAAAATTTCAGATTAATTGATCAAAAAAAAAAACATTTCAACATTTGTTGGGACTGAAGATAACACACTGCATACTACAATACAGAATTATCTGAGCATAATCAAGAATGATACGCACAGAATAGATATCGAGCTATGAAAAATTAAAGGCAAGATCAACATTTGATATGGTGTCACGTTAAATGATTTATCCCATCTCAAGATTTAAATTAGTACAAGAAATATCATCTAAATATTTAAATTAATGACTTCAAAATAAATCTTTTGAGCTTTTTCTTCTTCTCCTTTTTTTTCCCCAAAAAATATTCTCAACTGCAATCAACTGCTACTGCGTTTTCTTTAGCAATGTCGAAAAGTTTGTTGACTTTATGCGACAAATGAAGAGTAGATAAACTAAAAAATAGCGACACGGTCGACAAAATCTACGTCAGATCTCTCTCTCACTCGGCCCCCAAACCCCACTAGTATTATATATTGAAGTTACGTTTAAGATCCAAAAGACTGATTCTCAGAAAAGGTCAAGCCTGTTAGGCCTCTCTCGTTCAAAGATCACATCACATGGCATAGTTTTATTTTTATTTTTTACTTTTTTGTCAATTAATACAGAAATTTTAAAGGTCATACACGACGATTCTAACCCGAGACCTTTGGCGCCAAGATAGTTTTATTTGTGTTTTACCTATGTTTATTCAATATTTAGGAGAATGATGATAACCTTATTTTTTCAAGTTAGTGCTTATTATTTAAGTCACTAGTGTGACATAATCAAACCAAAGAGACGTGAGTGAGGTTCGAATATATGATATTTTGGTCATATGAACCCACTTTACCACTGAGTCGTCCCAAATAGACATTTTCTATCTTTTATTGTATATGATGTCTGTCTCTCATTACTCATAAGTGAGAACCACCTCTAATTATTTAATTAATTTTAATTGAAATTAATAATCCCTTATCAAAGATTAATTAATTCTATTTGAAGAGTAATAAATTCTAATTACCCTTATTTTAAGGGAAAGCTCACAATAAGAAAAAGAAAGACCCCACACAAGTTTTTGTCATAAAATATTTCATAATAAAATTGTTAGCAATATTTTCTTATATTGACTTGAACGTGGGAATGTCTATACTAGAGCAACTTGAGATGCCTACTTTTTTAGTGCAGCGATAACCTATAAGCTCTAAAAATGAAATAGAGCTTATCTAGTATGACTTTGTGGACTACCACATAAGAAATGAGGGTAGTGAAATTGATTCAAAACACACATAGACAACAGCTACAAATTTCTCGTCGTAGTCAAGAACACTTTCACACGCACACATTGAATTCAATTAGGTCCCCATTTGATCTGCATTAATCCTAGGAAGGAACCGGGGAGTTGCCGACAAAATTCAGTGTTGCGATGTGGAAAATTATGCCGACGTAATTGAAATATATTTTCATTTGTTTCATCCATTATTTTTCTTGTAAGCTAAGAAATATTTGTGGTTTCCTGGTTACATCCGGCGGCATTCCGATTATTTAAGAGCAGCGCAGTTGTTTTATTGATGAATTTTCTCTTATGGTTATTTTTAGAATTATAAATAACTAAGCAAGTTCCGAAAAATGTCATCTATCCACTAAAACCCAGTCTCTTCGTGGGTATATAAAGGGCAAACCAACTTCTAAATCAACAAATTTCATAAAGTAATTTTTGTTACTCCTCAATCAGGTATATAAAGACACATACATTCATTGTATTGGATATAAATTATTTATATTAGACAATTGTAATATTTGAATAGTTCAGATTCATTAGTTCTTATTAATGTATTTATCTGAATTATTTTGTATGATATCTAATTTTTATTTATTGTAGTATTCTGCTCTGACCCTTTGAAACTGACATAAAATGGTAGAGCAGAAAAGACTCCTACAATCGTGTAAGAGGAAAACAAATAATAAATCAAAGAAATAAAAAATAAAGAGAAAAATATCAAATCTAAGGCCCGTTGCAGCGAACAGCAGTCCGTACGATGGCCCACCAGGCCTGCCAAATGTGTCATCATTATTACAGATAAACAAGCTTAACTGCCACCTCTAACGTTCCAATTTTATCATCTTAAATCTAGAATTTTATAGATATATTATATCTCTCATATAATAATCTAATAATATTTTATATTTTATAATATTTTATTAATTTAATTAAATTAATAAAATATTATTATGTAAAAGATTAATATAGTATATCTACACGTTTTATTGAATTTCTTCCTTAAATCGTATTGCAAAGTCATCTCGAATTTATATAAAAGACTGAATATAGTATATCTACACGTTTTATTGAATTTCTTCCTTAAATCGTATTGCAAAGTCATCTCGAATTTATATAAAAGACTGAATATAATATATCTACATGTTTTATTGAATTTCTTCCTTAAATCATATTGCAAAGTCATCTCAAATTTTGCTGCTTCTGTGCTTCATCATTCCCGATTTCACTCCCAAACTATGCAAATCTTTGTCTCCCTGTTTTTCACTTGTTTTTAACCCTTATTAGGCTATTACCAATGTACCATGATTAGAAAAACGGAAATTTTGCTGATGGAGCTGTTAGTTTTGAAGTGTCTTGTACTATCAATAGTATTTTCAGTACTACCAATACTTCTAATTATTTTATTATAATGATATAATCTAATATTCGATAGTTTTTTGCTGACTCGATATATATGAAAAGAATTCATCAAGTTTTTTACCCATATCATCATATTGAATAATAATTATTGTGAATGATGCCCGTAAGCAGGTATTATCAAATATTGAAATCCTTTAACGTTTATTTTGAGTACTTAACTATTATTAGTATGTGACTGCAGTTCATGATATACACGTATTAAGGTGTGTGTCAATTAATATTTAATGATTACCTATAACTTGCATAAGCATCAATTAAGTTGCATAAAATACTCTTCAGTTGTTTGGCTATGCGACAAATAGAGCGTGTCGCATTAATTACCTTGCAAAATCCGTTTCTTCTTTTTCGACATTTTTTCATACGAAAATGGACTCCTTTATAATAGAGAGGTATAATCAAATCGAACCGAACCAAATATCATCATACTCAAGTTTGGTTTGTTTAGTATAGAGACGAGTTTTGAGTTTTATTTATCGAATATTTCAAGCTCACGAGCTTAATCGAACCCAAACAAAATTTTCAAATTTAGATATATGTTTAGAATATTAATTATTTTATTTAAAAACACTATTTTATCCATAATAATACAATATATTTATTGATTTCATACAACAAATAAAAGTAATAAGAGATTTAATACAATAATTATTAATTATAAAAATAAAATAATTATATCTACTTAATATTTTTATATTTTCAAGCTAAATCAGTTAAATAATTTGTTCACGAGCTAAAGAGCCGAATATTATCATACTCAAGCTTGGTTTGTTTAGTTAACGAGCTTCACTAAACAAACCCGAACAGATTTTTATCGAAGCAGAATGAATATATTTTCGTTAATACTGATTCATTTACAACTCTGTTTATAAATAATATGCGATGAAGAATCCGATAGCATATTGACAAACAAAGTAGGCAACCAAAATCCAAGCCTGTAATGCTAATAGTCAATAGTTTGTTCTGTAAATTGAGATAATTCTCACACTGCGAGAAAAAAACATTAGACGTGTAGAAATTATGAAGCATCCTGATTTTTATGTTGGTGCAACCGGCCAACTTCTCCATTTTATTGCAATCAAGTAAACTAATACTTTCATAAGCGTACAAAAGCTTCTTTAGTCACTTATTTTCCTTATTTTTATTCTTTACCCCAAGTATTAAGTTGAACGTGTCATGTTATCAAATTCAAAATATGTTATATATACTAGCACAGTGGTAACTAACTAAATTTTGAGAGACAAAAATCTATTTGCAATTATTGTAAAATCGTCGACGAATAAACATTAACTAATAAATCAATATTTTTGTCGCCAGTTAATTAATTATTTTAATATTTGAAGAAACAAAAGATCCTCAACGTTCACAAGGAAGCAGGAACGTTGAAGAATCAAACAAAAAAGATATAAGCATTATGGCAACAATATATACTGTAGATATTTACTTTCCTCTTTCACTCATTTCCTTATTCTATTTATGCCATAGTTTTGTTAATTTTTTATTTCCTATTTTGGATAAACTTGCAATGATACACCACACCTGCGAAATTTAAAATCTTATTTCTCTAGTTTGAACCAAAATTTTCGTCTCATTTCTGTACGGAATTAGCATTATTTTTATTTTTTAATGTACTCATTTTTCTTTGAGTTCATAAAAAACTCGCAATCTCTACTTTCAATATGTTGGGTAAACCCTACGGTCACGTTTTTATGTAATAGGACACAAACCTATGATAAAAAATAATACTTGAAAAATAATGTGTTAATAAAATTCGAACCTACGCACTTTTGATCATAGAAACCAATTTACTGCTATGACATCCCAAAGGACGTTAATATACTCATATTTAATGATCTTTTAGATGGTGTGATAAGGAAATTAGTCCATCATTTTCAAATAAATTTGATTTCTTTTGACTTGTCAAATAAATTAAATGTTAATATGCGTGAAAACTAGAAATTAATGAAGTGTAATTGTTATACAAATATCCTCCCCAAAAAACGTTATTTACTTTCGTTTTTTTTGTTTTTTTCTTTCTTAATACCCGTTAAAATTCCAGTAAATTACCCCATGATTGTAAGGCCTAATGGAATTTCATAAGCTTATAATCTAGTGGTGGGTCCACCCCCACAACCCCCCTCTCTATTCCCACTAACACCACTCACAAAACACGCTCGCGCAATCTATATAACCACAACCCAATCGTCCCATCTTTTACCCCAAATCCTCTCACACTATCACTAACACAATATCCAAACATGAGTTTCTCCCATTTTCTCTGTGCCTCCTTCCTCCTTCTCATCTCCATCCAATCCGCTCTCTCAGACTCCGGCACCGTCGGGATAAACTACGGCCGCATTGCCGACAACCTCCCCTCCCCCGCCCAAGTGGTGCAACTCCTCAAAGCGCAGGGCATCACCAAAGTCAAGCTCTACGACACCGACTCCGCCGTCCTCACTGCCTTCTCCGGCTCCGGCATATCCCTCACCGTGGCCCTCCCCAACGAGAAGCTCTCCTCCGCCGCCGCCAGCACCTCTTTCACCGACTCCTGGGTCCAGTCCAACATCCTCCCCTACCACCCGAAGACCGCCATCGAGGCCATCGCCGTCGGCAACGAGGTCTTCGTCGACCCCAACAACACTACCGCCTTCCTCGTCCCGGCCATGAAGAATGTCCAAGCCTCCCTCGCCGCACAAAACCTCTCCTCCGCCATCAAAATTTCCTCCCCGGTCGCTCTCAGCGCGCTCCAGACCTCCTACCCCTCCTCCTCCGGCTCGTTCAAAGCAGACCTCATCGAACCGGTCATCAAACCGATGCTCGGCTTTCTCAAACAAACCGATTCGTATCTAATGGTGAATGCCTACCCATTCTTCGCCTACATCGCCAACACCGACACCATCTCGCTCGACTACGCCTTGCTCCGCGATAACGCCGGCAACAAGGACTCCAACAACGGCCTCCTCTACAAAAGCCTATTCGAAGCCCAAACCGACGCCGTTTTCGCCGCCATGTCTGCCTTAGGTTTCGACGATATCAAAATGGTGGTCTCCGAAACCGGCTGGCCGTCGAAGGGTGACGAGAACGAAGTCGGCGCAGGTCCGGAAAACGCCGCGGCATACAACGGCAATCTCGTCCGCCGCGTTCTGACCGGTGGTGGAACCCCGCTCCGGCCGAAGGAGCCTCTCAATGTATACTTATTCGCCCTTTTTAACGAGGACCAAAAGCCCGGTGCAACTTCCGAAAGGAACTACGGCCTCTTCTACCCGAACCAGCAGAAGGTATACGATATACCGCTGACGGTGGAGGGACTCAAAGGCGCCCCCAATTTGACAGAGAGCAAAACTCAGGTGGCTGCGCAGCCGCCCGCCGCTGCGGCGGGGCAGACGTGGTGCGTGGCGAACGAGAAGGCTGGGGAGAAGAAGCTGCAGAATGCGATGGACTACGCTTGTGGTGAAGGAGGAGCGGACTGCCGTCCGATCCAGCCGGAATCCGCGTGTTACAATCCGAACACGGTGGAGGCGCACGCATCGTACGCATTCAACAGCTATTATCAGAAGAACTCGCGGCGGAGCGGGGCCTGTGATTTCGGTGGCGCCGCCTACGTCGTCACCCACTCTCCTAGTAAGTTATTGCTACGTTTCAACTGCTGCAACTAATAATTGTGTACTGTTACTTTATTTTATTTTTAAAGCGGTTATCATAACGTTGGTAATAATTTTGGATCTATTTATTTATTTTATTTTTGCAGAATTTGGCAGCTGCGAATTCCCACCGGTTACTAAATCGTACATTGGATTCCGTGGCATTTATTCATTTTGTTATTGATAGTATTATTGTGATAGCATGCAGTAGAATTGGCATTATTGGTTTAGATTAGTACATATTCACTATTGTATTCTTTAGTTGTATTCTATCGGCTTGTTTCTCATTTATTTGTGATTTCACTATGACATATACAGAAAATATATAATGGATTATCATTTAAAATAGAAAGCATAATATTGAAAAGGGACAGAGACTACTTGACGAATCGGTGGTTATAGCTATATATTGACTTTTACCTCTTCATCAATAATTTACCTAATTTCATATTAATTCACAATCTTATCCTATAACGTTTTCTTAGAGTGATCCTACCCTGTCTCATCTTTTGTTGTCTCTCTTGTTTAAACAATACGTCATTTGTTCATACAAACTTTGAATAGAAGAAACTAGTTAACCATTTCTTGGTTTTTTCTTTTTCCGTCAATGGTTGGTGGTGCAATGAGAACTATCGTGTCTTGAATTTCTTGTAATACTTAACGATACATTTCTTTGAATTTTTAAATAAAAAGAAAATTGTTTAAAAGTAATTATTTGTTAAACATTCTATGTTATCAAACGTTGAGCGAAAATCAAATTGTCTCAAGATTAGTATACGTTAACGAAATTTAAGTTTAAGGAATTAGCACTTTACTATAATTATTAGTACATTTATATGTAGTGTGCTACCAAAGACATGGCAAATGTTTTGTAAAATGATATCTAAAGAAATTATAAATTAATAAAAATGGATTATTCAGTCTGGGCCCGGAATGGATTGATGCAAGCCTAGGATAGGGCTGGTCCTAGGTCGGGGCTAGATTTCTTGATAGGCCCACATGTAGCCCATTTTGCCTGTGAGTCCCCGGCCCAACAAGCCCTCCCTTCATCACGGGCTGATCCTACTATACCGGCCCATAGTGGACCTGGGCTGGGCCCAGTTGACAAATCTAATCTAAGTCCTTAATTTTCATTTAAACACCAGAATCTGTGAATTTGCTTTATTGACCTTTACCGGCCCATTTGGGTTCAACGATGAAGTCCAACCCGGCTGCTTTAGTCGGAGCGGGCCCATATCCTCGTGGCGGGTGGAATCATCCATGATCAATTTACAATAAAATGCTTAACATCAAATTGACTATAAGTTTACTCCTAATTTTTGTAAGTGTTACGTACCGTCAAATTACACGTATAGAGGAAAAATAAATATTTATCTTTATGGCCTTATTGATTATCTGATACATACACATAACTAATTAAAAGCAAAAAAACATTGAAGAAGGTTAAAATGGGAAGTCATAATTCTACTCTCAAATTTCTATATAATTTCTATATATATATATATATATAAAAGATGAAATCCTCAAATCCCTATCGGTCAATTCTATATATATATTTTGTCCCACAATGCCCCTAACAATGATTTCGATTCGTAACGATGTAATTATTTGAAATTCGATTATTTCATTCCATAAGCATCAATGTAATAAATTACTTATGGATTTAATAAAAATAATTGAAAAATAGAACGAATCAAAATACATTATCTTTCTCGGTTGAGCCCTGGCGAGGTTATGCTCACGAAATTTTTGTCTTAAAAACAAAAGAACTGTACTAAGGATCAAGTGAAACAAAAAGTAAAATTATAGAGATTGTGTTTTATAAAAGGAATACGCATGTAACTGAGAGCAAATTAGAATTCTGGACTAATAAATTTGACCTATGATTTGTAACCCATCCATTCCAAATTAGAATTCTCAAATTGAAAGCAAGCAATTGTTAGCATCAGACAGCTAACTTGTAACATAATAATAATCAAGAAGAAAATTATCAGCATTAGACAGCTGTAAAGAAATTGGAATTGATTTTTTAATTTGTTTTTTTTTTGTTTGGCGGAAATTCTGGCGTGCAATATTCGTAAAGTAGCAGAAGCAGACGGCACGAAATTCTAAAACGCAATGCATCCAAACAGAATTATTTCTAGTGGATTTAGTTTTTCTGTCTCTCTCGCAGACAGTCTCGACCTAATTGAGTAATTACCTCCACTAAATCCAGTTTAATCATTTTAATAAGAATAACATCGTGTAAGATATTTGAGTTCTATAATGAATTTATTGTAGATCTTTTTAGCAAATCATAGTCACTAACAATCTTACAACCATCGAAGTATGAATATACTTAGGTCAATACGTACGATTCCTTTTCATCTCATTCACTAAACTACGTGGAGTTTACAAAACGTCCATAATAGTCTTCCAGTTAGGGGTGAGCAAAATACCCGAAATCCGAATATCCGATCCGAACCAAATCGAAATGTAAAATTCGGTTCGGATTTTCGGTTCGGATTGGATTGACATTTTTCAAAATGTCGGTTTTTCGGATTGGATTTTTTTAATCCGAAAAAATCCGAAAATCCGAATTATATATAATTTATATATAAATAATAATATTTTATTTAAATATTCTTAAATCTAATATAAATATATGTGAGAATTAATAAAAATTGGTTTCAAATTTTTGGATTTTTCATAATTTCGGATTTTTCGGTTCGGTTCGGATATTTTTATAAAATTTTCGGATTTTCGGATTGGATTGTTTTTCTCTTAAAATTCGGATTTTCTGACCAAATCCGAACCGAAATCCGAATGCTCACCCCTACTTCCAGCAATGAAATATTTGGTCGAAATTCCTCACTCCAATATTTGGTTGGAGTACTTTTATTACTTTTATGGAATAAGTTTCATAGGGTATTATTCCTTGTGAATTCTAATAATTAACATTGTCTCTAGTTCATTTTCCGCACCGAAATATTATCGTGACTTGTCGTATTCCATAGTGGAAATATGATTAACATAGTAAATATTACTTTAAATTCTAAATTACTGTCATTTTATAAAAATATCTTGAACTATCATAAAATATATATTAAATAATGAATTATCGAAGATTATCAAAAATATCTCAAGATCATTTTTGACTCCGAAACGTTGGCATGACTTGTCTGATACCACGGTTGAGTTATAGTTAATATTTATAAAAACCGACATGACCTAAAGTGCTGAAGTATTGAGCGGTTGTAACATTATATAATTAGATATATGGTGAGTGCGAAATACTAATATAAAATTGATCATTTGAAAGTGAAGTTGTTGGATAATGCGGATAAACATTAAAATGGTTAATGCTTATTCACGTGGATTTAATCAATAATTAATCTAGTTTATAGGTTATTAAAGGTAACTATAATAACCATGTGCACAAGTGAGAGAATATTAAGCCCATGCGCGCGCATTGCTACAACCCACCCGTTCGTCCACGTAGAGAATGCCCTTGGTCTTCGTAACAGCTCTAGGCGGAACGGCTCATTGAAGACTTCGACGAGAGATGTTGGCACCGTGTTGCCAAGTAACGCTCAAGTGCCGCCCATGAGCTCCCCACAACGATTGGGTAACATACCAACTTTGATCACACATGTGAGAGACATGGACAATGTTCAGGTAACATATCCTTGTCAGTCATCACGCTCCCCATACAGTGATTTGACCTATAAATATAAAACTATGCACTTACATCAAACACACTTTAAAAATATGCATAAGATCTTTTTGCTCACATATCATAGTCCGTCCTCAGCTAACCAGTTCGTCAGAGTTCGTTAGTTCGCAATATTGCTATCCACGAAACGAAGTTGTTTCATCTTTAGAAGCGACATACTTGTACTGAGAGCACTACCTAAGCATATTCGTCTTATAGAGATAAAACTTTTTGACTCGACTTTTTACATTATTTCTAGAATTTTGTTTTATATTGTGTAATTTAAATCCTATGAATTACTTTTGTATGCTCATTCTCCTGCATTTGTAATGTAACAACAAACAAATGTATTCTGTTATGCAACATTTATCAAATTGCAGTGGTACCTAATTAAGTCGCCAAAAGAGGAGGGTGATAAATAAAAACTGAAACCAAATGCACAACCATTATGTACCACGCAGTACGCCAACCTTTACTGCCTTTTCACGTAAATAATGAATCACCGAAAAGGACTTCACCATACTGCATTCTGACCTGAAATTTCACCACCATTAAATGGAAAAGGCCGCAGAGTGGGAGGGGTATTCCCGTCATTTCGTTCTCCTAAATCTGATAAAAGCAAGCGCAAATCTATGTGTTCAAGGTACGTGGTTTGTTTGAGGGGGCGTGTGCGAAATCGAGAAAGCAATTCACCCAAAAATCCTACAGAAAAAAATTAAAAATAAATTAAAAAATTAACGCCCCCTTTTCTTTGCACGCCCAAGACAGAGTAGAGAGAGAGAAAAAAACAAGATTATCTCAAATTTCATCTCTTCTGAGGCTCCCTCTCTTGTATCTGCGGCGTTCTTGATTCCCTTGTACATATGTTTGCTTCCTAGCCCAGATTCGCTCCCTTTTCCATATTTCCTTTCATAATTATTTCGCGCCATCAAATCAAGGGAGATTGGGGCGATGCGGCGCGGCAGAGCGGCGGCGCGGCAAGCGGAGGCGATTCACGGTGGCGAGGTCAACGGATCTGGTGTTTCTAAGGAGGTCAGATTCCGCGGCGTCAGGAAGAGACCATGGGGCCGATTCGCGGCTGAGATCAGGGACCCGTGGAAGAAGACGCGCGTCTGGCTCGGCACCTTTGACTCGGCGGAGGACGCCGCACGCGCCTACGACGCCGCCGCCCGCTCGCTTCGAGGCCCCAAGGCCAAGACGAACTTCCCCGTGCCCCCGAACGGCACCGTTTCGCCCAATTTCAACCCCCAAAACCCTAATCAGCCGCAGATCGATGATAACACTAACGATCCGTTCATGGACTCCCGATTTTACCCTCAGGAGCACCATATAATAGCGCAGCAGAGACCGACCTCCAGCGGCATGAGCAGCACCGTGGAGTCGTTTAGTGGGCCCCGGCAGCTGCCCCTCCCGCAGCCGCTCGTGCGGCAGCCGAGGAGGTATCCACGCTCGCCGCCGATGGTTCCAGATGATTGTCGCAGCGATTGTGATTCTTCCTCCTCCGTGGTTGATGATACCGAGTGTGACATCGCCTCCTCCTCTTGTAAGAAGCCTCTGCCTTTTGATCTTAACATGCCGCCGCCGGTCGACACCGCCGCCGCCGATTTGGACGAGCTAGCTTGCACGGCGCTCAGGCTCTGATGGTCTTATCATTCGGAAGAAACCAATTTGGTTAAACTACCAAGATTTCTTTTTCTTTTTTCCTTCTTTTGGGGCTTCTCTGACCCATTTTTTGTTTTTACTAGCGGAAAAAAATGAGAGAGGAGAATGCTCATAGATAAGGATGGATAACTGAACGTTATTAAAACAAAGAGTCTGTCTTCTGTGAGTGTCAGTTGTTTGAAGAGAATTCACTTGTTTTAAATTTATAAACTCGAATGTTATCGATAATCAAGGTTGTTCTGGTGTACATGGTCGTGTTGCTTGTTGTGTTTGATCTTTTTGTGATGTTATTCAAGATGATAATGAACTCTGTTGCCATTTCAGTTCTTACTTCCAGTGTAAATCTAGCTAGTGAATCAGGTTGCTGGTTAATCGTGAATTCTATTAGTTAGTGATAGCTAGATGTCCCTTATTATGGTCCTTTATTTAATGAAGAACCTATACCCTTTGTGACAATTAGTTTGAAAAATAAGATACTTTCGATTAGCATTCAATTTTGCTATCCTTCACATTTTTGGGTTAATTTCGATGAGATTCATGTCGAGCAAAATAGAAAGCTATTCTGGTTTAATTATATTGTCGTATTGCTGTGGTACATACGATTAAATCTTAATGTCATGCTATTGCTATAAACTTTATTATTTGGATCCATGTTCTCTTAACATATACGGGATTGTTTATTTCTTAGTTGCTTACATGTAGATTGTCTCTTGATTCTCTGACAACTGAGGGTATCTTAATAGATTTTAGATTTACTAGTTTATCAGGTTATTAATATGCCGCTACAACTTCATGTGTGTATGTTTTGTGTGTTTCCTCAATAGTCTTCTGTCAATGATTGTTAATTGTTATGATGTCACTGTTTATATTGATCTCGCCATATGCGAGCACAAAGGAGTTCGACCTGCAATCTAAATGTGTTTGCTTCACCAGAATGCATGGAGAATTTTTCTACTCATTGTCCTGCTTTCATCATTGAACTCACTGTGAAGCTGATTCATATCAATTTGTTTGTTACTATCCTGTTTGGTTTCCATTAGGTCTTTCTCTGTTGCTTTCTATTGTGCTCTTGGAAAATTGAAGAAAAAAAAACTCTTGAAGAATTATTTGAGTTGAAGTAGTATCAAGTTTGATTAACAGGTAAGTTGAGCTTCAATTGCTCTTGCTGAGCTGAGGTGTTATCAAGTTTGATTAACAGGTAAGTTGAGCTCCAGTCGTGCTCTTGTTGAGTCTGGGTGGAACTCGAGAATAATTTTCTGGTTGTGTACGTATAGGATTTATTTAAATCTCAGCTGTTGAATAGAATAATATTACAGACTGATCTTGTACCTGCTGATGATGTATAATATTGTGTATATATCGGTTCCTCTTTAGTGTTTCTTGCATCATATTGCCAATTTACTTCATTTTTACTTCATTTTCGTGTATGTAATTGCAGAATCAATTTATAATTGTCTGTTTTTTTGTAGGACCTGCTTGTTAATTTGGATCTATCCATGCTTTTCTGACAAATTGTTCTAGAGATTCCTGAAAGATACCACTTTCACTTTCTTGTAGTTTTTGCCTAGCCCATTCATTTCTCTATTTATTGCATCTCTTTTTTCGTCATAAAGTTGAGACGATGTTCTGTTCGTCGAGCTTCCATCAGAAGACATTGTTGAGGTGAGTTAGATGATGAGTGTAGCACCGAGCTGAAAATGCGTACATGCCAGCCACGAAAATTCCACATTGCTGCATCATTCCCATCTTGGTCTAACTTTGTGTTTACTTTTGCGAAGGCATTTGGTGTGGCGCTTACTAGTGCTTTCCGTGTGGACTTTTTAGTCAAATAATTTGTTGGCCAGCAGATACCTGTGTGGTTGGTGTTTATCACAATTAATTGTTTCTTCAAGTTAGGTTTCATGATTGATTATTAGAAATTCTATTATTTGGCTTATCTGTTTAAATTAGTGGTTGTTTTGGAGGTGTGACCAAATCCATGAATGCTGTGGAAATTAGTTTATTTGATTTTAAATAATTACATATTTAGTCTGTTCGATAACAAACACTGATGGTTCGATCTGATAATTTACAACGAACAAGCTTCTTACAAGTTTTTCTATGGGAATTTGTGATAGCTAAGCAGTGCACTTGGTTCAACATATACTTTTTTTTGAAGGATAACATAGTTTAACATCAATCCTGCAGAAATCCAAAATAAATAAACAAGTAAAATAAAATGATGTAATGATTTCGGAATGATGCTACTATATTCTGGGAAATTAATTGGCACAGATATACAATGGGAAACACTGGGATATGTAAAATAAATTTAGGACAATGATTGCGTTTTTATAACATTATCTTAATGTCTAAAATTTGATAAACTTTTATATAATGTTTCAATATTTTTTCCCCATAATATCATGAAACTCACTTTTGTGATTTATTATTATTATTATTTTGTACATATATTTATGATACAAAAGCGTAAGGTTACTGTATAATAGAAACAAAAATAATTATGAATTTTATTGGGTACCTGCTTATACGCATAAGCACTGCTCGTTTGCATAATGGGTTTGGCCAATGAGTGGAGAGTTTGTAACATATCTTACTGGAATCCAAATTATTTTCTTTTTCTCGATGTAGTTTAATACGATTTGGGTGGGCATGCGAGAGATTAATTTAATTTAATGACTCCTATTTTCTAATCTTTCTTTCTAGATTTTTTTATAAAAGAAAAGAGAAAAGGAAAAATGCAAGTGATTAAGCGCCGCAAAGTATAATTAATTCAAAATAAAATTAGCGTAATTTTATGTAAATTATAGCTGAGACTCCATCGTTTTCAAACCAAATTTCGAAACAGCCCAAGAAAAAGGACTTAAAAAACAGAATCCGCGTCACACATCTGTGGTGATGGGAGATGATAGAGAAAGGCTGTTGGTCGACCAGGAAAGCAGGAGTAGGGCCTTCTCGCAATGCGCGTCGCACGCGTGGGACGAGCTCCACAGCTTCCGCACGTGGCTGTGCGTCGATCAGTCCAACGCATACTGGTTCGTCGTCTCACTCTTCGCCATCCCCGTCCCTGGCCGCTCTCTTGCATTTCGTCCTCGACTGCGACAGCGGCCCCTACGACGCCGTCGCACAGCTCTCCCTCAGCGCCATGCAGAGAGATAACTGAAGTCTGAAGCTATATTCTTCTTGTGGTGCCATCTTTTACTGCTGAAACTGCTTACAAGATATAGTGGTAGAGCTCCAGAGGATCAAAGATTCCGTTTCTTGGGGATGTTGTCGTTAGCAACACTAGTGTTGCTTGCATTCTTGTTCTATGCTCATGGTTTTACAGAACAGTCGTGTTTTCCTGGTCTGCGTTCTCTTCCGTTTGCTAAGCTATCTTCCGATTCTCCACATGCAAAACCAAGGCGTTTCCGAGGTTGAAGCAGTGTTGAAGGAATACCTCAGAAGGATCATAAGCCATTAGGTACGGAGAATTCATCTTGTTGTTCCTGAGCCAAAGGTATCTCAGGAACAACAAGCCTTTGATTATGATGATGTTGGCGATGAAGAAGATGACGACTCGATAACATCAAATTCATCCCGGCATATGCATACAGCACAATCTCATTTCAGAAGAGTTGGTCCCTATATATTTTTCTCGTATTAATAACTAACAAGTAATTTTATTGATCAAACTTTGGTTGGATGCAGTGACGTATTTAAAGAACAATAGAGCTGGAATAACAGTGTATGGATTCATGCTGGATAGAAGCTCTCTTCACACCATATTTGGGATAGAGTTGTCGCTCGTGCTGTGGCTGCCTGGGAAGACATCTTGAAGGAGCAAAGAGAAAGATTTCGGAGTTATGATTTGATCGGTTTTGCCCAGATCAGATAAGGAAAATGTTGAGATCTGACCTGTTGGGTATCCAGCCTAGCCAAGGGTTCACCACTTGTTTCCCAACCTTTCTGCCAAACTTCACAGAGTGCTCAAGCACTAAAGATCCTTTCAACACTTCACTGTCTGCACACGAACAGATCAGAACAATGTGGGAAAAGGTGTCCTCGGACACGGTGGCTCAGATTTTCCCACAAGGCAGCGCAACCACTCCGGCAACAACAGATCTAGGGTTTCCAGTAGGTGGAAGGAAGGAACAGAGAATGAAACCTCTCAAGCTTTACAGACTACCAAACAGGAGACCTAGACAAAGGAATCCGGCAGCCAAACTCTCTCACTAAACACTAGACACCTTCTCAGAGTAAACAATATGGTAACCACACTAGGGTTTCTTAGATACTCTACATCACAGAAGGGTAGGGGTGGTATATATATGGAGGACGCAGGAGGAAGAACGTGAGGCCATTAAGGCGGTGAAGAGCTCAAGAGAGCTCAAGAATGGTGGTGGGGTGAACGGAGGAAACGAGGAGACGGGAGAGAAAAGAGGCGCAGCCTCAATTAGGTTTTGTAAAGTGAGGATCGCGGGAGAGGGAGGCGGATGTAGGGTTAGGTTTATGGGCTTAATGGGTGGTGGGCTAATGGGCCGAGAGAGAGAGATAGATAATTAAAGATATATGGGCCAACATCCCACATATCCACCTTCGCCTGTAGATCTTTATGTCGCCAAGGAAGTGTGCACCGCCATTATCAATGTGGTTTTCATCATAGCCAATTTTTTCCATCATCCTATCACAAAGACAAGATAATAGAGGTGAGAAAATATTAAGCATATTTAACTCAATCTCAAGCACGGAGACCAACCCAAGGGTAAAATTCACGATTCTCAAACCTATAAGTAGGTTATCATAGAAGAGAATGCATGACAAAAACAAACATACCAAACAGACACACAAGAGAAAAAAAAACAGACAGAACAAAACAAGAAACAAACAGGAACAGATAAAGGAAAGACAGAAAACAGACAAACACATTATCCAAAGTTAAGAATTCTTTTACAAGATTCTAATTTGGCAACAGAAGACATTTTGTGCCCATATCGCCAGGATTGAATTCGAGAGGAATTTTATCAAGAATAATTTCTCCTTTTCAACCACATCCCTAATAAAATGGTACCTAACATCGATGTGCTTTGTTCTATCATGAAAATGTGGTTTTGCACAGTTGAATTGCGATTGACTATCGTAGTACAAAATAGGTTTATCATCAATGTAGTTTATTTCGCATAACACACCTTTAACCAAATAGCTTCTTTAATGACCTCATGAGTCTGCTATGTACTCAGATTCAGTAGTGGATAAAGCCACTATGCTTTGAAGTTGAGATTTCCAACTAATACTAGAACCACATAAGGTGAACACATAGGATGTAGTAGATTTTCTTTGGTCTTTGTCATTAGCATAGTTGGAATCCACATAACCAATACACTTAACACCATTATCAGATTTAGAAAAAAGCAGACCATTGTTCATAGTAGACTTTAAGTATCTAAACAACCATTTTACAGCTTCCCAATGAGGAAGTCCAGGATTTGCCATATATCTACTTAAGCAAGAGACAGCATATGCAATGTCAGGCTTAGTGCTAATCATTAAATACATGATGCATCCAATGGCATTTGCATAAGGAACATCTTTCATTTCATCCATTTTAATTAGATTGAGGGGCTTGTGTGTTGCTTAGCACAAAGTGAGAAGCAAGAGGTATATTAATGATTTGCAATTAGACATGTTGAACTTGAGCAAAATCGATTCACATAATCACTTTGATGCGTAGTAAAGTGGACTTTTCCTATTTCTTTCTATGTTCATGCCCAAGATTTTCTTTGCATCTCCAAGATCTTTCATGTTGAAATTATCACATAAACATTTTGAACATCTTGAATGGTTTTCAAACAAGGGCAAGGATTAGCATATCATCAACATACGTGTGTGTAAACAGGAGGCCCAGAGTTTATGTAATAAAGGCAATGGTCAAACTGACTCCTAGAGAAGTTTAAACTTTGCATGCATTGGTCAAATTTAATGTTCCACTGTCTGGGAGATTGTTTCAGACCATACAAAGATTTTTTAAGCAAACAAACATGATCAGAAATTCTTTACTCACAAAACCTTGAGTTGTTTCATGTAAATATTATTTTCAAGTTCACCATGCAAGAAGCGGTGGTAACATCCATTTGTTTCAGCTTCCGTTAAAGTGAGCAACCAAGGCAAGCATTATTCGAACAAAGGGTGAATTTAACAACAGGGCAAAGATTTCATTATAATCAATTCCTTCCTTTGGTAAACCCTTTAGCTACAAGCTTCTAGCTTTATACCTAACATTTTCGAGTTCGCTTTTAATCTTGAATAGCCATTTGCATTCAACCACAGAACAATCATCAGGTTTTTCCACCAGGACCCATGTTTCATTATCATGCAGAGATTTCATTTCAGAATTCATGGCTGCAAGCCATTTATCAGATTCAAGAGACTCAACAGCTTCAGAGAAGGAATTAGGTTCAGAATAATCAACATTAGTGAACACATTAAAAGCATATAAGGAGAGATTATAGTCATCAAACCTAGAAGGCAGTCTCACATGTCTTCTTTCCCTATCTCTAGCAAGGTGATAATCATTTAGGTTTTCAGGGGTTGATTGATTGATTGATTCGAGTTCGAGTTCGAGTTCGATATGGGATTAGAATCGTTTACGTACGAGGTTTCTGTGTAGGTTCATTTAGTTCCTCTTGTTCAAGGGTTTGAGGATCCACCTCATTTGGAACTGCAAGGGGGTAAAACATGAAATCATATTTGTCATGCATATTATCTTTCTCCACCTCACTTGGAGCAGCAGAAGGTGAGGATTCATGTAAACATGGAAAACTTAGTTCATTAAAAGCAACATCTCTACTTATGCATGTTTTGAAACCAGGTACACTTCTATCCCATAATCTGTATCCTTTACACCATCGGATAACCCAAAACACACATTTTTAGCTCTAGGTTCAAGTTTTCCTATACTTTGATGCACATAAGCAAGACACCCAAACACCTTTAAATGTTTTGATGGATATGTTTATTCCGTAAGATGATTCAGCAACATTCCTTTTAAAGGAATGAAGGAGATCTATTTATCAAATAGGTTGCAGTAATGAGAGCTTCTCCCCAAAAATGTTTTGAGAGACCAGAGGCAACAAGAAGGCTTCTTACTCTCTCAAGGAGAGTCCTATTCATTCTTTCTACAACTCCATTTTGTTGTGGGGTGTAGGGAACAGACTTATGTCCGGTTATACCGTAAGTAGAACACCAATTGTCCATGGCTTGATTACAAAATTCTAGACCATTATCAGACCTTAAGAATTTAATCCTCTTTCTAGTTTGATTTTGAATTTTATTAGCCCAATCAGACAGCTTTTCAAAAACATTAGATTTATGTTTCATTAGAAATACCCAGGTTTTTCTTGAAAAATCATCAATGATTGATAAAATATGAATTTTCACCATGTGTGGATACCTTTGCAGTCCCCACACATCGATGAATGTACTCAAGAATTTCAGGCTTATATGATTTCTAGGATAAGGTTTGGACACGTGAAAAGCAGACTTATGATGTTTACCCATAACACATGGTTCACAAATGTCACACTGTTACTTTATCATTTCCAAAAGCTCCAGCTTTTATTCGAATTTCCAACCCTTTATTACTCATATGCCCTAGTCTAGCATGCCATATTATGGATTTGTCTTCATGCACCATGTTTGCAACAAGTAAAGGAACAGACTCAAGATGCACAAGATATAGGTTTCCTTTCTAGGGGTGAAAAATATATTTTGAGTCTTTTTCAAATTGAAACCTTAAATAATTCACAGATCCACTTATCATGCTATCAGCAATTTTAGATACAGACAAAAGGCTGAATTTCAGATTAGGCACATATCTTACTTCTTTTAAAGTAAGCAAACTCCCATTTTCAAATTTTAAGCATATATCACCTTTTCCTGAATTTCACAGTTTGACCATCACCAAAGCAACATGTCCAGATTTAACAGTCGTAAGTTATGAAACATGTGTTTAAAAGGGTAACATGGAAGGTACTGACAGTCAATTAACCATTCATCGAATTCACGATTTTGAAATGGCATTTGAGTAATTTATAATCGAAAATCATAGTCATGCATCATATACACACCTTCCTCTTCATACACATTATTAGCGTTTGTTTTGGCTCATTAGGAACAAAATTTTTCTTCTTTCGCGACTACATCCGTTGATAAAATGCCCGTGTTTTCCACAGCCCAACAAACTTTCCTAGGTTTTTGTTCAAATCTTTGACTTTGATTTTGAAAATGAGGTTGATTATGTTGTTGATTAAAATTTCGCCTATTAACAAAATCATTTCGGTTTTTCGTAATTTTCGATTGATGTTGAGGCCTTTTGGGATCAGCTTTATTAGCATACATAATGTCACCATGAGAGGCTTGGATTTTAGTAATTTCAGTTCATTTTCCTCGCTTTAAGGCCATTGACAATCATTTCACGCTTTACTTTAGACCCACCATATTTTAGAGCGATTTAACTTGTAAAATGATTCGTGAATGGATCCTAACAAAATTTGAGCGTAATATTTTCAATAGAGTCATCTCCACCAGCTTTTAGGTCATGCAACAATTTATTAAAATCATCCATATTTGCATCAATGTCTTTTGAAATATCCATTTGAAAAGACATAAACCGATTTTAGAGGACCAAGCATTTTCTTCATTGAAGTAGTATAAAGAATTCAAATTATCCCAAAGATCTTTGCACATTGATGTTGGGAGACTTTTCTCGACCACGTAGCTACTCAGTTAAGCAAGATAGTGGCCCTAGCACTATCATTCATATCCATTAATCTTTCATCGAGTAGTATTATCAATTTTGGTAATAATGGCCCTTTAACCTTTTCTTTGACTGAATACATTCCATTTTAGTTTTCCATCCCGAAATCATCTCTTCCATTAAAAGGCACCAAATTCAGTTGTTCATGATAACACACAGGAGGTAGCACAAACACAATCGGGAAGATGCAGGAGATCACAACAGATACCACGACCAACAAACCACGACCAAGAAAAACAGGAAAAGGTTCCCTATCTTGTGGTCGACAAACCTAGGGCTTAAAGTGTTGAGGATTTCTCGGCCTCAAAGACAGATTGATCTGTGGAGCAGAGGTTCACTCAAGACAACCCAAGGTAAGTTTTTTCCAAACAAGAACCGACTTTACCAATGGAAAACTCTCAAGACTTAAAGAGTTTTTTCGGATGAACATCAAGAACTCGCAGAATGTAAAGCAAAAACCAAGGAAAATCACAAGAAACCATCAGAACCTTGGTATTAACCTCGCTATCCAGCTACTCGCACGAGGAGACACTTTAAAGTGAATCGCATTTAATCGGACCTTAGCAAAGTTAACCTTTAAGCTTTTGAATGCTTGAGTTACAAGGGAATTCAAGGACTAACACAAAACAAAGCGGAAGCGGATATAAAACAGATCGCAAGATACCCAAAGACAGAACACAGATCAAGCCACAAACCACCAAACCACGTAACACAGATCAAGCCACAAACCACCAAACCACAGAACACAGATCAAGCCACAAACCACCAAACCACAGAACACAGATCAAGCCACAAACCCTAGATCTGGAGAAGAGTTTCACCGCTTACAGAGCCGACTCTCCTGTGGGAGAGGCCGGTCTTACCGCTTTCCTTGCTCGTCGGGAGCGGGTTAGCGCGCCAAGAAGGCGGCGGGGTGAAGTAGGAGGTCGGAGGTGCCCCTGCTAGGTCACCGTGGCTCGATACCAATGTTGGGTATCCGGCCAGCCAAGGTTCACCACTTGTTTCCCAACCTTCGCCAAACTTCACAGAGTGCTCAAGCACTAAAGATCCTTTCAACACTTCACCGCATGCGCACACGAACGATCGAACAATGTGGGAAAAGGTGTCCTCGGACACGGTGGCTCGATTTTCCCACAAGGCGCGCAACCACTCCCAAGAACAACAGATCTAGGGTTTCCAGTAGGTGGAAGGAAGGAACAGAGAATGAAACCTCTCAAGCTTTACAGACTACCAAACAGGAGACCTAGACAAAGGAATCCGGCAGCCAAACTCTCTCACTAAACACTAGACACCTTCTCAGAGTAAACAATATGGTAACCACACTAGGGTTTCTTAGATACTCTACATCACAGAAGGGTAGGGGTGGTATATATATGGAGGACGCAGGAGGAAGAACGGTGAGGCCATTAAAGGCGGTGAAGAGCTCAAGAGAGCTCAGTAATGGTGGTGGGGTGAACGGAGGAAACGAGGAGACGGGGGAGAAAAGAGCGCAACCTCAATTAGTTTTAGTAAAGTGAGGATCGCGGGAGGGAGGCGGATGTAGGGTTAGGTTTATGGGCTTAATGGGCTGGTGGGCTAATGGGCCGAGTGAGAGAGATAGATAATTAAAGATATATGGCCAACATCCCCATGACCTATCAAAACATTCATTTTTTTCATTATCCCCTACCATATGTTGTATATTTTCCTTATTCACTCTTGTATAATGCTTTACATAAGATTGATCAAGACGCGTGTATTACTTTTATTCTTGTGATTGAGTTTTGTCATGACTGTCATAATAATTAATCAGGAAAGATTTTATTTTGAGAAATTCGAATATCATAGCAATATTTTTTTAATGATTGAGAATATTATTTTAGATATGATAGATTAAAGTTATGTTATGTAGTTTTATTTTTATACTTGAAATTTTGTTTTTTACTCAATCATTATTCCTGGTTATTATTATTATTATCAAATATTAATGTTTACATCATAGTCTTCAGATTTATTGAGATGTGTATCCACCAGTTATATTTGATAATTTAAATATTTTATTAATTTAAATGAGTTTGAGTGGATAATTAATAAGTATTACTCTATAAATTTAAGATATGTATGTATGGTAAAGTCTTTTTTAAAAGATTTCAAATGAACCCATACTTGAAAAATGCTTAACAAGTAATTACCCAACTCATTGTAGAAGAATGAAGAGTTGACCATAGAGCATAGCCTAACTAAGTGGCGTCGTTTTAGTGCATGTGAGAGTCGGCTAATTAGCCTGTCGCTCACACACACAGCTAGAGCTAACACAACTTGGGAGTTTTTGCCCGGATTGAAAGAAAAGCCATAAATTACCTTCACAAAAACAGAGTGGTGATCGTTTGAACCAACAAATCCAACCAATAAGCCGGATTCGGAGAAGAGAATGGAGATAGATTCGGCCCCGATTAGTCGGTGCTCCAAGGAGCACCAGAAGATTTATCAAGAGTGGTTCTCTTGCGCTGATTCCGGTACCTTGCTCTTCATACTTCAGTTTCATTTTTTCTGTATTTACTGAGCTTGACATTGATTAATCAATCTGAATTTTATTAGATGGTGATGGGCGGCTAACTGGAGCTGATGCAACCAAGTTTTTTTCTCTGTCTAACATACCTCGTCAAGATCTCAAACAGGTAACTCTTCTTTTTCTTTTGAATTTGTTTTTCAACTTTTACTGCCCTTGCATTTGCTGCTTTTCTATTGTTAACAGCTCTTCTGAATGTATAACACGAGGATTGGGAAGTTAAGAATTTCGCTGCGTTTTTGGGATTATTATTAGATTACTTTTGTAAAATATGTCATTGTGATGCTTTTTTTTTCTTTTTCTTTATCTGCTTTTTAAAGGCCTTGTGTGTGTTAATGTGGTGATATGATATCCTCAGTATTTCATGTTTTTGATTAATTTATTATACTATGATGGCTTGCCGCTGTTGAATTGCAATATGATATACTTACATGATTGTGCTCGTATAAGGTCTTGCGAAGCATTATGCGTTTCCTTGTTTTGAAGTTATGAGTCCATAGGACTAGATTGAAGCCTTTTTATGTATTTTGATTTGATTGTCCCTTTCTATGTTAGATTATTCTGATTATGAACTTTTGCTTCTGCTCTTCTTCCATTTTGACAAGGTTTGGGCCATTGCTGATACAAAAAGGCAAGGCTTCCTTGGATTTAAAGAGTTCATCACAGCAATGCAGGTTTGACCACTTTTGTTTTTCGGTATTCCTCTGCAAGAATTGTCATTACTGTGATGCTGATCTCTCTTAACAATTTTGCGACATAGCTAATCTCTTTGGCACAAGCTGGGCAAACTCTCACCAGCAATATTTTAACCTCTCTAGGTAAACTTGGGAGTCTCAGATTCTTTTCAGTATTACTGATCTGACATCGGTTTAACGCTGCATGAATTCTGTATATGTCTATTTAGTATGTTCATGTCATAATATAAAGTGATCGTGATGTAGTTGAGTTACACCAATTATCTGCAGTTGACTTTGAAAGCATACAACCTCCGAACATGGAAGGTCTGGATGTGCTCCTTGCAGTAAGTGTTCGTTTTTTTTTCTATTCATCCTTCTATTAAGTTTGTTAACGGAAGTTATAGCTTTCTTTCTTTATTGCAGAAGAAAAAACGTTTATCAAGAGAACCCGAAGAGAATGGTGAGATGTATGGTATTATCTGCACAAGTAGACGAGTCTTCAATATTTGACACTTTCTCATGATTTAGGGACTCCTCAAGAGCAATCACCTGCAGCTGGTTGGTTTTCTTCTACAAAGTCTGCAAAGAAGGTAATCTAGCTTATGGCATTATCATGGCTTCCTCTCGCATTATTTATTTCATCTTAAAGTAATCTCTTCCATGCTAGCACACTTCTACGATGTATTATTTGATTTTTACAATGTATTAGACTCTTCTTGATAGCTCCAAATGCTGTTCCTTGTTCTATTCCAAATTTTCAGCTGCCTGCTCTATCTCCATTCTCAGACTCAAACATCTTATCATGATTGCCATTCGAATAAGTTATTTTTAGGTCTGTAATTCTCAGTTGTACCCCAGTGGCTAGATTGGTTGCTTGTCAGTATCTATTTTAACAGATTTAACTTCAGGATTTCTAAGTGCATGGGAATATAAAATTGAATATCTATATTTCATTGAGTCTATTCTTTATTTATTTGATTTTTTCCCCCTTCTGTAAAATCTTCTTCTTTTTTACTTGGTATGCACCAGTTACTTTCATAGTTCTATATTTTGTTGAGTATCTAGATTGGTTCTCCCTCTTCTTCCCCCCGCCCCCTCTCTATTTTTTTTTGAAGTTTTCACTTTCAGCAGTAGATTTACACTTTAGGAGTTCTGAGTTATGGGAATAAGAAATTGAATCTCTTAGCCATGAGTTTGTCCATTCTTGCTTTCTCTCCCCCTGCCTCCTACCGTGTGTGGGGTAAAGTTATCTTTTATCTTGTATCAATCATTTCATGCATTTATGCTTAAGATCTAATTTTATATTAGACACCTTTGCGTTCAAAAATATTTGTCATCTTTAGGAATGCTTACTGCCCCCTCTCTTCACCTCCTTGCTTTACTATGCACTTACCATATTTGATTTCTTCTTTATCAAATTGTTTTGGTTCCTTGAATGGTTCTTCATCCTTTGTATTAGGTATCTCTGAGCTCTGTTACTTCAATTGTCGATGGCTTGAAGAAGCTGTATGTTCAAAAGCTGAAGCCCCTGGAAATGACCTATCGGTTTAATGATTTTGTTTCTCCTTTACTGGTAACTTCCCATCTTTATCTCTTAGAGATAATGTGCTTAAAAACACTAAAAACATTATTTCTTGTTGCTGTTGCATAAATATAATAGTTCAGCCGATCATGTATTGTGGGTTGGCATTGACTCTGCAATAATGTGTTGTATGTTGTGGTAGAACAATAGTGATTTTGATGCTAAACCCATGGTTATGCTACTGGGTCAATACTCCACTGGGAAGACAACATTTATCAAGCATCTGCTTAGGACAAGCTACCCAGGTATCTACCAATCTCGAGTAATAATCTTCAATTTCTTTGTGTGCTTGAAGTTAACATTTCTTTTTATCATGCTCCATGTGATAGGTGCTCACATTGGACCTGAGCCTACAACAGATAGATTTGTTGTTGTGATGGTATGCTGTTATCCTTTCTTTTCGTTCAAGCCATAGGAACTATTAACCAGCAATTTGCACCAGCTATATGATTCTGCCATTTGATCATTGATGGTATCTGGTCTCACTTTGTGTGTACATAACTTAATTCAAGATATCATTTTCTTACTGATATGGTTTTACATGGTCAACATGGTTTCCTTTCAGTTTATTCAGGGAACCAATTGTTTCTTTTGTTTGGTCCTGATGTGTACTTATTAGCATGAAATTTCTGGCTGGATGTGATTCTTGGCTTCTCCTTTAAGATCTTTTTCTATTTCCACTCCAGCTCATCTGGTGAACGATCAGTAATTACTGGTGATTACTTTTCTTTTTACAGAATGGACCTGACGAGAGAAGTATTCCAGGGAACACTGTTGCTGTTCAAGCTGATATGCCGTTCAGTGGCCTAACAAATTTTGGAACGTCGTTTTTGTCAAAATTTGAATGTTCTCAAATGCCACATCCTGTGAGAACAAACTCTATCTTTTAGGGTCTGAAGTCCTTGCTGTCCCTTGCATGCTGCCTCATATTTTTTTCTGGATAGTAAACCCTAATCGTAATGAGTCCCTGGCTAACCACTGTTTGACTCAAACTTGAATGTATAACATAAAACATGAAGAAACCTTAAGAAAAGACCATGAAAAATATTTAAATAACTACAACACCAAAAAGCATGCTGGGTAGCAGGCAGTTTTTCTAGCTTTTATAAATTATTTTAAAATCTCATCAAGTGACTCTTTTGTTTAAATATTGAAAGCTGCTGGAGCATATTACCTTTGTGGATACTCCTGGAGTTTTATCTGGAGAAAAGCAACGCACACAGAGAAGCTATGATTTCACTGGTGTGACATCTTGGTTCGCCTCAAAGTGTGATCTCATCCTGCTTCTGTTTGATCCTCACAAACTTGATATAAGTGATGAATTTAAACGAGTAATCGGATCTTTACGAGGACATGATGATAAGATACGTGTAGTTTTGAATAAGGCTGACCAAGTTGATACACAGCAGGTACGAGTTATTAGTGATGTTCTTTATCTCATGTTCTCACAACGAAAGTTATGCAGTCTGTGCTAATCGATTGTACCGGTTGCTCTGTCGTTGTAGCTTATGCGTGTATATGGAGCTTTGATGTGGTCACTTGGGAAAGTATTAAATACCCCTGAGGTTAATCGTGTTTATATTGGGTAAGCTCTATGCTATTGCTTTTATTATGTGATTTTTTAATAGTTAATTTTCTTATGTTTGTTTGAGAAGTTCTAATAGTTGGCATGTAACAGATATATTGTAATCAGAGCACATATGTAAATCCGTCATGAAGTAGGCAGCATATTGAATTTTCATTTTATCTATTAAGATATTATGGCCCAAACTTGAATATCTTGATTTGGCATTTGAAAGGAAGGATTAACATTATTTTGCTGTTCTCTAGTTCTGAGCTCTTTTGGTTTTAGCTTTATCATTAGGATCAGGGTGGTTCTTTTATCCTCTTTATGCTTTTCCTGATATATTGGTCTGGTATCCCCTATCAAATGCTTTTCCTTATAAGAAAATTGAGATGCTTGTAATGGATGGACTCTCCAGTCATCTCTACTTTGTAATGTTTATTGCAATGAATTTCTTTGTTGAATTTTCAGTTTAGCCATTTTCTTTGTGACGAGACATTTTTCAAATATTCCTTTTTTTGGTGGTCAAGATGGATGCTAGAGTTCAATTTCTTATTGTCCGTCATCTTGAGTCACCTTGAACCTAATGATTGTCACTGTCATTAAATTTTTATTGCAGACAATTTCTTTCATCAATCACCTCATGTGTTTTTCTGTCGTCACAGTTCATTTAATGACAAGCCTATAAATGAGGGTGCTATTGGTCCCATCGGTAAAGAGCTCTTTGAGAGAGAACAAGAAGACCTTCTGAATGATTTGAAAGACATACCAAAGAAAGCTTGTGATCGTCGTGTAAGTATGAGATCATTATCTTATGGAGTTTTTATTTAATACATGTAGCAGGGTTTGTGTATTGGATTGGAAAACATGATATAACTGTATCCCTTATTTTGTGCAGATCAATGAATTTGTAAAACGTGCTAGGGCTGCTAAGATTCATGCTTACATAATTGGTCACCTAAAAAAGGAGATGCCCGCAATGATGGGTAAAGCTAAGACACAGCAGAGGCTCATCGATAATCTGCCTGATGAATTTGCAAAGGTTTCTCTCTATACACACACAGAACCACAATTATGTTGCTAGATTCTTACTCTCGTTATCTCGTCCAATTTGCAGGTTCAAAGAGAACATCATCTACCAGCGGGGGATTTCCCTCACGTCGAGCACTTTAAGGAGAGTTTGAGTGGGTACAACTTAGACAAGTTTGAGAAGCTGAAACCTAAAATGATACAAAGTGTTGATGACATGCTTGGGTATGACATCCCTGACCTCTTGAAGAACTTCCGCAATCCTTATGATTAAAAATGTTGGAGATATCTTCAACTATTATGTTTGGTCACTACTATAGTAAAGAGGAACATTAAATCGGTTCATCATTAAATCGGTCACCTGTATAGACTATCTATTTGAGTAAGCCTATTATAATAGTTTCGCTCAATGATTGTGTTCTGTACTCGGATTTAATATTGTATTTTTTGAACACCTGCATTTGTTAATAAGGGTGTTAAGTGAGTCGACTCTCGAGTTTGGCTTTACAAGCTAAAGAATGATTCCAAATTTACTTGAATAAAAGCTCGTTTCACCGGCAGCGGTCCCTCACTTGCCGTTGCTTGCGGCAATTCATAAACTCAAAAAGAAATAAACACTTGGTTTATTTGACAAAATGAAAAAAAAAGTGATTGCCGTTTGAAACATTAACACTCAAAAGTGGTTAAAACAATATATGTTTTGCTTAAATGGTTTATTTTATTATCTCCCTAAATTTAATATGCAGTCTAAGTATCAACAAGAAGCCTTTACAGTCAGTACAACGTATTGTGCTTTCTTAACTGGTAGGTAAAGGTTGCATGTTAGACCCCTTCCAAGCATCATTATATATATACATATATCTAGTAAATAATGGCTAAATAGTCAAATCAATCAAAAACTATCACTATTTTTTCAATTTATCACGAACAAATCAACTTTGATCAATTAATACCCAAAGTGTGGCAAATTATGCTAATTTATTTCTTGATATACTTGAAAGCTGAATGGAATCATAGTAAGTCTGATGTGGATTTTTTTTTCCTTACTCAAAATTGAATTTTTGAGATGATGGCGGAAATTTTCAACAATCCTATTCAATATTCAAGTACTGAAAAAATTGTTCTGGGATAAATTTACGAAGTTTCCAATAATTTGAGTATTAATTGGTTATAATCAATAGTTCGGGATAGATTTGAATGGTAATTGTTTGGGCTAGATTAGACTATTGAGTCTAAAATAATAATATATAAAATATATAACAAAGGGCAACCACTATTTCTATCCAAGCTTTTGCTTTCACTATATTTTAGTACATTAGGAATTAAATTGTACAAAATATAACAATAAGAGTTTATGTAATTTCTACAATGTTTAGGGGGTATTTTTACATTTTGGCCCTTTTTTCATTTTCCATGTAGGTTTCCAACGTGCTTAGTTAACATGGAGATGGTGTAATTATTTATACGTCACGTTTAGGGGTATTTTTGTATCTTGGCCCTTCTATCCTTTTTTTTCCCATTTTCCATGTCAATTTCCAACTTGCTTAGTTAGCATCGAGATGTTGTAATTATTTATGCGACGGGAAATATCCAAAAATAAATTGGCTTAAGAATGATTTTTTGAAAAAAAAATGGTAAAGCTGAACCAAATTGATCAGACATCAAACAAAAAAAGAAGCTCGGATGGAGTTGCAAATTAGTCCATAATTGGACAGAGTTGAAGGTAACCCAATACCCACAAGATAGCAATATATCTTCACAGCTAACGTTGACTGCACCAGCCGGGAATCGAACCCGGGTCTGTACCGTGGCAGGGTACTATTCTACCACTAGACCACTGGTGCTTCGTGTGTCAATGTTCTTGTAAAAAGTTATATATATGGTCGATGTTTTTCTAAAGTCAAGTTTTTTTTTTTTTTTTGACTTGAACGTAAAAGCTTATTCACCTCTAATTGAAACTCTATATCAGCTGTAGAGTTCGTTTCACTTGAATATCAAATATTCCGGCAAAGGGTCTCCTTTTCTGTTCCTTAAAACCTATCTGCGTTAACAAGGTCAGTAAATCGTTTTGGCATGTCCATAGACATATTAGAGAGACGAGAGTGGAGTTGCGCACTTCACTTAAGGTGTTCGATGAAATGTCTCTATGACTTTACACTATTTTCCACTTGCTTCTTTGAGTGGAAACTCGATAACTCGTGTCAACAATCTTGTTTTGTATTTGTATGCTTAGGATACTTGATGTTTGGTTTCTTAATAATATGAATTACTACTGTGAGGATTTTATGATAGTTTCGCAACAGCAGATATCATCTGACCTTTTTTTATGGTTGTTTTCCCGCAATATTTGGGGCTGCAGCTGTAGGAGAAGTCTAGAAAAATGCTTCCGCAGCGGTTGAAGAAGGCTGTTATAGACAACCCTAAGAAAGTTGCAAATTTGATTGACATTGTAAATTTGCCGAGCGTGCTTCGAGATTTCTTGGGGCAGTCTCAGAGTTCTCAACTCGCTTGCTTTAAACGTGTTTGGTGTTATATCAAGGACAACAATCTTCAGGTCACCTCCCAAATCCACTCACCTGCTATATTTTGGTTTCTTGTGTCGTAGTTAAGGAATGGATATTTTATAGCTTCAACTGATGGAATTTGTTTATTATTATATTCATTATGTTGGTATGTTTGTTAGTTGTAGGATCAGGGAGAGGAAAGGGGAGGTTTAGAATGATGAGATTCGTTTTCTCAACCGCATCTTCTAAGCAGTAATATGATGGAGCTTACTCTCCTCCCCTGCCTGACTTCCATGAAAAAATCAATGCAATTCTTGAAATAATCAAATCCAACTTTCATAATTAGGTGTGTCCACAACATTATGCCTCTCTATGATAGCATGAGTGTTTTCTAAGCTTCACTTTTGACGTATTGATTAGCACCGTTTGCCACATTATTCAACTGAATGGTTAATAACTCGTTGTTGCCCTTGTTTGTGATAGAAAAGAAAAGTTAACGAAGCTTCTTTTGTTGGTTATACTTGTAGTAATGAATTTGCACGACAGAGTAAAAAATGCATTTGATCTCTCTGCCTTAATTGCCTTGTGTTTCTACAGGATCCAGTCAATAAGAATGTAGTTAATTGTGATCTGAAGCTGAAGAGCATTCTGTTGGGCAAGTCCAAGATTGATCTTACTGAACTTCCCCAGTTGATCAAGTTGCATTTTCCAAAGCAGCCCAAGTGATTGCTGCAAGTTTGTTGAGGTTTTATCCATATCTTTGGTCTCATCATCATGATCTTTAGATATAGAATACTCGATTTAATTTCTATGAATTTAAGATATCTTACTTAGACTTGATCCTTGGTTATTTTTTTGAAGGGGAGCAGAATCTGCATGCTTGGTTGGGGCTCTATCATGTTGACCCTTGGAAACTGTTATAATGTGGCTGCTTGGAATGTTGAATTTCAGTTTTAGTAATGTTACATCTTTTTCTTTTTGCCCTTTGAAAAGTACTGGCTGGCAGAAGGCAGCGTCGTGATAGAGTTGAAATGGTTGATTTATAGCAGTTCCTGTGTTTAGTTTGCTGCCAGTGTCTGTCTCAATCTTCATTATATATGTGAATACTATATGTAGAGTATAAATACTTGTATTCCACTTGAGAAAACCAAAAGAATGGCCCATAACCCTCTAGGTTTGACCCTTTGGACTGAGTCAATTTTGACACTTCTTGTTCTTGACTTTTTACACCAGGAGAAAAAAATGAGGTTAAAGAAATCCACCTTAGTTTTTCAATCAATTATATACAAAATAATGGAGAAACTTCTTTGTTCTTTCTATGCTTTCGGGTGTAATTTCTATTGGAATGGTTAAACACATACATACAAATATATAGATCATGAGGATTTGAATAACCAAATGAGTAATTTTTAATGGCTGTATATACCAATCGCATTGTTACGGTTTTTACTTTTTAGGTCAATTCATAGTTTTTACAAATATGATTAGTCATCATCTTTTATTATAATTATCATAAGCATGTGGTAATTTCATAAATAAATAAAAAACAAAAAAAAATAGAAGGCTCAGATGCATTTGCAATATAGTCCACCATAATTGGACAGAGTTGAAGGTAACCCAATACCCACAAGATAGCAATATATCTTCACAGCTAACGTTGACTGCACCAGCGGGAATCGAACCCGGGTCTGTACCGTGGCAGGGTACTATTCTACCACTAGACCACTGGTGCTAATTGTTAGCATTTCGTATATGTGTATATAAACCTTATGCACAATAATTCTTTCATTCTCATTTCTAAAAACTACATGAAAATTTGGAGTTCTGATTGATAGTATGACCAGCCAGGTGATATTCATAGATGAATAAGAGGATTCACTATATATTTTGACAAAAAATCAATTGTGAATTTGGGAAAGACGTAATTCGATCAAAAAAAATGGAAAAATGTAATTTTTTTCTATCAAAATAATTTTGGCACGAGAATTCTTTCTAAGCTATTCGGAATAATTCCTAGGAGAATGGTTTCACAAACAAAAATAAATATGAATAACTATTTTATATCCAATCTTATTTCCAGCCACGAATTACACTGCCCCGATTCTAGGTCTTTTTACAGAGTTTAGTCGTGGGCTTTATCAATGAGTATTCCTCCATTTTCTTTCATTTGGGGACCAAACTATCAAACAATATAGTGCCATGACAATATGTATTTCCCAAGAATAAATGAATCTATCCAAAGAGTTGCTACTGAAACACTGCTAGAAACTGGCTAACCACATAGTCAGCAGCAATGGCGTTTGTCCTCTCCGTAGGGTGGAAAGCATCCCAAAACACGTACTTACTCGCATCCGAACACGTCAACGGATTATGCTTGTCGCATAAATAGCTCATCTCAAACCTCCCGCTCCCACAACACGCTCTTGCCGAATGCTCAAATCCTGTGATCGAGCTTATACGTTATCAAAGTGTACTTATCGATAATTGAACTTATAAGTTGTCAAATGAAATTGGAAGAGTTTATGTGGGAAATAATAAACCATAGTAGGATTATTTGTAGAAATTGATAGTTATTTATAAGATTATAGAAAAAAAATATGATTGAAAATCTTATTTTTTGAGAAGTTATAAGCTCAGTCAAACACCATTAAAACATTCGTACCGTATGTATGAGGATTCTGAATGATATCATAAAGAATGGTGTAAGGAGCCGAGAGCAGCAGCTGCATTCTAGAAAGTTCTTTGTTTAAGCTCCGAACCAGACCCTCCAACTTGCTATTGAAATCCATGGCCACATTGTTGTATGTGTCGATGCATTTTCCGGCGGAGGCAAGATTGGTGGTCCTCTCCAGCGGCAGGCAACCCATCGGAGGGAGCCCCGTGAGGCATATCTTGCGCGCGCCCAGCTCGTAGATCTGCGTCACGAAGTCTTTGGCTATGGCTTCCAGAAACTTCTGGTACTCTTCGATGGTGAACTGTGATCTTCTGTGTGGGAGGAGATAGTAATTTTCCAAGAAATCGTTGGTTCCGATGCTTATGATGTAAAGGGCTTCTCTTAGAACCTCGTTGGCTTTGTCGTTGCCCAGATAGTTTCGTAGCCGGATTTGATATTCCTTGTAGTACTCTACCTCTTTCCATAGAGGAATTACAGACTGCATTTGTGGTTTCAATGGAAATTTCATCGAGCTGACCAATCAATATATTACAGAACAAAAATATCCCCTATAAAAACGGAATTTGGTCCTTTGAAGACATTCCGGCGGTGAAAACCTTTCATGTAAATAATGAGGTACTCCCAAGTTAATTTTTTGTTAATAAAATTGAAGATCTTATTTATATTTATATATGATACTTAAAATTACAAATTGACGATCATTTTATATAGTTGCGATAGTTCAATTAAGTTTTTAGCATATTCAGAAAGTACAGTTTACATTAGTTGGAAGTTGGAGCGAGCTAGTTCAATTAAACTTTTAGCATTCATAAGTAACGATTAGTTAAGAGTTAATAGATTTGTGATAAGTTATGTTAAAACATTTCACTTAGGAATAAGGATTCCATCATCAATAATTATTGCCGATTAAAAGAGATTTCAATCATAAAAATGAGAATAAACATATATACAATTATTTTATTTTATTAATTCACATTCTACCATGTCAATCATCTACTTCTATATTTAGAAATGGCATGGTAAATTAAATGAAATTACCTTTAATTTACCAAATCTCAGTTTGTCAATCATATATAAAATATTATTCTTTCACAAAGAAAAACAAAGATCATCCAAATTTTGGAAATGAAATTTCAGCTACTAGTCTCCCACGAACTAATTTTGATAAGCGAGTACGTATATTATTTTTTTCAATTTCCCATGTTGAGAGAGAGAGAGAGAGAGAGAGAGAGAGAGATTACGAGAACTTGAGAGGTGAGATTATCATAACCAGTGCCAGCAGAGGCGAAGCAGACTCCAGTAGCGAAATCTTGTATGGTGTAAGCTGGATCCAAATAAGCAGGAATGGTTGGTTTGAGGCCAAAAGCTTCCGATATGAAATCTGTGGCGACGCGGCCGTTGGAAAACCTTCCGGTGGGTTTGCCGCCCTCAAAATCGCGGCCGTAAGGCTTGAAGTTGCTCTTTAGCACTGTGGGGATGTAGTTGTTGTTCCCGGAATCCACCGACGAATCTCCGAACACGATGATCGATGATACTTTGCCCTCCGAATATTTCACCAGAATAGTAAACAACAAAGTAACAAAAGCCGGTGCCATTTCCACGGCGTTTGTTGCTTATTGTGTAAAGGGAGGAGGGCACATATTAAATGGGTAGGGGATATATGAGGTAGCAAGTTATGGGCAGATATATAGTTGGTTTCCTTACACTATCCATGCAACATAATTAAATTTCAAATTCAATCGGAATATTATTTGTGTGTGTGTTGGCCTAGTGGTAGAGTGGTTAATGTCCGGCGTAAAAGCTCAAGGTTCGTCGCCATCGTAATATGCCTTTAAAATTTCTGTATAAATTGACCAAAAAATAAAAAAATTCAATCTTTACCTCAAAAATAAAATAATGTCATCTTCAATATGTTTAATGAATCTAGCTGTCTCGATGTGAAAGCTCTTCGAATTGGGCGATTCCGATAACCAGACCGGTAGTATGCCGTAATTAAAATATATATATATAATCTACAGAGGGAGATCAAATAGGAATATTGATTTTTGGGAGTTAACTGGGAATTAATTTGGATCATTAATTTTTGTACAATTTATGATCTCATAAAAAAAAAAACTGTACATATAAATAAGCAATATCATTAATAAACAGTACATATTAATTATAAAATAAGGATTGTTAGTATATAGAAATAAGCAATATTGGATATATAAAGAGACATGAATAACATTCTTCTTCTACTTCAACAACATTTAGAGCTTCAACTTAGTTGTTGATTTCGAGCTCACAGTCTTCAGAGAAATATTAATATTAAGACACTACCTAAAAAGAATTAATATTAGGATAGATATTTGGGTCTTGAGCTGCTACAAAAATGAAATACTCCCTCCATCTATTAAAAGTTTGAATTGATTTGGATTACACAGATTTTAATAAATTGTAATAAGTAGAGAATGAGTCTCACATTATAAGTGTAAAAATATATTCAAAAGATAAAAATACAAGCTTTTGGTAGACGAACGAAAAAAAATGAATTAAATACAAGTTTTTGATGGATGAATGAAATATTACTTACTAATTGCGAGCCTGTCAAGCCAACCATAAACTCATTGGGTTGGCCCGTCCAACCCGTCAACCCAATTTGACTAACCCATTTTACTTTTAGATTATAAAAATTCAATCCAACCCTTTAATTTTTTTAGGATTATTCGGATCAACTTACGAGTTTCGAGTTAAATTGGCATTTCTAATAAAATCTCACGGTTTATATGGTAGAAGCTGAGGATAATCTATCATATTTTTGGTGTACAACTATCTAGAGTCTTAAGTTTCTTTCATTTCATTTTATTGTGTTTTATTTCTATTGTACGATTGTTAAATAGGGAGAATTATACACAATTAGGATCTATAGTTATTTTTGTTTTAGTTCTTAGTTAGAATTGTGGGACACATGATGTGACATATCAATAGAATATACAGTATTTACATCTCTTTAAGACAATTTAACGTAGTGGCTTATAGATTCAATTTGGAATAACAACTCTTTGAGATTTAGTGATTTGAGGTTAATTTATAAATTATTTTTAATCTATAAATTATAAGTGGTTGAATTATAATAAATACATTGAGTGAAGCATGATAAACTCACCATGAAACGCAATGAATTCAAAAAATAGAATTTTCACCTTTATAAGATTTAAATCCAGATTTATGAATTTATTCAACAAAGTGATAAAATCCACCGTAAACCTTGTACAACTACATTGTTGATAATCTATGTAAATGATATTTTATTCTCCTCAATTCTCACATTTCTTTGATGAAATATTATATCTATAATTACATAAATGTAGTAAAGCAGCAGAAAAAAACCCAAAGATATCTCTGGATTTTGAAGATCGTATCCCTGTTTTTCTTTCAACCAAGTTATTTAATTCTAGACAACTCAGCAGCCTCCCTAGTTATTTATTTGCGAAGAAGACTGAAAATATGGCTTTTATCCTTTTCAGTTTTCCACTCACGGATTTGTTTTTTGGTTCTTCTTCCCCTGCATTATTTAATTAAAGAAAGTTGTTTGCTTTTCCAAATGCAGAAGAATCGCTTAATGGGACACCTAACTCGGCAACCACCCGATAAAATGGGGATCCTCAATAATGCTAAAGCAGTTTGTGGTCCCATATTAGTTTGAGTAGTTGAAATGCTTTTTAATTAAGATAAAATAGTTAAATATATTTTAATTTTCTTTTTATTTTTTCAATTCTATTAAAAAATTAGTATTTTTAACTATTTCTTTTGACATTGACAGCGGTGGGATTTAATTTTAACTATTGAATACCTAGTGCATCGATTGATCGGTTCGATCGAACGTCCAAAAAAATACAAACCGACCCATCAACTTAATTTTCCGACCAAACCCATACCATTAAGACAAAACCGACTCTAATAAAACTGACATTAGATATCGATTTTTGGTCGGTCGATCGATCTGACTGGACTTGGAGACTGAAGTGAGGATTGAAAGTCGAGATGAGGTAGGAGATGTGGCTGGTGGGAGATGACTGTGGGGAGAAGAGAGATGTAGAGAGGGAGCGCCGCTTAAGTCGCCAAGGATAGCTCCAGAAGCCTAATTTTTGAGGCATATTCTTCTTCCCTATCTAACCAAACAATAAATAAATTAAAAAGGAATAGGGAAGAAAGATAGAAAACAAAGTTATAAAAGCAAAGCACCAAAGATCTTCGCCGTTATGGGTGAATATTCGATTATTCGATCGGTTTCGGATGAAAAATAAATGAATCGAACTGAAATTAACGAAATATATTTTGGTTAAATTGAATTTTTAACAAAAAAATTATATTTTTCAAATAAATAACTAAAATAATATGATATATTGATGTAATATATATGAAAATCCATTTTTATATGTTATATATAAAATATTCTGCAAAAAAATAATTAATAGTATTACATAATAAATAAGTAATATTATATTTTATAAATATTATATATTGATATAATAAGGAGAGAAAGAGAAATGAATAGGATTAAGGATATTGATATATTAAAATTATAATTCTAAATAAATAAATAAATAACATTATATATATATAATTTAGTTTTCGGTTATTCGGTTAACTTTTTCGAACCGACCGAAAATCAAATTACCGAATTTGAATTCGGTTAAGTTAAAATTCGGTTTTAACTTAACCGAACCAAATTTGATTTTTTGATTTGGTTGGATTCGGTTATTCGGTTTTCGACATTTTGCTCACCCATACTTGCAGCAAAGAATACTGCACGAATTAGAGTGCAGAGAACCGTAGGACTTGGAGTGCGCAGAGAGATGGAGAGAGGCGACGACAAACATAACATAATTTAGATTTTAGGGTTTGTTTTACTGGTTAATAAATAATTGTACTAAAATATTGAAAAATAAAATGATGCTTAAATACATGCTCGATCGGTCGGTTTTCAACCGATACTAAATGTGTAAAACCGAAAATCGACTGACAAGACCAGATTTTTAAAAATAATGTAACAGAACTGACCGCCTGCATTCATAAAAGCGGACTAATTCAGTCGGTTTTTAGTCAATTTGATCTGTCGGATCAACTTTTGCATATCCATATTATTCGTGAAATCATTTAAATCTATTATCGAAACAAAAATTTGGGTACATGGAAGAATAAAATTAAATACATCAATCTATATGGTAGAAATTATAATATGAAACTCAATAACCGCGGCGCGGAAACACAGTTAATTACTTAGAAATTTTAAACAATATCGAAGTTAACACTAGGCGGACCAAAGTTCTCCTAATTTATTTTTTAATAGATATTCGAATCCACGAACCAAGCACCTTTTGTTTTATTATATTCTTTCTAAATTGATAGTGATTAATTATCGATGTAACAGTGAGATAATTTGACTAGCTAATTAATTACAAAGTATATAGGTTAGTGTCCTTATAGACATTATCTATATATAATATATTAAATACTATATCAAATTGATTTTTAATAAAGCACACACAAACACACATATATATATGTATAGATTAAGGTGGATTTCGTGGTAGAGGTCATGAGTTGAACCTCACCAAACGCCCTATGGGTTTGAGTCATCACACCTGATTTTCAAGTGTGGTTTCTTATCGCTATATGGTATATTATTTATACTATATCAAATTGATTTTAATAAAGCACTAACACAAACACACATGATATCAAAAAAAGATTAAACAAAATTTAAAACAAAATCGAAATAGTTGAATTCACCGTGTTTTTCTTCTTTTTAAGTTGTTGTTTGACCCTTTAAAATACACAAATTTTGGATGTATTTTGTTTTGAGCAGGCTTTTAAAAATTATGAATAAAATATACAAATTCAAACATTTTTGTAATTTTTACACAATTTAATTTTTGCCTAAATTGAATTTGAAATGGTTTTGATGTGACACCATTTTAATTAAATAAAGTTGTTTTACTTATGAAATATATTAAAAAATAAAAGCTAAATTATCCATAAATTGATGTATTTTTATGTACAAAAAATGTTAAAATCATGAGATGAAAATTAGTATTTGCCCTTTGCTATGTATTATATTATATATTATATATTATTATAGGTTACTTTATTGTATATAGAGAGCCACAGAGGACAGATCAAATAAAAACAATTCTCTAGGTGAAAATTAAACAAAAAATGAGACAATCAGTATAAGCAGCCATTGATTAATCCTCGGATTTCTTCCTTCCCAAGTCCAAATCTAAAACCCGCGTTCCTCCTCCGCCGCCTGAATCCACGTTCATGTCTGCTACCACTACCAGAATCACATCTCGTTTCGCTAGGACCGTCTTGGCTCAGTCGCCGCTCATTTTCGTTCGTCGCCATATCGCCTCTCTCACCAATCGACTGCCCTCCTCTACTCCATTTCATGATAATAAGGTGCTCTCTCTCTCTCTCGTGTTTTCATTATAGCTACGGTTTTGTCGGGGTTTAGGCGCTCCCTAATCGCTTCTTTCCGTTGGAATTAAGTGGAAAGGTGATACAAAACCTTATTTATACATTAGGTGTTCTCCAATTTAACATTCGTTGTGGTGATCTAGACCAGAAGCTGCATCCAATTTCTAGTGCTTGTTCATAGAACCTGATTGTTTTGAGTGTTTTCCAAAATGAAGCATAAATACTTCTTTCTGTCACCAACCATGTGCATTATGCTTTTGTGGTACTTGAACTCTTATCTTTCCCCACCAGTGAAGTGAAAGTTTGAATGCATAACTTTTGAGATCTCAAAATCTCTCTCTTTCTACATTGAACTTTTTTAGTTATCTTCCTGATTTTGGCAGCCAGTATATAATCTTGGGTATCTTAATAAGGTTTTGTTAAAGAACATTCTTTTTACACTTCACTGAATCGCCTATAATTTGACCGTTTCCTTCTCTGTTTATATTATGCTCTGTTCTTCTATTTTATTTTATGAAAATTTTATTTTATTTTCATACTGGAATTGGTGATTTTAAGTGGACAAGCTCGGTTTCCCTTTCTAGGTGTTAACTGGTCAGTTGGGGTTGAGACATCACTCAGCTCCATATCTATCTTCGTTTCAGTTGTTTGGATTCTCTTCAGCTGGATCGTCACAGCCCAACGCAAAGGAGAATCCTCAATCTGCAAATGAGGATGAAAATAAGGCCAATGGCCAAGCTGCTTCAGCTGTTGATTCTCCTGGTAAAACTGAAGCTTCAGCTTCTAAAGTAAAAACAGAATCAGGTTCTGCTACAGAACCTCAGTCAAATGAATCTGGCACAACAGAAGAAGACGAGGCACTAAAAGAACTGCATTTTCTGATTCTGAGTCTGATCCAGATTTAGAGGACCTTTCAAGAGATGATCTGGTGAAACTTGTGGTTGAGAAGGAACAGCTTTTGGGTGTGAAGCAGGAAGAGCTTGAGCAGATGAAGGATAAAGTTATGAGGACATTGGCTGAGATGGAAAATGTGAAAGAGCGGACTAGACGTGAATCTGAAAATACTAAGAAGTTTGCCATTCAGGTTTTGGTTCTTTTATGTATAGTCTCTCTAGTCAGAAAGTTTCCATCTGCCATTTATGGGACTTCTTGCTCAACTTGTTCTTTCTATTATACTGCAGAACTTTGCAAAAAGCCTTCTGGATGTAGCAGATAATTTAGGCAGGGCTTCTTCTGCCGCAAAAGAGAGCTTTTCTAAAATTGATGTGGCTGAAGATGCTTTTGGAGCTTTTCAGCAACTAAAAGTACTTCTGCAAGGTGTTGAAATGACGGAAAAACAATTATTAGAGGTAATAATCCATCGGGCTCAATATTTTGTTCTCTTTATTTGATTGTATGGCATGTCTCTCCTGCCCAGCAAATTCTTCCTTCACTGAAATTATTCTGCTTAAGGTGATGACTGATAAGTATCTAGCATATATCCTATACTGTTTTCTATATCTCATGATGATTTTAGGAAAGATTGACTGGTGTTCCTCATTTATTATGTGAAGTGGCATTATATTTTTGAAACAGCTATCCATCTATATACCCTGTTCAAAATATCATTAAAAACACCAAAACAAATTTCTGAAGATATGGCTTGAAGACATCATTCATCACCTCCTGTCTCCTGAAAGTGGCTGGTGCATTTGTTAGGCCAAAAGGCATAACAAGGTATTCATAATGACTGGGATGTATTCGCAATGCCATCTTAGGAATGTCCTGAACAATCACTATTAGATGGTAATCATGGTATTCCACATGAAGATCAAGTTTACTGAACCATCGAGAGCCATGCAATTCATATAAAAGCTCATGAATCACCGGTATAGGGTATTGTGATTCGTAACTTGATTTCCTACCCTTACAAAAGGGGCTCATATTTGTTTGGTAGTTTTAGAAAGGTCCTTAGAGAAGTTTTTCATGGCCAGCCATTTCTAATACATTGTAGGTTAGATGTACATTTGTAATCAATAAAAGATAAAAGCTGTAAAAAGTAAAACTAAAAGTTTCTCATATTTGTCCACTCTGAATATGCTGGTAATTGCAAGCTAAAAGTTTCTCACGTTTGTCCACTCTGAATATACTGGTAATTGCAAAAGAATTGACAACCTTTAGCCATTTTTGCAGTTTATACATATTTTATTATATTTAGCAATGTTTATAATGAACTTTTAGTTTGTTCCAATGCACAACTCCTAATTTTGGCTAAACTAAGATTAAACTAAGTTTATTTGATTTTGACATTTGTAACATGAATATATGGCATTTTGTCGATATTTTTCATCTTATATCACTTTAATTTCGTTGGATTTTAGGGTCATACATCAATGCATTAAGTTGAAAATGGCATTTCTAAAAGTAATAGATATGGTTAAATTGCAAAATGACTAAAAGTTACTTTTTTATTTTCTTCCTTTTTCCAATACCCTTTAATATATTAGGTATTATGGATATAAATTAGGGGTATTTTGAGATCAAGGGGTGAAGGTAATAAAACAAATTTAGCATGGAGAGCTTTTATTCATGAATCATGAATGTAATGAGCCTATCCTCTTCATAGTCCAGAAAATGAAAATAAATAAATAAAGCACTTTTAATATATTATATATTAGTATAAAGTATGGTTTATGTTTTTATCATTTAAAGATAAGGTGGGTAAGAAACAAAAGTTTTTCATTTCAAGGCAATTTTAACATATATATATTATAGATTAAGGTTGCATTTGTAGTAAAGTAAAGACATGAGTAAGAGACCCAAAGAAGTTTCTCAAGGTAAGCCACTTTATTGCATTGTATGTGCGAGTAACTCTGGGGAAATTATATTGCCTTTGGTCAGCTGGTATGTTGGTTAAATGCTCATCAGAATCCTTCATCACTTCAAATACCCTACAAAGCATTCATAAAGCATCGTTATAGATCCTGACTGAGCCATCTAGTGAGCCCTTGGAGTTGGATAAGCCCTACCATTGGCATCTGGAGTGTTGGTTATAGAGTAACAACTGTTATAGTTATTTTCTGCACTTGCAGGTATTCAGAAAATTTGGACTGGAGAGGTACGAACCGGTAAATGAAGAATTTGACCCAAACAGGCATAATGCCGTGTTCCAAGTACCAGATGCTTCAAAGCCAGCAGACCGTGTTGCAGCTGTTCTAAAGGTACTGAACCTAGGTGTATAAAGATGATATGTGTTGTTAATTGAACTTTGTAATTTTGCTATATGGGTTGTGTGGTTGATTTTTGAAGTCCTTTTGTTGATATCACGTGAATTTTTCCCTTCTGTGTGTTGTTTTAAGATAGTTCACCACCGAAGGTTTTGATCCTTAACTGTAACCTGAACATATTCCGACTGCAGGCTGGCTACATGCTGCACGATCGAGTTATTAGAGCTGCTGAAGTTGGTGTAACTGTTGCTGCAAACAATTAAGCAGCAGAAAACAAGTATCTGGAAAATCGTATGAACTCCATACAGGCCCTGTCACCGAGGATATTGCAGACAGTTGAGGTATTCGTTGTCTGCTTCGCCCTAGTTTTAGATGACATTTCTTAAAGCCGAAATTCTGAGCCTTTGAGAAGCCATTTTTTCTGCAGCACTCAGCTGGCTGCATGTATGCTTGAGAAAATCATTACCACAGACAATGCTGCTTCCATTCTTAGCTTTATAGCCTATTGTATTGGTGGATGGATGATTCCCTAAAAGTTTTGGGGTCTCAGTGACAAAGCAATAATATCATAAGCAGCCTCACTTCAAAGCTTATAATTGTTACTTTTTCGACACAGCTTGTATTTGTTGTCGACATTTTCTTTATCTTGAAATGTATGATTCGGTAATTCTTGTTGGTGTTCTGTTGAACGGGTAAGGATGTTTAGGTATAACTTAACCACGGATTTAGTAAATTATTGTATCTTATGTGTAGCGTGCAGCAAATGAAATGCATATGTTGTGAACTTGGTGGATAGTAAATTAGTAAAGGAGCTGTGTTGAATATAGGCTTTAGTAATAAGCAGAGAGAATTAATAACCGATTTCATCCAGCTACGCTACTTAATATGCTGAAACCCTAGACTTCCTACTTGACTATTAAAAAAACCCCAAAAAGAAAAGCTACTAATGAGACATTTAACTTGATCCTAACTTTGGACTTCACAGCGCAAGAGGATCCTGAGTTTTGTTTGAGTCTGCTTGATCTTCGTTCATGTCCTGCAAACATGCATATGAAGAGATGTTCAACAACTCACTATAAAATGAACATTTGCATGAAGTAAACAAGTTGAGAGAAGCGAGTATAGATAGTAACCTGAGCAGATTCATCCCTGGAGATTGTCTTTTCCAGCATAGCACTACCACTCTCACCTTCATCCTCCACACTTTTCGTTTTCCCCTTTTCTATCGGAACAATCTGCAAAAGTCTTCATTATTTCACTAATTCCTCGACAATCTCAATTTTCATAAACGCCGAAATTCACTCGCATCGCTGAGATTTCTAGAATCAAAGTATCAGAAATAGAAAATAAGAGTGCGGATCGCGTACCGGAGTGTAGCGGAAGCGGCGCTTGGGAGGCTCTTCGGCGGCGGAGAGCGGGGTCCACCGGCAGAGGAGGAGCGGCGGCGCCTCGTTCCGTTTCCCGCCTTTACTAAAGCTAGCGGCGGGAGAGCTGACCCACTGCTTCTTCCACTTCCTCACGCGGCCGCTGAACACCGGCGGCGAGGGGCCGGAGGCGTAGCGCGACGACGCTCGGCTCTGCCTGGACCCCACACCTTCCATTTCTGGTGTCGTGGCGGATAGGGAGAGATGCTGTCGCTTTCTACTGGATGCTTTCGAGAGCGCGTTGCTTTAGTACCAGGTATTAATCACCATTCACCACACACAGGAAGGATTTCGTCCTCATTTATTTATGTTGTGTTGTTTTGGACATTCAGCAAAAATCAAATACTCTATAATATTCCGTCCCTTCCTTTCATTATTATTGATTTATTTTTTTTTTGAATTGTTCTATTAAATTGATCTGTTTTATAAAAGTTGTAATAAGCGAATTATTATATTTTACGTTAAAAGTCGTGAATTTTATGATATCTTCCTTATTTTACGTATAAAATACAATTCTTCTTAATTTAGGTGTAAAAAGAAACGTATCATGAATATTGAGACATATTGAATATATTCATATTCTCCTTTCCTTTCCACTTTTTCCTTAATAATAAAATAGAACAAATCTTCAATATGCCTTTTCAACCTTTGGTTGATTAGTTGGATAAACTTTTTGATACATCTTTAGAATAAAGTTTTGTCACTTCTCACACCACTCATGAAATAAACTTAATTGGACCCTTACATTTGCTCAAACTCAATTTACTGTCCGGTCCCAATTATACTTTATCCGTACTAAAAGGTTTATAACATTTTCTAAACTGTGAATTTATTCGTTTTAAAAAGAACACAAATTATACTTTCAATAACAATAGAGTAACACCTAATAAATCTGATTTTATTATTAAATCTAGTTTGTCTCCACATTTTCGACACCCAATAGACGCCTTGGTATTAAAGAATTGATTGAAATTTCAGTTCAGAACATCCGTCCCATAATTTTTTTTGTCATTGTGTCTCGTTATTAATTTCACTATCTTGAATATATAGTTGTAAAAATCAGGGTTATTATTGTATAATGAACCCTAATCGACCTTATCACTAAACATTGGAGCTTACAAAGATCATATATCATAATTATGAAAAAAGCAATCTTAATAATCAATTATAACCAAAAAATCACAAATTAAATGTAAAAGTTATCAATAATTTAAAATTGAACTAAAACACTAGAACTTAAAACCGAAGGAGAAAATGAAAAAGTTCAGGGAACGGTAATGGTTAAGGTGAGTTCGCGTGGAGAGATAGTTGAACAACAAATGGGTTTGAGCATATGGTTTACCTATCCTAAATATTGCGAGGAGAACGTGGGGTTTATCAGTCTTGACCAAGATATCATTGCGGGTTCATGATATCAAAAAAAAAAATGAAAAAAAAAAGAAGTTAATTGGAGAATGGAGGGATTAAGACTCATATTGAGTTTTTTCATCCTTATAAAATAGAGGAATATCACTAAGAGTGTTTGGCTGAGTATCTGAAGAGAGTCAAGAAAGTGAAAAAAGAATAGGATCCATGACTCCCTAGTGAGTGTTTAGTTAACTTTAGATAATTTCTTTTCTCTATTTTTCTTTCTAGTATTCCTCATTGTGGGTTTTGCCATCCCCATCTTTCCTTTAAGATCTAGATTCCCTACTTGAAACCATGAACTCAAAATATTCGCTCCATCATTATCCCATCTTTCAAAGGACAATTTGCAAATTATAATTACACAAGAACAAGAATTTATTTATAAATTTATAATGCATGTTTTGGCAGCGGCTGCAAATATTCTCTTATCTTAGAAAAAAATAAAGATCATGCAAAATGGATATCATATGAGCATGCTGTCAAAAATTATGTTTTTTTTACCACGTAGCAAATCGCTTAAAACCAAAATCCATCTGCCGTTTTAACCCAATCAAGTCTCATTCTCGTGAATTATATGATTTGTGTTTTGTGTTCCGTGTTCGAATCCCTAAAAAATGTTGTGTGTTCGAAAAGAAGAAAGCGAAATCAAGGAAAGAAGTATATTCCGAGGAAAAATAAAAAGAAGAGTAATTGGGACTGTACATCTTTGTCTCTTGGCTAAAAACTAGTTTCTTTTGTCGTAACTAAGCACAAGTCTTGATTCCAAAAAAAAAAAAAGAAAAAAAAAAGAAATAAACTTGCTAGATTGGAATATCTTATCCTCTCTACCTATTTTTCCACTGCAGCTCGAAGAAGGTGCTGCTGCAGTTACAAAGATGGAGTCTTTCTGTGCTACAACTGTCCAAACCTTCTTTCATCTCAACCCCGCTTCACTCCCGCCTTCACCTTCTTCTTCTTCTACTGTTTCTTTCCTTAAATACCATTTCAAGCAGTCCCCATTAGCTCAATTTTCCCGCCAATTCTCCCGCAGAGCAAATTCAGCCCCATTTGTAGCGTCGGCGGCCCCTGCCACTGCTGACGGCGCCGTTGCCGACAAGCTTCCTGCCGATCTCATTGTTACAGAAACCCCCGAAGCCAACTCAAGAGTCAGTTTTCTTTTTCTTTGATCAATTTTTTGACCATCTCAACATTTATTCTCTCAAACATGATTGTGCCATTGGAATTTGGACATTCTGGACTTGTATGCTAAATGAATTCTTGTTAGAAAACATCTTTTCTGAAACTTGATACCATGATAAATGATTTTTTGTTTGTGACAGTTAGCAATCTAAAATTCTGATTTCCATATGGTCAAATTTGAATTTGTTCGTGTCTACAGGTCAAGTTGAGTGTTGAGGTTCCCGCAGCGGTATGTGATGATTGTTACAGAAGAGTCATCAAGGAGTTCACCAAACAAGCAAAGGTAACTTGAACTTCGATGCTGCTTGATGCTTTGTAGCCTCATTTGGGAACATATGAGGGGTTTATTAGCATATTTCAAGCTCACAAATATCACCAGGTTGTGGGAGGGTTGTCTTTAATCTCTATCTAATGTATCATGGAGCGTCTGTTATTGATCATATTTGAGTGTCCTGTTTTTGTTTTTCTCTGGAGGTTTGAGAAATTATGTTCATACGATGGTGATGATTCTTTGGCAAAGAGATGGTATGAGTCGTCGTTTTCTGTTATTGAGTTTTTTATTCCTTTTTTTGGTGTTCACCTTTGCATTGGAGATCACTTGCTAACATGGCAATGTGCTGACTCTTTTTAGCACATCCCCTTCAATTTTTTCTACTTATTCAGCTATATTGAGCAGAGGATTTGATTAAATTTTGTGCTGTTGTTGCAGATCCCAGGGTTTCGTCCAGGGAAGAATGTCCCAGAAAGTATACTTATCAGTTATATTGGGAAGGAAACTGTTAAAGGAGCCACAATCGAATCTATCTTAAAGAGAACACTTCCACATGCCTTGTCTTCGGTGAGCCTTAGTCTATTAGTTTCTAGAAATTTTCTTCCCTTACGGTAAATTGTGATTATATTGGAATATGACTGGGCTTTCTTGTTAACTTGTTTTATCGATGCACATAAATATTGCTTATCTACTTGAGAAACTATAATGAAATAAATATTGTCACTGCATTTAATAATTATTATTCTGCAATAAGATTGTTCTGCTGACATAAGATATATTTTAACATACCTACCAGTGGTATACTGTCTTAAAGATACTACAGCTTTAGTTTATTTATAAACCACAATTAATTCCTTTCACTATGTAGGTAAGTGGAAAAGCCTTGGAAGATTCAATCCGCATTTCAACTAGATTTTCAGAGATGGAGAACTCTTACTCGTCAATGAAATCTTTGAGGTATGTTAATTATTACAAAAAAAAACTACGTCATAATTCATAGATCAAAACATAAAATTCTGCTTTCATGTAAATCCTCTGTGTTGAGATATCAGAAATACTAACCGTTTACACTTTACTTTGGTTTATTGGCCAGTCTTAATAATGTCAGTAGATCCCATTCTATGTGTTTAGCCTTTACCTGAATAGGAGTATGTTTGTGGGCTTAGGACATTTCATATATATTTCCATGCATTTATCACACAATACACCTAAAGATTGCTCATATACTATTATAAAGTTATCATCTTATCACTAACTGGAGTTCATGCTTCCGAACTTGTGGTCAGATATGATATAGTTGTTGACATCGCACCTGAACTCAAGTGGGTTCCTGAAGATGGATACAAGAATTTGAAGATTGTTGTTGAGATTGATAGGGAAATAGATGCTCAGACTGCAGCTGAACAAGAACTGCGGCGCCGTCACAAGGCTCTCGGTTCATTAAAAATCGTAATTGACAGAGGACTTCAGGTAAATACAAAATAATATAGTTGATATTCATTTGAGGATATTGTGAAACGTCAATATTTTGTAAGATTGGGGTTCCTGGTAAATGCAATGTCTCATGTTAAAGTTAAACTCCAAGTGTACTATAGTAGTAAGTTTTTGAATGTCCGTCTTCAAATCATGATCTTTTGCTACCATTTTGCTGACTTTATCTTTCATTCTTATGTAACTAAACATGCTACACTTCTTTTTTGCATTGATCTAATACTCTTTGTTTGCAATTTTAAGTTATATGTTTCTTTTTCCAGTGCTTATTCTGTTAATCACACGAAGCTTCACATAAGTAGCTGTTTCTTTGTTGGTTTAGCAATTTGGTTCTTTCTCATTCAATGATGTTATTTACAAACTGAAAACCTGTTCAGCTAGGTGATGTTGCAATTCTTGATATATCAGCTACAACGATTGAGCAAGATGAATCAGCTGCTCAAAGTATACCATCTGCCGAGAGTAAAGGTTTGTCCTACGTGCTTTCTTTCACCGTAGCTTGTGTTTATTGTGACTTACACATTATTATTTGCCATTATTGGTTATTTGTGTTCCTGGAAGTGCTTATGTAAAAATTTCAAATTTTTGATTCACAATATAAAAGGTGATAAATTGAGTGGAAACATAAAGCTGGGGTCATTTTTCATTTTTTTTTCTTGTTACGGTTGATGAAAAGTGTCTTAACTTTCTGAGAGAGGAGACTGCATAGATGTTTGCAAAAGGATATATCTGTCTCTTAAATGCGCAAGCGTTTTGCAAAGTTTAAAAATAAGTGGATGTTTATTTTTGCATTTCTGTGAATATTTTTCCTTTTCCTACTTATATTCAGCATCTGATTGTATCACCACAGAACTCTTTGAGATATGAAATTAGTTTTATATTCAATATTTAACATATTCTCCTAGAGGTGCTATGATGATTATGGAAGTTATTCCTATTTCAAACTGCATTACAGCTATTAAATTATAATGCAATATAATGTTTTCAGGATTTCAGTTTGACACGGAAGACGAAGATAAAGTCCTTCCAGATTTTCTGAACTCAATTGCCGAAATAAAACGTGGTGAAACTAAGACATTTCCATATACTTTCCCTGATACATGGAAACAAGAAGATCTCCGTGGTCTTCGTGCTCTGTTCACGGTTAGTTCTTTCATCATGTGTGCGACACAAGCATGATGAATGCTTGTGTGTATCTTTTATGCTGGTCCCTATTACTTTTACTAAAATATCATTTTTCCTATTTTGCTTCCTTTGAAGATTCCCTCAGAAAGACAATTTATAAATAAAGTAATTGATCTGTAACAGAATTGAGATTGTTTGGCTGTAAGCCCGATTCTTACTTAATGGCAGTCTGAAACCTAGTTTGGCTACTTTGTTTAGCTAATTGAGTAAACATAAAACACATAGGTCTTGATTTAAATAGATTTACAAAAGACATATCAATGTGAAGTCCTGTAAATACTGTTGTTCTACTTTACATATTTCATATATCCAATCTGTATTTCTGGTTATTCATATCAAGAGGTGTTTTTTGGTTGAGACATTTCATAGTTTATAAGGTATAACTGCATGTACAGATTACTCAATAAGTATAATCTTTCATGTATGGAAACAGTATTTACAAAGTAATTCCAAACTTGGGCTTTCATTACATGTGTTTTTAGGTCGACTGCAAGGAATTATTCTACAGAGATCTGCCTGAATTGAACGACTCGCTTGCTGAAAAGATTCTGGCGGGTTGCTCCACCATTGAGGAGGCAAGTTGTTAAACCTAACTTTTGCATGAAATATAGCGAATCATAATTGCAGGGCCGGTCCTGACATTTCGGGGGCCCTAGGTGAATATACAAAATGGGGCCCTCAAATATAAAACATGTCATTTTTTTTAACAAAGTGTATCATATCGAATATAACAAAAGGATAATAATCACAAATCACAATACTAAAAGAAAAGAAAAGAAAAAAAAGATCTCATAGTCTTATTTCTCAAGCTCAAGATAGTCAGATAATCTTGTACCGGTGTGTGGTGGATGGTCTTAAATCCTCTTCTCATGCACAACTTAACAAAAAATATAGTCAACCAAAAATCAAAAATCAAATACTTTAATTAAATACATTAGACCTTCTAGCATTTTGAGAAGCAAAATCATCAATAAGATCTTCTAAATCAAGCTTTTCCAATACCTCAATTTCGATGCACAAAATGGCTAGTCCATTTAACCTTTCTTGAGACATAGTAGAACGCAAATATGATTTTATCAATTTAAGCTTTGAAAAACTTCTTTCCTCCGATGCTACAGTAACAAGTATAGTCAATAATATTCTATATGCAATAGATATATTAGGAAAGCAATCCGAGATTTTAACAAATTCAAGAACTTCAATAATTGACTTCATTCCTGTTGGTAAACACATCCTTAACACTTGATTCTTTCTGCTGCGCTGCGTATCTGTCGTTCTCAAATCTTAGCAGGTAAGTTATTAAATTTTTTTTTCTGGGTTAGGCTTAATGGGCTTAAAAAAAATTATTTGGGGCCCCTAGAATTTGGGGGCCCTGGGCGGTTGCACTTTGGGCCAACCCCCAGGGCCGGCCCTGCATAATTGGTTTCATTATCTGCACCACAGACAGGAGATTTGATGTTGATTATATGCAGGTTAAGGAAACATTGCTGCAAAAGTTTCTTGAGGTGGAGCAAACAGCTAAAGAACAAGCTGCAGACAATGCAATTTTGGATCAGCTACACAAAGTAATCTCGTTTTTATGTCACAAAACTATTTGTAGGGCATTTTTGTCTTTTCTTTTTATCGAAATATCTTTAACGGGAATTAAATATGTGATTGTATCTATTTAATATAGTAATTTTATTTGATATCATTTAAGTGTGTTATCTACTAAAAGCAGTTATTCTCGTGACTTCATTTACTAAATCCTGCTCGTCTTATCCTTGCTCGTGCAAATTTTGAACTCACTTTGATGCAATTTTTGCACTTCAATTCAGATGGTTGAAGTTGATATTCCTCCATCTTTGTTCGAGGAACAAGGAAGGCAGCTTTACGGAGCACAACTCCTGCAAATTCAGGTTAGGCTTGCTTGAAATCTAACTGATTATTGTTAGAACACCAGTAATTTTCCGTTGAAAAATTAGTCGTTAGATTGAGTATTTACTCTATCAGGCTAATATGAAACTCAATGAACAACAATTGGCATCCCTATCAAGTCCCAAGGCAGTGAAGGTTTTCCTCGAAAACCAGAGAGAAAATATAACAAATATTATCAAGCAGAATCTAGCTGTTGGTGACATATTCAAACGCGAAAACTTGGAGGTACACATTTCCTCTTTATTAAACCTCTTTGACGCTATTATTATATTATCTATGTAGTTGTGATAAACTATGTGGCACATTGAGGAATCGAACATGGATGCAGTTTTTGTGAATCGTATCTTCGTAAGAGCTAACTCATTTTCTTAACTACCTTGTCCTCCTTTTCTATAATTGCAAGGCTGAAGTTTATATCCTATCACGGCTAGTATTGCTCAACATTTTTCTCAAGTTTGAAATAGGTCAAATCGTGAAAACCCCAACCTTTCTAGTACTTTAACTACATTTTTATAAAATTACACATTAAATTTTTAATTTTATTTCGAAAAAATGAAATTTGACCAATTTTCCCACATTCATATTAATTTAATTATTAGCATCATCTTATTTATGTAGCTAAGGGTACTGGAAAATTCATAAGGTCAACAAACTCAAAGAAAATCGTTGAGAAACTTCAATTTTCGAAACACCCAGTGTGCACAACTTGCTGAAGATATTTAAATATAGGGGTTCTCTCATCGAACTTTCAATGGAAGTAGGGGGTTTTAGGCTATAATTTTCATAGACATGGTGGGTTTTTCATTAGAAAAAGACAGTGTATTTTTTTTTTCGTCCAAATTTGATTCAATTTAGTTTAAATGCCTCCCATGTGGCACAAGCTGTTCTTGAATTTCCATTCCTGTGTGGTTATGAGAAGCTGCAATGTGAATGGATAGCAGCACAAATGGGTAATATGGTTTGGTGTGATGCAGATAGTAACAGACGAGATCGTGAAAGAGGTGGAGAATTCGATTGATGAGTTTAAACGCCACAACCAAGACTACGATGAGGAACGTGTCCGAGAACAGGTCACCATACTATGCTATTCACTTCTGCACTCTTTATGATCAGAAAATATAAACACTTGAAACAGCTTCACATCCTGAAAAGAAGAATGATGTTTTGTTGGTCAGGTTCAAGAGGTACTTGAGGGAGCAAAAGTACTAGAATGGCTAAAAGAGCGTGCAGAGATCCAGTTCATAACCAAATAAGAGTGTGAGACGGAGATGGTCGCACGTGCATATATATATATATGAATTTTGAAGGGAGATGAACTGTATAAAACTGTTACAAAAGATCAAGGCGTTAAGCAACAGCTGATGCAAGATTTGCAACGTTCCAGTTTCTCAGGTTTAGAATAGCTTGTTACTCCAATTTTTCTTGAGCTTTTTTTTGAACCCATATTGGTAAGAAACTAATGAAAATGATTAGCTCTCTTTCATTTGCTTTGAGTTTGTCCCTACTCATAACATAATGAATTAAGGAATCAAACAGCTTGCAAAAGGTTGCCTTATGGCACCGTTGGCACCCTTTCTCGTTTCCTTGTCACTTGAGAAAATGAGCGGACCAATGCTATAATAATTCCATTACCACAGGAAGAAGATGAAGGTAAATAACAACCTGAGATGGGAGCTGTGTGTTCATAGGGGTGCTACATGCTTCAAAGATAGCCATATTTCTGGCCTTCGAAGATATGGCCGAGCATTGCATATAGCTTTTGTTGCTCTTCATAGCTCAAGCTTCTTTCTATCTGCAAATCGAAGAATTCCTATAAATGGATTATTCATGCCATATACTTCCAGAAGTGGATGTGGATTATGTGACCCTTTCAATAGAATTTTGTAGTATTTTTGGGTATTTGTGCTCAAGGAAAATTGGAGTTCAACAATATATTTTCTGGAAAGGAATTCACCCACCTGATCCAGTATCATCTCCACAGAGTTTGCTGGAGGAAGGACAAATGATTGGAAATAAATGTATGCGAATATGGCCATCACCATCTGCACGAATACATGGAACGAGTGTTAGTGCAAAGAAGCACATCTGGAAACATTACTCGTGGAATGAGCGAAAGAAAATAATTGAGAAAAAGTAAGAACGAAAGTTTCCCTGTGAACAGTATCAAGACAATAAACACAAGGACTTATGAACAAGTCTCATAAAGTTACAGGATAATTTCCGGCCAATGAAGTTTGTGCATCTGACCTGACAATCCATCCGATCTGTAAAGCCTCCATGCCCGGGTATACTATCACCAAAATCCTGGAAAGGTTGTGAATCGGGGTGTGGATGAAAGGTTAGCAGAATTACTAACTATTAGCAACGCAAAAAAACTTGAGATAATGGAAAAGCTACACACCTTGATCTTAAAAGCTCTCTTTAAACCACTTGCAAAGAAACCTCCAAATGGTGCAATAATTGATGCGAATAAACCTAGCCATAAAGCATGCCACTGCACTGGCGAGATCGAAATTCCCTTCCAAGGTAACTGTTGAAATTCATTACAATAAGATGAGCAAATCTACTTGGTGCATAAAAAAAATCATGGGCAATGCTATCAGAAGAAGAAAGCAGTTTCAGAATGTTGTGCCTAAAGATACCATCAAACAGGGACAAGTTGTCTTATGGTCAATATTGATATTTCCCTAGGAATAGGATACATATCATAAACGCAAATTTTTGTTGCATATCTACAATGGATTTACAATCTGTTTATCAATCTTTACCACTATATAAATCCAGTTATGGCTATTACTCAGTCACAGAAAGCCCCCCAAAACTTCTATACAAAAATTAAAAAAAATGCAAATGCTGTGAATTGGAATATTTGCATTATGAGTTTTTCAAAGATATGCAGAAAATTGAGCGTTTAATCTTGTTTCTTGAGTAAGTTGGATTGCCTTTTGTATTAGTTCATCTTAATTTGGTTAACTTGCTGATACAAATAAGTTCAGAAGGCTAGTCAATGCCCCACTTTCGTTGAACCTAACTGTTCTAAAACATATCGACCAGTTCAGAAGGCTAGTCAATGCCCCACTTTCGTTGAACCTAACTGTTCTAAAACATATCGACCGTGGCTGGATATTTTCCTCTCCTTATTAATGATTTATTGAAATAATAATCTGGACGCTGTTGCAAATGTTCGTAGACTAGAAACTCACCAATTCGGTAAGATACTCAGGAAATGTATAATACTCGAGCTTGAAAAGTGGGCCAGGATCACAATGAAGCCAACCTGTTGATAGATCCTGCACTTACTATCAAGACAATAACTATCCATCACATGATTACATGCTTCATTGTAGAGATGGTAGAAATTCTCTTGATGAGATTACCTTTCTTGGGCATGTCATCCATGGGAACTGTCCCAAAATATTTGCAAGCTAAAAGCGCAAAATATTCGACTGAGACCATTGAGAGCTCTGTGACTTGTGATATATGAAAGTTTGGTAACAATCACATATGCTTAGTAAATTTGTACAATTAAATGTGGAACTTTGACTAAGCATATAGCTTGGGAAACACTATTATGGAGTTCTCTCTGTTGCATACATTTTGAGGGACAGGCTGCAGGCGGCATGCAACGATTAGTAGCTTAATTCTGATTCATTGATTTTGTATAACACAGAAAATAGTAGAACGAAAATTTTACACTATCAAAGATCAGAACATAATTGAGCTATATGGAAACTGCAATGCAGTAAAATGACTACTAATGCAAACAATTAGCACTTTGAAGAAAAAACTCTGTGATGAATGTTTACCACAAAAGCTGACAGTACGGTAGCAAAAGATCCTCCTATAAAGCCCTCCCATGTTTTCTTTGGGGATAGCTTGATTAAAAGTGTCCTCCCAAAGAAGAAACCAAAAAAGTAAGCTGCTACATCATTGATTGCTATAAGAGAAGCCGGAAGAATAAACCTGCAGAATTACCAGCAGGGTCAAGACTCCTACATCAAGGAACATTCAATAATCACGTGGGGAGAGAGAGAGAGAGTGTCCATTTTTCCACCATGCAAATGCATAAATAGACTTGTCAATCGACGGATTTTATCCGAACCACAACTAATAAATAAGTATCGGTCAACCGGAACCGACCCATTAGATTCCGGATCGGACCATCGAACTATGAATCCGAGTCGGGTAATTACCCAAATGCTAAAATGATTATCAATTTATTTGATTTTTTTCATAACTTAATAAAAAATGACAAACACATTAGAAAAGTCCATAGTACACCAAAAAACAAAATGTCGGATACGATTGGACCCGGAATAATTGGGTCGGGTCCGGACTGGTTCATGTCTAAGCGGGTCTGGAACCAAAAACATAATCCCTGCTAATGGATATAAGCGGATCCGGGTAAAACCCGTCTTTGACAAGCCTATGCATAAATATATTGACATTCAATGCATTCAACCCTGCAAGAACTAAATGACAACTTTAGATTCCCTTTTGAATGCTGGTATAGTATTATTTCCTTATTGTATGTGCAGGCACAAGAGAAAGGAATAAGTGGCTGAGTTTTGTAAGGTATGATGCTTATAATCATGAAAACAGCGAGACGATAACATAATGGAAAAGTAGCTAATTTCACATCCAAGAGATCTTCAAACAATACAAATTTCAGGATTATAAGTAGGCTGAAGCACTGTAGAAGTTAGTGTGTAAGACAAATTGTTCTCGTACCAGAAAATTCCTTCGAATATATTAGCAACAGTAAACGAAGACTGCGTGAAGACCACTATAAGAATCATGTGTGTCCACGCATACTGACCAAATTGATACTGGTACATCTTCTTCTTTAGAGTAAGAATGAACCACATCACTCCTGCAACGATACATACACGTGATTGTGATATTCCCAAAATGCAAGTGCATTTACAAAACTAGAAATTATGATAATATTGGGAATTATATGGTACACTATCTTAATCAATCAAGCAAACTGACTAACTTCAAAATGAAGATGGAGCTTGGACATGCATTTAACAAAGCCTATATTAATATTTTGCAAGCTTTCCAGATTTCTACTCACCTGCAATGTACAGAAAATAACAAATAACCATGTGATACTTGAAAAGGCCATTCACGAGTTTATAGAAATTATCTGAAGTGACAGTATTGACGAGATGTTGCCGGAGAATTCTGCCATACACATAAAGCATTGCTGTAAAGAAAAAATACCTGCAGAAGGAACCCTTGATTAAGGAATCTATACATTCAAACAAAAGATGCAAATCAGGAAGCTGTGCAAATAATGGTTACAATGTTTTACCAATTGATAAGCCAGAATCCTGGAAGGCGCTTACTCTCATGAACTATTCTACGTAAATGAAATAGCTCTGCTGCCATTAATATTTGTATAACAACCACCATTGCACAAATATACAGATGGCCCAAATACAGAATCAGTACAACACCCCCAAGCATCCATAAAGATGAATATGTCCGAACACACATCGACCTATATTTATTTTGATCGTGAACAAGTAAGTTGCCTCCATTCAATTTAGTTACATCCGGGAAAACCTGGAACCAAAAACAAGAGCTACATATTCTAAGTAAAGGCATTGTTGAATATATTGCCATACGCTGACCACAAACAGTTTAGAGGAGTATTCAACTAATAATTTATATTTAAATGAATATTGGTGAGCTATTGCAAATGCCAGGTCAATTTCAATAAGAGAACATTGAACATGACATATATGGTTTTAATATGCAAAAAGAGGGTGTAAAGAGGAAACCACAGTTAGCAAAAGATACCAAAAAGAACTATGATCATAAGTTACTTGTGGAATGAAATAAGGAATATATTATATATGAGCTGTTTATTTCTACTAAATATAATGATCACAGCAGCTCAGGTTAAGACATGAAGATCCTGGCAATATTAATAAGGAAACATGCACACGGTTCAATGAACTTGTAAAATTTTCTGTCTCACAACTACGATACACAAGAAAAACTAGATCATTTATGAAGTTTCCTTTGTAAATTCTGCAGGAGTTACAAATGTTCTTCAAATCATACAGAAGAGCATATAGGCCAATGTCAGAGAGGAGTTTGTACTAGTCACCTCTTGTGACTTCGAATGTTTGCGGTGACGAAGTCGAGCGAAGGTGTTGATGGAGAAGATGGTGGGCTTTGTTCCTTTTGCTTCATCTTGAAACTTTACACTCCCCCTGAAGGATTTGTTCATGAGTAACATATAAACGAAAGGCTGTAAGATTATTACCTAGCATTAGAGAAAATGAATTCCAGCTGAGGTATAAGCAAAGATAAGCTGCAAACAAGAATTTCACCCCCCAACATGTACAAGAGGTATATATTTTAGCAGAAATGAACTTCTTAAGGTTTTTCTCGTCATAACAGCAATGAGTTTGTTGAATGATCACAAGATTGTCCAAGCAATTCAGATATTGTCAACTAGTGAAAGAAACTCGTTCCAGAACACTTCTGAGACAAATCAAGGCAAATAAAATTGTTCAAAGAAATAGGTAAATAAATAAATCAAGGCAAAAGATCATGCATTGGTTGTTTGCAGTTATATTTATCAGCTGTTCAAATATCAGTGTATACATCAAGGATTCAAGCTTGTTTGAACCCATAACCTCAGCCTCATTTCCACATGTAAAATCCTAAATCTTCAAACGCATCCGAAAACAAGTGACGATGTATGCGCAATCAAATCAACCACACATATCCGATGAAAGGGATCGATGATTCAGGAAAACAGGGCACAAATTTGGGTTGTCCTTACGCTGCGAGAATCGGCTCGATTAGTGCAGCAAAAGCCACATTTATGAATAAAGGCCGATTTCATGCATACCTTTTCGACAAATACATGTGACTGATTATAGTTTTGAATTTGTGAATCTCCGACTGCCAAAAAGAAGAGTGGAATAAGAATTCAGACTCAAAGCAACATTGTGTAGTGTAATCTGCAATGAATTATGTGAACAATGCGAAATGATTAAGAAGAATGAAGTATAATTGTGTGGACGAACAAGTTAACGGAAAAATCGGTGCTACCTCGATGCCTGAATGCTTCACATGTCAGCGACGCGTGGAATTTTGTTTTGTTTTTTTGTAGGAGTGCTAGATTACCATGCAAGGATCCGCCAACGTGACTCTGGATTATTTGAATTAAATCAATCTTTATTATATATTGGGATGTTAATTTTGCAAAAATAAAATAAAAAATAAAGATGTTATTGCAGTGTTTCAAAAATTGTGTTAAAATTGCAAGAGTTAAAGTTTATCTATCAATTGGCAATTAACCCTCTCTTCCCCTTGAAAAACAATGAATCATGCTTATATAGACAATAATATTTATTTTATGATTTTATGAATTTATGTAACAGTATTACACTTTTTATGACAATTGTACATTATCAATAGTTTAGATTGATTTCTAGTTACTTCAGAAAAAAAATAATTTCTATTGGAACTCTCCCTATACGATTATATTAATTAACGATAGTTTAAAAGTCCAATACCAAAATGATATATTGTTATAAAGTGAAATAAATTTATTATCTATTGTATATTAAAGAGTGTGTCCATGATTTTAAATTCTAATGATATGAATGCTAATTCGAATAAATCACACAAGAAGAAAAATAGCTTGTGAAATTATAACAATTAATGTTCAAATTCTCCTATAGGCTTACTTTTCAATTTTGAGTTCTTAAAGGCCTAATATTTTCATTTATCAATCAATATTCGACTCTTTATGCAATATTCAGGCATACAACAATTTTTAACCAAATTACCCCCACAATCATCAGTAGTCTTGTCAATAATACCAAATTTATGTTCACCATCTTATTTGGCTCAAAAGACTAATTTTTGAAACAATCAAGGCATTTCAAGACTGTAGACATGACTTAAAAACTCAAATTGACAAAAGAAAATCACAACAAAAACTACGAGAAAAATTAGTATATAAACTGAGTGTAGCAAACCACAACTCCAACTCTGTAGGGCTAATCTATTCTATTATATACTTCCGTCCCACCCAATATGATATGTATTTTATTTTGGATTGTCCCACCCTAGATGACATATTTCATTTTTAGGAAATAATTAACTCTTCAAAAATTGTGGATCCTACATAATTTTTATGACTTTAACCACTTTATCCATTTTCCTAAATAACCGTGCCGAAAAGTAATGAGCTATCTTGGACGGGACGGAGGGAATACTATTGAAAAGGCGATTTTGCAGTTTCTTCAAAAATTAATGGTATTTAGATAGAAGTTGTTGCTCTGGGTTCACCATTATAGTGATAAGTTCATCATACAAACCTAGATCAATTATAGGAGTTAATGAAAAATGATAAAAATATATTCCAAAAAAATAAAAATTAAAATGAAAGGATGCATCTTCAGATCTAAAATATATAGATTTGCAAAATGTAGAACTCATTTGTCAGAATTTACGCAGTTAATTAGAACACCATATTTGGATTTGACTAGATTAGATAATAAGTAACAAACTGATAAACTAAGTGAAATTGTCAATGAGTCCGTTATCTATTCCAAGTCAGAATCACTGAAAAATCAGAGTGCGTTTTTGGAACCTATATTGAATGTCGGGTTCATCCATCAACTAGAATTGACTCTCAGGACTCAAGCCGAAAAAGTTTGATACAAGTGTATTCTCCCCTCCTTCCTCCGTAGATATGACAATGGATCTCGGACTCGGTCTAGATTTGTGGATCTAAATCTATTTTTTATGATTTAGATCCTCAAAAAATTAGATCAGATGGATCTAGATGGGATCTGGATCCTACTCCCATATTTCGGATCTGAATCTGAGATTTAGTTTTTCCGATCCGATCCAGATCTAACCCACGGATCCATTTAGTTATATATATATATATATATATATATATATATATATATATATATATATATATATATATTATTTTATTATAATTAAATACATAATCCCAACTTAAAACTCTTCAATTTCATTTTCAAATTCTCCCAAATTAAATATGCTCATAATTTCATTTCAAATTCTCTCAATTATTTATTAATCGGCATTCACGACGGGTCGCGTCACTTACACCACCGACGATCGAGTTGTTTGTTTTTCATACTTTATAGTAAATTTATAACTAACGTCTTCTAATATAGTGATAATTGTAGAAATTTTAAATAATTATTATAGTATTATTGCGTATTTAGATTATTATGGTATTACTGTGAATTATAGTTGATTTATAATTTATTTTAGAAGCGAAAATATATGGATCCGGGTCTAGATTCTAGACCTTATGAATCTTATGGATCTGGATCTAAATTTTTGAATCCAATGAATCTGGATCGGATCCGAATCAAAGCAAAAAAATCAAATATGGATTTAAACCTAACCAGATCCGACCCATTGTCATCCCTACTCCTTCATGCTCTTGTTTAACTCATTTTCGGACCAACACATATGTCCATGCCTCAATCCACATCAACCGCTCATTTTTTAAAACCATATATGCATTATTACATAATCTATCTCCTATAAATAATTACAAGTTAATAAAGTAGAGCGGCTGATGATTGGCTACTAGTAGATTCCTCAGACGTGATTTAATAGGTGACTCCAAATTTAAAAAGGGCAAATAACATGTGAAAAGTAATGAGGTACTTATATTAAATAGTTTTCAATCATCAACTTGCAAATGTTATTCCATTACCAATTGAATATATACTGGTTAGGGGCTCGATTCTGTCGGTCATATTCTATTTTCTTCAATACTATATTGAATATTAAGTTTTAGTTAATACTAAAATTAAATCAATTATGTCAAACAAAAGAAAATCAGAATAAGATAAAATACTATACATAAAATTGTAGATTTTTTTATAATAAACTATTATAAAATGTTGAAATAAAAATTACACTAACAATAAAATTGCTAGAATCCAATATACTTGCATAAAATAACTAAAGATACAAAAATTTAAAATGCAAATGAAGTAGATATACTAAAATAAATATTATTTGCTATAAAATAGAGCGAGGATATGGAGTGTAGATTCTAATTTAAAATAGAGCAGAGGATTAGACTTTACAGATGCTCTTAGTTTGATACCACTTGCCCATACTTATAGCTTAACGATTTTCAAATGGAATAACATTATGAATAATTACATAAGACCATATACAACAAATATGTAACGTTAAATTTTTAATTTAGATAATTCTTAAAAATAATAAATGTGTATATATATATATATATAAATGTAATTATTGATCAATTAAGTACATACCTAATTAAATAAAAAAATGTAAAATTATTGATCAATTAAGTTACATACCTAATTATTAATAAAAAAAACCATTCACTACCCAAAAATAAAATAACATTAGAAATGATTAAATCTTTTGTACATTTATTATTATGTAATGTATTTAATATATAGTCTATTTAATGCCAAATTAATCAAAAGAAGTTTAGGTGAGGAATAACATATAGGTCCCAGTCCCAAAAATAAATAAAGTAGATGGCAACTTCACGAAATGATTTTAGGTTGAAGTATTATTTAATCCCAAGTCCAAAGCTAATTGAGATAAGACGTTAAATATTTCATAATTAAAGACCTTGCACATGGTATGCACTCATCGGAAAAGGATGTTTTACTCTATTGACATTAGCATGGAGATAAGAGTATATATATATACACAGGTTTGTCATAAATCAGTGCACTAAATTGAACGCACGAGCTTCGTTATTTCTATTCATTTAGTTGAGGTACAAGAAAAATAAATAAATTGAAATTTGATTTCTATGCAATTTTTAAAATTTATGATGGTAATTAATAATAATTTTGAATGTATTAAAATAAAATAAATATATATAAATAAAAATATAATTCTGACATAGGTTAATGTGAACGGTTCTCACGAAAGATAACCAACATATCATTTTTCTGTATATATAACTTTTTTCCCTCATCATCTATGAAGGAATAAGATTAAGCATAGTTTATGACTCAAACTTTGGAGTTTTTTTCACGAATGAAGTGAAATTTTGCTTAATTTTGAAAATCTCAAATTTTATAGAAAGTTTTAATTTTGGCCCACGATCATGAATTGATCTGAATCGACTCATTATGTTATTGTGCGAAATATTCTTATCATGTTCATCCTCTTAGATACCAATGATTTAGTTTTATGAGATGGTCTCTTATAATGACGTCTCCATCCGAGGACGTGTGTTGACTACTCTCAATTGAAAAAATAATAAGACCATACTCAATTAAATTTTCCTAATTAAGTGTAGCTTCCATCCGCCCCTAGAAGCAAATGTTGGGAATTTCACACCTTTTCCCTTGAAGAATATAGAAGAAGTTAAATTGGGAGTGAGTGAGTGTTGCAGTTGGTAGTTAATGCTTTTACCGCATTGACGCTGACCACACTTACCACCGCTCCAGTCAAAGAAACAAACACCAAACAGCGAGTCTGAAAAGGGCAAACAGGTCTTTCCTCACATACACTAAGTTAAGTAACCCTGCAAACGCGGGTAATGAAACATGTTATGCTGTTAACGACAAACGATATCATATTTGCACGAATACGACGTATTTGCGGGCGGCCCCACACTTCCCATCATCCGCCCACTTCTCAATATTTATCTCTTTTTTTTCCTTCCGTCCTTTGCTTCTATTACTCTGTCCCCTCCACCCCCCTCACTCTCTCTCACTCGTCACTGAAGCAGCCATCAAAGTACATTAGATCTGAACCTACATATCCCGCAACCCGACCCGACTACTACGATCCGGTAACTTTCATCTTCATTTCAGCTCCTCTCCCATATTTTGGTTCAGAATGCTTGTCTAGCGTTGAGTGTTGTACTGTTGCCACGACTGGTTATTCTGAGCTATATCTAGATTCGATTGACAATGGTTTTTGCAAAGAGATCCACTGGCTTCGAAGTTGACTTTACCTATTGTGTTTGTTGAATGTAGTATGTGCAAGCTTCTGGATTTAATGCGCATTTTTATGGATGATTGTGGTTAATTAAAACTCTGTTCTTGAAGAGTTCCCTTTTTGGTCTAATTTTCTTTCCTTTTTGGTCTAATTTTCTTTCCTTTTTGGTCTAATTTTCTTTCGGCGCTTCAGAACAGCTGAATGCTAGACAACTGGTTCATTCTTATTTGGATTGTTGTATTTAGTTTCTGATTATTGCAATTTTGTTGATAATGCTGCTGTTCTGCATATGAGATTAAGATGGCATACCTTGATATTCGTTATTACCCTTGTCAATCTCTTACAAATCAGGTCCAGCTGATTTAAAGTGATTTGTTTGATTTGTGTGCGGTTTTACTCATTACGACTCACGTTAGGTAGTGCTGTGTTCTACTAGAATATGGTGAAACTCAAGATTGATCCTTTTCCAGGTTTCCTTTGAACTACTGTGGAATGGAATCCATAGAAGCTGAGAAGTCTCTTAGAGGACAAAATACATGCGGATCTTTGCTGCAGCAACTGCAGGCAGTTCCTCGTTAATAGCCGTCTTCTGCTCTCTATTTTCAGTTAACCTGAAGTTGTTGTATTCTGACAGAGGAATTGTTCTTTTTCTGCAGCAAATTTGGGATGAAGTTGGCGAGGGCGATGAAGAACGAGACAAAATTCTTCTTCAATTGGATCAGGAGTGCTTGGATGTATACAAGAGAAAGGTTGACCTGGCCGTGAAATCCAGAGCACACCTTCTTCAGACATTGGCAGATGCTAGAGTTGAACTCACCAATCTCTTATCAGCTTTTGGAGAAAAGACTTATGTCGGAATTGTAAGTGATGGGCTTTATGGCGTTCGATAATGTGGGAAATGGAACATTTCTTACAACTCTAGATGTTATAGTGATGCGATAATCATTTCAAGCGAATAGCATTTCTTGCTGAAGAGTATGTCAATAGTATTCGGTTTGTTTACTTTTTGCAGCCTGAGAGAACATCAGGAACGATCAAGGAACAGCTTGAAGCAATAGCTCCTGCGCTGGAAAAACTTTGGGAACAGAAGGATGAGAAGATAAAAGAGTTTTCTGATGTTCAATCTCAAATACAGAAGATATCCGCGGAGATTGCTGGAACTAGTGACCAGGTTGAGGATATTACGGTTGATGAGTCCGATCTATCCCTAAAAAAATTAGATGAGTTTCATGCTCAGCTTCAAGATCTTCAAAAGGAAAAGGTGACGACTTTTAAAGTTCCAACCTGAGTTTGTTAGATGCTGTCGGACTATTTCTCGAAGCACTTAACTGTTCTTGCTTTGTTTTTCTTCATTTTCCAGAGTGATAGGCTGCACAAGGTTCTTGAATTTGTGAGCACAGTTCATGATCTTTGTACTGTACTTGGCATGGACATCTTTACTACTGTCACAGAAGTGCATCCGAGCCTGAACGACGCCACTGGTGTTCAGTCAAAAAGCATCAGCAATGACACCCTAGCTGGGCTGGCGAAGACTGTTTTGGCACTAAAGGAAGACAAGAAGCAGAGATTACAAAAGGTTACGATTTTTGGATTATTTGTGCTAGTCAACATTATAAAGACACTTTTTTTTTACACTGGTCGTATGAGATGCACTTAATCACTAATCCGTTTGATTATTGAAGCTCAACCATCTGCATCTTGTCATACTAATATCTAATTCTCTCTCGTTAAAGAAATATTAGAACCTAGAGATACACTCTAATCCCAATTCTGTTCTATTGATTCTATTGATTGTTTAAGTTGATTGTGAGCTTCACATTTCTTGTGATTAGTGCTCCATTTCAGGTGTAGGATCTCTCAGTTTTGAGCAATTGGTCTACCTTCTGATTTCAACTATTACTATTTGAAAATTTTCTGACTGAGGCTGAAAAGTGTATATTTAGGAATTGCACGTACTTACAACTTATAAATGTCTTTGCACTATTGCATAATCTTTATTGCCTTTGTTTTGACAATTTATGACTTTGTAGTGAAATTTTATTTCTTTGGCATGTAGACAATAGATATCTTCATTACCCTAGCTGACTCACATGACATTTAACTCGAAATTTTGACTCATGTTGACAGCTTCAAGAATTAGCAACTCAGCTGATTGACCTTTGGAATTTGATGGACACACCCTCTGAAGAACGCAGCTTATTTGACCATGTTACTTGTAATATTTCAGCTTCAGTGGATGAAGTTACTATTCCTGGAGCTCTTGCTTTGGACCTAATTGAACAGGTATGTAAATGTATTTACATATTGAATGTTATATGGCATGCAAAAAGCAATCATTGGCTGATCTTATCCTGTTTTTTGAAAGGCTGAAGTGGAGGTTGAGAGGCTTGATCAGCTAAAAGCAAGCAGAATGAAGGAAATTGCTTTTAAGAGGCAATCTGAGCTCGAGGAGATATTTGCTCATGCACATGTAGAAATTGATAGTGAGGCAGCTCGAGAGAAGATTTTGTCACTCATTGATTCGGGGAATGTTGAGCCTACAGAGTTATTGGCTGACATGGATAATCAAATACTAAAAGCAAAAGAAGAAGCTTTTAGCAGGAAGGAGATATTGGATAAGGTTGAAAAATGGATGTCAGCTTGTGAAGAAGAAAGTTGGCTTGAAGATTACAATAGGGTAATTACTTTTTAGGGAATCTTTCCTCTCGATTTACTCTTACATTAATCTGTCTATACTGCTTGCTGGCGAATTTTCCTAAATCCTTATTTGTCATGCTGAATTGTCAAAATTGTGTATTGAGTATTTTGACGTTTTACGGGAAACAGAGATTGAAGCATAATGGGCGATGATTGCAGTTCCTGAGGTTGATCATGTGAAAGAATCACATTATTAGTAGCTCCACCAATCTCTTCCTCTCCTTATTTGTCCTGTCCTATGATTCATGGCATCACTCGGTTTATGCTCCATAGGAAGTCACACTTACTATGTTCATGTGTTAATTTGGTGGTTTCTAGTCATTTGCTTGCTCTTAGATTCAGCAATTCCATCATCCCATTTTCTTTATGCGAAGCCTAACAGGGACTTCATTTATCCTGTCATTTGAAATCAGATAATTTAAGCTGCCTAATTTTCACTGGTTTATCTCAATATGATCTCTAGTGTATGCGACCTTATCATTCATCAAGTGATTGAATAGACATTTTATGCATCGTCTGTAACTATTAATTTAATTACAGGTCTCAAGCTAAATCTGCTGTCTCATTCACTTTTATGGTTCCCTAGAACTTGAATTGGAACTTAATATGAGGATTTCATTTGTGAAAACAGGATGAAAACAGGTACAATGCTAGCAGAGGTGCTCATTTGAATCTGAAGAGAGCTGAAAAGGCACGAATCCTGGTTAATAAAATTCCAGGTACTTACCGAATTTATGCTATACTGAGTTTGCTATTGGAACTTCCAATGATTTGATCCTTTTTTAAAATGGACTCTCGAGGTATATATGGTGTCTAGACCTGTTTCTACGGATAAGCCAATAAGGAGCTATAGGTGGATAATAGTTGCATCTGTTTCACCAAAGGGAACTATAATATTACTTTCCTAGTAAGGGGTAGATCAACTTGACCAGCTAGAATTTAATTGGTCCATGATTCTCACTCGCATACTTGTGGCCTTAGGATACAGCACAAGACTTCTTTGTTTAACCAACTTTTATTGTAGATCAATACTGATCAACATCTCATTTTCGGTTTTGTAAAGCTGGAAGCATAAAAGATAAACATTTTTTATTTCATATGTTTATGTATTAATGTCTTTTTTTGAGTCCTTACTAACTGTTTCCGCATATCCTAAATTCTATGAAGTTAACAAGTTGGACTCAAATATCTACCTGTATTTGATCAGTGTAGCCCGGTTACATATATCCTCAAATAGTTGCAAAGCATGAGGTAAAGTGTTGAGTAAAGAAAATTCAATATGAAAGTATCCTAATGATGCTCTATATTATTTTGTATGGCATGAGGAACATTTTCAGCAACAAGTGGCTATGATGTGAGAAAGAATGTGGTATATTTAATCTGGAATTTTCCATTAAAACACATTGCAGTAGAAGCAAGAGCATGAAGTGTTATTGAAAGATTGGAACTGAAGTAGGGATTGGAACATCACTGCAAAAAAATTTCAAATTTTCTGACCAGCTACCGGACACCCCTTGTGTATATTTGATGACTTCTTGACACTTCTTTCTTCCGGTTGTGCAGCCCTAGTAGACAGCTTAGTTGCTAAAACTCGTGTTTGGGAACAAGATCGTGGCATTACGTTTACTTATGATGGTGTTCCTCTACTCGCCATGCTAGATGAGTATGCAATGCTCAGACAAGACAGGGAAGAGGAGAAGAAGAGAATGCGGGTAGGCCTGATTCCCTAGAGTGTGATTGTGCTTGCCATCACCATTCTTTTGAATTCATTGCCTACTTTTCGAGAGTGAAAGTAACTTCAGTTGCCTTAATTTTATTCATGTTCTTTGCAGGATCAGAAGAAGTTCCAAGAACAGTTCAGTAAAGACCAGGAAGCATTTGGTGCAACGCCAAGCCCAGCCCGACAGCCGAGCACGAAGAAGGTGGTTGGTCCCCGTGCCAACGGAGGTGCCAACGGAAGTTCCAGCAGGCGTCTTTCACTTAACTCTCATCAGAACGGTTCGAGGTCTATAAACAGAGATGTGAAGAGAGACACAAGGCCGGTCACCCCAGTGAACTATGTGGCCATGTCGAAAGAGGATGCAGCATCCCACATCTCTGGGACGGATACGCTTCCTGCGACACCTTAATTAAGTATTTAAAGTAAAATTGGTTGTTTTTTTATATGTATAATATGTTGTTTAGATACTGGAGTAGTGATGATACTTGTTAGTGATTTGAAGGTAGAGACTGCATGTGTTTGTGTCATATGGAGGCTAACGAGAAGTGGATTCAACTAACTGCTACTTGATTAAATTCAGTGTCGGATCAATCAACCCTTTTTAGGCAGATTTTAATATGAAATAAATAAAGAACATGGCAGAGTGAGTTTGTGTTGGTGCTAGCACTTTTTTCAACGCCGCATTATTGTATTGGTTATCTTAAAATTTGACATGAAGTTTGTCACCATCGTCTAAAAGAATTTTTTAAACCCCTCCCCCACTCACCTTCTAATATATATTGATCTATTATTAGTTATATTCACAAAAACTCAAAAGTGTCATTTGTATAAAAGAAAATTTGATATTTTATCTTATAATTAAAAAGTATTATTTATATTGAAATAAAATATCAATGTCTGCACCTATGGTGGTCTTCACAAGAATCCACTTCCTATGAGGAGATTTACCCACTCATGGACATTTTCTAGTCTTAATAGAACTTATCTCGACTTTTATTGTTTTTTCCAGATTCTCTTCTTCTTCCTTCTTTCCGTACTTTATATTTTTCTTTGTTTTCATTTAGAGTATGAGCTTATAGGTTCATTTCTAGCAAATAGCTAATAAAGACGTCGTTTTCACATGAGCTGTGAGATCTAATCGGGTTTTATATCTATTTTATATTTTCTTTTTATTTATATTACTTATGTGTGTTATGTTACTATTGTTTTGATGATTATGCAAAATGCACATTGTATTAATTGTTGATTCAATATATTATTAATTGGAGAATCTGAACCCGTAATTGTTTGGATAATTTGACATAAGTATCATATGAGGTTAAGCAATACTTCTTGTTGTGTGGTATGAAGTTATTTATATTTATATTTATATTTATATTTATATATAATTTTTACTCCTCCGTTATATCAATATATCCTTCTCCTACTTTATTTTTGCAAAAGTGTTGTCTTAATTTAGGGACGGAGGAGTATTTTCAATATATTATTGAAGTTATTTGTCTTGAACAGATCCTTAGTTTAAAAAGCAATAATTTAGAGATTCAAGGAAACATTTTGGGGTATACAATACAGTGCAGATAGGTTGATCTTTGAACTTTAATGACCAGTCCTAGTCTCTTAGACGAAGATATCAGTTATCATACATTTCTTTCACCCTAATTAAACGAATTATTATCAATAAAGATTCGGGAAAAAATAAGTAGATCCGCGACGTCGTTTATTCCTGCAAGCATCTCTTTCTTTCCATTTTCCATCTTCTGCTGCAACTTTCCCTGGGTCGAGATTTGGAAGGGGCTCGTTCATGGCGGCGGATAATGAGCCGGCGAAACTACTTCTGCCTTATCTTCAGCGGGCCGATGAGCTGCAGAAACACGAACACCTCGTTGCCTACTACTGTAAAACCTCTCTCTCACTCGGTCCATTATTTTTCAATTAGACTTTGTTATAGAAACAACAAAACGATTGTGATAGAGAATCGTCATTTTTATCCAAGCAATTAACGTCCTGAACCTTTTGTACTCAATATTTATATTTATTTGAAATTGAATTTACCTATTTTTTATCAGGTCGGTTGTACGCGATGGAACGAGGATTAAAGATTCCTCAGAGCGATCGCACTAAGACGACCAATTCCCTCCTTGTTTCCTTGATGAATCAGCTCGAAAAGGTTTTGACTTCGTTTACATTTTTCATGTTCCTAATTATTAAGTGCAAACGACATTCTGCTTGGCACGTCAAACGAGTTCTAATTGGTTTTTACGATGATCAAGTAATTATGAATTGCCTAGTTAAGTCTAACCTACTTTCTGCCATGTCGAAATATAACCAAATTTCCAGAACTCAAATCATATTTGCCAATCTCCTGTTTGCTTGCTGAATTCTAATCGTCGGGTGGAGAAGTTCAGCTCTGTGTAGTTCCACTTTTTGAATGTTCTTTTGGAATATTACTGTGAATGTCAATACATGATTTGGGCCTTTTGCTTTTTGGATTACCTCATGATCCTCTGCGGATGATGTCCTTCACATCCTCTTGCAGGATAAGAAGTCGCTGAAGTTGGGGCCTGATGATTATCTACATGTTGAGGGATTTGCTTTGAATGTCTTTTCAAAGGCAGACAAACAAGATAGGGCTGGGCGAGCTGATATGTATGCAAACTTCCTCCATCCTTCTTAGTTTGTCGTAGTTGCTCATGGTTTCATACGGTTTCATGTCACTTTATGGGATTCATCCTGTATAATTGTGGGATGTATATATATATATAGTATTGTTCATGCCCTCAATGCATGAGCTGCTTAGCCAATAGGTATAGATGTATAGTATCTAACTGAAGATGATGTACTCTACCATATGGAACCATATCTGATGCATTAGAGGTCTTGTACTTTTGGAATCTAATCTATTTAATTTGAGCTCACCTTAGAAATTTCTCGTATAGAACTTTAGAGTTGCTTTTATATGTTTTTTGATCTATTTGTTTGTTTATCTAGTAAAATTGTTGTGAGTCTGTTTATTGTATATTGTTCCTGCTGCATTATGAAAGTTTGGGAACTCAGGGACTTAAAAATGGATCATAATTTGAACTGAGGGCTTTGATTTTGAAATGATGGCATCCCTTGGAGTTTCCAGTATTTTGGTGATGGTACCCTTTCGTGCCCATATAGAAATATCACTCTAGTTATGTGTGTTAAGGCAGGGAATATTAATTTTTTCATGGTTCCTATCTTATATTTTCGACAAGGTGCTTTCTTCATGATTGTTCCAACTTCCAACTCCTTGTATCCGACTCATTATATGATTGGTGAATGCAATATGAATGGTTATGAGAAATTACTTTACATTGATTTGAGCTACAGACTTGGTAAAAATTATTCATTGTATCTTGTGGTTTGCTTTCCCCTTCTCTTTTACTATAGAATATGATGTCTCAGTCAGGGAAGACGATCTATGATTTTCATTTTGGCATATATGATAATTTATACCTCCTGATGCTGCTTGGTAAAAACTCAAATCATATTGCTAGTCTAAGGCATTAAACTCAGTCTATTATGCTGAATCTTCATCATTCTGATATTTCTCCAATTCAGTATCACTAGCATTCTTAAATTAATTCGTGCAAAATGATGGAGTTTATTTTTTTTTGTCTCATTATTCCAGATCTAATTATTTTTTCTTTGTACAGAAATACTGCAAAAACCTTCTATGCTGCAAGCATTTTCTTTGAAATCCTGAACCAGTTTGGTGAACTTCAGCCTGATGTAAGCTCTATTTTATTCACCACAGTATTTTATGTTTTATATTTTTCAGATTTCTTAATCATCTATGCTACAGCTTGAGCAGAAGCAGAAGTATGCAGCATGGAAAGCAGCTGATATTAGGAAGACACTTAAAGAAGGGAGGAAGCCTATTCCAGGTCCTCCTGGTGGAGACACAGATTTATCAGTGCCATCGAGTACATATAATGGCACAAATGTAAGTTGTGATTTTCTTTTTCTTAATATTTTCCATGTTATAAAGAAGAATAATGGATATGATTCTGGTGTGTACAATAATAAGGTGAAGCTTTCCATTGGCTATTTGATTGCTGTTGTCGGTCGACTGATCTTTACATTTTCTGCAATCTTTTCCTTTCCCATAGATCGAAATTAACTCTCTCTTTAAATTTTTTAATAACCAATTCCTTTTGTGGTTCCTAGCCAGTATTGGATAATGCTCTTCTGAGATTAAACACTTAATAAGAACCAAGTTTGAAAGAGTTACGGAATGGCTTCTTGTGTTTTCCTTTTAATCTAGATACTCTTTCAGGATCTTGAACCAAGCAGAAGTGATGTTGCTGACTTGGACACCAGAGCCGACCTGACGAGAGTAGATTCTGCTGCAAGAACTGCACCAGCTCAAGATTCCTTTCCTCAAGCATATGACCATGAGAGTCTTCAGCACCCTACCGATTTCTCTCAACCACCTTCAAATGTTATGGGATCACCTGCTTCAGGCATTCCACCCCAATCTGAGCATCCTGCCAACAATTACTCTGGAGTAGATTCTGCTGCAAGAATGGCACCAGAATCAGATTCATTCCCTCAAGCCTATAATCGTGATAATTTTCAGCATGCTCCTAATTTCTCACGACTACCTTCAAATGTTTTACCCCCACCTCCATCAACCATGGCTCCACCATCTCATTATTCCACCGACAATTATCCATCTGAAAACATTCATCAACCACCAAATGGCTCTGAGCATTCTGTTTATCATCATCAGTCACATCCACACTTGCCTTACCAGCCCGATCCTCATCAGAGCATACCCCAACACTACCCTTCCCATGATATACCCTCTTTCTCATCATATCCCAATTTCCAATCTTACCGAGTTTCACAGAGAGTAGCCTTCCCACAGCTCCTTCTCATTACCCTTCCTATTATCAAAGTTCCGATGCTGCTGCCTACAAAAGTTCACCACCTTCCAACGCAGCAGCATATGCTTCAACTCCTCAATACAATTCTAGCGGCAAGAACGGGAGCCTTTCAGAAGTTTCACCACCAGCCTCGGAAAAATACGAATATGACAGCAGCTACCAGCCTCCACCGGAGAAAATTGCTGAAGCACACAAGGCGGCGAGGTTTGCAGTAGGGGCTTTGGCATTTGATGAAGTATCTGTTGCAGTGGACCACCTCAAGAAAGCTCTTGAGTTGTTGACGAATCAATCGTCTGGCGATTAAATCCTCTTGTATATGGACTTCACAGCAACAATGGTTTTCTTGCTTCATTCACTTGCATGCTAAATCTACTTGTTCATTATCCAGTTGTTGCATGGATTTTATATATTTGTTATCTCTATTTGAAGCTCGCCTTGATGTTTTTGTGTATATGCAGTTTCCTATATTTTTATCTTCTAGCAATCGCTTTGGTGAATAGTAGGGTCATGCATGGGACTTGAGATTTATGGATATCAAACTGAAAAATATTTGCTGATTTCTTGAACTTTTTCGAATCGCATTACGATTATGAAGATATGACTCATACGAGATTGTCAAAAAAATAAATATTTGACATAAAATTATTACTGAATATGACTTAATGGAAACGCATAATATTACAATTATTTTAAAGGTTCTCACAATAGTAAAAAAATGTATAAATTAATAATCCGTGGACCATAGTAAATCACAATGTGTATTGTTTGTTTTGGGAGGAGAGTATCGAAGATTCCATTGGTAGTATGTTTGAGATGAAGGATATATATCCTAGTCACTTTCTATGATCAAATGGATTGCATTGCATCTTAATTTACTAGTGAGAGAAGAACGAGGCAAATTAGTCTTGTATTGTAGCGTGCAACTACAAATTTAATACTTCCTCCGTCCATGATATATAGTCTTAACTTTTATCAGCACGGGTTTTAATAAATGCAATGAATGTAAAGTGAGTGAAGAATGAGACTCATATAATAAAATATGTTATGTGAATGAAAAATATGAACCATGAGTTGTTTTTTTGTAAATAAGTGGGTTAAGTATGGGTAAAAGTGTTGACTTTGGGTGTGGTCCATAGCTATAAAAGGAAAGTGAACGAATTTTGTGAACGTACTGAAATGAAAATAAATGAACATATATGGTGGTGGGGGGGGGAGTAGTTCAAAATTGTGGTTTTGGCTTCATATTATTTTCCTTGTGTCCATGAGTACTAAGTTCCCAACACAGCCTTGTTAGGTTGAGACAAAAATAGGTGATATTGTTTTAAGTGGGACGTAATACGACAATCTACAAGAGAGATGCAAAGCTTGTAACGATGTCTACAATGTTGAGCTCACTCTACTATTAGTAGCTACTTCCTCCCTACTTATCTACTATGCACAACTAACAATGTTTTCCTCTCTCTGAAAATTCGTCCACCTATGCTCACCTAACAAAGTTTAATTCTCTTTAAATATATATATGTATATTCGGTTCCCATTCAAACTCAACCCAAACTCAGATATATTCTTCAACACGAGAAATGGGTGTAAATTTCTGCGGTTTCCGGTGTCACGGGTCATCGGAGAAGGAAGCAGCGCCGGTGATGAAAGTGGGCGATGTTGTCAAAGTTAAAAAGATTGCGGAGATGCAAGTGTGGCAGCAGCAGCAGCAGGTGGTAACTACTCTTGAGGATTTGATCATATCTTCGCCAGGCTTCAACAGAGTAATGATGATCAGTGCTGCATAAATATGAGTCCGATGCAAAAACAATCATCGTCAAGAAAAATCCATCCATCATCGTCATGTTCATGTGATGGAGCAGCGTTATTGCACACAACCAAACCCCGGAAGAAGCAAGTGAGGTTTAGATCACCTGAAGTGGCCGACGTTTTTCTGCTTCATCGACTTTCACCGAGGAGATAATACATACCTAGCTAAAAGTCACTCTTTGATTTGCCAAGAGATATTAATTCATGCATCTGCAACTGGATTAACACCTGTTTCACCTATCTCTAATCTTTCCAGAAATGCGTGTCCAAGTTCTTGTAATAATTCATCCACTCGCAGCATAATTAATCCTTTTATATGTTCTGCTTCAGTTGTACGTTTTGCTTTAATTCTCGCTATCATAAATGCTCTCAATGTCTGAAGACGCCACACAAAAAATTAATAAATTATTTTTATGAGGAATCAATCTTCGTCTGCACAACCATTTAATTAACTCACACTAACATTTTCCTAATACTATTCTTATTTTAGTATTTTATAAATATTCTTAATAAATTTATAAATTATAAAAAAATCAAGTCCGAATTATTATTTTTTCTTTCTTCAACTTCAAAAGGATGAATAAAAAAAATTAGACTTTGATCTTTATGTAATTTATAAATTACCAAATATAATTTCTGATGAGCGAAATATTGTTCCTCTTACTTTTATTATTTAAATGATAATTATTTACTACAAAATATAAATGTTAATTTAATCAGATCCAATATCAAACAAAAATCTAGTTTATTTAATGTATCCTAGTCTTAGTATATACACATTATATGCACGAGAATTAAGTTATGAATAAGAAATTAAAATTAGTGTGGGACAAATTTTATTAAATTAAAGGACTTTAATTAGAGCATCACTAATTAATGTCAATAAATGCGTCAATCTTATTCGAACCATCGATCTAGAGAGAAACATGATTTGATACATAGATGACTTAAGAACGAATTCTATTATATTCATTCTTAAATAATTCTATTCAAAAAAATGAATCAAATTAAAATCAAAAGATTTTGATTAATGCATAAACATATTTCTGATTGATATACACTCCTATTTATTTCAAATGATTCCTTATTTTAGTTTTGCTAAAGTTTGTTAAGAGACGACTTTCTCTATACTTGCATTTAGAGATGTCAACGGCGAGAACTACGCGATAAAACCAATAAATTAATATTGGTTACGGTTCGAACCTAGCCCAATAAACCGGATCCGGACCATCGTTATGGTTCGGATCGATACCCATTCTTGGCAGTTACCGTTGGGCGCTACACCCAAATCCCCAAAATTTTCAATTTCAAATTTCAACAAAGGAAAATCTTTATTGGACTAAAATATAAAATATATTTATAAATAAATATAAACGTATTTTGAACATAGTCGTATTTTGATTTTTGAAAAATTAACGTATTTTCGTCCTTGTATTTCGTGTAATATTCCATTGTGGTTGTCGATCGCGATGGGAAGAGGAAGTGGATGCTGTAAATTATTTTATGACTTCTGTTCGCTTGTTTGTTCAAAATCTGATCCGATTAATGTATGGTTTTGTAAAACAAACATAGTTTAATTATATTCTGGGTTTTATTGGGTATAATTGGAGCTAAGATTTTAAAGCACTTTTTAGGTGGTTAAGATTTTATTCTTAACCAACCAAGAGAAAATGGCTGACTAATACTAAAATAATACAGGAAAATATCACTTTGAGTTTAAATACTTGACCACCTGGAAACTCGTATGGAACAGCCGAAAGCAATGATTTTTCCTAACCAATTATTTGAATGCTATGAGAAACATAAAATTATTAATATATCTGAATATAATACACTCAAATGTAAAAGAAAGAAAAGCTCAAATTTATAAATTAATTTTCTCGTTTTACAAAACGTGGCTGGATTCAGCAAAAAGAAAGAAAAGATATAAATTAATGATGTAATGATCTGAAATAAGAAATATTATACACTAGTAAAACAAATCAATGAATAACATTCATCAATCAACAACCATGCAACAATTCATCATCGAGAATAAGATTAGTGAGCTCACGAAGCTCAGAAACGTTTGAGATAATATTTAAATATTTAAATAAATCGGGTTTGTAGTCCACATACAAATACTGACGATTTAAAAGAAAAAGCAATAAAATCAATTGTAATTCATACAATGAATTAGCCTGTACAAAACACGACCCCACGCACATTAGAGAATGATAGTTTAGGCACTTTATTGTAATTCATACAATGAAATATATACAAAAAAAAGAATAAAGTGTAAAATGGAATTTACTCTAACTGGATCTCCTACCTCCACTTTTAGGGTTTAGGGAAGGTTGGTTAGTTCTATCGAACGAGGGTTAGGTTATCAAAGTTTGAACAAACAAAGGGAATTCTCAAAGTAAGTCCCATTCTCCATGGGAACTATAATGCATTAATTAGATTTATTCCCATTAAGATAAGCTTTTATTTTTCAAGATTCAACGATGGAGACGAAACATGCGACAATATTATGTAGAGAAAAGACAACTTCTTTGTGTGTGTGTGTGTGTGTGTTGGCCTAGTGGTAGAGTGGTTAATGCCCGAGGCCAAAGGTCTCGGGTTCGAGTCCACCGTGACGCAGCCTTTAAAATTTCTGTATTAATTGACAAAAGAAAAAAAAGACAACTTTTGTGTGTGTGTTAGCCTAGTGGTTAATGCATGAGGCCAAAGGTCTTGGGTTCGAGTCCACCGTGATGCGGCCTTTAAATTTCTGTATTAATTGACAAAAAAAAAAGACAACTTCTTGTTTACATTTTAAAATTCAAATTCCATTATTGAAGGCTGTTTCGAAAGCTAAAGGTCGACGTTACTGTTCCAATTAATCTTTAGACATAATCATAACTTATTTTCCAAAGTTTTCTTTTCCCCAACTTTATTCAGCTTGACTTTGATCAGAGCCCAAAAAGCCCAAAATAATGATTCCAAATTAACTGCCACATCTACTACATATCCAGGACTCATATCAACGTACTTAATAACACAAATTAATCTATAACAAGCTACTAAACACAATAAAAGAGTCATTAACTAACCTGCCAACAACACAATTAATTAAAAACAAACTTCCCTTTTTTCCCTCCCTTCATATAAACACCAATGTTTAGGTTTCTAATTTCTCCCGCCACTAAGCTAAAGAAAGGGATGCCACAATGTGAAAGAACTGAGTCTGGTCTAGTATCTCCTTGGCGTGGTTCGTGGCTCGGCTTGCGAAGCGCAAGAAGAGCTCATCGCTGAGCTCGTCGCCGATATGTGCATCGACGAGGACGCCGGTCACGCTACGGCAGCTGTTGGCGAGAGCGCGGCCGATCTCCGCCGGGTCTTCGGGGTGGTTCACCACCAGAGGGCTCCCGCCTCTGAAAACTTCGAGCTTGTTTATCACGAGCGAGCCGTCGGCTTCCACCACCTCCCTGAAATCTTCTAGGTTAGGCGCGTAGATCGGAATGTTGAAGTTGTCGCGTTGTTCACTAGTGATTAGGCCCTGCAAATTTGTAAATTTGATAATCTCGATAACAATATTTCAAAATTAGAATCATCAATGTATTCTATAAAAAATACTGATGTAAACGTAATGTGTTTGAAATTGAAGTGGCGTGTGCCCAAAAGGAACTTGGATTGAATCCAATCAAAAGTTGAGCAATAAGATGGTAGGTGGCAAAATATGACGAAGAAGAAGGTGATTAATTTGATTTGAGATAGCTACCAATACCATTTTCAAATGATCGAGTCTAATTACAATGTTTGACACGATGACAATTACTCTGGCTTGAGTGTTACACACGCACACATATTATTGACTATTGTGTTGAAATTTTTCAACCTCACGAAATGATAAAATATTGATTTTAGTCTCCCAATTTTACGCGTTTTAATTTGACTATTTAACTTTTGACTATATGTAAGACATGTATATTTTGAATAAATTAGTAAATTAGCAGTTGGGACAAGAAAATCTCATTGGAATATTAGTTTTAAGGTTAAGGCTTGACACCTCTTGAACAAGATCATCCCAAGCATCCTGAAAATGAGTACCGAAGAGAAGGCCGGCGCCGCCCTGGTCGGTCGGGTCAGAGCAAGTCCGACCCAAGCAAACCAAGAACATGGATCCTCCTCTTTTGATCTCTTTGGCTCTTGACCTCAAAAATCCACCCAAATCACTCTGGAATTGCTTCTTGTATGCATTTGCTGTGCTCTCATTCGCACCGTGGATGAATATTCTCCCCTTGTTGTACGCCGTCGATCTCTGGTCCAACACAACATCAGGCACCTGCATCCATATTTACCAAAACTACTTCATACAGACCTTCATAATAATAAGACACTTCAGTTTTTTTAATATACTCATGCATGCAACAATACAAGTAATTTGCCGGTATATCATAAGAATGATGAATTAGAAAAATGGAATCTACTTTAACATCTACTGTATGAATAGACGTATTTCTTTTACCAATTATAGCTGCATCTAAAATTGAATATCTATAACACGACTATATATGTGTGTATTAGCCTAATGGTAGAATTGTAAATGTACGTTTGAGACTAAAAGTCTCAAGTCCTAATTAAGTTCATCATCACACAATCTTTTAAAGTATATGTTTATCAAAAAAAAAAAAACCACTATAGTTTAATAGATGTTTGAACAAGTCCAAAAAGTGGTTTACGGAACCAGGGGCTATTGTCAAACTGCTTTTCACCTTATTTGATCTCAAGTTTTGGAGCCATTATGCAATATCCACACCTTTTCAAAGGAGGTTTAACTATCCTAACACAATAATCATCCTCGATAACCGACAAAACACTAATAATCAGTCAAATTATTATTTTTAATTATAACTAAGAGGACATGCACTAACATAGCTGATTCTCGGTTTTAAATAGGTACAGATGAGAAGGAAATCAAGTCTAAATTATAATTATTTATTTAAAATAGTAGGAAAATTTGTAAATTCTGAACTAAATAATCATGAATTAATAGAACAGATAATTAAATCCAAGAAAAACGCATACGATTGATTAAAGAGAACTAGTTACCTGAGATAGCCAGTGCAGAGAAAAGGCAGAATAGAAGACGTCGACGGACTTGGCCGGGAAGAGGCGGCGGTAGAAGGTGCCGGGGACTCCGGCGGCGAAGTAGGAGCGGTGGGTGTCGGAGGCGAGGCACTCCTCCATGCTGAGGCCGCCGTAGGGCGGAAGGAGCTGGAAGAGCACGTTGAAGTCGTTGGAGGGCAGGTCGGAGAAGAAGGCGGAGAACTCGGGCGGGTCGCGGCCGGCCGCCTCGTGCCTCTTCATCATATGCTTGATGATGAAGTCCACCATGTATATCGTGTTGCTCCCGCACGAGCAACCCAGGTCCGCCACCACGAACGCCGCCTCCTCCTCCGCCGCGCTCAGCCGCACGCCGTCTAGGGTTTCCCTCAGCAAGTGGAGCACCGACCGCGCATGCTGCGCCTGCACATATACGTAACATACATGAGTTTTTGTGTGTTACATATGCATCAACTTTTTGAGAATTGTGGATTTAAAGAAATGAATCAAACCTGAGCTTGAGAGTTATTGACGTAGCTAGCTTCGCCTTTGCCACCTTTCATGCTCAACATCTGCTCGAGCTTCATGTTGGAGACTACAACATTTTCCATTTCCTTTTTTTTAATATGAGAGAAGTATGTTTTTGTATGATGATTAAAGTGAGCAAGAAAACTTGGTGGGTGAAGTGGGGTTTATATAGGGAGAGTGAGAGAGTGGATAGGGATCAAAATTTCCTGACATTGTCGGCTCTCTCTCATATTTCAACACCATCAACGAATTATGCATCTATTCATTGTGTCACCATAGACATACATAACACATATATGTCAAAATAATTCAAATTTTAACGTGAAATAGGGTTTGAATTAAATTAAATGAAATAGGCTACTAATTAAGTAAAAGAATATGATGCTATAAAGTAAAAAAGCGAGAATGGGCCTCACATGCAAATTCAAGAAATCAGGCCCAAGATTGACGCCGGGTTTCAGTGTTTGAATCTCTACGTAATTCATCTCAAATCAATTAGGGTTTGATTTCGCGGTGAGAGATTAATTGATATTATATATATCGAACCAAATGCATATAACTCATAATTATTAATGAAGAAAAACTAAATGATTGTAATTTTCTGCATTTGCTTGACTTGTATCTAGGGCTGTAAACAAACCAAACCGTTCTTGAGCTACTCGGAGCTCGGCTCGAAAAAAACTCGTTCGAAATTCGATCGTTTTGTAAACGAGCCGAGCTCGAGCCTCGAATCGAGCTCGATAAGTTTATCGAGCCGAACTCAAGCTTAGAGATGTTCGGCTCGTAGGCTCGCGAACATGTTTGGTTCTAATTCAAACGAGCCAGTTCGCGAGACAGTTCGCGAACTCTTATTCGAATATGTTCACGAACCTTGATTCGAACATGTTCGCGAACCTTAATTCGAACATGTTCACGAACATGTTCGCGGACGTATAAAATAATAGATTATTTATACATATTTAAATAATTAAAATGAATAATAAATTATGAAATATATGTTAATTATAATTACTTAGCAACAAATAAGCATATATATGAAGTATTGATAATAAATTATTTATATATTTAAATAATTAAAATAAATAATAAATTACAAAATATATATTTTAGTATAAATTTTCATCTAACTTATATGACTAATTAACTAATCCTATTTATACTAGTATAATATTTTGAAAAGTAAATGTAATTGAATGATATTGAATAGTATATTCAGTTTATTTTATTTATATATATATATATATATATTAATCAAACCTTAATATATATTTTCTTGTGTGTTATAAAATAAAATCATTAAATGAACAATTAATTAATATAATGAGATATTGATTTGAAAAACTAAAAAATAATAACATGATTTATTAAGTTATCTTATGAACAAAAATATCGATTTAGATAATTATAATGTATAAGTATACAAGTATACTTGAGTTACATAGTTATATTTATATCTCGTAATTATAATTCTAAAAATAAATTACAATAACTTACATAACTAATTGACTTTGAGATAATTATATAATAATAATTCATAATTCTAATATAAAGTTCATCTACCTTTATAATTAAGTAACTATGAGATAAATTTTGAATTCTTATAACTCATAAGTAATTTTGAAAAGTTTATCTACCTTTATAATTAAGTAATTTTGAAAAGTTCATCTACCTTTATAATTAAGTAACTATGAGATAAATTTTGAATTCTTATAACTCATAAGTAATTTTGAAAAGTTCATCTACCTTTATAATTAAGTAATTTTGAAAAGTTCATCTACCTTTATAATTAAGTAACTATGAGATAAATTTTGAATTCTTATAACTCATAAGTAATTTTGAAAAGTTCATCTACCTTTATAATTAAGTAACTATGAGATAAATTTTCCAACTCAATATATCAAATGAAATATTGAGTTGGAAAATTTAAAAAAAAATGATCTACTAAGTTATCTTATGAACAAAATATCAATATAGATCATATTATAATATATAAATATACAAGTATGAGTTACGTAGTTATATTTATATCTCTATAATTATAATTCTAAAATAAATAACATCTAACTTACATAATTATTTTCTATGAGATAATAATAATAATAATAATAATAATAATAATAATAATAATAATAATAATAATAATTGTAAGTAGATGAATGGAGTAGATATATTCGAATGATATTAAATAGTATATTAATTTTATATATTGTTTAGTCTATATCCAAAACTAGTTAGAATCATACATCTTTTTCTAATATGAATCTCATCCAAAACTAGTTAGAATTAGACATATTTTTTTTGCTAGTTGTGAAAATTTCACTTGGTAATGAATCTTGTTAAACTTCTTATTGTAATTGTTGTTTGATTATGATTAATTAGTAGACTATGCATCATTTGAATTAATGGAATCATATAGTGAATTATGATAAAATAGTGTTTTAAGCTGAGTCGAGCTCGAATTCGAGTTCGATCTCGAATAACACATTATCAAACCTAATTCGAGCTCGAAAACGAGCAAAGTCGAACATGAGCAGAGTTCGAGCTCGAGCTCGAGTTCGAACTCGAGTTCGAATATATCTCATAAACGAGTAGTTATCGAACCGAATTCGAGTAGCTCGTGAGCTCAAAAATTTTATAACGAACCGAGCTCGAGCTCAATTTAAAGCTTGAATTCGAACTCGATCCGAATTCGAGCAGAATAAAATTTAAACGAGCCGAGCTCGAGCTTGGCAGTATTCGGCTCGACTCGATTCGTATACAGCCCTACTTGTATCTGGACATAAATTAAATCTTCAATAAGTAGAGAATGGAGACGAAAAAACGAGTGTACAATTTCAGATTCCCCCAAATAAAGAAGACCCATATTTCTTATTGATTCCCTCCAATAAATGGGACCATCGCAGAAGCAATACCTTTTTCAATATTGTTATAATTAAATTAGTTGAGATGATTAGGGTCGTCGATTTTATTTTATATTTTTCGATGTGAGAATGAGATTTGGTCCACGGACCGAGCTGACCATTTATAAAGAAAACATCTCGCAACATCCGGATATTCAAAAAGGGAAAAGGTATTTTGATTCTCACTTTTACAATATTAATTAAGTTTATATAATTACTAATTACCAGAATCATATGAGATTCAAACGTGTTTTAGTAGTGTGACTACATGCTACTTCGATCTTAGTGTTTCATTGAACTACAAGGTTTTGGAGTGGGATAAACGTTCAAATGAATTACTCAAATAAATATTAACAATTCTCAATTATTTCGAGATGATAATCGATTCCTTAAGAGTAATTTTGCAATCACATAATGTTAGGATCGGGTCGAAAAACGCAGCGAAAATTAAATGTTTTCAAACTAATAAATGAAATAAGGATTATTTCATTCCAACGATTTTAACGACTTCACGTCAACATGATGTAAGGCAAGAATGATCGAATCATCGCATACCTTTTCGCACTCCGTTTGATGTAGAGATTAGAAGCAATCAATTGCTCGTTCTCCAAACTCGCAGGGATCCAAACGTCTCCCCTCTATCAAGTCCACACTTTGTAGAACGCGTCGATTGAATTGTTTTTCGCTAGCAAAACAAAACACTCCTTTTTGGTTTTCAAAGAAAATCAGACGTCCAGCTTGAATCATGGAAAATAGGAACGTACAACTCTCTTAAGGAATGAAAACAATCATCCTTAATTAACAAAATATTTTCCATATAAATGATAATTAGTATCATTAAATAAGAATTAATTCACTAATCAATTCCCTCTTTATGGCAACGTGATTTACTATACGTGAATCCTTTTTTTTATTTTCTTTAATCCAACAATTATATATATATATATATATATAATCTGATTTTCTAGATTTTAAAATTAATAATTCATATCTAATTAAATTAATCTAATTAATTTAATATAGAATTTAGACTTGTTAATTCAATTATATTCAACTAAATAAATTTAATTGAATATCTAATTTAACATATTAAATTAGAACAAGTCTCAATTATTTAATCATCATTAATTAATCGGATTCAACTATTGAATCAATTCAATTGACACGTTCTAGCTTTTTTTTTTGTGACCCTCTTAGGTTCACAACTAGCACTAGTAATAGGCTTGTAACAAATTACAACTTAAACAAATAACATTTATTCAATTAATCCATCCAATAAATTAATTTACCTGGGCACTTGACTAGCTTGAGAGTGAGTTAAACTCTCAAGGGAAAGGAGCTCAGTACGGACTACATTATCCGGACAGTAACAACAAGCTCCAAGTGAATAGCCTCTTGAATAAGAGGCTAGAACGAGGAGCGATAAGCAAGAAGGGGAGGAACGGCGAGCTACTCAGTACTAACTCTTATTTGTTCGAGCTATGAGTTCCGAGTTACTAAGAACTATGGAAGTTACTAATGAGTAAAGCATCCTAGAGCCCTGAGTTCTTCAGTAAACCCTCATAACTGAGTTCCTGAGTTATGAGCTAAAGCAAGGATCAAGTCAAGGAGTTCCCGCAGCTACTCCTTAATAGCTAGTCCTTGCTCGAGCTCTGAGATCAAGAACCTATAAACCATGGGAACATCTAGCAAGTAGCATGGCCACCTAGTACTAGGTGAAATAGCGAGTAAACCTATTTTAAATATGAATCGTCATACACGTACGGTCCTTCTATTATCTAATCTCCAAATTGGATATTGAGTATGGAATTAAATCGAAAACTCAAAACAATCCAATAGTTACATTTTCATTCAAATTCAATAACTCTTTAATTAATCATTATTCATCGTGCCTTGGCCAAGGTCTTCGAGTTATGAACAATGAAAACTGTAGGAGATTCTCTCGTCTTAAACAAGTAATAGATTCTTTATCGACCACACATTAATCTCCATATTTATTCATATCGCATCCAACATAAAATCTTTAACGATTGTCTAGCAATCAGATAATATATCAAAATGAAATAGAACTCATACAAGATTACTAGGGTGTCTCAAGTCAAATGACTAATCATGTACTATCATATATTAGAAATTCTTATTTCGATAATATTGAATTCCATATAAGAATTTCTAGTGGGTCAGTTCAGTGTATTTGTTCTCTAACAAGCACCTATATATATACACTTACGTCAACTACGTTAATATTGATGAAACACAATATTCTCATCTTATGAGTGTGTATCATACGTGCGAGTTATTTCCAACAGTTCTATGTCCTATCTTGAATAGTCATTTCACTCGGAACTAATTTTAAGACCAGCTTCAAAGACATATTTCATAATCACCATCATATGCGTGACCATATCTTATAACTTATCATGGTCTAAGGACTTTATCTAAAGTATATAAATTATTAATAAAAAATACAATAGATAAATAAATGCCTTTATTAATATAAATTCCAATAAGATTGAATTTACAAATTTATTAAAAAGTAAAAACGATCAATCTAATTGGTGTGTTGGGTGTAACTCTTTCACATAAGACTAGGCAAGAACTTATTGCAAAATTTATTAAAGCACCAATTATGGTATCAAGGAATATTCCAAACATAAAATTTACACTGCATATGGTGAATCTGTTGTTAATTAACACTATTTTTATGTCATCTCACTCTAAGTGATTCGTTGCTTTTGAGTATATAGATTAATGAGAGTTGTATATGATTCATGAAATTTAATGTATTTTTGTGAGTAAAAGTATTTATTTTTTAGAATGAATCACATTTTTAATGGGATATGATCTAAAAAAAAGTGAATCACTTAGAATGGAACGATCCAATGAAATATATCTCAAACTCAAATAACGTGAGAGAGAGAGAGAACGAGTGCATGCACTAAGTAAACTTTGCAAGGCTAGTCATATAGGGTTTTAACTGAGGGATTTCAAAGTCTCAATTAGGCGGCGCAGTTACGGGGATGGAAATTCTAGCTCTAGACCTTTTATTATATACTAATACAATTTTATATTTATCAAAGAAGAACAGAATTATTTATTTAATTATTTCGGGAAAAGAAGACCAAAAAATTAAAATATCTGAAAAAGGTTCGAATTATGAAGTCATTTGAAATTCATGTTCTAGTTTTGTTAAATAAAAATGGTGAATAAACATGGTGAAGTTCAATTTGCATATTTATTTCCTAATTAAACACACACACACATACATAAAGTTGTGTTCAAATAAAAATATTTTGATCGTGAAAATATTGCATTGAACGTGTAATTAGTTTTACTACGATAATATTATATGTCCAGTGGAGTTTATACGTTCAATTAGTGTTTTAAGTTCTCATTATAAATAGTTTTTGTTTTATATATATAGGAATTGAGAGTATAATTTATTGTTCGAGCTTTGAAAGTCTCTTTCAAAAATGACATGGACTTTCATATAGTTAGTAAGAGTTTCAACTTTGTTTAAAGTTTCAATTTTGACCCGTGACCAAGAATTTGGAGTCGAAAAGCTGAATCTACTCGCCGGATTCTCACATGTAATATACAATAAAAGAGATGGGAACTAAAGTGGCTTTGCAATGCACTCTTTCATTTTAATCAATGTAATCGCTTTCATTTATTGATTATTTTACACGAAAATCCAGCAAACTAATTAAATTTTCTTATGTCGGATTCTTGATTGCAGGCCAATAAATAAAAATTTCCACATGGTTCGAGATTATAAATAAAAAATAACACAAGTTCAGATAATTTTTGAAAAGGTTTCGAACTTTCGAATAATAAATTATATTTAATCCTATATTATATAAACTCATATATATATATATATATATATATATATATATATATATATATATATATATATATATATATAGAGTTTGGTTCAAATAAGAACCATTATTATCCTAAAACTAAGAACCAAATGAATTAGTTATGAAAGTTGATGAATCCGTTGAGAAAGTTAATGAATTGAAATTGAATTTTTCACCCGGTTCGAATCCTATGAGGGCTAAAATTCTATTTTTTGGATTCGATAATTTTCCCAATGGATTCATCAACTTTCACAATGAATTCATCGGTTTTGGTTCTCACGTTCTCACAATAAAAATGGTTCTCACGTTAACCCTCCCCTATATAGAGTTTTATATATATATATATATAGAATATAAAAGTTTAATCTGATTTGACTGAACTTAGGTTGGAATTAATATTCGGCAATGTTTAAAATCTTGCAGAAAAGCATGGTGTGGGCCCCAACTTCTGCTTATTCGGCCCAATGCCACTTCATAAATCAACTACCAACTGAAAAACTGATTTGGTCATATATTAAATACATGATTAAGAGACTAATCAGTAGTCTAGCCTTCATAATCTTGTCCTGTTCTGAAAAGAGGGATCATTAAATAGTTAAAATGGTCGAGCAGTATATGTATTTTACTGTAATGGGTTTTAATAATGTTATACTTTTGATCAACTTATTTTATTGTTATATATCAAGAACATCGTTTGTTGCACTAGTTTAGAAGAGAAAAGTATTAAGCTGCTTTATTGTCGGTTATGTAAAGGCATTATAAATTAATAGGATGTAATAAACAGTGCTCTGAACTTTTTTGATCAGTATAAGAGATTAGAGAGATCTTAGCAAAGATCATGTTTCCTAACGAACCGATCAAAATATATTTTCTTTTGGATAATTATAGTTTGTGTCCCCAATTTTTCAAGATTTTGAAAATATCTTTAACTTTGACAAGATTTTGAAAAATCTCATTAACTTTAGCTAATACATTAAATATCCCCAACTTTGACGATATTTTGAACAATGTCCGATTCAGAATTTCTGACGACAGAATGCTGAGTCATTTGAGCTATAATCCATACGAAACGGAATTCTGAGTCATTTGAACTATAATCTACACGAGACAGAATGTTGAGTCATTTGAGCTATAATCCACACGAAATGGAATGCTTGAGTTATAATATACATGAGAATCCGACGAACTAGTTTAGCATTCCGTCGTCAGAAACTCTGAATCGTAATTTTGAAAATTCGTCAAAGTTTGGAACATTTAATGTATTAAATAAAGTTAAGGATATTTTTCAAAATCTCGTCAAAATTGAGGATATTTTAATGTATTAACTAAAATTTTGCATATTTTTCAAAATCTCGTCAAAATTGGAATACAGATGATAGTTATCCATTTTCTTTTTCAATAAGGATAAATCTATGGACTATGCGTACCAAATCATACATGCCCCTGAAAATTTAATTGGACTGGTCAGATTTTATTTTACCCAATATAAGCTTTAATCAATTTAGAAAATATCTTTTTTACACTTCAACAACATCTGGAAATTAAATCGGATTGTCCGGTTTTATTTTACAGACTTTTAAGTCCAACAAAGTGAGTACCATATTGAATTAATTAGGCACATTTTTAATAAATAAAAACATATTGGAGGTCCTGTGTGCAAACTTTTGGTATACCATTACCAATTTTCAGTTTTATTACTTTGGTGTTCAGTTTTTTATTTGTAATACATGTTAGTTGTTGTTGACATGAACTTAGTTTTAGTTGTTTTTAGTTTCATTTTTAGTTACTCATCGTTGGAGTTTATTAGTTCAAAACTGAACTTTATAAAATCTTTATGTTAAGTATTTCAATTAAGAAACTTAGTCATGATAATTTTTTAAAATCTTTATGTTAAGTATTTCAATTAAGAAACTTTATGTTATGTATTTCATTGTAGTTTCATTTGACATCCCAACTTGATAAACATGTTTTGGGGATGAGCCTAGTTAGATATCTAACGCCGAATGTATTGATATGACACAAAATTAAATAAATTCACAAATTCAGAATGTTTAATAAAATTAAAATTATAATCAAAAGATTTTGAAATTGAGGTCATAAACTACTACTTCCTTCGGTTTTTTAAAATGCCATCGGTCATCAAATTACACATGCTAAGAAAATGAAGAATTTTACTTTTATAACCTTATTAATTGCCATGATAACATACATATAACTAATTAGAAATTACAAAAAGTATTAATTATTGATTACTTTGAAATTATGAATTATGACACTTTTTAAAAAAAGGAAAAAACACTTACGGAAAACGAAAAAATATATATTACCCAATTTCCTTGTAATCCTCAAATCTCAATCCAAACATGACTTAAACCAATACAAACATGACCTTAAATATCCCATATAATTCATAGATCGAATATATTTTATAGAAGATATAGGTATATTACATCCTTTCGTATTTCCACCAGATTGATATAGATATGTCCCATGTGGTTGGACAAAAAAAATAGAAAGGAAAAGGAAGAAACGAAAGAAAATGAGATTTGAATCCGAGTACACAGTAGTGCATGGTCGCGATGTGGCAGCAGCTACGGCTGCATTAGTCATTACAACACCGCTGTCGTCCCACCAAACACCACATTATCATTCATTCTTTCACATTCTCCTCCTTTTTATCATTCCACATCTATCCATTAATTATAACTAACTTCATTACTGATCGATCTTAATTTCATAAGGGAAATAAATGCACGCAAGAACATCATGGATTTACGTGGTTCGATCTATGAATAAGATTTACGTCCACGGGGAGAGATAGTATTCGTGTATTGAAAATATGAGGAGTGATTACAAGAAGTGTCGATGATCGTTTTCCGTCTAATCTAGCCTCTATTTATACACGATTATCATGACCTAGATCTCGAATCCGAGATCTATTCTAAGATAGGATTTGAATCCTATCTCCTCTCTAATTAGGATTCTCGTAGATATAACCGAATCTTCTGCGTTCCCACTGGTTCAGGAGCTTTCTTGGGCCGGACTCGTTTGGGCCGAGCTTCATGTCAGGCTTATTTATATTGGGCCTGGGAGTTGGGCCGTATCCTATCAATTACTATCCAAAACAATAATAACGCAAGCCCAGCCCCCACACCTTAAATTGAATCAATATATAGATGGGAATTATTATTTATTAAATTGAATCAAATACACATATATGTACACATAATTAATTAATTAAATTGGAGATTAGAGATGAGTAGTGCGCCAAAACCCCGGAATTGTGTCTGTGATGTAACCTTATTTTGTCGGAGCAAACAGTGCTTTTCACTTTTTGGTGTTTTCTACCTAGTTTTGTTACAACACTTGGCCGCGATAATCGCCAAAATCCGAACTGGGCAGCCCCCCATCCCTATCTCTGCCAACATTTTGTACCACCTATTACCTACTGCACCTTGTCCCAACTACCAATCTTAGTATAACTATCGTCTGACGCGTATTAACATTTCGTGTGATGCTATCATCTCCATTCAAATACTATAATTCAGGTATACGAACGTTTCTAATGGCGAGAACCAAATCAAAAAAAGAATTGGATCCACATAATTAAACATCACATCAAATCCAACAACTTATTTTCATTTCTCTTTAACCATATACCCATAAAACAACTTTTATATGAGTTTCACTATAATATATACTCAATTAATTTGATAGAGCTCGAGCCCAACGTCACGCCCACGTATGTGCGGTGCACGCGCCAATACTGATCGCGTGAAACCGGCTTTTTTGTGGAGGAGTTGGGCTTATACCCACATCCTAGTCAACACTACTATAATGGTAAGAAGTTGGAGTATTTCCGCTTTTTAAGTTGAAGAAGCTAGCGTTGGAGCCACTTTAAGTAAAATTGCACTATTAGCATTTAGCAATTTGAATTCAAATTATTTTATATCGGGAGATGGAATTGATGATAATTTGACTTGGGGAGTTTTTGGCTAAGCTTATTTTATATAAGCTCCAATATTGTAAAGAATGGTTCAATAGCTTAAGTTGTTAAAGTGTTTGAATAATTGAATTTATAAGTTAGAGAGAGTTAATAGTGAATCAGGGGAGATGACTACATCTTGTTGTTAATATATGACATTTCAAGATTTTGTATGATGTTAATATTCGTAACAAAGTATTAATACAATCAAAATAGGGTATTATAGTACAATTATATGACGTATGAAGTAATAAAATAGTGATTTCGAGTTGTAATAAAAAATACTTCATCAGTCATCAAAAATTGCATTTTACTTTTTAGACATCTTTTTATACTTACAATATGAGACTCATTCTCCACTTGCTACAATTTATTAAAATTCATACCACCAAAAACAATACAAGTTTTTTATGAATGGAGGGAATAGCAATTAAGATATATATAAAAAAATAAAAATAAAATATTCACTCTTATTATTTTATGCTTATTATTATAATAATTCAAAACACGAGATTAATATTATTTTAATAATTTAAAATCACGAAATTTATTAGTTGTGAATGGAGTCTGTTTTGCTTATAACTCACAATCAAAATGTTCCATCCGCATAGATGTGAATGTTCGCATGGGGGCTTTTTCGATAGATTTGTTGACAAATTAATTTTTTGTTATGTATCTACAACTCCCACACTGTCATCTAATTGCATAGGCTCTTGCGTAATAGGTTGGGTTTTGTTGGAAATATATGCATGCAGACAGCTTCGCCTAGCAGCAATTATTTGTGTATAAACATAAAATAGTGTAGTTAATATATATGAGTCTCGTCCCTTAGAGACAGTCCAATGGTTAAGGTGGGTTCCTGTGATCGAGAGGTCACAGTTTCGAACCCTATCAAACACCTCTATGAGTTTGAGTCTGTCCCACTTGATTTTCCAAGTGTGATTTACCTGTCATGTGCGGTTTGCAGGCTATTACACAGGAACGTGGGGTTTACCCAGTACGCATTTTAAATTTACGGCTACAAGGTTTCCATGATACCAAAAAAATATATATATGAGTCTCTCTCTCTCAGCCACACATCGAAATTGAAGGGAAGAAGTAGTTTTGTAAAGCAAATTAGTTGAATTGGCATCTTATGTGGGTCACAGCTGCAATTTCTTGGTGGGTCAAAAGCTGGATCTCCAACTGAAAAACACTGTTCTAAAGAAAAATATAATTGTGCTTAAAGTTTTTGCAAGGAATTTTTTCTCAGGCTTTGTATCATTTGTCCTCCTTGAATATGACCCATGTGCGCCACACCCAATATCGGCAGCCATTTTAACTGTTTTGTTTCTTCCAGAAGAAAATAATGAAGACCAAACTTTCGACAAGAACCTCTTTTTAAGAATTATAGTCTTGTTTTTTCCTACATGAATGTAACTAACTGAAATTATCACTTTTTGGTTATTTAAGTTTACAAGCTTCAGTTATGGTACGTCTTTCATGTTCCAATTTTTGTATATTAAGCATATTTTCAACTTCATCAAAGACAAAGTTTATAATATGAGTCCTTAGAGTTAGGGTTGTAATCAAATCAAATAATTAATGTGGTTCGATTAGGTCTCAATTCGACTTTTTTATATTTGTAAAATTTTATGGTTTTAGTTTGAACACAAATACTCTTTGTTATTCTATTAGCTTTCATATTGAAAATACAAATTATGATATTCGATCCAATAACAAATACTCAATTAAATATTTATATATCTATATATATAAAATATACATACAAATGTTACTTTGTAGGAATTATAAATCAATTTGGATCATTAATGTTCCCATGATCTATGATTGAGATGAAAAGAAACATTTTCGTAATATATAAAAAAATATCATATAAAAGTACTATTCTATACATAAAAAGTATAAAAAAACATTTTGGCAAAACATACATAGAAATAGCCGTTAGCCAGGCCCAAACCGCTATTTTGTTAGCTGCAGTGACAATCGTAGACCGTGGATGATCAATGTTGGATATGTGTAAATAGGTTGGTTGGACGGGTTTGAGTCGGTCGATCGTGAATGGCTATTTACCAAAATAATTTTACTATAGTTCGTTATTTCCTACATATACCCTATCAACTTCACCTCTCGTCAATTCTCTCTCTCTAATTCACGATTCTTTTTCTAGCTTATAATTAGCTCAATTATCCAAATAATTTGACAACTTATAAGTTCTTGAGACATCACATCTTATGAGCTTTATAAAAAGTAAGCTTAGCCAAAAACCCTCTAAGTTGTTAAGGGTGAGTTGGTACGGTATATCCAACTGAAATCGTCATATTGTCGGGTTTGAAAAATATCATATTGATAGCATGCATATACCGTCTTTTCGGTATGATGTGACGAAATTTTTACGTATACCGAATTTTTAATTTCAAAATATATTAAATTTATATTATATATCATGTATATTATATAGTATAATATATATCATATGGTACGCTATTATGGTTGCGGTATATATTGATATATACTAATATCGCGGTTCGTAACAAATTTTCGGTTCGATAATGATATCTGAAAGTCCATATTGTTATCTTATCGAAACTTTTGAGTAATCAATTTGGATAGTCCGAAATGAGAAGGTGTTTCAAAGCCGGCCTTTTGATGCGAATCGTCTAATTCACAAAATCATGTTCTCTATTACTACCTTTTTCCCCCTTAATAAGGTTTTAATGAGATTATGATAGGGAATCCTTAAGTGCACTAGGTTGATCGTTTTTTAATATAAGATCTTTTAATTTTTTTAATTTGTATTTTATATAATGTTCTTTTCTATCAAAGTTAATTATTTTCTCTTATTAAAATTCTACACCTTCTAATTCCCTCATTAAATGCTCAATAATATTTATTTCTCTCTTCCCCTTTCAAAATGTCTTTTAAATGAGAGAAAAATAAATAAGTATAACAAAGTTGGTGCTAGATAACATTTTCATAATCCTAATACAAAAGAATGAAAAATCTTACATAGAGAAACTGAGGGAGTATAAGTTATAAATCATTTTGTCCCTATTGAGCTTTTGAGAATATTATCCATTATATTTCTAATTTCTTTTTCTTGAGAAAACGAAAAGAGAAATGCATAAGTTGTAGGAGGCTAGCTAGATAGGTAGATGTGTATTATAAGTATATATTAGATTAGATAGTAATTATTCAGGCATGGGTTTCCATTTCCAATAGGACAGCATGCAGGTTGTATAAGGAACACATTTTCCTGTATTATTCAATTATTTCAACTTTGTGTTGGGGATTTATCAGGCACAATTCCAACATGAACCCAGGTTATTTGGTCAATAAACAGTAGTAAATTCAAGTCAACTATATTGCTTAGTTTACTTACAGTGTAAACTTAACTGCCCATCAAGAAAATTAAAGAAAATGTAATTATGTTGCATCTTCCTGATATTTTTTTTATTTTTATTTTTTGTCAATTAATATAGAAATTTTAAAGGCTGCGTCACGGTGGACTCGAATCCGAGACCTTTGGTTTCGGGCATTAACCACTCTACCACTAGGCCAACACACACACACACAACATCTTCCTGGTATTATTTACAGGTTGGCTCACTCAATAAGAAATTTTGACTTAGAGCTACTTACAGTACAAGAATTATCCTAAGAAATCAATAACTGGTATACTATTAGTGTTTGTATGTTTTATATAGAAAAAGCTCTACACAAAATATAATCTTACAAGTTATAAACTCATCCAGAAAAAAAAAGGTACATTTTTAGTCGTTATTATGTTATCTTTTTCTTTTCTTTTCTTCTAGATCGAAAATTTAGGGTACTTTTCGTACCCATCAAAACAATTTGTTGGCTTCAGACTTAATAAAGCACTTTCTTCTTTTGACCAAAATCTCATTATAAAGTTCCATACAATATAGACATTAATTTAATTAGCTTAGAGTTCGAACCAAATTTGATAATAAATGTTATAGTTTTACAAAGGGATGAGGAATGACAGTAGTTGTAGTTAAAAAAATCATTGATCTTGTATCAACTGAGAGCAAGGATTTATACTATTGAGATACATCCCATGATTTATATTATCCCACGAAGTTCAATGAGGCAATGGAGACTCACGGATTTTCTTGAAAAGGGAAATGTGTGGGTGTCTCCATGCATCAGCTTATAAAGGATACATGTAGGGAATATACGAGACTAACAAATCTTGGAAATTGAATGAATTTAATGAAGATAGAGACTCTAGTTTAATTAATAAGTTTATTTTAAAACCTTTTTTTCCCTTTTTTTTTTTTTGTCAATTAATACAGAAATTTTAAAAGTTCGAACCAAGACCTTTGGCCTCGGCATTAACCACTCTACCACTCTAACACTAGACCTTTTTTTCTTGTGACTAGTTTGTTCACTGGGTAAAAGGAATTTGCCGAAGACGATGGCCCATAAAATACCTATATTTATTATAATTTATTAGGTTTTGTAGACCTATTGCGTGTTGATGTTCTTGCGAGTAATTAAATAGGGCAGTTATTTTAACTTGTGTTGATCTGCGTTGATTGAGCTGCCATCACTTTATCTCGAGGCTCAATCAATCCATTTGTTTTTATATGAGTCAATGCTTTGCTAAATTCAGAATCATCCAATTGCAATTCAACTAAAATTGTATTTTCTGTTCTTGTCAAAATTCCAGAGTCTAAAGAGGCTACAGTTTATTTCATAGAAGAGAAAGCACTGCATTCCCTCTCGCAAAGAGAAGAAAGGATGTTCATCTGTTTGCCACCTGTAATTAGAGGTGTCACTAACTCAAATAATTGATATGCATTTTATATGGATTGTAGTGAAGTACAGAAAACGTTAGCAGCCAAAAATGTTGCATGTGATAGCTATGTAGCACGTAGAGCAACTCCAAGTTGCAATATAGGGGGAATGATACTGTTGGGGCATCTGCTCAAGCAACCGACAGTGTAATTAATAAACCCAATTACTGTTCTCACAAAGACAGGCATACGCCCATAAATAGAATAGCCCACAAAAACTTTGGATTGAAGTTTCTTCATCATAAAATGAATCATGTTCATCTCCTATCATTACTGTTTATGAGTACACATCATGCCTCGCCTTTATTTGGATCATCCCACCCCTTCTATAATTTCTTCATTTTAAATCCACAGCATGGATGAGTAGTATAATTTCACGAAAACCTACCTCTACGAAATAAACTGAAGTTTTGGCCCAATAACCCAGACAAAAAGCCCAATAGGCCTCAGAGAGCACACATCTCCATATTTAATGCAGAAGAATCAATTTGTATTCTAAAAAATTTAATAACTCAAATAATCGGGAACTGACAAAAGTAGTATATCACATTTACATCCAACAATCATGTATTCTTTAGAATGAGCACTACAAGGGTTGAGCAAACCTAACCATAAAATGATACAGTCTACATGCTACAATTAAGAGCTACGTATTGTACACAAAACTGGATTTGAGCATCCTGCTCCACAGTGAAGGGCCACTTTGCTACCTGTTACAAACTGCTCCATGTTACACCAAATTGCAACCTTTTGTCGAAAGAAAATTCACAATCTATATATTCAGCAAAAAATTATGAGTAAGAAAACGGGTATGCATGTACTTCCTGATAAGAGTGTGATGCGCTAACAGAGATCAGAGATCAATATAAATATATAATTAACTCACCTAATATGACCGCAACAATCTTTAACAGGAAATATCCCGGAATAGTCCTTTTGCTTCATCATAAATCCATCTGTCGCACAAGGGAGATGTAAACACTGAATATAATACCCAGCTGAATAAATATATATCTATTTATTTATACATATATATGAAACATAATTGCACCCCTATTTTTAAGTTATTTCACTAGGGTAAAAGAGCTAACATTCTGTACTTGTAAAAAACAAAATTAACTGGTGAGCCTTCAAGATCAATTGTGCTAAATGTATCTCTTATTGCAAGAAATAACTAAAGCTAATAATCAATTTGGTTCCTCGTTTCCAAAATTCACATACTTTCATCTTCAAATACCATAACATACTGTGGCCACACCAGTTAAACAGACCAGCCACCATGACAGAGTAAAGTACGTTCAGTGGAGACTGGGAACTGAAGAGTGTGGAGCAACAAAGGCAAATATGCACATAAATATGTCAAGTTTGTCTAACTCATAGCATAACCTGAATAATAGCTAGTAAGGAAATTTTAATTACTACAAGGAGCAACAGGATTTATCCCTAGAATTCGTCTCAAGGTAGAGAAACCAAATTCATACAATTTATGAGCTTAGAAAAAAGATCACCACAATATGTAGCACCAACTCACCTGCACAGATAAAGCGCAGGCAAATGATCATTAATCTGTAGCCCAGAACGAATTCTGCGATCACTTTCTTCAGCAAATCTTCTTGGAGGGAGGACTTCACAAGGGCCTTCTATTAACCCGGCCATCAATGATCTACTACAAGTTGACTCATAAACCTGTAAAATTCACAAGAAAATGATGCGTACAAATGGAACTCCACAAACCACTCTTTCCAATTAATAAATCATGTCACAAAATTGACACCATAAAAAACCAGCAAATATAGCCAAACTAAACAGGACTTCACCTCACTACTTTCGAGGCCGCACGTACGGCCTACAGCCTCAGGCAAATCACCAGGAAAGTAACATTGATTCACCATTACCCACTTTGTTGCGGTATTTTTATCCTCCCACATAGCCTGAAAAAAAGAAGCAATATAAGCCAAAACCAACACATGAAAAGATAGCATATTTCTTCCCCCACATAAAAACTTAGAAAAACAGTGCCACAAAGCAAATATAAGCCATTCTGATCAATCCATTACAGCCAGTTTTGTACACTATATTCAGGCCTTCTCAAGGTTAAGCGAGTAGAAAAGAAGAATAAAAATGTCAAAGTTGCCAAATCATGCAGAATATAACTAGACATTTCAGTTGTTGATGACCTTGGCAGAAAGCACTCGTAAAACCAAGAACAGATGTGAATAAAATTGAGGTCGAATATCATTATGTATACTCCTGGTTTCATGCAAAATAAACAAATTCAGGGTGAACAACCACTAAATCTCCATCTTCGTAAAACAATTCAGAGTTCCACAACCAATAACAAGTGTACAAAAAATGCGGAAGAAGGCAAAACCATGTTTTATGCCCAGTATTTTAAATACATATGCAGTGATTAGTGCAGATTGTGCAACAAAGCCCAGAGATGAATTAAATTAAAGCTATTTCTTTGCATATTTTTTTAAGTCCATATAACAGCTACCTTAATCGTCAGGAACGATAATAGTAAACTTGTAGGGCCCTTTATCAGATTTTGCAAAACAGTCTTACTCTATCTTAAACTAGACCAATTGGAGATTTAAATAGAGTTTTTAAGTTTCAAATGGCACAAGTATAGTTGGGCAAGCTGCCTGAAATAGACTTTAAGACAGGCATGTAAGACAACACTTGATGTCAACAACATTCAGGCAAGTATCAGAAGATAAAGAGGAAATTGTCACCAAGTCTTGACACGCAAAAGATTGCTAACCTGTAGCTTTGAAGGTATAAGTTTGTTATTGTCAAAGTGAATAAGAACATGATCCATGAGTTTATATATATGCCCACTGATGCAGCAAGATGGATAATAAACTTTTTCATCCGCAATCTTGACAGGGTCACCAATCCAGTTGACAGCATGCAAACTGCGTGATGAAGAGCTACCCTGGCTCGTTGCCCCAGCATTAGCAACAATTTCTGGAAGATTACCATGCACAACTCCTTGATCCTTCAGGTGATCTGTGTTGTTTGAAGATTCATCACCATGAGATTCTTTTGAATCCCTCGCCAAGAAGTGATTTTCCAGAGATTGCTCCTGCGGACTCGCTTCTACAGCCTTGGGAATCATCTCTGACTTATCAGATGTCGGTTCAGTAGAAGAATTTAGTTTCAGGTCAGCAACTTTCACATCATCTGAGCTTACAGATGAAACATTGGCAGAACCAGAGGTTTTCAAAAATTGCTTGGGCAAGTCCCAGAAGATACTAGGTCGTCCATCTTAGCACCAATGGCAGCATTCTCATTCTCTGTCATTGCTTTACTTTCTTTTGTCTCAGAGTAAGATGTCTGGTGGCTATAGTCATTACCTACAACTCCACTTGAACAGTTTCCCAAAGTAGTGTTCCCATTGGATATTGCTTTCGTCTGGTTGACTTTCTCTTCTGAAGCACTGTGTAATTTACTTGACGTAGATGTAGTAGCTGCTGAATTCAACAACAGTTTTGGTGTATTGACATGTCTCATGACACGACCATATTTAGGAGGCAATGGTTTGCCATTGCTTAAAGACAAACATTTTCCACAGTGCCACTCCCCTCTTGGAACTCCATTTTGATTAGTAGTTTGGAGGCACTTTAAGTGATATCCTTTTTCACAAGCATCACAAATGAGTATACTATTTATCTCAGTTACCGTTGACATGCAAATTTGACAAGTCAAAGCCTTATTCATATAGTCCCTAGAAGGAGGAATCCAAGTAGGTCGCTCAGAAAACCGTGGGTGCAATAATTCCTGGACAATCTTACCGACCTCAGAATGTGTATTTCCCAATGGAAGCGGCTGGACATGGCTAGTGCTTTGTGATGGCGGTCCTAGTGTCTGAGAAGAAACTGTCCTAGCTGTTGTTTGAGGGGCCAATCCAGCTATTACGCCAGCCCCACCCTCAACCTTAAGGGACATATTCAGAGGAACCTTATTATCTGATGCAGGTCTGGAAGAAAAAGCAGGCTGGGGTGTCATTGACCAAGTTGGAGTCCTCACAGTTGAGTTAGCAGAGTAATTAGCTGCAAAATGGAATATTGCAAAAGTTTGAATATCAAATGATGAGCTATGGAGAATAATGAGAAGGAGATATATAGTCCTATTGCAGCACAAAATTAGATAACTTGTTAGATTGCAATAGAATGGATTCTATAGTAGATTATCTAATTTACTATTTACATTTAAAATGTTGGTATTAGAAGAGCAAGGCTTCTGCCCAAAGATTAACCTTGTTCAAGCACAAGCTACTACCTACAAGAAACACTTGTTCAAAGATTTTACAGAAAAACACAGCACTAGAAAGGAACAAATCCTTCAACAATTAAAAGCAAGCTTCATTTTACCTTGAGTTTGCTGAGGGTGTGAAGAACCATTTGGTCTTCCATCTGATCTGATGTGTGACCGGTCAACTCTTGGTAATGCTGCTGAATTCAAATGGGTAGGCAGCAATCCGCTGGAAACTACTGGTCTTATCTCGCTAGTAGGAAGCTGATATGGTAACGGAGCAGAATTTACTGCCGTAGTATGGACTAAAGGTGAAGGGGAATGGAAACTTCCAGAAGATATTGACATATGACTTGGTTTGTCTGACTGAGGCATTCGGACTGGATGTGCCATGTTTCGACTTTCAGCAGCTGATCCAGAGTTCGGATGCAGACGATATGAAGGAGGAGTAGATGGTAGTGAGAAATTTTCTGCCTTTTCCATCTAACAATAAGACAGAGTAATCAACAGATAAAGCATATGTTGCAGGGAATTTAATACTGTAAGAGAAAAGTGACAAAGAGATTATTTAATTCAGCTAATGGACTGAACAAGCTTTTAAAAGCATATGAAGCATCAAGTCAAGGAGTCTGTCATCTTGTGTGACTATCTCAACATGCCATAAAACTATAACAAAAAGATCATGTTAAGGCAAGGTAACTCAAGCTTCAGTTTGCTGTAACGAAGAATTGATAATAGTCATCCATTAAAATCCTGTTAATATGAAGTAATAAAAAGATTCACACTAAAATGGACACAAAATGCAAACAGACGGCTCAACTTTATAATGAAAACAGCTAAGTTAGCATCAGCAGAACTGTAGAAGCGAAAATTGAGAAAGTGAACATAAGAACTCTAAAGTGATTCATGCAAGTGCAGCTGTAAGCCTGTAAAATGTAGTCAAGTCACATATGAAATTGTCTTGCACCAGGTTCAACACATTTCTCTAATGATCAATCTCTATTTAAAAGTTACTATCTGGTGTTTGTCAAGTCAGTATCGGATTCATTTTTTATAAGAGAAGATCAAGATAAACCACTGCAATAATATCTAAGCATAATGTGCACTATACATCTAAATCCAATTATCCAACCACTTGGTTGGGACTCATTTTCATTAATAAGTTTCATATAATTTTTCTTTCTTCCTGATACTTGATGACTTCCAAGTTTACTCCAAATGTTTATTACATCTGAAAGAGTAATTGTTAGTTGCCAGAAACATTAGATCTTCAAGATTCATCCAAGAGGGGGGAGGGACCTCAAAAACTTAAACTATTTTAAGTCGTAAGGAAGGCTACTTACTAAGGCATTTCATCAAAAGGAACTTCTCTTTTCCACTCTCAATTCACATTTTTTAAGTAAAATACAGTTTAATACATTAAGGACGAATGTATCAGCATAAATCTTCAAACATAATTATTTGTCAACATGGAAAGTTAGGCTCTGATATTTTCGCTTACTATATCTAAATAGTATAAGATTTAACAACTCTGATAATATGAAAATGATTATAGAGTTATTAAGTGCAAAGTTGAGAGAGCAGAAATTCCGTCTCTTAGAGCCGCATAAGTGGGGACAAAGCATGAAGAATCTAATGATTCAAATTACTGATGAGTTATAATTACTTGAGCAAAACACAAACAATTCAAGCAAAAACATCCACTTAAATGGAACAAGAACGTGGGACATCCCCAAACTCCATAGCACATTAAATGAGACATGGGGAGGCTTCCTCCAAAACAGCAAAAGTTAGAAGCAGGAAGAAGGATAAAATGTGTAGAAGAATTCGTCACCACAAGTAAGCGGACAGTTCTCATGAACTAGCGAATTTCCTCTGACAGTAGAATTCCAAATCTATAATCCATCAAAAATCATCGTGACGAGAAGTCACTAAATAGATATCAAACTCGATTTTCATCAGTTATAAGAGACATGATCCCTAAATCACGATAAACAGAACTAAACAAAGTAGTCAAAATCTCGAAAGTCAGAGAACAAACCTTCTTTTTGGAAACCAATAGCTTCTCAGCTATTGACATTTTAAGAGGCCGAATCCCCAGCCTTTGCTCTTTCAATTTATTAAGCCCCAAATCCTCAATGACACCCCCAAAAGCATCCCTTGGGAAGACGTCCTTGGGGGCAAAACCCTCGCAAACCTGGGCCAACTTGTTCCGCGCTTCCGCCATCAGGTCCTTCTCAACATCAGTGGGGCCCTTACCTCCGCGCATTTTCCCCATTGCGGCCAAGACCAACACCATCTCAGCTACCTTCCTAACATCCCCAACCAAACGTCGCTCACTGACTCCTCTACTCCTCTTCGGCGGCGGCGAGGCATCCTTGAAGACATCCAGCTCCTCCGCCGCCCTCTTCTCACCGACAAGTTCCGATCTCGCCTCGGGAGTGTCAACCGCTGATTCCATACGAAAAGAGAAGCCAGAAAGAGCAGTCACATCGAAAGCCGCGTGGAATCGAGGCAGGAATCCGGTGAAACCTGCAGTCAAGAGAGAGTGGCGAAGCAGCCATGATAAGAGGAGATAGAAACAAACCCTAGGGAATGGGAGAGGGGAAAAAGAGAGGCAAGGAGGGGGGTAAGATGAAATTAGGAATCGTTAAAAAACTTAAAAATAAACCTTTTGGCGGGTAATTGTAGAGAGGCAGAGAAGCTTTGAGTGGTGAGTAAATCAAATCGTATGTAAGTGAGAGTGGGGGTGGGGGTGGGGGCGTGGCCAAGCAAAAGAACTTGAGCAGGGCAGAGAGAGAGAGAGCGAGGAGAGAGTGAGCGATTTGGGATTTTCTTATTCTCTTTTTTTTTTTTGCCCTTTTCCAATTTTCGCCTTTTATATTTGCTGATACGCTATTGACCAATTCTACAGTGACGGGCATCAACGCGATTCGTACTCACCTATCAGTATATCACCGACGTGTGACTTTATTCTTAGGGATATTTATTTTATATGATTAAATTTCCAACATGATTTTTAAAGATTAATATTTCAGAATATTTCTAAATTCGATATTTTGTAAAATAATTATTGATTTTAATCCAATTAATATATATTGAATTAGAATTATTCTCTAAACAAATGAAAAGTTATTTATCTCAATTTTAATCTTTAATATCCAATCATATATTTATCTTATTATACACTCAATCTATCAAATATTCAATCATTCAAAATGCTAATTATAAAAAATTGACATTTCCTTATTATTTTTTATTTTTTTCCATCCTTTTTCATTCGCTTGGAAAACCAATACAAACATAAGAATTTCAACGAATCGGACTCCCATCTACTTTAAAAAAAACTATTTGTCTATAAATATTCGTCTTGAGTCCAATTGAATAAGTAATTTTACAATTCATATACATTCCAAATTAATATAATAATATTCGTCAATTATCCAAAATTATTTAAATTTGTAACATACTTTAATTTTTTAATTTATAGTATAATTATAAGTATTTAATTAATTGTAAAATTTAAAACTACTAGTCTACTAAAACTAAGAGTCACAATTACATTATAAAAATATTAACTTAGATATATAATAAATAGGTAACCTATATAATTGTTAATGTCCTACTCAAATCTGTCACAAATACTAGTTTTACTATCCAAATTTTTGTTCCAAAATCATTTAATATTTACCCAAAACCGTCCTATTAGGCTTTGGTAGATGGGTGGCCCTGAAAATCCAATTACTTGCTAAAACCCAACCTATTATCAAATGGCAAGTATTCGGATTTCTGTTCGAAATTTTGTTGAAATCAAACCAAATCGAATTTGTAATTTATGAAAAAATACAAAGGAATGAACTTAATTATTCAAAATAACCGAACAAAATTATCAAACTTTTAGAACCCAAACCAGACCACAAAATACCCAAAAAAAATAGAAATCAAAATATTTTTTTAACTGTTTATAATTTTATTTTAACTTCAAAATATAATTTATCATCCCTTTTGTCTATAAATATAACTATTGAATGTGTTAGGGTTAGAATTTAGGAAGTTCGAATTATAATTAAATTATTTGAATAAAATTATTATTATGTGTATAATTTGAGTTTTAATTATTTTGATTCTAAAAACACCAAATCAAATTGAACAAAATTAATATAATTTTGAGAAAAGGTATACAAATTGAGTCAAAAATCCAAAACTAAAATGAGTAGAATTCAGTATTTCTATTGGCTTCAATTCAATTTTCGAATATTTGTCCACTCCTAATTTTCATTTCTGACCCAGTAACCCTAACTACACACACTCTTACGTGAAAATAACTAATTCGTTACGTTTTTTCAACTTTTGCTCGCTAACGTTCACAGAAATAGATTAAATGTTTATCATTTTTTTTTTGCACTCTCTCTCTAACATCTGCATTTGTGATAGCAGTGCGTCGCCGGATTTCGAGTTGAGCTTAGTCTTTTTGGATAAAATGGTTCATAATTTCATCGAAGACAACAATGAGAAGGAATCGTTGGCCTTCGCTGTGAAATGTGGCCCGCCGTCGCTGCAACTGCTTCAATTGCAAGAGCAACGACAACTTCGACGACGAGTTCATTTATTATTCGAGTTGTTAGCAGCGAACTCTTCTTTCACTGATCCCTGCGATCGTCTCAAGGTGTCGAGATTTTCATTTGTTGGTGAAGACTAGTTTGTTTGCCGTCAATCTTCATAAAAAAAACTGACTGGTTGTTGCAGATCATCGATCTCGATCACGTTGCAAGCCTGACAAGGCTCGACTAGAACCCAAACTCATAACCAATCTTTTTTCCGGATAGAGGACATATAAATCCTTCTTCTGCAGAGAGGAATTAGATTTCGACTACAAATATCGGCGTCCATTTTGAGCAAATGGTCGAAAAAGTAAAAAAGTTCAAGAATGCAGATCGCCCATGGTGGGGAAGCCAATGACTCCAACCTCACATCCCTCTCTCCAATAGTACAATTGGTCCATATGTTTTTATATATATATATATATATATATATATATATATATATATATGAATTAGATCAATAAAACCTATTTTTTCATAAAACCTAAAGACCAATGCATTTTAAGTACAAAGTTCATGCACTTTATTTATAAATTAAGTTACCACACTATGAAATATTAATTAATAGTGTTGTATTTTGCATTAGCTTTATACGTAAAGTGCATTAATTTTGTACATAAAATACATTGATTTTTAGGTTCCTATGAAAAAATAGATTTTTATTATAACTCTCTCTATATATATATATTAAAAACACCATTTTTTTATTTTTTATAAATAGACATCAATTATTGTCATAAACATATACACAATAAAATTCTCTCTTCTTATCTACATATAACATCAATTTATATTTAGGTTATGGGTTATTTTCTATTTCTATTAATTTGTGACTTTAGAGTTTTTATGCATTTTTCTATAATACGATTTATTTTTATTATATTAATTATATTTAGATTAAAAATAATATACATAATATTGTGGTTGAATGATTGGATGATCATTGATAAAACATCAAAAATAGATTGTTTTGGTTGGATTGAGTGAAATAGTGAATTAGTGATGATGTGGAAGAAAGATAAATTAATTAAATACTAAAATATTAGATGATTGGGTGATTGCTGATAAATATAGTCTTATAAATATTTTTCGTCTTTATTTGATATTTGATGTATAAATAATAACATATTAATTATTAATACAATACAAATAGGAAGAGCACTATTGTATTATAATCTATTGGTCAATGATAATGAAAAAATCACTGGACAATTGTTAGCGTCTTTTTGAGGGAAAAATGACTGTGTTTGTAAATTTTATGAACCATCTTGCTTTTATAAATAGAATATATTACAAATATATAATTGGAGCTAAGCTATGCATATCAAGAAATGTCGATTCCCAGAGGAGACGGTGGTGAATAGAAACAAGTCTACTGCAGTTAAGGAGGACCCAATGAGAGGTAAGACACACACACATCGCACTCTGAAGGTGGATTGGCCTCTCATATCCATTTCATAATTTCATTACAAAGCTATCCTCCAGAGCTTTTCTGACGGTAACTTCAAATTTCTCACAATCAAATTATTGGCTAACGATTTTAGACTCAAATTAAATTTTAAAATTTATGAAGTTCATGTATTCATTAACGAAGACTTTTTTTGAAACCACAATTTGACCCTAATGTGTATATTCACTGACAAATTATATATATATATATGAAGTAAATTAAATTAAGTTGTTTTCATGATGGACTGTAATTGTTTTTGTGAAAATATATCTGTTGTAGAACACATAAAACTTCGAATACGAGGTATTCATTTCATAAAACTATATCTTTATTACACAAAACAAAAATGTAACATTAAATAAAATTAATTTTAGAATGAATAATATTGGTATAGTATTAATGCTATTACAATAAACCAACCATTTTCTGCGCTAAAATTTTACGGAACCGGAAAACTCGCTATTTTGGGCCCTTTGAAAACAAGGCCTTTCCATTTTATCACGCTTGCCTATCAAATGTATCATAAGCACATTTTTATATTTTGGGGTGTTGCAAATTGCAATTAATAATTATCACAATTCACAAAGAACTTCTTAGCGGATTTCTGGTGCGTACTATATATATTATAATTAGGGGTTAACTAGAGGTTTGATCATCAGATAATCTAGAATTAGTTATGAGTTAATTAATATTTCAGTTAAAGTTTATTAATCCAAAATTAGGATGTATTAAATCTACAATTGGAGTTTATTCATCTAGAATTATAATTTAATTAAATTTTGATTAAGGTCATTCAAATTTAATCAGTGCACACTTTGCGATATCACATGAGAAACCACCTCATTTAATTATTATGTAGCCGTGTATTTTTTATTGGGCTTGATTTTAGTTCTAGACGCTGTTGAGTTTTGACATTCTTCTATAATGGAATTCTTTTGAGACTTTCCATAATTTATTTGGAACTACCTACTCATAAAAAGAGGAGAGAATTTTTTTTTAACTTGCTCGTGTAAATAATTAAATATCGCTTGAAAAAAATTTATTCATGCTTATTACTTTTAACTTAATAACACGCGTACGTACATTAACATCTATCTTTAAACTATATATAAGACCAAAGAGTATAGTTTGATCTATCATTAATTAATAGATTACGTTAAAATCTACTATGTTTATATTTATTTATATTAAAAATCCTGTTTATGAGAGGTAGTAAATCCGATTTTGTTAAGAAATGTACTAATTGTTAATTTGTCATCGTCTTTGACATACCACATTTTTAAGATAGCTACACGTGAAATGGCCTATCTTTTTGCAAACAATTAAAAATATCTAGATATATCATTCTCACATGATAATATTTTATTAATATAAATTAAATTAAAAAAATATTATCATGTGAGAGATGATTATATGTTCGATAGAATTTTCCTAAAACTAGATTGTGTGTTTATGTTTTTGTTTTCTAGGTAGTGGTGATCTTGTGTTTTTGTTAAAAAAAGATAAAAATAAAGTTAAAAGTATTAACATGATTGGACCCCACCCCATTGCTTTTTTTGATTCTCTACCTCGAATTAAGAAAAAGATAAAAATTCAAAACCCCAAAGCAGCAGACTTTTGCTTATTTATTATAGAAAGACTTTCAACCTTTTCTATTCAACAAATTCCAGGTCGAAATTTAATTCGTCTTTAAAAACTGAAACCAAACACACTCCCCCAAGTCTAAACCGAAACCATTTTACTCAGCATAATATTGTTAAAAATCACCAACAAAATTTTTGCAGAAATCAATCTCGAAAGCAAATTCCAAATATGAACACAAAATTAATTGTCATTATCACGCAGAAAAGCGAAACAAATTAAAGTTTAACCTTATAATGACAGGTCTGGTTGAAAACCATCCGCGTATCGAGATGAATTTCCAGATCACAGGTAGTGTACGACACCACGTGAACATTGAAAACCACCCGCACCTTACCCGCCATTCTGATGAACGTCTCGAAATGCAGCGTGCCGGAGATCGCCTCCCTGTAGAAATCGGAGTCGAAGATCAGCCGATCTGTCATCAGCGCCAGCGTCAGGTTCAGATTCCTGGTGGCGCGCGCGCCGATCTCGCCGGCGGGGATAGGCACCTCCCCGACGTCGCCTCCGCGGAAGCGGAGGACCGCGCTGCTGTTGGCGTACTTAAATCCGACGCGGTTAGGGTTGCGCACGGTGATGTTGGTGTCGAGGCTGACGTTGAAGTGAACGCGGAGTCTCGCAACGTCGACGGAGAAATTGAGGTCGGAGACGGCGACGGAGTTGACTGAGACGACCGGATGCCTGGCCTTGAAGACGGTGAGGGCGAGGATGAGGATAAGCAGCGCTAGCGCTAGGATGGCCGCGGTCGCAGCCGATAGCCATATCAGTAATCTTCTTCTCTTCTTGTGGGGAGAGGCCATTTCTGTTTAAGCCCCTGCTTCGGCTGTAACTACGAGCATAAATATTTATATACGGCGGTGGGGAGGTGGAGCCGCCGTTTGCCTTTAATTTAATTGTATTTGCTATTAATAGCCGCGAAAATAAATTCTGAATCTGTTTTGTTCGTATTTATCTCTCTCTAGTCTACGTATGCTACATCGGATGTATAATTTACGGGCAGTTTACGTATAAACTGTACACATTATATACGGACGCAATTGTATTTGTATGTATTATACTCCTTCGTCCAAACATTGTTAACTCATTTCTTTTTGTACATAAATTAAGAATATTTATCCGAAAATCCGAAATTTTGAAAAATATCAATCCGAAAGAAAATCCGAAAATGAATTTTAAATTTCGATTTGGTTCGGAAATTTAAAGGAATTTTAATATTAAATTATTATTTTTGGCTCAACACGTAGATTAAAAGAATTTGTGTTTTATATATAATAATGAATACGAAATTCAATAAAAAATAAAACGAAAAACCAACAATAATGCCTAAAAAGGAAATGAACCAAATTGATGGATTATATGAATAGGAATGGCATTCGGCCGATGTTATCAACTTAACACCTTTTTGTTTTTGCATGCTAATACAGATTTATCTATAACTATAAGAAATAAAGAAATACTTTTTTAATCAAGTATAGAAAAATAAAATAAAATTGGTTTGGGAATTGGGAGCTTTCAGAGTACCAAGCCCCGCCTAATTGAAATGCTTATATTAGATACATGTTTATAAATAAATTACTATATTGCTAAAACTATTTCAACCTATTTAACCGTAAACAATTAGAATAATTCAAAATCTGATTATATAAGCTGATAATTAATTATGTATTAAAAGTACCCAACAGAAGATATTAGTAGAGTTTTACTTTTAATACTCTTGATTTTGTAAAATGGGTGCTTACTCCAATAAAATATTCATTTAGATAAAATTCATATTTAAATTATCAAATTGATAAATTTTAGTAGTCTTCCGTAAATGCCATACATGTAGATCACGTTTTTGTCTAAAATTCAATACATTAGAAGTGGTTTCATGTGAGAAATTTGTTGGGATTAATTTATCCCACCCATTTCTTTCATCTCTCTCAAACTCAAACGAGCAAATACAGTTCTGACATTTCTTTCTCACGAAAAGGAAAAGAACAACAGAAAAAAAGAAGATTGTCAAACTGGTTAAGTGTCAAGGAAATAATCAACGACTTAAGTCACAAAATGCTGGGATTAGCTTAAGGAAAAAACTCATGCTTGTCTCTCAACAGTTTTACTCACAACATTGTTGATTAATTTATTAAAATAAGATCTACGGCTCAAAATTTGGCTAATATATATATATATTATATATAAGAAACGACTTTTTCTTTTCTTTTTCTTTTTTAAATTTTAATTTTGCATTTCGTACAAGTGATCATCTCATCTAAATAAAAACACAGCTATTCTAAAAGCATATAATATAGAAAATACAACAGTATCTAGCGCTAAGAAAGGATAGGTTTTGGGCAAGCTTTGCCTCCAAATTTACAACTCACCTAATTTCGTTGCTACAATCTCCAATAAATTAGGCAATTAGCACTTCACTCTTACAAGAAGTAATCTGGAGGTGGTTTTTTTGCAGGTGCTCCTCTTGATTCCTGCATTTGCAAGAGCCAGATCTGTGCTTGTCAAATCCTCAAGTATATATCAGAATAACATGGGGCAAAGCCTACGACTCACGAAGATACACAGAGATCTAAACATAGAATTCAAAGAAAACAATCAATCATATCCAAGTAGTACCTGTGGTGCAGCTTCAAAAACACGGAATTCGCATTCGAGGTTTTCATTCAGCTCCAGGATTGCAGCGACATTCCCACATCTGTAGCACACACACAATCCACAGATTGTTCGAGGAAAATGATTGGGAAACGCTAAAATCAATTAAAGTTACCTGTAACAGTAATTTGGAGCCGACCAGACCGTGACTATCTGGTTATTAAACATCCATTTATAACCTTCCATTACCAACTGATGAGCACGGCATATGTAGTCAATGTTATTAGTGTGATTAAATGAAGTGACGACACTTCCACCAAATAAGTAACCTGCTCCACGTGGGCTCAAACCCCAACCATCAACAATGTCTTCTGGATCTGACCATAAGAGATCACACATGGCACCATCATGAGGAACTTCTTGTTTGCGGTCTATTACACGTATCTAAAATATCATTGATGTCAATGCCTATAAACATTATGCAACAAACAGTGAAATTTTGGATTCAAAATAAAACTTAGACCTGGTCTAATGTGGAAATTGCAGGTGAAAGACCACCATGAACACTAAATATTCTGTTCTCAATGAGTGCTGATAGGCTGCAAGAGATGGGCACGTAGGAAAAAGATATCATATTGTTATCGAAGCAGCCTGTCCAAAGGTAAGCCATGCCAAGGACAACCAGGATGTTAAGATATGCTTGCTCATGAATACATTTAAAGTGGATGCTATATAAAGCATGTCTATTTGGATCTGTGTATCACTATGTAACTGAACTATCAATCCATCCAGCCTTCATTTTCTTTTTCTTTTGTTATTTTCTATGGCCCAAAATATGTTATTCAAGAGTGCACCATGTTTTGCACTTTTCATTTCACAAAGACCTGATGAGACGTCTAAAATCCTCAACCTTAAATAATCAAAAATATCAGTGCAATATCTCCAAACATTGACAGAACCATATTTCCGTAGGCACTCATCATAGAAACCATACACCTGGAAGAAGAGAACAGTCATAAATATGTATGTGACATCATAGCTTAAATCTGACACAGAACAGAGACTAAACCTGTGTTATCTGCCGGCTCTCATGGTTCCCCCTTATGAGAGTTATCCTATCAGGATATCTTACCTGTCCAAAGCCCATGCAACTATTAGCAAATGTAGGAATGTATCCATAATTGCAAAACATCGAGTTCTACTTAGATGTGCATCATAGATACTGGAAGCACTTAATATAAGTCATAAAAGCAGTTACCTTCAGTGCAAGCAGAAGCAGGAAGGTCTCAACTGAGTAAAATCCTCTATCAACAAGATCTCCAAGAAACAAGTAATTTGTCTTTGGACAATCACCACCTACTTTAAAAAGTTCTTTCATGTCATAGAATTGCCCATGTATGTCACCACATATCTATGCCAACCAAGTTTAGAAAATAGAGAAATATTTAGAATTTAAGCAATCAGTATTAGCAAATAAATAGACAAAATTGAAGGTGCAGTAGAACGTCTTCAAATGTGGAAAGAAAACAGCTATTAGTACCATCAGAGATTTAGCACAAACACGCACAAACACGTACTCTCAATTGCACAAAGTACACAGCAGGCTACAAAATAACTTCAATGCATACCAATCAATTGGCCCGGCAAGTGGTACAAAATCATGCCATTATGATAAGGAAAAGTGAGCATTTTCAAACAAAGGCCAGTTCTTCCCTCATGCTTTTACTTTCTATTATTTCACCTTCCTAGGTCTCCAACCTCTCATTTAACCAAGGCAAGGGCTGGATTTTTTCCTCAAAGGAAGAAGCTTTTCTTTCTTGAGCAAAATGCTTGGACTAGACTAAGATCAAATTAATTATTAGCCCCTGCAACACATATTTCATGCACTTCTTTCTCTATTTGATTAGTGCCTTAAATATTACAACAGGTTATTTACACTTCCTGAGGTAATCTTATTTGTTAAAATTCGGTATCAATTGGGAGGTAAAGGAGCTTAAAGGGCTACCCTAATATTGAAGTCCTCACTAGAAATTCCTTTGCTCGGTGACATGGACTAGTTGTCTTCTAATGAAATGTGAATACTCTCTGGGTTTAAATGCTTTAAACCATTTTGATAAATAATAACTGACTTTTCTGAGTTTTCATCATCCCCATTGTAATTTATGACCTGAATATTTTAAAACTTTGATTACCCAATAGCACCTTCCTAATGAATTGGAGCTCGTGGTTCCCCTCACTCACTTAAGTGATATTGTTTAAGATTCGGTCTGATCTAGCCAAAGCTCAGGGCAGTTGAATTTACATGTGATGTGAGACATCATATAAGAAAAAGGCCTGTGATCATCATAAATAATCAAATTTAGGCCAGGGCAGACATATCCAGCTGACATGAAACATTAAGCAGCTATGCAACTGTCAAGAGAAGTATCATTCATAGTGTTTATCCAATACAAATAGCATAAATATCAACGCGGACATGTTAATTTCTTCACTACTTACATGCACACATTCAGATTCCAAGATTTTTGGCAATTGCCGGTTGCACTGAACAGCACAAACTTCTGAATCGGATCATTGATCACTTATTCCAGCTTGTGCTCTCAGTGCTTGGAGCACACCAAACAAACAAGGACCTTCTGTGTGTGGTCGAATTACAGTGATTCAAATCATAAGCTAACTTTTCCAGCAATTACCATTTACCCATAATCTTTCTTTAACCTTGAGGCTTATTCTCACATTCAGAGTAAATTTAACTATTTTATGCAGCTAACCAAATTAGAAGGCCAATTCCATAACATCTAAATGACTAAGAATAGGCATTCAACTTGAGGATTGAACTTTATATAGGCAAAACGAAACGCAAAAGGACAATTGATTAATTATTCAAAAATTCTCAGACAAGCTCAAAATTAGACCAAATTACAAAATATTGAGTATAATAATAATAATAATAAAAAACTAAATAAGATATATATACTTACAGTTACTGGTGCATCTACGCGCTGAACATTGCTTTCTTCAACGAGGATTTCCATTGCTTTGAGGCAAAGGGCCTTCACCTCAGATTCTGTGAGCGGTTCGCATCTCTTCAGCTGCTCGATTTGCCGGTCTAGGTCTGACATCTCCGCCGAAGATTACCACTTCCTCACCAAATCTAATCAAATCCACTTCGAATTGTCAAAAATATTCCGCATCCAAATATTGTCGACTCTGCAGCTGGCAATACCTTAGGTTAACTACTACTACTTTTTTGTGTGTGGGCTTCCTTTTTCTCGCTGCTCCTCTGTGAAGAAATGGGGGTTTTCGCGATTCGCGACCAAAAGGATTTAGAGTTCCAACGCCTTTATTTTCTTGTCTGATTAACATTTGGGCCACCAACAAAAGCTCTTCACAACTTTTTGGCATCTCAAACTTGTAATGTAGTGTAGGTATACGTATTAAAGGGTTTATGTACGTGCGGGCTAGCACTAACGGATCATTTTCATTTGATTCATGTATACTTAAAAGTTACAACGAGAACAAGAGCAAGAACAGTCTAAATTAATGGGATTCGAGTTCCCTTTGAAATTATTCTTATTTCATTTTTTTTATCTCAGTTCAAAGAGTTTGCCAAACGGCCCAAACCCTGTCTTTTTGTGGTGTCCTCGCTCAGTGTTCCATTTTCAGTTCTTTATATTTTTATTTTTAATTACTACTCCATTCGTCCCGTTTAAAGTATCTCATTTCTTTTGAACACGGGTATTTAGGAGAAATGTATAAAATAGTTAAAGTGTTAAAAAATGGGTAGGGTACACACTTTTTGAAGGAATAATTATTTCCTAAAATGAAATGGACATTTGTAATGGGACAACCTAAAAAGGAAAGTGAGACATTTTAAATGAGACAGATGGAGTATTTTTTAGTATTTTTTATATTTTAGTATAATTTTAAGATTATTAATGAAGTTAAGGTTTATAATATTTTATGATTTTTAAAATAATAATTGATTTTAGACTCAATTTATCCATAGTTGTTACAACTTATTAAATTTCCATTTTTAGTGAAAAAAATATTAAGCAGGGTTTGCTACATAATAGTAGTTTCTATTTATAATAAATCCTTATAAAATAGTAAAATTAACAATTGAACGTAGTAGTATACAAAAAACGGCGTTCAGTTCCATCCTAAGCATATGAATATAAATTCATATTGTGCGCGTTAAAATGGCCAATATATCAATATTTACCTGAGAAAATATAATTTATGTGGAACATAATTAATTTTTTTCATGCAACTCATAATACACGTTGGTAATATAAATACAATTTAATATTATAAATTCATCAAATATTAATATTAATAGAATATTATTTTATATCGAAAGTGTACGGAATAAATGTACCATGTGATGAATCTTAAGTTTTCAATATATCTAGAGGTATAATTGAACCGAAAACCATTATGTTCAAACTTGATTTGTTTAGTATCACGCTGAGTCTCGAGTTTTATTTATTGAATATTTTGAGCTCACGAGCTTATTCAAGTTTAATCGATCCCAAACAAACTTTTAAAATTTAGATATAACTAACAAAAGTAGTTAGAGATTTAACATAATAATTACTAATTATAGAAAGAAAATTATTATATCTAGTTAAGAATTTTATATTTTAAAGCTAAATCAAATAATGAACTTATTAACAAATGAATACTACCATGTTCAAACTTGGTTTGTTTAGCTAACGAGCTTCACTAAACAAACCCGAACGAATTTTTATCGAATGTTCGAATAGTTTGACTTATTTATTTAAATAATTTAGAGCCTTAAACACACTAAACAAATGTCAAACAATTTTTATCGAATGCCATGAAGCTAACGGAGGAAGATCGTATGTTAGTTAATTGAATTTACACATTTTATTGCTAAATATATCTAGAGCGTTTAACACAAACCGTGTGTTGATGAGCCCATATTAGAATGTCTGTATTGGGATCCAACAATAAGTTGACTGAAAAAACGCCATGAAGCTTTATAACGGAGGGAAGATCGTATGTTTGTTAATTGAATTCTCACATAAAATGCCATCAAGACATAAAAAGCATGACTTCACAATTTTATAATAAAGCTCAACATTCAACCAAAGTTGAGCCATGAAAATGAGGAAGATGGATTAATTAAACAAAGGCAATTCTAGATGCAACTCAAACCATTTTATCTTAACTCTTTTCCGTGTTACTAATTTTATCGGACATATATATAAGTGAAAAGGTCTAAAACAACAATCAATTTACCAAGAGCATGCATTGGCATAATGTCAACCGAAATTATAAAATCAAATCAAATCAAATTTGCAGATGACCGAAAAAAGAAGAAAATGTTAATGATGAGTGGTAGTCTAGTGACGTGGCGGTGGGGCCGGGCTTATTGGAGGGAAGTAATTCCTTGCTGCAGCAGATAATTTAAAGACTATTTGGCCCATTCTTTCTGGATGTCAAATGTGTAGTTGATCTCCAGATAGCACTTCTTGTCGTCGTCAATGAACTGTATTAATACATCATTCGATTTTAAATTATTACCAATCATACCAAAAAATAAAAATAAAATAAAATATAGAATAAAAACAAGTGATCCTACTAAAAGAATTAGAGAAAAAAATATAAGTTTCGGAAATCTCGAAAAAAAATGTGTAATATGTTATAGAAAAGTTAATATTGAATGCCTCAAAAAATAAAAGAAAGAAGAATTTATTATTGAATATACGGAATAATATTCAAATGAAACACTAACCATTTTGGCATTTTGATTTTGCAACTAAGGATTCTGAAGGCAAAATATTGGCTGCTATTTTCCTTATATATGACATTTTTTTACTTATGTCATGAAAATTCAAATATATTTCATTCGTTATTAGTTAAAAAGGAAGGGAAAATGGAAAAATTGAAAGGGAAAGGGTAAATTTTACGTAATCTAATGGTAGTAAATATTAAAAAATAACTCAAACTACTATTTTATTTTTTAGTTGCTTAAGCTAATATTAATAATATATTATGGTAAATGAATGTGATTTAGATAAATCATAATTATGAGCAGATTAGGGGTGGAAATTTCATAAACTCGTTAATATACACATTAATTACATATCTGGATAAACCCAAAACTAACACGATTGCAAAGTCACAATAGTCCCGTTCAATATTATTCAATTGAAGGAGAATCATGTTTCTAATTATGACTCTGTATAATTGATAGATCAGATCCCAATCAAGATAATGAGATTAGGAGAAGAAATAATTAAGGGGACAGGATAATTTAATTAGTTAATGATCACTAGACGTATTCTCTTATATATATCTAAGTTCATTATCCGTGATTTGTAGACTATTGCACAAAAACATGAGATTTATTTAGTACATATCAAAAATAGTGGCTGCGGTTCTATATGATAGAGTACCTTTGTTCTTGCTGAATACGTGCCTCTGGCAAAAACCCCCGACGGAGTAGTCTCTTCATCCATTTCATGTATGTAAGGCTCCGCCTGAGGGCTAAACGTTCCGAGCATTTGTTTCGAGCTATCAACTTATTTCAAATAAAAACACAAAGGACATTAGCCAATCAAATCCTATAATATAACACGAGATGTAACACAAAAATGAGAAAATATATACCTTTGATGCCAGACTTCCACACAGTATTAGTGTACTTGAGGCCACAAACAATGTCATTGCTGACCTTAATCGAAAATCGGAGACGGTAATGGCTTCCTTCCTTGAGCGTGAACCACAGCCCTTTAGGGTTCCCGGAGTCTGGGATGGGAAGCACGATGTCGGACCTCCCCTCCGACGAGATTGTCAAGCTCATGATCTTCACATCTGGCTCTTGAGCCTCTGAGAAATATCAAAACTTTGTCTTAGACTATCTGACAGGTCATGATTCACTATATGTACAAATTTGAATAGATTTATGTACCTTCAATGGCGTTGACATCCACACCTCCTAGGAGTTGTTCCTTCCACTTCCTCAAGCTCTCATCATCCTGAAATCAACGAAGCAATTAATCATCATCCAAATTATTCTCAATGAGAAAAATAAATCAAATAAAAAAGAAACCTTGTCTTTCTCGAGATGTTCCTTGATAGTACATTTAGGGCCGAGCTGGATGTGGGCGAGTTCTTCGTCGTCCTCGGTGTAAATCGAAGCTTCACTCGGCTGCCGACTAATCGGTTTCCCCTCCGAGTCAGACAACTCCTCTTTCAACGACGAACTACTCTCCGAATCCATTTCTTCCTTCTTTCTATCCGATCCCATATAAAAAATTTAAAAATATATATGTTTCAAACACAAAAACACACTACTTTAGATTACTTCTATATGCACAAAATAAATCATATATATATAATTAATAAAGAAAAAGAGCTAGAGAAAAGAGAAACGAAACACGCGTCCCACGTAACAATGGATGCCCATGATGAGAAAGAGAAGAGAATGATTAAAGACAAGAAAATGGAACATATACAAATGATGGAGCATACCAGAAAAGGGTAAATTTATCAGACTGTCTTAACTAACAGATTGCCAACTTTTGAATCATGACAACGCCTTCTGGAAGAAGAAAAAAGAAAGAGAAAAACAGTGCAGCAAATGATATATATGGGGGGAAAAGGAAATGTGCAAAGGAGAAAACTTGTTTAGGTGGTGAAAAATGATGTTGGCTTCATGATCATTCAAAAGGGGAATGCGACTTTATTTGTGGTGATCCGCATATTATACATGGTAAAAACAGGGAAATATTTGATGTTTACAAAGTTAAGTATATGTGGAATTAGTTTCTTCATTTCTTAAGATTGTATATGAATATGACTCAGCGGAAGATGGCCAACAAATGCGGCCTTCTACTCTTTCTTGAGAAGTCTGTGTTCATCAACATCTCCCATAAATTCAAAGATTGTAATGAGCTAGGAGGGCCGAAATAGAATTTTTATTTATGTAACTTGAGATTTTGATCCGATAAAAAGAAATATTTATAGTATTCATAGTGGAAAAAATGGATATGTGATATTTTTGATATATTATTGATAGTTTATATGGTTTGAATAAATATTTATGATAGTTCGAGATATTTTCATAAAATATATATTTTGAAATTCAAAATAATATTTACCCATAGATATATTGCTTAATTTCTACTAATATAATACATGATACTGTTATTGTTACTAATTATTGTGAATATATACTCCTATTTTGTAGTTTTTGATATTCTTTGGGATGTAAAATTATAATAACTCATATATAATTATTTAAATATTTTATAAATGTGAATGGATCGGATGAGTATCTAATACGTATTAGTGTACGAATTTAAAATAAATATGATTAATAAAATTAGTACCGGATGGAATTAAATAAATTTTAAACATATTTACATTTAAGAAATACTTACGGGGAATACCCAACTCATTTTCATCCATATCTAAAGTAGGAAATTCTATAGAATATATAAATATATTATATCCTCTATCACATAATAATATTTTATTAATATAAATTAAATTAATAAAATATTATTATATGAGATGAATATAGTATACCTACGTATTTTATGGAAGTTCTCTCCTAATGCCGCTTGCTCCCTTGACCGTCTCCCAGGCTCCAGCCGTGCATGCACGTGCCTGCACAAGCCAATTGCATGGCTGTGTGGTGCACACACGCGTGATCCTGTGCATAAAAAAAGCTACCGAGAAAAGCACTTTTGTTTCCCATTTCTCTCATCTTCTTCACTTGATCTAATTTTCTTCCCCCACAACATCTAATCTGTTTTCTTTCTTCTATTTTTCTTTTTCAATCCACGTCAAAACCTTCCCCGAAACTTTCTATTACTATGGATTCGATGGGTAAATGTTTCAAAACTACTTAGTGTCATCAGCTTGTCTTAGCTTAGTTGCTTTTTTCTTTTTTGAATCTTAGTTGCTTTAAGATTCGTCCAATTCGTCTTCTCCTCTACGATACGGCAGAAAGACCTCACCGGTAACCAAAAAAGCGATTGATTCTTTATTCCGATTACTAAACCACTTATAAATCTTCACGGTAACCAAAAATGTATTGATTCTTTGTTTCGATTGCTAATCCACATATAAATCTTATGGTCTTGGGTGCATCTGGCCGCACTATACGGCTGGCACCACCCTTAAACATTTATTTATTAATTTTTATTTTAATTTATACATTGGTTCAATTAACTTTTAATGAATTCCAATTAATTTAGTTAATACATTTTATAAAATTAGTTAGAGATTAGTAAAACATAACTAAAATTAATAAACTTTAATTAAAAATTAAGAAACGATGGTTAAATCTACTCCCCACCATTTGTTGTCTGCTTATAGATTAGCTATCAACCTAATGTATGATTTTCTCAAACGACAATTCTATTCCTCCAGTAATGAAACCGTTTGTCAGCGGAAAAGAGACCAGAATCCACGGATATGTATATATAAATATGTGACATATTACACTTGAAAATAGTCAAAAACTTCCAATTGTCACCGATCAGATCACTTATTTCTTAGCCTCTTGTCCCTCACGGTGAGCTCTGGTCACTTCGAGGGCCGCCGAAAATGGGTCTCATGTATGCATCATCAAATCTCCTCCAGAAGGAATGTATGGTATACACAGGCCTTTCTATCAGCCTCGACAGACCATCTTTTGCCCGGAGAAGGTTTGTCGAAGCTGATTCATCGAAAGAAAGTAGAGGAAGCCTCATGTCTTCCTTGGTAATCGTTGGCTCCCGGTCTAGGCTGCTAGGTGGCCCCTGAGGGAGCAAGTAGCGTATCAGTGGCTTTGTTAAGAAGCCAAAGACCTGCAATTACATCCCATCGTCTCAGCTTATTCGACTAAATATTCATTTGGAAAATGATATCATATGTTAAAGATATTGCAGATGAACTCACTAATGTGCTAAAGAGCACTACTATCACTGTTGTCGTCACCATTGTGGCATTTACTGGATCTAGTGGCACCCCGTAATGTGTGAACTGTGATGGAACATAGAAGACAGAGGTTTCATTCGTTTACCTTCCTAGAAACAACAATATGGCAGCAATACGTGAGCATGGATTACCTGCTTGAATGCCAAAGCAATGGAGACTGCTCCCCTCATCAGCCCGGCCCACCAAATTACAACCTAGTTGAACGAACAGTATATAAATCGAATTGTAGGAGTTTATGAAAGAAAGTAGCTTAAGATAATGTTCCATGGTAGACGATCCGAAACTGCCACCTATAGTAATTTGCTTCTTTACTTACTGTGTTAACCCTAATTTCAAAATATCTATGTTGGTGTTTAGTGTGGACCGATAAGCTAATGAAGCTCTGCTTGTCTTGCAAACGCTATGAGTGATCATGAGCCAAGACTTCTGATTAGTAAAACCAATTGATACCTTACCAACTCCAGCATCTAGTTGCATAAGCTATTCTTAATAGACCCCCCCAACCGTTGGAATTCATTGTACGAATTCAATGCATATGCTAACCTGGTGCTTGAATGTTATTGGTGTTGATTGGGTTGAAGTTCGGTCCATACAATTTGACAATGCCGAGAGAGCAAAAACAAAAGCAGCACGCCCGAGCAGTATCAGGAACATGACGCTACTGTATATACCAATTGCATTCCAGGCACTGTAAGGAATATTTGGTATTACATTTTACTTCACATAATACAGTTTTCTGGGAGATGCAAAGTACGAGAATCATGGAGTCCTTTCTTTAAAAGCATCACATCAATAACCAAAAAAGATGAAAGATGCAATTATTGGGTCAGGAAACTTGCTTCATGTTTGTAACACTTTGTAAGGCAAACAAATAAGGAGTATGCAAATCTGATCAGGGGACAGCAAGCAGAAGAAACATATCATTAAACCATACAGTTAACTTATCTCTTGAAAGAAGAGTTGCTGCTACCTTAATTTGCTCATTTTCCATTTCTCGATATCCAGAGCATCCATTCCCACGTATAAAAAAATAAATGTTTCTGCAATAAAGGACATCATTGCAAACACATGCCTGCAAAAAAAACAGCTAAAAACGAAGTCTAAGATACTGATTAATAATGAGGATTTTATTTCATTTTCCATCTGCTTCACATTGCCTTAATAGGGCTAGCTTATCAATTCAGTATCAGGGTGTATAACTGAACCAAAACGAAGAAGTGCTACTGAAGTATGACCTCTGTAAACCAAAGTGAGACTGGGAATAGAAAACACCCATACAACAGTTTAAGCCTAAATCATTGACATACTTGGTAGTGATTCTTGAACTGTCAGTCACATTATGCCACGCATAATGAGACATGAAGATCCCAGAAAAGAACACTGTTAGAATCCCACTGAGTTCCAAAAGCTGTCAAAACAAGAATATCCCAGTTAGTTTGAAGAGACGCGACTGACAACACGAAAAAGCTGTATCTTCTATAATATTATTTAGGAGTGACACACTTTGCTACAAACATACGTGATAGAAGGAAAACATTCACTTCACATCTAAACTAAGCGGTATCTAAGCTAAATTCATTTCATTATTACCATTACCTCGGCCAACATGTAGGAAAGGTATGACATAAGGACCATAAGAGCGATCTCTCGAATACTTGAATGTCTGCAGACAGAATATAAACCAAAGTCGACCTCATATGCTAAAGAGTTATTAACCTTGTTAAATCTAATACATGGATAAAAAGAAGTTTACCGGCCAAAGTACAAGCCCTTGAGAATGTATGCAGTCACAAGGCCAGACTGAACGCACAAAGAGAAAATTGGCCTTTTAATTTTTGCTTCAAGAACAGGACATTAGATAAATGTAACACATTTTTCAAGCTCAAACTCACAGCAACTCCTAAAGCAGTGCTTGTGGAGAATAGATATAGGAAATCTAAGAAAACTCGGGCTGCTGTCCAGCCATCTATTGTGTTGACATCAAGCTTTTGAATTGCATTAAAAAGAACAACTGAAGTCGCATCATTTACTACCCCTTCACCAAACACTAGGCTGTAGAGCAATGGAGTTTCATCTTGATGCAGAACCTACATGACGATTCATGCCACTTCTTGAGCTCTACAGACTAGAGCTATATTATTATTCTAGGAAATCATGCCTAATCCAGCTTTTACTAACCTGCAGAGTGCATACGGTGTCTGTCGATGAAAAAATCGTCCCAATACCTTTTGGGGAAAGAAAAGATTAGTTAAATTTGTACACCATGCCAAATTTCACAAAATAAAATAAAGAATGAATTCATGAAACCAACCAAGAAAATCACGGGGAGTAAGACCAACAAAACCGAACTTGGGAAACATCAACCAGCTGCCTACAGAAATGATAATATGGAAAAATAATCAAAGTCGCAAGCAAATAAATTTACATAATTACATCCAATATAGAACCAAACATAGATGCATACAATCTAAAATTACCAACTGTAACGATGGATGAGGATATAAAAGCTCCAACGACCCCAAACAGCATTATGGGGAAGAAGTTATGGAAGAACTGTTTCTTCTTAACCTGGAATCTGCCACACAGAAAACATTGTCAAGGATTAAACATAACGCTCCGTGTGTGTTGGCCTAGTGGTAGAGTGGTTAATGCCCAAGGCCAAAGGTCTCGGGTTCGAGTCCACGGTGACGCAAACTTTAAAATTTCTGCATTAAATTGACAAAAAAAAACATAACGCTCCACTAATTCAGCACAAAATTCTCACCCTGCATTGAAAATGATGGGCGGCAGGAGATAGATGAAGAAAATCTCCTCATCAAATCTCAATATGTGCGAACTCTTCCCTTTGCTTATCAACAGAATTATCGTCCCCGTCACACATCCCTAGTTAATTATTACAAAAACATGCAATTCATTACGCGCGATTCGACTAATAAATTAAATAATCAACCTAATCTCAAGTGAGACAGATCTGTAGGCATGCATGATTAAAGACGTTTAACCGTGGGTAATTTTAACAGTGCGAATAACTGAGAAAATGTGTATGTGTATACGATTATGAGAGCGGTGATGGATTCGTTAACCCAACGGTTCTCTTCGAGCAAGTGGCCGACGATCAAACAGAAGCAGAGGACGGCGACGAAGACGGTGATCGGAACCACCTGCTGATGCGTCTCGTCGAAGTTGGCGGCGGTATTCCATAAAGTGTCCAGTTTCATTGATTGATCGATGCGGAGCTAGGTTGAGAACTAGGCGAGGATGATGGTGATGGTGATGGTGATGAAGAAGAAGAGAGATGGGAGAGATGTGTAGATGTAGGAGCCAGGTGGCGCGAAATGTATTGGTACGTGTCCGCGGCTGTTACACTGCTCCTGCTCCTGCACCCCTTCCTTCTCTTTCTCTCTCTTCCTTACACCCCTATAGGCCCGGCGCAAAACCCATAATTGGACCCAACTTATTTTGATTTTTTCGATTATCCAAGTTATATTGTTATATTATTTACTGTTTTATTTGAAAATTTGGATGAACTTATTATTATTATTATTTTGGTAATCTCTTTTGTAAAAAAAATAAAAATAAAACCGCACCTACACGGCCAGTTAGCTGCATGCACCACCCAATCTCATCCGCAAACCCTCATAGTCACGCTTTGCTGAAAATTTTGAAAGTTTCAAAACCCTCACTTCCTCAAGACCCATGCACGTTATCGTCACCGTCAACACCAATTAATAGAAGTAGAAGTAGAGTGTGTCTATGTTGATCTAATAATAGAATGATTAATCTTAATGTCAAAAGTTTGGATTCGAGTCTATCGTGATGCGGTTTTTAAATTTATGTATTTAATTAAAAACAATAGCATTATCATTTTAAATTCTCATATTACTATCTATCACATAAACGTTCAAAACCCTCAATGCTATCATGACTCAGGCTTACGGCCCCAACTACAATAGAATAGTGTCCATATAAGCTAGGCGGTCGTCTCAAAATCTCAATAATATTCATTCCTTAAAGTACTGTCCAGTCTGTCCTTAAGGGAGGAGTTAATCTTTACTAACAACCCACACCACTAGAACTATTAACATATAACAATATAGTTTAAATCCATTAAAAAAAATACTAATATGTAAATTATAATTCAATCGTGAAATCTAGCAAGCCACATTGATATTCTGGAGAAAATGTTTAAACATCGTACACTATCATGAATCTGGATAAGAAAAAAATCTGCAGACACTTGAATTTAGCAAGTTAGACCCTAACTAAGAAACAATCGGTTATTTTAGTGAAAAAACAATCGAAACGCATTTAATATTGAAATCAACATCACCATAGGAAAGGATGAAATTATAGCAGCAATCAGCATGAACTTGATAAATGATGGAGTGGACTAAATTTAACGAAAAAGTTACAAATTTGATAAATCTGTTAAAAATGCTTTTGCTGAGTTTTTTTACTAGATGTAGATGTAGTAGTTTCATAAAACAAGAAAAAAAATGTGTCCGCTATTGAATTTGGGCTGCACTGGAAGAAATACTTATAATGGACCTTTACAAGCCCCATTAGATTTTAGTTACTCTTTTTGTTAAAAAATCGAGGCCCAAGCTATTGAGTAACACGTTGGATTTTTGATGCAATTTGGTTATACCCCGACTCGTTGCATCAGATTGATTATTGAATTTCAATCTCATCAAACCGACGCTGGATCGAGCACCGGAAGATTCCGCCGGTCGCGGCAATTCAAGGTATTTCCGACACCCATCTTGATCCTTACTTCTTTCTATGATGTCAGGGATTCTTATCAATGTATCGATCCTATTGAACTTGAATTCCAGATCATCTAAAACTCTCTTCTTCTTCTTTTCTAATAGAAAAACTATGATATTAAATTTGTAAATTTTAGATTGGATTGATGGATCTGTTTATTGGTTTTCGTATTATTATATTATCTTCGCAGGTAAAAAGCGTTGATTATAACCGTCTTTGGGAAAAGCATCGGAAATGGGGTTTCTGGTGACTACTTTGATCTTCGTAGTGATTGGGGTAATTGCATCACTGTTAACCAGAATCTGCTGCAACAGAGGGCCCTCCGCAAACCTGTATGTTGACATTCTCTTTTGTTAAGGTTTTCTCCCTTAGGTTGATTGAACTGTATTTATATTTGTGTAAGTGCGTGTTTTTCTTTGGCATCTGGTTTCTGAAGTCATATGATAGCCATGATTTCTGCTTTCAGTTTTAACTTGTTCTTTCCTTTGAGCTATCTAGACTTTATGGTTGCTCTAGAACAATCTGTGTAGCCTGTCTATTGACCATAATCTTTGCTTATATGTTATTCTTTCCGTGCTTTCTTTAAGTGGAAATATTGGGGATCGCCTCCCCTGTTTGATATTTGGCAGCTGGATTTATTATCTTTTGATCATTCTACCTAGATATCAAATTGTGTCTCGGAACTCACTTTGTTTTTTTTGTGGAAAGAGTTGATTCCCTCGTTTAAAATGTCGCTAATGTAATTGTATTATGCAATGCAGGTTACATCTGACATTGGTTATTACAGCGACAGTTTGCTGTTGGATGATGTAAGTTCGTTCTCCTTGTTTATAAAGAAGTATTGATGCATGTTGACCTTGTAGCGAAAATAAGCATTAATTGATATTATTTGTTTTGTGTTAAACTTAAATCATCTATGCTTCCAATGATGTAGTTGAGGTAAAGTTCCACTCTAATTAGTTTATCTCCTTTAAGTAAGTAGTCGTATGAGGAGTAGATTCTGCATATATATGCCTACGGGGCGGTGGCAGTGTTCTGCTTTTCAGCAAAACTGAAGTTCCTGTCTCAAATCCTTGAGAAAACAAAGTCTCCCTCTTAGCACAATCCTTGATGTGTTTTTCATTTTGATTTATTTTAGAAACACTTTAGGTACTATTGCTTTGTAGATGAGCATTGAACGAGGGAAAGATAAAAAATATATGACATTCGGTTAACATTAATCAACACATTAAGGGAAGAGACCAACTATATAAAATGGTGGTTTGGTTATACATTCTCGACTTCTTGTACAGAAGCTTGATTGGCATTCTCTTGGGGTCTGGGACCGTTTAGGTCAGATCACAAAAGCCCATTTAAGAGCATACCATGTCTCTATCTCTCTTGCAAACATGTAAACTTGTTGTGGGGAAGCAATGTTACCCTGAAATTGGTGAGAAGCACATTTTTGCATTTTTCTTATATGGCTCAAATCTTATAAAATACAAATAAAGTACTAAAGGGGTACTTGGACTAGAACTGAGGAGAATTTCAGGAGTTCTAGAATCAGGAGAATTGATTTTGAGAGAAATGATCTGATGGATGTCACATCGTGTGTGGGAAATTGGTTTTGTTTGGAGGATGATAGTTTAAAATCATAGAACAAACAATGCTGGAAACTGAGTTTAGAAGGTAGTTCTAGGCCAAAACACTGCTGTGCATTTTTAACTGGAAACTCGCATTTTTCTGAAACCACATTGTATCCTCTCTCTATATCAAAATATTGAATGGTCATGCCTCTTGGTTCTGCTCATGTAATAAATGATGGAAAAGATTTCTTCTTGATTTAGTGGGCTATTGTTTTTCATTCTTGTCATAGTTGTAAAATTGTATATTGTGCATGCGCAGGTGGGCAATTGTATACTTGGCACAGATGAACCCTCTGATTGTTCCCATTTTGAATGAAGCGGAATGACATCTTCGAGCAGCCCATGAACCCTACATTGTGAGTTTTACAGGGGGGAGCCAAACGCAATGAATTACATTGGAACCCTTTCGTGTCAGATTTATATTAAAAGTTTTGTTAATGAAAACATCTTCGTAATATTTATCAGATTGTACTCCATTTTGCCTGTTGTAATCCTTTCCATGGCTCTTATTCAATTTTTTGGACGATGACATCTTGGTTTCTGTACCTTGAAAGAAAATAAATATGGTTTTGTTTTGTTTTCTGCCTCAATACTTCCATGATTCCATCTACATTGCACTAATAACATGATCATTTTATGCTGGTGTGAGGTCTGCACCTATTCAACTCCTTGAACCAGTGTTGTGACTTGTATAACTTTTTCACTTTAAATGCGTGGGATTCTGTCGAGGAAAAACCATAAGTTGCGGAATATGAATAGGTCTGCCAACACAGAAAATATTATGAAGAAAGAATTTCACCAAATGATGCCTTCTGGTTCTGGAAAACTAAGATTGATATGGACGAACGTTTAGCATGCAATTAAAGGTTTGCAGAAAAATGAGATAAAATCAAAATCTGTTGAGTTTGTTTCAGATTTTATAATTCCAGTTGCAGGTTTTTCAATACGGTTGCAAATTTATCCTTTAGGTAAAATGAAAACATGTTTTGAAAAGTGGGTGCAGACTTAATTCCTCAACTAGGACACTGGACTGGAGCAGAGGGCACTCCTCTATTCATGTACGCGCACGGCTACATCACCACCATCCCATCGCTCCATTGTCTCTTGGCTAGGTCCTCGCGACCTTTGTATACCAGTTTTTCCGGTCGAAAGACCAAATACGAGTGTAGAGTCAAATCATTGGATTTTTCTGAGTCCCCGGATTTCAGTCTCTTTCTTTTCGGAGATAGTGAAGCTTTAGGTGCTTACACACATTCGAACATTCCCTGGGAAATAGTTAGCTCGAACTTGTACATATAGTAGTAGAAAATCTTAAATCCAAAACCTGAAGAGAACTCTTGTTTTTATTAGTGACAACAAAATCAAGAAGCAAAATATCGCTACCCATCTGCAGTTGAAAGGAAACAATAAAACTGCGCATGCTCTACAATCCCACGACACAGAGAAATGTGAAAATTAGGAAAATTGGGAACCCTGCATATATGCTATGTTAGAAATTAGAATACAAGAATTTCACCCGATAATTGCAAAAAATCATGACAATCGAGAGAGCTGCTTATTGCAGATATAAATCTTAGTTCAGGCCAATTTTTGGAATCTGGAGTCAAAATTCACAACATTACTTATTGTTCAGATTTCTCCAATACATCTCAAGTATTTAGGGATGGATGCGACAAATTCTAACATATCTACTCTAATTGTGCGAATGAATATACACATTAGTATTTTGGAAATGTGATTTCCATTCCTGAAGAACATAACACTAACAGGGAGAAATATCTGCCAAAACACGAGGGCAGACACTAGAATTTTCTTGTGTAGGCTTTAGGGTGGAGGAAAGATCACAAGAATAAGGATGCTTCGGGTGAAGGAACGAATGTTAACATGCTTTCGCCAAAATATTCATACAGTGCGGGCAGCAATTGAGAGGCATCTGTATCCTCCTTCCACGCCTGCTCAAGAGCAGATGAAGTCTTCAATCCTTGGCCACCAACTATCTCTTCTGCTGCTTGATCCAGCCACATTGTTACCCAAAGCCCTCGAATCTGCCGCTCCAATATTTGTTGAATATCCACCACTAGCGCCTGGTATGTCCACCAGCAGAGAATTTGCACCCATGGAACTGTCTGTTGCCAATTTCTTCAAGGGTGGTTGGTGCATTATGTTATCCATGCTGGCTTTACGTTTATCTGAAGACAATTTGGAAGCAGATAAATGCATTACTCTAATGATTAATAGAAAGCAAGTGCAATTTCAAATTTGTCAATGAAGTCGCGAACAATCAGCTTCCACAATGGCATTTCCAATCTTATCGGATAGTGCTAGCGAGACGACAAAAATTTCTTCAATTTCATCATATTTCAAGTTCAGAGAGCTACTTTACCATGCAAAAGAATAAATTAGTTCAAAGTGAAGCATATATATACCATGTCAATACTCATAGCTATCCATACTGCATAGTCGCAATAAATATCTTGCAGTGATACGTGTATAGCTGGCTGCAATTGGATTTCAAATTGCAGTATAGATCCTAAGATCCAAAAGCCATCCCAAACCCCCAATACTAGTTACACAAGAGTATTAAGAAAACAAAGGTTGAACAATTTCATCGAAGCAGCAAAGCTGAAGAGAATCATACTTGAAGATGTAGTCACGACTTTGCTATTGCTCTTACAGACACTACGTGCAGGTGGAGATGGCACAGAAGGTAGCATCTTCAGCCGATCGTACACGCACAAACCAGCTGCACGCTAACAAGATAGTAGCTCATCAGTTAGATTCAGCTGGGGCCAAAAGTGAAATGACAATGCATGTAAAGAAAGGAAAGAGCTTCTGGTGAATACAGCCTTTCGGGGTATATCCGTACATACAGCCACATTCGACAACCAAAGCAACGATTGCAATGCAGTTGAGATGTTGAAAATCAGTAATAATAAATTCAGAGGTCCTCAGCTTGTTGTACTGAGCGGAAGAATACAAATTGTAAATGGCCTTGGCTAATGATAGGGCATCTTGATCTAGGGTACCTCAGGGCTCTGAGCCCTCTACTAGCAATTCGGCATTAACAAGACCAGCAAGACACTAATGTGAATCCTACCAAATCTTTTCTAGTGATAATAGAACTTTCCTTGCTTACAACAGATCATTAGTCCTAACTTAAGAAAAGGCCACAAGCCTCATATGCCTCAAAGAAGATAATATGTAATGCAAAAGTCCCCTTAGGATAAACAGTAGGTTCATCAATAGTTGCAGACATCGTGCAGTTTTAACTGTTGACTACTGTCATGCTTGACAAGCCACTTACCCTCCAATTATATTCAGATGTTGAAACTGGAAGTACAAGTACCAATTTTTAGCATTTCAAACATTTCCAATAAAAGAAATCTTTGAAAGAACATGTTATAAAAGGATTGGAATTCATCGTTCAAAGAGGTCCTCAATACACTTCTAAAGCTGATAACAGAAAGAAAAGTCGAAGTATAATCAAAGGCAATAAGAATTTACAAAAACAATCTTGCATATATCTGGAGGACCTTCTAGTATAGCACCACGTACACATAACACATTGCACAATAGATTTCTGATAAACATCCTTTGTCACAGAAAAATGGATCAACATATCTTACCATTAGAGCCCCATATACAAGCCAGGCTTCATGCCTCTTCATCTCATTCTTTTGCTTCTCTAGTTGCATTTCAGGTTCCAGAAGCCGCAAATAAGGATCAAGATTGGGAAGAATAAGCAATCGTACCTGGTCAGATGTTTAACAGAGGTCACCTTAGTATAGATAAGGGACAAAGTTCATACATGCCAGTCTGTATTTATTAAACAACACAGCATATAGCTCAGAGAGTGTGCACAAAGCATTGTGTATTTTTTGTGTATAAATGTAAGATATGATAGATATTACAAATAGTACACACACACTCACACATGGAGAACAACATATAAAAAGGAGTTAGGGGAAATACCACATTCGCTCCAAGGGCTGCTATCCCCTGAACAGCACCATAATGTTGAGGGAGAGTCTTTGATGGATCCATGAAAGCATTTACCATTGTCTTGGTTACACGTGGCTGGAGATTGTGATAAACATGGCCAAATCTGCAGAGTACCATTATTAAGTATTGAAGTTAACCTACAAATTTACTAAGATGATCTATTAGCAATTTTCATGCAAAGCCACATGATACACCCAACTTTTAACAGAAAACAAAAGAAAGCCAAGAAGTTGCATCATACATTATGTAGTGCAAGGTAAATATGAAGAGCTCTCACCTCTTGCATATTGAAGCAACTAGACTAGCTGTGAAATTTCTGAGGTCCCAGTGATTGTCAGAGGATTTATTTCCTAATCTTTTGGCAACCAGGCATGTCATCACCGAGGGCATCAATTGGTGCAGCTAATTAAAATTTGAAGTCAAATATCAGAATTTGACACATATGAACATTTAATTAAAATAGAAACAAAAAGTCATAAGATACACAATTTACAAACCCAAGTGTTTAAAATGAGACCTTAGGAGCAAGGAAACTACTCCTAGACAGCATACAAGTAAAAATAAAAAATAAAAAAAATTGAAGACTAATATTATAAGATTAAAGTTACCTAGTACTAGGAGAACACTATGACAGAATAAAAGTACACACACTAGTAAACTAAAAAGCAAGAAAATATAAACTGGGGAAGATAAATGAAAAGGGAGTAGATGCAAGAATAACTTACATATGGCTCGATATGTATATGAGGATTCCGAAGAAGGCTCCAGACAAGACGCATTAAAGCGAAAAGGAGAGAAAAGTTATTCAAATTCCGAGAAACCTGCCATTGTTACTGTTCAGCATTTATCATCCGATACTATTGTTAGTCTAGATTGAAATTACACGACTTCACCTCATCAGCAACAAAAAATGTAAAATATGGAACCAAAGGGTGAATCCCTGAGTCAGTTGCCAAGCTCACTAATGCAGCTTTAAATAAAGGGGACTCGGATCTGCTCACAGTCAACTCAGTAATTTTTTCAAAGTAAAGCTGCACCACAAGCCAAGAAAAACATTAGATGTATTATCTTCCCGACAGGCATATAAAAAAGCAAATAAAACCATCAGCAGTACCTGAAGTTCCCGCGAAAGCACATGCTTTATAGGTAATTTAATGTCAACAGGTACTCCATCCTCTTTCACTTCTGTCTTTCTGTTATCCGCAGAAAGTGAAAGCACTGCCACATAAGACAACTCATCATTTTATGAAAACTGAGCTTTAAGAAACATATACTTATTGACATATAATTCGTTCAGTCCATCAAGCACAAAAGGTGAAAATAAACAGAAGCCTATCATAGAAGGGAACAGGCTGGTCTACATTATTCAATGCATGTGCATACAAGGGAAAGATGAAAGATACAGCACTAAGATATATACGTACTCTGAAGAGCTTCGGGAGGGGGATTTTCTGGAATAGCGGGTTGAACTCCCTCAATAGCTAACCAGTGAGCAACCACTGCGGTGTCCAATGGGGCCTTAGGTAGAGGAGCTTCAATCACCTAAATTAGGTAAAAACAAACAAATGTGACTAATAATGTTACAGCAACTGTCTGAGATTTTGCTCAGCAGGCAGTCAAGATCACATACTTCCTTGAATTCCACGTCCTTTTCTTCTATATAGAACAAATCCTTGTGCCCCGCAGCACGTTTGAATCGCAATGGATCTCCAGAGGCAAATCCATATATCGGCTGTATGATTTACATAATTACAAAACTCACAACCAACAATCACAATAATGACCAATAATTACCAACAACAACCACAACATACACAAAACAGAAGAAGAATGCTTCAACATACTTCCAAAGCCAAATGGAGAAATACATCATTTCATCTAAAAAGATGAAATAACGATACTTCTATATGTATAAATAAAAGCACCTCGACATTTCTTAAACCGAGCGCACTATCAACGTAATCCGTAGTTAAAGTAGTTCTCTTCGAATGCCGCATGCATTTGATAGCTTCCTGCAACAAACTTGCAATGTAAAACATTTACGGGCACAAAACTGTATATATCAAAATGGTAGCTCATATGCTGCGTAAAAAGCAAAAAATGGTTGAGAAAAATATAAGAATGGAAATTATAATGACCTGCATGATTTCTCGAACGCGGTACTCCACATCGGCAGCAAGAGCAGGCAACACATCGGGAGATAAATTGCTGATGCCAATGCTCTGGGCTATAACCTCAATTGTTTCTTTCGGTACGATGCTCATTTTCTCGGAACTGCAGTACTTTCTGAGATTTCGAATTCTATCTATATATATGCTACAATTAAAAGCTGGAAAGTTTAGCTGAATTTGATTAACCTAAAATAGAAGAAAATAAATTTTTGCTCGTTGGGACTATAAACGAGTTGAGTTGGTCGAGTTGGGGGTTGTGTGGTTGCTGCTGTTCGAGGAGAGAAAAAGGAGCGGCGACAATTGTGTCGGCTGCTGGCGGTCCGGCGATAATGGGGAGATGGCGGCCGCGGCTAGTTGCTACTGCTGGCCGTTCGAACGATAATCAGAGAGAAGTTTTGACGTCTCCGCCGGCGGTGGGTGCTGAACGGCTAACCTTCGCCGGATTTAAGAGAGGAGAAGAGATAAATTCAGATTCTAACTTCTCGTGTTTCTACCGGGAATGTGAAGAAAGAGAAGAGAATGGAGAGTGTTGAGAGAGAGATTATGTTGTGGGCCTTTATCTTTTTTATTTATTAGTTGGGCCAAATTTTGGAGTTCAGTTAAATTGGGATTAAAACATCTTGAGAAACATTTCCTAATGATCTAAATTTTGTAAGAAATCAAGAACGGCCCTAAATTCTTTTATGAAATGGTCTAAATTTTGTAAGTATAGCACACTACATGGTTATATATATTTTTACATGTTAACTTATTAATGTAGCGGATTTTAGTTGTTTTATTTTTATTAAAAATATTTAAAACTACATAAAAAGAATACAAGTAGGGGGCATACTCAAGGGGATACAACTAGAATAGTACTTTAAGGAACATTTACTTTTAAAGGTTAGTCTATACAAATTAAAACAATATACGTTAATTTATTGTTTACTTTGATCGATTGAAATCTTGTGATATCCAAAAGTCCTCGGTAATCATATCATTCCAGCTAATTTAGTTTAATTCATATCTGGTAGAATTAGAAAAGTCTTAATAAATAATAATAAAGATAAAAATACACCATCAACGGGAGCGGAGCAAACAAAAAGTTCCACATATTTTAATGGTGATCTATATTCGACTGTCTTTGTAATATAATCAACTTTATGATGAATGAAAAGAATTAAAAATTTATTTAATATTTGATCTATTAAAAAATTGGTTTTACATTAAAACCATCATATATAATTACATTTTTGCCCCTATCGAATGAAATATTTAAATTTAAAATTAATAAATTTAATACTTTTCATAATAGGTGGGAAAAGAGTATTTATGTAAAAATGATTAACACATTAATTTAATATTTTTATTTTGTTAATTAATTATATTGATAATTACTAAAGTATCCATATGTAGCCAATCATAGTGTGGCCGTATAGCTTTATTGTATTTTAATTAGCTGAACTCAATGATTTCTTTAGATGAAAAAACAAGTTATTAATTATTTGTTGATAACTTAATCTTTTGTTAATCACCGACGGCTTGCACTTTGACATACTTAATTCGAACAATCTTATTAATGACCTACCGCAATAAAAAGAAAAATATGGTAGTATTCATTTTCACCTAAACTTTTAAAAGCTATAATTGGGACCAACAATCTCTAAGCTCGTTCATTATATTCTAATACCCTATCATTCACGTAAAACGTTATCCCCTTGAAATTAGGAATTATCTAGAAGTTTTGTAATAATCATATGGTTAATAATCTTTTAATGCCCATTACTTAGATGGATGGTTCATTTAATGACTTCAATATATTGATTATCTATTCTCACTGAAATAGTGGAAACACACTTAATAATTGGTGGGCAGTGGGCACATCATACAATATGATAATACTGCATATATTATGACTTTTTAATTTGACAAGTGAAAATTCGTAATTAATTATCCATCCTTCTTTCATTTTTTTGTTGTCAATTAATACGAAATTTTAAAGGTTGCGTGACTCGAACTGGACCTTTACTTTCAAGATTAACCACTCTACCACTAAGCCAACAACTACACACACTTCTTCTTCTTTTTGTCAATTAATACGAAATTTTAAAGGTGCGTCACGGTGAATTCGAACCCGGACCTTTGGCGCCTAAGATTAACCACTCTACCACTCAGGCCAACACACACATCCTTCTTTCATTTTGAAATCAAAACTTGTCATCAAGTGAAAAAACTCGTGTGACTGTTGATATTATGGATTGAGTTTTGTATAAGACAATCCCATCATAAAATTTATTAGTATTCAAATCCATTCTAAAATAGTATAATTGTAAATTTATTCTTATTTAAAATTTTGACCAAGCAGTAAGACATTCTCATTCAAATTGTTGAGTTTACTATTATATTTGCTCAATTTCGATTTTTTGATTAGTTAAAGCATTGTTTTAATATCTTTAATATATGTGGTATAACATTGGTTGGCAATCGAACGAAATTCTCCAAATCAAGAACCGAACACGTCGAATCAATTTGAAACTGGACCACCGAAAACCGAATCGAATAAACGTTTGGTTTTGGTCGGACAAAAAACGACCGAAGTATATATTATATACATTTATATTTTTCTAAATAAACATATTTTTATCTTAATTATTTAATTAAAATATAGATTAATTAATATATAAAATATAAAAAAAATTATTTCGATTCGATTACCGATCGAACCTAAACTTCAAAACCGATGCTCTTAAAGATTGATTTTTTCAATTCAGTTCGGTCCATACACAGTCATAAACAATCATAACTACTTTTTATTGGAGAATAATAAGATTCATCCAACAAATATGACAAATAAAATACGAAATCCCTCTTTGAAAATTTTGTCGACACGCATTACAGGAAATAACTCGAACCTAACAATTGCTAGTATAATAAATTAATATACTTATATTTACTCTTACTGAAAGTATGCATGATCCTTTATCAAGAAGCTCTAATTATTTACCCAAATAAGTTCAGTCATTAACTTAATTAAATAATGAAAGTAACAATATTTTTTTAAGTTCGCAAAATGCATTCAGTCAATGTTTCTATTTTCTTTTGACGAATATTCAATCGATTTTGATTGATAAAATATGGTTACTACTGTTGATCAAGTAATGTGAATAAACTATATTTGGGCAGCCACGTGATTCGAGGTAACTGCCAAAACGTAATAAAATAATAATTTATAAATTGTAAAGAAAATATTATAAAATATATAAACGATCCTAAAAGTATTGTACACAAATTTTGTACATTCATTTAGCATCATGATTCATGAACTCGAAAAAGATAAAAAGAAGACAAAAACTTGGGTGAACTCCGTCTCACCGTGAACTCACATTTGTTTTTGTTAAAATAACTATATATTAATTATGGTTAGTAAGGATAATTATATTTTGTTAATGTATAATTAAATTTATAATATTTAATTCAAAATTAGAATTTATTAATTCATAATCATGGTTTATTAATTCATAATTGAGATTTATTAATTCATAATTAAGGTTTTTTAATTCACAAGTAGGATTTATTAATTCAAAGTTAGGGTTTATTATTCAAAATTAGGGTTTATTATTTTAATTAGGATTTATTAATTCAAAATTAGGGTTTATTAATTCCAAATAAGGTTTATTAATTCAAAATTAAGATTTATTAATTCACGATAAGAGTTTACTAATTCAAAATTAAGATATATTAATTCAAAATTATTATTAATTAATTAATTAAAACTAATTAATTAAGGGATGATTTACTGTCGCAAAGAATGGGAAACCGAAAATGACGAAATTAGAAAGAGGTGTAAAATGAGGAAATGGGGTGTTGAGAGGTGGCAGACCGCGTGGGATGCAGTCGCCAACGATCACAGCGTGGGGGGTGTCGCCTTATCGAAACTGGGCCTCCATACACACTACAATAAACTGGCCTCTGTTTTTTGCGTGTTTTCTCTCTCTCTCTCTCTCCTTTCTTTGCTCTAGACGGAAGCAATTGCATTTCCACCTCCATTCTTGCAAGAGATACTCATCGTCCAACAGTCAAAACTTCAAAAACACCGAAAAAAAAGGATCGACAAATCAAAACCCTGTTCGCCAAAATCTCGGATTGTGTCGACAGGTATGCATGTAATCCTGAAAACTGTTCGGCAACGCGTTTCCTGTTTCATTATCGTCCTAATCTTACCATTTCGAGATCTTGCTACGTCTGCATTTTATATTATTTATTAATTCTGTAATCATTGCCGGATTAAATTTTCTATATTTCGTCTGTCAGGAATTGAAGCGCATTGATTGGAGATTTGCCATCTCTTTTTGCATGGTTGGTTCGTTGCTTATGTTTTCGCGTCTGTTGGTGTTTTTGGATTGAAGCAGAGATTAATGTTGGGATCGTGGACTCTTGGGGCTGAATAGCCATTTCCAATTTTAGGGTGATCTGTAACAAATTTCCCCGCGATTTGATTGAGCGCGGGGCGAGAAGAAGATGTCTAATTTTGTGGGAATTGTAGTTTCTGATCAATGGCTTCACAGCCAGTTCACGCAAGTCGAGCTTCGAGGCCTCAAATCCAAAGTAATATTCCTAAATCGCTTGTTTTTTAATAAACAATTTTCAATCTTGATTCCCATTATATGTTCCAGACTCGAATTTTGTTTTGTTTTGTTAGGCATTGCCCCTGCTTTCTGAATCGGAAAATCAAAGCAAGCTAGTCAAAGTGCATTTCTGTTTGAATTGATATGTGATATATGCGGTTGTGTAATTTTTTGATTTTCTTTTGGGTAGTTTATATCATTGAAGAATCAGACTGGTAAAGTTACGATTGGAGATATACCCTCCTTAATCATGAAACTGAAGAGTTCAAATGACGTATTTAATGAGGAGGAGATTAGACAACGATTGGGAGAGTCACATTCTGATATCAATGATGAGGTAGATTTTGAAGGCTTCCTCAGGGTAAGTTTTTCTACATCCTTCCTACTTTTGAGTTGGCAGATGGAAGGTGGTTCCTTGTATTTGATTCTAACTGGTTGTAGTGTCCTGAATCTTCTGATTACATCAAAGAGAAATTGCTGATAATTGTAGTAGATAGCACTTAGTTTGTTCTGCTTGAGCCGTATTTTGATGAATGGTTGTTTACTTTTCTGTTGTTGCATTGCATAATCAGGCATATCTGGATTTACGAAATAGAGTCAATGCCAAACCTGGTGGTTCAAAGACCTCTTCATCCTTCCTGAAGGCAACCACAACGACTCTTCTTCACACCATCGATGAAACTGAAAAGGCTTCATATGTTGCACATATCAATAGCTACCTCAGGGATGACCCATTTATGAAGCAGTTCCTTCCAATGGATCCATCCACAAATGCTTTATTTGACCTTGCTAAGGGTGGAGTCCTATTATGGTACTTGGACTTAACAGTCTCGGAGTTTCACATCTGATTGACTTTACTGTTGATAACTTCTGGTAATTTATTTTTCTATTGATTGTTTCAGCAAGCTTATCAATGTTGCGGTGCCTGGTACTATAGATGAGCGGGCTATCAACACAAAAAAGGTACTGAACCCTTGGGAAAGAAATGAGAATCACACACTTTGTCTCAACTCTGCAAAGGCTATTGGATGCACAGTGGTCAATATTGGCACTCAGGATCTTGTTGAAGGAAGAGTAAGTTGAGCTTTCATAGGTTTGCATACCAAGGTTCTTTTATTTTAGATTATTTTGTAAGTTCTTCATTATTAAATTGTTTGGTTCATGCAGCCTCATCTGGTACTTGGATTAATTTCTCAAATTATAAAGGTTAGCAGGTTTTGCTTCACAACATTTCTTAAGATTTCAGTTTGCTTCGTCTGAATAGTAGGATGAAAGGGATTTCGAGAGGATTTGGTTACTATAATCAGTACATTATAGCAAGTTTAGTTGGAACAGTTGAGTCACTTATATATATTCTTTCGTTGGAATTTTGGTGGCATTTTCAGATCCAACTACTGGCAGATCTCAACCTCAGAAAGACACCCCAGCTCTTAGAAATTGTGGAGGACAACAATGTATAGGCCGCACTTCCTTTGACTCTTTATGACTCTACAGTGATATTTTATTCATTCTAAAATGTGTAACTCAGAGCTGAGCTAAATCGTACACTTTGATCAGGTGTCATTAATATATGCAGGATATTGAGGAGCTGATGGCGCTTGCTCCTGAAAAACTTCTGCTGAAGTGGATGAATTTCCATCTCAAGAAAGGAGGCTACAAAAAGACAGTGTCAAACTTTTCTTCTGATGTGAAGGTAGCCTGTTTTGGAGTTGATCATAGATTGCAATTGTCCTACTTTATTTTATTTGAAGATTTGGTCGAGGTGACATTAGTATCACCTGGTTCTGATATTTCTAATATTGCACTTTAAATGAGTTGCGATTTCCCTACCCCGGTCCCCGCCCCTGAGCTTAGTCTGATATGGAGATTTTCTTTGGGCAACCATGAAATTCAGCATACAAAACTTTACCTCTGTTTTGGGCTTAGTCGATCGGGGATCAACTCTGGGTCTTGGTAACTTTTGCCTGTCATCGATGCAGTTCAAAATTGTTGTTGTCCGCTTAACTATCTGTCGGGTCTGGGATTGCTTTGCTCTCCTCTTACAGTTTCCAAGTGTCTTTAACTGCTGCAATGTTATAGTGCCTTCGTTTTTGCAGGATGGAGAGGCTTATGCTTACCTGCTTAATGTACTTGCGCCGGAGTATTGCAACCCCGCCACCTTAGATACAAAGGATCCCTATGAAAGGGCTGATTTGGTTCTCGATCATGCAGAAAGAATGAACTGCAAAAGATACCTTACTCCCAAGGATATTGTGGAGGGGTCTTCCAATTTGAATCTTGCTTTCGTTGCACAGATATTCCATGAAAGGTGCAGAAAGGGAATGATTTCTATATTCATTTAAATCTTTCAGCAAATGAAAAACTAATTAGATTGTTCAGCAATTTTATGCTTCATCTTTCTGACAAGGAAATGATGGATTACATGATCACAAAAGAGATGTTCTCTCATATTTGCTTCCTACGCATCTCCTCTCTAGTTTTCGGTGGTTCAATCATGTATCTCACCACTACTATACTCTAATAAAATGCTATAGCTGGTTGATGTAGTATCTCCAATTATGCATTATAGACACTATTAGGTAGTTATCATGTCTCGTTAAAATTTTCTAATTTGTTGACATTGTAGGTTCGATGTTTAGTAAAATCTATAATTCGTATAGTTACTTTTATTTTGTGAATCAAATCTCTTGGACTTTCTGAATTAAATGATATTTCTTCCCCCAGGAATGGCTTGTCAACAGATAGCAAAAAGGCATCTTTTGCAGAAATGATGACAGATGATGAGCTAATATCTAGAGAGGAGAGGTGCTTCCGCCTGTGGATCAATAGCTTAGGAATTTCCATGTATGTCAACAACTTGTTTGAGGATGTCAGGAATGGGTTAGTATTCCAGCTCCATAAAAGTCACCACTATTCACTTTCATCCAAAGGATCCCATTTATTTTAAGAGTGCTCTGCTGTTTCTCTCTACAAGAACTACATGTCTTGGATGATTGAGGAACTGGAGTTGCACTTGTATTTCTCTTTCTGGCTATTATGTTAGCCTCTCGCTGTATATCTACACTAATTGTTATAAGTGTGTATAGCATATGAGATGGGGAATAAAAGTCCCATTTGTTCAATGAAAAGAGCTCCTATATATACATGTGAATAACCCTAATCCTAATAGGATTCTAACCCTAATCCTAATAGGATTCTAATATGCATCTACCATATATAATATATTTACATATATAACACTTCTCAAGTGGAGCATAGATGTTAATCATGCCCGACTTGTTACAAAGATAATCAATCCTAACCCAAAATAAACCGAACGAAAACCTAAAACTTAAATTTCAACCGAAATCTCAAACATAATTCAAATCGATCCAAATGAATCCAACACCAATTAGATGTAGATCCAAACAGTATCCGACAACTCACGAACGTCGACCCAAACCGAATCCCACACCAATCGGATGTTGACCCAAACAGTATCCGGACAACTCACAAACGTTGAGATGAGCAAACCACAACAAACGGAACTCAATTCCGCGGCAAATGTGCTCACGGGCACCGAAAACCAAATCGAAAATGAACGGATCCCACACCGCACCGGTACTAATCCAAACAAGTACTCAATCGAAAGGACGACGACGCGAACCAAATGGGACTGGCCGGAGTGAATTCCGGCCACGGACGCGTCCTCACGCGCCGAAAACACGAAACTGCCGCCATAAACGTCGTCGGCGCGTGGGAACGACACGCGCCAATTCTGGCTGCCGTACTTCTGGCGAAGATGCACCGGTCGACACTGCATATCCCTGTGCCGGCGGTGTCGACCGGTGAGGTTCCAAACCCAAATGGGTTGCTTTTCCCTTCTTCTTTTTTTCACCCAAAAAACTCTAATTTTCAAACTTCGAAATTCCAAACCCTAGATCTGGAACATAGCTCTGATACCATGTTATAAGTGTGTATAGCATATGAGATGGGGAATAAAAGTCCCATTTATTCAATGAAAAGAGCTCCTATATATACATGCGAATAACCCTAATCCTAATAGGATTCTAACCCTAATCCTAATAGGATTCTAATATGCATCTACCATATATTATATATTTACATATATAACACTAATCAAAGGTGCCATGTTACAGGTGGGTTCTTCTGGAAGTGCTGGATAAAGTTTCCCCAGGATCTGTCAACTGGAGGCAGGCTACAAAACCACCCATAAAAATGCCATTTAGAAAAGTAGAGAACTGCAACCAAGTTGTTAAGATAGGGATGCAGTTGAAACTATCCCTAGTCAATGTGGCTGGTAATGATTTTGTGCAAGGGAACAAGAAACTTATACTTGGTAAGAGTTTGCTATTTCTTGTTATTAAAACTCAAGATGGTAGTTCTTTGTTGTATGAATTATATAAATTCATTAAAGTGATTGAAGTCATGTGCAGCGTGGATAAACTCTATCAGAGCATTCTAATTCACTTTCAACCAAGCCGTTGGATTGTTTGCACATAAACCATCCACAAGATCTTGACCAACAAAATACTTACCTTGATACTGATTTTTTTTTCCAAGTCCTATCAAGAATAGATGGACCATCTAGAAGATTTTGATAAAAAGGCCAAAATTTTCATTTCTTTTCCATTTCTTTTTTATTTTTATTATTATGATCTCCATTTTTTCATTTGTTTTATTTAGTGTATTAGTCATTTACTAGTATGGCCATTGTATTTAATACCAAATGGTTTCCACTATGAACTGCCCTGTGCTTTCAGCCTTTAATTTTCATGAGTAGATGAGCAAAAAGCTAGTGGTTCAGGAATTGCCACAATGATTAACCTTCATATTCACATATTTTTACTTGTTTAGTGACATTAATACTCTTTATTGCTTTAAAATTGAAGACTCTTGAAATTTAGAAGACAAAACATGGCAAATGAAAGATGAATATTTGCAAGTGTACAAGTACCCATTTGCTCCGTTCCAAAGTGGTTTAACTTTGTTTCCTTTCTTGTAAACTGATTTGACAATTCGGTTAATTGAAAATGGAAATATGAGTGCTGCACTGCTGCATGCTTAGTTCTCATGTTTCTTTACCTCTGATTTACTTGCAGCTTACCTTTGGCAGTTGATGAGGTTTAATATGCTTCAACTTGTGAAAAAGCTAAGAACCCGTTTCCAAGGGAGGGAGATGAGTGATGCTGATATCCTGAACTGGGCCAACCGAAAAGTCAGGACCCTTGGCAGAAAATCTAAAATTGAGAGTTTCAAGGTGGGGGAGGCTTTTGTTTGCCTTTCAGTATGTGTTGTCTCTACATGTATACATATTTTGCATAGAGGTTGCTCTGGAACTCTTTTGCCTGATTGTTGATGGATTTGTCGAATTCTTATGTAGGATAAGAGCCTTTCAAATGGATTGTTCTTTCTTGAGCTTCTCAGTGCAGTTGAACCTCGAGTTGTTAATTGGAACCTTGTAACCAAGGGTGAAAGCGGTAATTTTCTCATCTCATTCTCGTGAAAATTAAAAGAACTTTGTTGGGTTAGATTGGTTTTTTGCTGTTGAAATTTCATACACTTGATTGGATTTTGCATCTGTCACTAGACTCACTAAGATATCTATAAGTAGGAGTTCATACACATATGTGGCCCATAAAAACGAAGTGATTCCATTGAAGTGGGAGTGTCTCTGGTCATTGGGGGTTGTATGTGTGTGAATTATCCAATGCGGGCCTTACTTCCTTAGATATATTCTCTTCTTGACGCCATCTACGATTGCTTATCCTTGTTTGATTATCAAATAGCTCGAATCATATATGATATATTTTCAGCTTTTTTTTATGGGAACTTGACATTTTTATTCTCTTGACAGATGAGGAGAAGAAGCTAAATGCGACCTATATTATCAGTGTAGCAAGAAAGCTCGGATGTTCAATATTCTTGTTGCCTGAGGATATCATAGAGGTGAGGATCCAATGTTTGCTCTGCTTCTTGAGAAACATCTAATATTAAATTATTAAGTGGTCTGTACATTTTCACATGATTCTGAAGAAAATAGACCACCACACAAAATATTAAACCTATTATACTACCACTTCCTTCTGATAATGAGTATTTGAACAAGTTTTGTTCTAAAGATCCTACCAGCATATTTTGGCTGTGACATCAATGCTTCCATCAACCTTGGAATACAGTGTCTCCCTATTTTCTGTCTGTATAATACGAGGAGTGATGTTGAGTTATTCTATAGCTGACCATATATTTCTGAGTACTAAACGATGACATTGTTTTTGTTGTTGTATTGGCAGGTGAACCAAAAAATGATCCTCACTCTCACGGCAAGTATCATGTATTGGAGCCTTCAGCAGCCTGTCTATGACTCAGACTCCTCCTCCACAGCTTCGTTTAGTCGTGGGGAGTCACCAGAACCTTTAATTGACGAGGCTCCATCCCCGGCATCTGTTTCTATTTCAGATGTAATAGCTACACCAACTAATGGTTCTGCATCTCCGGCTTCTGCCACCACTCCTAGTCTATCCCCTGTAGTAGTACCCACTAACGGAACTTCATACCCTAATGCGGCATCTTCTCGTGACACCTCCCCGGTCCCGTCAGTTTGTGGGGATGATGACGGCTCAGTTGTCTCTGAGATATCTCAACTGACAATGGATGACACAACATCTGATACTGTCATATCTGCACTGGCTGATGATCCAGTATCAGATACTGTAACGTCTGCTCCGTCACCACCGGAAAGTGAGGAGGCAAAATTGCCAAGTGAATAGTCATGGTTGGAATTTTTGTTGTTAGTTTCAACGATCTATCAATGCTGCCCCTATCCTCATTCTTTCTTTCTTTTTCAAAATGTTGGAAGAAAAACAAAAAGAACATAGAAAAATATATACATTTAGGTCAGTCACTGGGAGTAATAAGTCCAATGCTGCACATCGAGGTATATATATGCCCATAATTTAAAATGGAAAAATGTTATATTTTTTTTGTCCTTTGAAATTTCACGCCATTCTTTTCTTCATTTTTATCTGTAAATTTTGGGTTTGACTATGGAGCAAGTCGGAGCACTTGCAGTTGATTTTTGAACCTCATGGTTGGTACTTCCTGAAATACAGGAATATACTGTGATGATCCTCTGATGAATTAGTATATTCGTAATATGAAAGAGCCAAATGAAGGTTAGATTATGACTTAGTGAGGTTTAGATACTTATATAAATATGATTTTGCTCTAACACTGTACATACGATTCGTTTGAATTAGATCTGTTTAAAACTAAAAGGTGGAAATAAAATACTACCTTCTTAAAAACCGGAAAAAGACCTACAATTCACAAGACTGACGTTTTTTCCGATTTACCATCAAGTTATAAAAGCTTACTGTATTATCCATTCCCCTATAAAGGAAATAAAAGTTCATCAATTCCAACTAGTGTCATAACTAGTAGGGTTTCAATAAATTGTCAAAATTATTATTTTGGAAACAAAAAGACTTATATCGTGCTTATAAATTAATAAGTATGGTAGTTTCATGTCGAGTTTTGACAGGTTATGTACTAGTTTATATATAATTTAAGTCTAGTTTTATATAATTTAAGTCCAACGTGCATAATGCGTGCTGAAATTTGGAATCCAAAAACAAACATCAAATGATTAGGAAAGTAGATGTTTTATTGTATTGTAGTAACGATAATTTGGAATAACTTGATGTTTCATTAGAGGACATAAACGACATAAAAAGAACACATTATGACGCCATCAACAAGTGAACCATACGTAGAAAATCATGTGTTATATAGTTACATTTTCACGATACCATCATTGCACTAATCCAAGAATTTTTAACATAATTCATCCATAAAATGAGTATTTTCTATATGTATTATACAAGTAAATAATTTGTACATATAAGGTTTGAAAAATGGGTGAGAAAGTTTTCCACCCTAACCAAATTATAGATAACTTACCCATGGTAGCACTTGAGATCCAACATCCCATAATTAGTGTCTCATTTTGTGTTTCATTTGCAATTTTTCTGAATTTTAATCTCTTTTCTTCAATTTGAATTATGTATGTTGTAGTTTAATTTTGTAACTATTAATTATGATTTATTCCACCCAATTAGGGTATATAATTATTATTTACCACTTAGTTTTATTTTTATTAGTTGATAATTAATTAGCATGGTTGATAAATATAAAGTTAGGGTATATGATTTTTTAATTTTTTTTTTTGAAAATAAAAGTTAAATGTGATTGATAATATTATAATAAATTTATCTTTTTAAAAAATATTATTAATTTGGAGATTATGTACAATAGGTATTTTCTCGACGAAGAAGGTGATATCAAGAGGTGGCAAAATGGGCGGGCCGGGTCGGGCCGTCCGCACAGTGTTACCGGGTTGAAAATTTCAGATCCCAGCCTAACCCCATGCCAGCCATCGGGCTAAGCTCGTCCATAAGATAATAGGACATTTTTATGTGTCCCATTAAATATTATAGTATGATATTTGAATAAATTTATATAACTGTCCTAATATACATTTTAATCAAACATAAAAAATAATAGGACACTTGTATATATCGTATTAAGTGCTATAAACTAATATTTAAAAGATAATTAATCACTTAATATGTTTCATAATAGGTATTACATTAGACAGACTTTTTATCCTAAAACCCCTGAACTTTTATTTGGATGGGCTTTTAGATCGGTTTTTTCGAGCCTATATTTTACGAGCCCAATACAATCTCAATTCAGGGAACCCGGCCCAGCAGTCCAATTTTGCCGGCTCTAGTTGTTCACCCATTCTGCCAAAACAGGCCAGTCCTAAAACGGTGACGTACTGAGTTAAAAACATATCACTTCCACTCGGCGCCGCCATAACGTTGCCCCAGTCCAGAATAGAACTGAAAACATTTGTTGATAGAGTTCATGAGAAATGGATCCCAATCCCAAAGCTCACATTTGGATAACTCCAGGTATTGTTTTTTCGTAAGAATGGATTTTTTTTTGCCTTGTTCCAAAACCCAACGAATTTGTTGCTTTATTAGTTTTTCCCCCTTTGTTAATTGTTATCAGCAAAATTTGTTTTTCCTCTAATAACTAACATCAATTTGAACAATAAAGGTCTGTTTTTTTAGAACAAGTCTTCGTTTTCGTGATTGAAGGCTAATTTCATAACCTTTCATTTATTGATTGATTTTAGAGAGTTTGATTTGAATTATGTAGAAATCATCTTGATGCTTCTGTACGTATGGGCATTTGAGGGGTCTGCTGAAAACCTTATATTTTTATTGCTTCGTTTATTTGTTCGTTATATATTGAAGTGAAATATGTCAGGACAAACATATAAGTTGAAAAATAGAATGGTGCGTGGGTCGAAGATGTTGTTTTAGATTCATTGATATTTTGATTGATTTACAATTATGATTCAAGATTATGGGTTGCTATTATTCCTTACTTGTGGATATGCTAGGGTTGTGAACACGTGTGTTTTGAGTGAAGAAACTGGAGAACAAGATGGCATCTTCTGATGATGAAGGCGATATAGTAATGACCAATGTGTCTGATTATGAATTTACTTGTGGTGTTGATGAGGAATCAATTTCGTTTGCTAAGTTACCTGTGAAGTGGAGTGAAGGCAACACTAATGATGGAAAGCAACTACAGATATACTTGCGTGGGAAAACAGATAATGGGCTTCGCAAGATCTTTGTCCAGGTCACTGCTTGGAAGTTTAATCTCCTAAAGGGAAGCCTGAGATCTCAGTGTCGTCAACACAGGGTAACTGGATCAAGCTTCTGAAGCCATGGAAACCTTATCACCACATAATCAGAACGGTTCTGGTCACACTACATTCTTTACACTTTGCTAAGTGGAATCCTCAGCGGTCATCGAAAGCTTTGTGGGATAATCTTAAAGATACTTTCAGGTTAATATAGGTGTTGCTGCAGGAATTTTTATGCTACCTTCTCATCCTCTGCCCTAATCTGTAGATCTTGTGGACACATGTCCTCACTGTCCTTTGAATAAAGCTTCAATAGAAAAGGAAAATGGACAGAGATCCCTGGTGTTAGGGTAGTGGATGTGGGGTAGCAGAATCTCCGACTTGCTATATGTTTGATATCTTGCTTTCATACATAATTGTGGTTTGACTCTTCTCTAATTTTTTTTTGCTATTCTGTAGCATGTTTGAGAGAAGGCCTTGTGTGGATGATCTGGCAGATCATGTACCATTAATTACAGAAGCCATGAAGTGGGATGCAGAATTGGAGAAATCCAAGGTCAGTAGTGTTTTCTGGTCTGAATTAAGGCAATGGACAAGGTTTAGGGATGTTTTGGCCACATGTTATTCATCTTTGGAAGTTCGGGTAGCTAGTAGGTGCTTCCATCTCGATTTCTAATGTTTTAAATGCTATAACTGTTTGATCTTGAAGGTGTAAACTGAAATGATATGATTTTTTCTTGTTTGGCCCTTGTACTTGGATATCTTTTCAGCTCTAACAAGAATTTCCCCTTTACCCAGCTTTTGAGTGCATTCCTTGCGCAAAAACCTTGGGAGAAGAAAGCTTGTAATGAGGTCGCTTTCTCTCTCTTTCTCTATCTCTATCTCTATTGCACTCTGACACTGGGATCTGTGAAGCTGGAAAGATAATGTAAGTGTGCTGCTTGGCAGGATGTAAGGCCTTCTTTCATAGTTGATAATGATAAAGAGGATCAAGTGGAGTCTGAAAATGATGATAGAAATGAAGATAGCGAGTCCGAAGAGGGTGACACGGCTGATGAAAATGATGATAGCGATTCTGATGATAGTGACTGTTTTGATTCTGTGTGCGCAATCTGTGATAATGGCGGTAATTTATACATGTATGTTTATCTTGATCCTCATATCACATAGCATTATACCTGCTAAGTTTTATCCTGATTGGGTTGCAGTAAACCATATTATGCATTACACCACTCTCATGCTCATGCTTGGTTTATTATATATTACTGTTTGCATCATCTTTATAGCAAGCATAAGACTAGATTTAGATTTCACTGAGGAGACTGAGAGTGAACACAAGACTAAAGATTGGAAGACATTCTCTGTCTAGTAATTTCATGATTGTCAACTTTCTACCTTTTGCATATTGGAAAATAATATGAGTCAAAGGCGAGGCCACAATACCATCCTTCCAGTCATTTGTCTTGGATTATGGAACAGCCAATTTCTATTCCAACCTGTGCTTTAGTTTCTGCATTTGCCATCTTCTTTTTGTAGAAGATTGTTAAGTATCATTAATCTCAAATCAATTTCCTCCCTTTCCCCACTATCAGAGGAACAGCAACATTTATTAGATTCATCTTGTGGACCTTGCCACTTCTCTTCCTAATTTTACAATCATCTTAAATCTCTTGATTCATAAATTGGACCTGAAAATGCTTAACTCCTGGCTTAAGTGGTGATAATTAGCTTGAACGGCAATTATTATTACTGAATATTGGTTGGCTGAATATTGGTTGGTATCCCTTCGCCCTGTAGCTAAGACCTGGTCTAAGAAGATGACAGCCTATGAGTGACAGCTCCTGGTCTCTAGAGTTCTGATGCTTCTTAAAATTGAAGAAGAATGCTATCTGTTGAGTTAAAATGGTAGAAGAGAATGCACTGGGAATCCATGGTATAAGCTAAACATAGGCTTTAGACATGTGGATGGAGAAATTCAGCTTTCCTATAGTATATAAGAAACTATTCTCTTACTCCATTCGAGGCAAATAACTATAGAAAGCTGGTACCAGATGGGGCCTAATGGTTGTTTCTACTATCTTTATCTAAGAAAAGTTTTTAAGTATTAATTTCATTGTGCAGGTAGCTCTGCTTTGTCCTGGCTCTTCACAATCCAAAATAAGTCTTGGTTGTGATGTTTTATTGGTGTGCACTCTTTCTTCTTTTCGGTGTTACTTCTAAGTTCTAATGGTGGCTTTTATAAATATTGTGTTTTGAGATCCTTCCGAGTCGTGCATTGTTAATTTGTAACTCTAGTGGTAGTTATTTTGTTTAATTGTGGATACACATATTTAGAGGGTCTTAAACTTTTGTTAGTTCTTATGAGTTAGATGTTGATGACATAATACCATCGTTCTCCTTTGGGGAACTGTAGTCATCATTACTTCATCCGTCAAAACGGAAATTGCATTGAAAGGAGAGTTGAACAAACCTACAGCCTACTAAGTATGCTGGAGGACAGGTGCTCGAGCCTTTTAGGCTGCTACCGTTCATTACAAATGACTACATTGTTTGATAATTCCTTGTGTTAGCCAAATGTGCTCATACTTGTTTAACCTACCCCATTCCCCCCCTCCACATAACAAAACTATAAACCAAAAGATAAAAAGGCACATCTGTAAGCACATCATTTTTTGCTTTTGGGATGAGACATGATAATATTTTCCTTATTCAAACGGACACATATAATCACCCATTTACTAATTTTCTGGTTGCACTACAAGTGAATAATGCATCTCTTACTTGGTGTTTTGAAAACATATTGAATTCAGCTGTGATGGCAAGTGCATGAGGTCATTCCATGCAACTGTTGAAGATGGCGATGATTCCAAATGTTACTCTCTGGAGTTGACTGATGCAGAACTAGAAGTATGTTTCCTACCCCCCTTTTCTCTCCTCATTTTACAGGTATCCATGTGGTCTTTTCTCAGGGGTAAGCTCTGATGGTTTCTGATTTTATTGCCAGGCGATAAAAAATGTTCCTTTTATTTGTGAAAATTGCAAGTATAAAAGGCACCAATGCTTTGCATGTGGAAAATTGGGATCTTCTGATGAATTATCTAATCCTGAGGTATGTAATCCTTTAAATTTCCTGATCATCATCTTTAGTCAATCTATATCTGAATGATATCTTGTCAGATGCACATTTTCTTTCTAATATACCATTGTGAAGATAAAGGCCAAGCTTCTCACAGTACATTCTAATTATTTTTTAACTTTTTATGCAGTTACATGCTCATTTTTTTTAACTTAGATTATGTGTATGTTTAAATCTTGTAATGAACATCAACCACTCTTCCTTTACACCTTTTCTAGTTATGTTTTGAGGTTTTTATCTTCAATAAATGTATGGTGTTGTCACTTTTAGTTTTGACTATTCTAAAGTGGGAATGGCATGTCACAAGAGTTGTGACCGTGATACCTTTTCCTCATTTCCAGAGGGCAAAAAATTGCTTAGAAGTTGTATTTGATGTCTGAATCTTCAGTAGTTCAATTATTGGTGTTTTGTCAGTTTTCCTGACAATGCTTCCATTAATAGTCAGATGCTATCCCATGGCTGATTATCTGCAGGTATTCTGTTGTGTTAATGGAGCTTGTGGGTACTTCTATCATCCTCGTTGTGTTGCTACTCTTCTCCATCCCGGGGATGATGCTGCATCAGAAGAACTAGAGAAAAGAATTGCTGATGGGGAACCATTTGCATGTCCTATTCACAAATGCCATGTTTGTAAGGAATTAGAATCGAGGTCAACCAAAGAAATGCAATTTGCTGTGTGTCGTCGCTGTCCAAAGGCATATCATAGAAAATGTTTACCAAGGTGTGCTGTAAGTGTCTTCTGGAAATCTTTTTGGAGCAGGTCTCCACCTCTTACTCAAGTAAATGTTTTCAACATTATAACAGGGATATTAGATCTGAAGCGGATTCTAATGGTAAAATTGTCCAAAGAGCTTGGAAGGGTCTGATACCAAAGCGCCTATTGATTTACTGCTTGTAAGACTCTTGAAAGTTATTAGTTTTTGGTTTTTTCTGGTTTGACCTAATATTGTTCTGACCTGATTTTATACTTCTCATCAGAGCTCATGATGTCGACAAAGAGATGCTGACACCTCTTAGGGACCATATAGTATTCCCTGGCCCTCGGCAAGAGAAAAAGAAAATGCCCGAGGTGGAAACAAGTGAAAGTAAGTATTTACCGAAGGCAAGAGGTTTAGCTTTCAAAGACAATGCAGGGAATAGAAATTCTGGAAAACAACAAAATGGGAATGGGGCAAAAGGTGTTGGTCTCTCCAGAAAAAGATTGAAGGAGCTTTCTACTCCATCTTCTAAAAAGCACAAATTAGCCTATACAAGAAATTCTCGGGGCTGTTTAAACAATCTACAAATTATGAAGGGGGGGTATCTTCAGATGACGGGTCATATGCCACCTTTTCTGGTACAGAATCTGAGCCCCTGAACCCCCGCAGTGTGGCTACTGGACATACTGAGGATGAGATAACTAAGAAGGTCAAGCCAACTGCAAAGAGAATAGATAATACTTTGACTCTTGATGCTGATGCTAGAAGAAGGTAATGCAGTTTTCTAGTGTCTACTTGTTCTCTCCATCTTCATATTTCATTAGTGCACCTCTATTTTGTGGAATGGTCACTATGTCTAATAAACATCTTTCATAGGAAAGGACCCTTAATGCACCCAGGAAAACACTAAAAGATTCTATTTGCCCCATCTTACTGTTCCATGTTGCTTGATGCAGAGTGTTGACTTTGATGAAAACTGCATCATCTTCAGTAACACTTGAAGAAGTTAAAAAAAGGCATAAACCACGATCACGAACCCTGTATTCAAGATTTTCTACAGAGAATGTTACATTGGGGAAGGTGGAAGGTTCTGTTCAGGTGCGTGCAAGGTTTTTGCTTGATCTGATTGCTTTATCATATTGAAAGTTGGTAATTTAGATAGTAACTGTAGGCTGTACATGCTGCACTCAAGAAATTGGATGAAGGAAATGTTCGAGATGCCAAAGCAGTTTGTGGGAATGAGCTTCTACAGCAGATATTGAAATGGAAGGTATGTTCCTCGAGTTTGAAATATACTGGAATTTTGAAATTTGTTTCTTCATTGTAAGTTTATTAAATCAGTTTTTCCTCTCCCATTATGGTATTGATTGTTGATTGCTAGTAAATATATAGCCTGTGCTAGTTCTCTTTTTGTGTTAACAGCTTTGGCTTTAGGGATAATCTGTTACAATTGCTAGAGGAGAATAAATGGTGCATTTAAAGGAATGATGTGTACAAGTTGGTGTTCCTGGGAGATCATGGGAATTTTTTTTAGAAAAAAACATAATTTAGTATGTGCTGCTACTGGTAAGGACAGAATTGTTTAAATTACCTACATGCCATCAGAGAAACAGATTCTCAGTTTGCTTGCCGTGGACAACATTAAGAAGCATTGTGCAAGAGGGAAACCACTCTGCTCATGTTGCTATGTGGGTTGTAGAGATTCGTTGTTTTTAGCTTGTCGAGTTTAGATACTGGTTGGATTGCTATATGTTATTACAACTTGGATAATGATCTGAAAGGCTATTCTTTTGAATAATGTTGGCATTTGGCAAGCTGACTGGCCAGTAAAATTAGAATGTCTTTTGAGTCTGAATTGGAGGGCACCTCACATATTTTCCTTTTACTTTCTACTCTATCTAGGTGTTAGGAATGTGACATTGTGTAAAATTTGAAGTTATGCTCTGAACAGAGGCAAAGCTCATTGAAACCAACCATATTCTTAGGCCTAAACTTGCTCCCTGCTTTGTACGAACTACTTCTGGTTCTCGTATAAAGATAGTTCGTGGTCAAGGAATCTGATTCTGTTACTGTTCTTTAACTGCAACTTTTCTCATGAACAATACTCAACAAGTCTTTTGTGCATGCATCATCTTGAAATCAATTGCAAGAAGGTGGTAGCTACTTCCCACTTGCCTGGGATTAAAGTTATCTAGGTGGAGATGAAAGGTTATATTCTCAAGTGACTGGCAAAAGTATCAGTTCTCTGTACTACAATGTTTTTTTGTAGTTTTAGATGGCTTGTATAACTACATCAGATGATGACCTTAATTTTAATGGTGTGTCCACTGTTTTCCTTGCCTTCAGATGTTTGTTCATGCCAACTTTCAACTGAACTTACAGGTCATATTGTAGGTCACAACTAACAAGTCATTATGTAGTGTATCGTGTTTTCCTAGTTCTTGTTCGTAGTATTTGTATGTTGTATGATTGGATTGTTTGTCAGAGCAGCGACTAGAATAATAATAAGGGCTCGATTTTCTAGTATACCATGCCTATTCTGGAGATTTATTAATTTCAAGTAGTTTTGAAGCCCATTGTTATATAATGAGCTATGCTTGCTTTTGCAGGAGAAGCTGAAAATTAATCTTGCACCGTTTCTGCATGGCATGCGCTATACATCCTTTGGTCGCCATTTCACCAAAATGGATAAACTGACAGAGGTCTATTGATGTTTTGTTGCTTTTCAATGAGAAGTTAACTGTGTAATTCAAGGAGTGCTTGTTGGCATGAGGAAAATATTTTGTTAGATTTTGGAAAATGGTGGTTATAGGTTATGTATGGGAACTAAAACTGCCAGGATAGTAATGGCTGAATTGGTATATGTTCTTAGTCATGCAGTTTCTCTTTTGCTCACATCTGCAAATATGTGACTTCTTGAGTCTGGAATATGGGAGAAAAACTACTTTCTTTTCTCTTCAAGCATTGTCTTATTTGACTAAAACAAAAGTATACTTTCTGCCACTTTCTTACGGTTACAATAATAAAATTATTTTTGGATTTGAAAGATTAACAGATTTACCTCACAAACTTGCTAAGTAGTAACCCTGTAGGGATAAGTTAGAAACTTAAGACTAAATACTTCAGCCATCCTTCATGTCATGTAGTTAGTGCTAAATATGAAACCCAAGTATCTGCATTTTTAGAAGCCTTTTATTTTCAGTACCACATTTTTCTTAATGACTACTTATGAATTGTCCTCACAATATAATGTAAAACTTGACATGTTGTTGCATGCCAGATCCATTCCTGCTTTTTTCAGGTGTTTCGCTTCTTGTTGTCTTATGATGTTTTAAATTTGCCTTTTGTATTGACTAACTGGCTTCTTCGTCGTCTGTGTTGGTGGTGGTCTCACTGTACAGATAGCTGATATACTCCGTTGGTATGTTCAAGATGATGATATGGTAATAAAAATTATTTCCCTACCCATCTACACCTCATTTTAAATAATTTTATTTTGTCAAATCTCTAGTTAATTTAGGACGTACATGTCAGCTGAATTACACGTTTAGTAGCTTAATGCTTTTGTTCAAGAATTTATATAAATAATACTTTGAAGCTATTGAGAAGTCAGACATGCCCTCGCCGGTTGTGAAAAATGATTTAGCTTGAATGGGCTACCTACCGATTTGGGTCATGTCTGGGCCCTGGGGTTTAACTTGGAACTAACCTTATTGACTATTTGACTGTGGCTTTGAACTAAATTGGTTATGTGTCAGAGCTATCAAAGATTTGTGCCATTGGGGTTTGGATTCCGTAAAAGTAGCGTTGTCTTGATAGATATCAAGATAAGCTCAAGGTTCTGCCATGTTGAGATTAGTTTAGTTTATTTGATGCTAATGCACCTGAGTTTCAGAGTTTCCTATTGTTTGTTGCTGTATGCAGTTGTTTTGTATATGTTTTGTTAAATAATTCTAGACTGATGGTGGTATGTTTTGTTTAGTTCTTTAGTATACTTCTAATGTGTTGTCTTTGGACTCTTAACTCCAAACTTTGTCTTTTCTTTGTTCAGCTAGTTGATTTTTGCTGTGGTTCAAATGACTTCAGCTGCCTTATGAAAAAGAAGCTTGATGAGATGGGGAGGATATGCTCATTCAAAAACTACGACATCCTACAGGCTAAGGTTAACAAGTTCGCACCTTGTTCTTTTTTTTTTCTTGGTTGTTTCTGAGGTGGCTATCTGAATAAACAAATTGCAGTAACCCTGAATGCATTTAATGCAGAATCATCTCGCCTCTTGGATGTTTTACTGTTAGAATGGGAAATGGTAAAACATTCATCCAACTAATTCTGATAAATTGGGAATTGGCTTAAAGTATATATCTACAACCCCTATAGTCCAAGGACCTTTTCCAAGATTGATTGAGTGCCGTTTTGGTGTACATGGATTTTGACAGAACATATTATGACTTGATGGCTTAGTAGTACATAGGAAATTAGTTTCAACTTGTGACTTGTGAGATCAAGGATTGCTTATATTACCCTGTTTTTCAACCAGTTTCATATTAGAGCGATATTATGAGGAAGATGAGTTTTGATGAAGGTGATATCAGAGGATATTTAAATAAAGTGGTGGAAACTTTTGAAGTTGGAGCTTTTGGTGACTGTATGTATTTAGATAATAAATGATGGTTTCTCTTCAACATCGTCATGGGACAATCTTGTGTATAAGGACCCTCTTGTGATGGCTAGAAGTTCATTCTTCTATTCAGCCATCTTTTTATTTTTTGGTTGTGCAAACACCAGTATTCATGAGCATGTTTGAGAAAGGATGCTGAGAGAATTTGGTTAATGTCATTGTCAGATTGAAATAATCTATCCGTCACGTCAAAGTCGAGACTACCTGTGTTATTGAATTTATAAACTTTAGTGTTTTATTCTCTTATTATAACTTATCTTTCTTGACATGTCTTTCTTGATATGAGTCTTTTCATCATGAACTATGGTAAGTGTTTTTCAGAGATTTGAAGAGCATCATTTTCCTTGTGCATTAATAGATAAAGCTCGGGACATGTTAGTGTTTTCAATCCAATTCTTTTGTACGTATGTTTGTTCTATATGTGGAAACCACTAATATACGGCTGTAAGATGATTTATTCACCAGAATAACCACATATATGTTGACTTTGACTTGGTGTCTTAGTTGCTTACACAAGTTCATTGTTTGAGAATCATTAGATCTTTAAGAATTTCTACCAGCAATGCATGCATAACGTGTGGCATCTGGGTTTATCTTTGTCTTTGTAGTATGATTTTAATTTTGAGCGAAGAGATTGGATGGAAGTAAAAAAAGAAGAGCTACCAGATGGCTCGGAGTTGGTGAGACTAATTTTTCTCTTTGCTTGAATATCTGCAATCCCAATTTATTTGCAACTGATAATATGGTTTATTTGGGTAGATCATGGGGCTGAACCCACCATTTGGAGTGAATGCTGCACTTGCTAAAAGATTTATCAATAAGGCTCTTGAATTCAAACCGAAACTATTAATTCTGATTGTTCCTCGGGAGACATGGCGGTAATTTCTCTCTCTCTCTTTAAAACTTCAAACTTTATCCAAATATCGGAACCAGAAGGTTATGCTAACACATGAGCTTTGACAAGGCTAGTTTTTCATTATCAGATTAGATGAAAACAAACCTCCATATGATCTGATTTGGGAGGATGATCAGATGCTGGCCGGCAAAGTAAGTTCTCAGTCATTTCCAGTGATCAGTTTATTCTTCTGGTCATGTCTGCCAACTATATTTATGAATGAACTGTCTTTCAGTCATTTTATCTACCTGGGTCTGTCGATGTAAATGACAAACAAATTGAGGATTGGAACAACAATGCACCTGTACTTTATCTCTGGAGTTGTCGTGCCTGGACGCCTAAACACAAGGCTATCGCTGAAAAGCACAACCACCAATCTGGTGTTTTAAAGAACTGTAGATTGGATAGTAATCACAATGAGCTGCAGGCCACTATTTCAGCACAGGCTTTTGATAGTAAACCCTGTGCTCTGAGAGGCGAAGATAAACATGTAGATACACCTAAAAACGTGCAGCAGAAGAGCAAGGATATTATAAGCTACCGGGAAGGCTTGGACAAGGAGACTATAAGCCACCGGGAAGGTTTGGACAAGGAGACTATAAGCCACCGGGAAGGTTTGCGACAGAAAGAGGAGACTATAAGCCACCGGAAAGGTTTGCCACAGAAGGAGGAGGAGACTATAAGCCACACAGATGGTTTACCACGCCATATCAACAGCTCACTCACAAAACTGGAGCAGAAGGGGACTATCAGCCACAGGGATGGTTTGCCATGCGACATCAACAGCAGTGAAGTGGGAAAAAGTCACGCTGCAGTGAAGAGTCATTCTGAGACAAGTCCCAAGAGTTTTGGTGGGAAAGGAAACAAGAAAAGACCACCACCAAGTAACACGTTTCTGAAGGACAAGTCCTCTAGCAAACTTTCAGCGCCTCGCCATCTGTCACCGAATATGACTAATCATTCGCAACCTTACCCAACTGAACATCGTGAAACTCCATCTCAGGTTCGTTCTGAAAGGGGTGACTATTGGCTGAGTAGAGAAGTATCGGAAAGGGGTGGGCATCATCAAGTAGCACAGGTTCCTTGTGAACGGGGTGACTATCTGCAGAGTAGACAAGTAGCTGAAAGGAACGAGCATCGTCAAGTAGCACAGGTACCTTGTGAAAGGGGGGGTGTTTATCAGCAGCAGTTGAGTCAGGGTAACTTGTCCACACATCAGGCTTACTCTCGAGCAGAAGATAGTGGTGGAGTGAGTGATTTGTTGAAGAAGTATGGTGCGGAGGAACATGAACGTGGTATGAGTGGCGAACAGGCGTATGATGCACAGCACCTTCCTCAACGTGGTATGAGTGGTGGGCAGGTATACAATGCACATCACCCTCCCCAATGTGGATATGATTGGAGAAATAACGAGGAATATGCTTCTCCGGGTGCAACTGGTCGATTCATAGGCTCTCCTGCTGCTCCTCCTTATACATCTTACGTGGGGGAAATGAATGGCGTCTTCGACGGAAGAGGAAGGGTAGAGCCTAATGAGTGGAATCAAGAAAGTGCAGCTCGCCCTTACCAGGGGCTGGGTAGAGGGTATTCACATCAATATGGACTAGCAGCTGCTCCTGCTGCCTCATCAAGTTATGGGAGATTAGAGCACCTGCAACGCAGCGATATGCAGCCCGCTTACACGAGCCCGTTCATGCTGGGATGGGCCCAGCTCCTCCACGTCCTCATCCACCACCACCTCCTCCGAATCAAGGACCTTTAGGTTTTGCTCCAGGTCCATACTTCCCTCACCACACCAACTCGGGTTGGCTTCATGACTAACCATCTACTTAGTGTATAACCTTTTTACTTTTGAACCTGTCTCGGTTTTTGCGCTGCACACTACCTGTATATTCCTTTCACATTTTGGCTATATATCGAACTTTTTCGTTACATTTCTTTAATGTTGTCGATACAACGTGATTTATCTTTTTCTTCCGCACGGCATTGTTGTGGCTGCATTCACTGTTCACATGTTTAGGCCTGAAATGAGATGCTGACTTAGCTTTGCACTGAAGTCTTCTATACTTTCCCAGTATTCTCTTTTTTTTGCTTGGAGAAATCACAAAACCCTTTTGTAATTTTGACTATAAATTACAACTCATTTTAACCTTCTTATCATTCTGATATGACAAATTATTGAGGAAGTTATGCCTCTTATAAATTGTTCAAATAAAGTTATCGTTTTTTTCCCAGTGAAGTGAAATATTGTTAAAATAGTAAGCCACTGTAAGAACACATTTATTTATGGTACACAAACTTTACAACCTTTAATGGGTCACGTCAGAATCCATAGATGTTAAATTAGCTTCTAATAATAAGATAAACGAATCAAATAAAGGGTCGTTTTAGTTTATGGTCGATTGCATTTTGGATCACAACATTCTACCTAATTGCAAATTGTACAGAATAGATTCTTAGAATCGCCATTCTGAGCTGCAAAAGTTGGTTCTGGAAATTTCTCCAATGATGCGAAGTATAAAGTTATTATGTTCATATATTTTATAGTTTTTTCCTCCAAAATATATTGCTATATTTACAAAAGTAGAAAGTCGCAATTTGCAAATTTACCATATTTTTATCTTTATTTATTTTAATTTATTTCTTATGCCGTGGAAGAATTAAATGCATAAACCCAATAGACCGAAAAGTGTATAATGTTTGCATTAAATTATGTAGTGTTGTAAGATGGGCTCCGTGTGGACAGAGAACATTGATCTCATTCATCCACAGCCCACAGTTCACGATTGCCCATTCCCACCACCCACCGCCATCTATTTAATCATGCTGCTTGATTGATCAAATCCACGCCGGGGTTTTAGCAATTTGAAGACGATATCCATGGAAGCGGAGATGAAGAATGTGAGCGGTGTTTGGTTGTCGGTGGCGGGGGCCCTCTGTTACTGCCGTTTGGTTTCTGCAAGACTTCCGAAGGGCAAATGGAGGCTGATTTCCGTCGCCCCCGTGCTGTACTTATTCGCAATTCTGCCGCTGTATATTCGCTCCGCCTTCATCACGGCGGTCACTGCCTTCTTCATCACGTGGCTTGCCACTTTTAAGCTGCTCCTCTTCGCCTTCGATTTAGGCCCTCTCGCGTCCGATCCTCCCAAATCTCTCCCAGTTTTCATCGCCGTCGCCTCTCTTCCCTTCAAGCTCAAGCCCAACACCGCCGCCGCGATGAAAAAGCCCAAGAAACTGCCGCTCTATTTGGCAACCGAAATCCCAATTTCAGCGGTGCTCATATCTATCTTGTTCGAGTATAAACAAAAAATGCACCCCTTTTTTGTGCTGGTTGCATACTGCTGCTTGGTGTTTCTGATGATCGAGATTCTGGTGGAGCTGTCGAGCAAATTGGTGCGCGCGTTGCTGGGGATGGAGCTGGAGCCGCCCTCCGACGAGCCCTATCTCTCGGCCTCGCTCCAGGAGTTCTGGGGCCGGCGGTGGAACCTCACGGTGAACAATATTTTGCGCGAGGCGGTGTTCCGGCCGGTGCGGTCGGCGGCTGCGGCTGTGGTCGGCGGAGAAACGGCGGTGATGATTGGGGTGGTGGCGTCTTTTGTGGTCTCTGGGCTTATGCACGAGCTCTTGTTTTGGTACGTTTCTCCGGCGGATGCGCCGTCGTGGGAGATGACCATGTTTTTCGTAGTCCACGGTGTTTGTGTGGTGGCTGAGTCCGGAGTCAAGAAGCGTTTGGGGGAGAGGAAATGGCGGTTACCGTGGTTCGTGACGGGACCGGTGACGGTCGGTTTTGTTATCGGAACGAGTTTCTGGCTCTTCTTTCCGCCGGTGATGAGGAACGGTGCGGATGTGAGAGTGATTGAAGAACTACAATTTGCAGGGGAGGTATTGATGGAGAAGATGAAGGAAATGTGGTCGCGTTCGTGCAGGAAATTAAGTTTATGCCGGCATTTGTGATATTATTGGAATTTTCTTTTTTTTTTTTCTGACGAAATTTTCATTTTGTCAGTAGTTTTCCATCTAGTTATTGCTGCTATATCGTTATGGCTCGTGTTTGCAAGAATGAAATTCAAAGAAATTGATAAGCTGTATATAGTAGTGGGCATTTTGATTTAATTCCATGCAAAGAAAATATTGAGATTATATTTTTCGAATTTATAAAGTAACCACTATGATTTTCCTTCAAACGAAACCACTGGTAACAATTTTCCCGTACAATTAATAACACCAACCGAATATGAGTGCCATATAAAAGACGTAACAAAATTGTATTCTCTCTGTCCCATTTAAAATGTTTCATTTTCTTTTTTGGGTTGTCTCATTACAAATGTCTCATTCTATTTTAGGAAACAATTATCCCTTTACAAAGTGTGGATCCTACCCATTTTTTAACACTTTAACAACTTTATACATTTCTCCTAAATACCTGTGTCCAAAAGAAAAGAGACACTTTAAGCGGGACGGATGGAGTATATAGTATCATGAACTTTACATATGCTCTTAGTTTTCAACATCTATTAATATATAAATCTATTACATATTGGAGACACCATATTCATCTAGAATCATATGTGACATTTTCATCATTTTTCATTCTTATTTTTCTAAAATTCCGCAAGTTTCCTTATTTGATCACTTATCATTTAATACATTGATTAATTGATTTATGTTAATATTAAATATATTATTATAAATACATCTATATATATATATACTGATTGTTCATGATTATTAATGATTTAAAAAAAAAAATCTATTTGTACATTTGCATTTATATATCTATTACTTTTATTTAATTTAAATTTATAATCTTATAAGGAAATCTTTATTTTCAATCTATTAATATATAAATCTATTACATATTGGAGATACCATATTCATCTAGAATCCTATGTGGTATTTCTATGATTTTCATTCTTATTTTCTAAAATTCCACAAGTTTTCTTATTTAACCACTTAGCATTTAATACATTGATTTGATTGATTTATGTTAATATTAAATATGCTAATATATATATATATATATATATATATATATATATATATATATATATATATATATATATATATAAATCTATTACATATTGAAGACGCCATATTCATCAATTCTATGTGGCATTTCCATGATTTTCATTCTTATTTTCTAAAATTCCACAAGTTTTCTTATTTGACCACTTAGTAGTTAGCATTAATACATTGATTAATTGATTTATGTTAATATTAAATATATTATTATAAATGCATATATATATATATTGATTGTTCATGATTATTAATGTTTTTATAAATAATCTATATGTACATTTGCATTTATATATCTATTACTTTTATTTAATTTTAATTTATAATCTTATAAGAAAATCTTTAATTTCAATATATTGATATATAAATCTATTACATATTGGAGACATCATATTCATTTAGAATCTTATATGACATTTCCATGATTTTTATTCTTATTTTCTAAAATTTCACAAGTTTCCTTATTTGACCACTTAGCATTTAATACATTGATTTGATTGATTTATGTTAATATTAAATATGTTATTATAAATACATACATATATATATATATATATATATATATATATATATATATATATATATATATATATATATATATATATATATATATATTGATTGTTCATGATTATTAATGATTTTCAAAAAAACTATTTGTATGTTTGCATTTATATATCTATTACTTTTATTTAATTTTAATTTATAATCTTATAAGGAAATCTTTAATTTCAATTTGATTTAAAATAGTTGTATTGTTAATTATCATCTAATGTGTCCTAATAAATTATTTATTTTTTCTACTTCCCAAAAATATTTTTAAGTTTAATATTTATTTTTTAAGATAAAGTTTGCAAGATTAATATTTATACTTTGTAAGATTATTAAAAATCAACTATCATATTTCGATAGTCCGAATTCTATTTGCAAGATTAATATTTAAACTCTGTTTTGATTTAACTTAAATACTCATTTATTGTATTTTTAATTCATATATTCTAATTTTATATATTTTAATATTCTGAATATTTCTTTAATTAAAAGTATCAAGTTTTCATATTTATTTTAACTATTTTTTAAAAAATTTCTAACATCATTTTTCCACTAGATTTCATAGATTGTATATCTAAATAAAATGATATTTATATGTTTGAGTGATGAGTAAGTATTATGAGTTCGAGATGGGAACATGTAATAAAATCACTTCCTAATTAGATTTGGGACATGTACAAATATTTACATCTTAGACAAGTAATCAATTACTGTAATAACTTATATTCATAAAATTGAACGATTTCAGTTAATTAGCGAAATTAGTATACGGTTTTGAGACAAGAACATGTAGTAAAATCACTTTTTAAGACGGGTACGAGTATATACATTCTAAATAATGCGATTGCATATCAAATGCAACACCTTAATTCGTTCGCCTATGTGGCATCTCCAATATTCGCTATTCTTATTTATTTTGGATTCTAATTTTGTACTTTCTAAATTCTTATATTATAATTTTTATTTATTTTATATATCTCAGTATTTTCTTAATTAAAGAGTATGAGATTTTCTTAATTACTTCTTATTCATTTTTTTAAATTTTTTTTGAAATCATGCATCATTTTTCATGAGACTTTATCAATTGAAAACTTAAAATAGATATTTATGTGTTTTACTAATTAGATTATATTAATATACGAGTTTGAGATTAAAACTGATAGTAAAATCACTTTTTAATTCAATTTGGGATAAATATGAGTATATAAATTTTAAACAAGTCAAACATTAATCAACATGTCAAAGGGAATTTTTTTTATTTTCTAAATTTTGTTATTTATACTATTTTAATTATTATTCAAGTTTTTTATTGAGACAAATAACCAATTATTGTAACGCCTTATAAAGCTATATGAGTTTAAAATAAGAACGAGTAATAAAATTACTTTTTAATCAGGTTTGATGGGAGTACTAGCATATATATCCAAATTCATATTGAATCCTATGTGGCATTTTCATGATTTTTCATTCTTATTTTCTAAAATTCCATAAATTTTTTATTTGACATCTTATCATTTAATATATTGATTGATGATTTATGTTAATATTAAATATGTTATTTTATATATATATATATATATATATATATATATATATATATATATATATATAGATTGATTGTTCATGATTACTAATGATTTAAAAAAGAATCTATTTGTATTTATATATTTGGAATTGTGCATAATTACTTCCCATTCATTTTTTATTTAGAATTGTGCACAATTTTTTCATGAGACTTCATGAATCGAAAACCTAAATAGAATTACATTTATATGTTAAACTAATTAGTGGGTATTAATATACGAGTTTGAGATGAAAATCAATAGTAAAATCATTTTTCAATTCTATTTAGGAAATATATGAGTATCTAAATTCTAAACAAGTCTAAACATTAATCAATATGTGCAAGACGAATTTTTTTATTATCTAAATTTTTATTATTTATACTATTTATTATTAATGCTTAGTTAATATCCAAGTTTTTTTATTAAGAAAAATAACCAATAATTATAACAACTTATAAAACTATATTAGTTTAAAATAAGAACGAGTAATAATTTTTTTTAATTAGATTTTTTGTGAGTACGAGCATATAGATTAACCCTTTAAACATATAAGTGGAAAAAATCGAAGAAAATCCCCCTGAACCTATTTTTTATTATAATTTTATTTTATTTTAAAAACTTCTTCCGATAAGTTGTTGAAATACTATCACTTCGGAAAAAAAGTATAGACTTATTTTTAAAATTTATACTTTTAACTTATAATTTGTAACGGAAATGATTTCCCGTCGAAACTCGACGGGTTATATAGTATCATGAACTTTACATATGCTATTAGTTTTTAACATGACTTTTAAATCGATTGCACATAGTACCATATAATATATTTCTTCCGTCTCCCATTTTTTTGTTTAGGAATTTTCAGCACTGAGTTTTAATAAAAAATTGTGAAGTGTATTGTGAATGGATAATTAATCTTACATTACTCTAGTGTTAATTTAATTAGTGGTAGTAATTATATAAATAAATGATGTGTTGAGGGTAATAAGTGACGATAGTGGTGGATCAAGATCATAAAAGATGTAAATAAAAAGTATTGTTGAAGGTAATAAGTAGATAGTATCTTATGAGGTAGTATACATAAATAGTAAATCAACAAATTAGGGATATATTGAAAAAGAAAAATATGAACAAATATAGAGGACAAAATGAGTATAATTTTTTGCAAATGCAGCACCGATTTGAAAACGAGTGAAGCTTTGATTCTACTATGTTTTTTTAATAATGTTGATGTTTTACTATCTTGTGTTATCATGTTGTGTGGTTTGTACACAGTGATGAATTTGTTCCAATATAGTTTTATTTTTCATTTATGTAGACAACATATGAAATTTCCTACATGCAGACTGTAACATTCATCATAATGCTTAATTATTTGATTTATTCACTACACAATATATCTTATCCAGACATCCCGCCAAACATCATAAAAGAAGTATTATATAACCAAAACTTCTTCTAATTCCAATTGGTTTTGCAGTTGCCAAATTTTATAATCAACTTAAAATTCATGTTAAAAATTAAAATTATGTGTAACGTAGTTCATGATATTATATGTACTTTTGAAACGATATCGTTTCGACGAACATGTAGTTTTGATAGTCTCGTCAATTTTAATTTCACGTAATTCAACTTATAAATCAAAAAATATGTAAAAGATAATATTTTTATATGCAATTAATCACTGACGTTATAGTTGATATAACTCGTTTTCTTGTCCAAAAATGGAAGCTCTTCCTCAACTCAATGAGAATGTAAAAACTCATTTTCTATTTAGATTGTAAAAGCTAAAAGTCTATATATGGATTGTAGTTGGAACCCCACATTTAGATTGGGGAAACACTAAATAAAGGTTGATAGGTCAAAAAAAGGGACCAACCTTTAACATCTATCTCTATCAAGCAAAGGCACATTAATTTGCAGCTACACATAAATAAACCAACACAATCAAACTGAAATTTTGGATTTGCTTTTTTTGTAGACAGTTAAAAGTTGTTAGTAAATGAGATCCCGCCACGTGTAAATATAAATTAAATAATTAATTATATTTCTTTTTTTTATTAATGAAATTTATTCCAAAATAAATAGATATATGGTTAATGTTTTTATCGGCAAATAAGAAAACAACATGTGGAGACGACGCCTAGGAGATAAATAATTAATCACTCAAACTGTGTCAAAGAAGCCATAAAAGGCCCATAAGCTCAAGCCCATGGTTGATGGCCCATAAGCCCAAGCTCATGGTTAGATGGCCCAAAAGGCCCATAAGCTCAAGCTCATGCTTTGATGGCCCATAAGCTCACTAGCCTAAATCTATAAATAGGGGGAGAAGGTTCTCATAAAAGGGAGGTGAAGTGAAGAACTGAAGAAGTGAAGATTTGAAGAGCTCATGACACTCGAAGAATCCTCTGCAAAACATTCTCCGGCATTCAAAGTCTTCTTCAAGTATTCAAGGCGTTCTTCGTGCAAATCATCACGTTCTTCGCCCAAATCATTCCAAAGCTGAAGTTCAATTTGAAAATATGGTGAAAACCCTCCGCATTGACGCTCAAACTTGAAGATCTTCAAAACATTCTTCAACATTTCAAATCAAATCCAACGTTCGATCTGAAAACAAGACTGACGTTCTTTAGATCAACATCATCAAATCCGAACTTCAAGTTCAAGGAGATCAAGGAATCATATCCTCTCCAAACAACTCGAAGAACATTCAAGATCGTTCAAGAAATCAAATCGAAGAAGTAGAATCAGATGATAGATAGAGATCGAATCAATCTCAAATACATCAAATCCAAATTCAATTAATTTTGTATACAATTTTATATTTATAAAATTTAAATACAAAAATTTTTGTTTTTTTTTTAATTTTCAAATCGGATTAAAATCTAAACCGAAATGAAAAATACTCATCCCTACTCTTATTCATTCTCTAAACACAGAGTTTTATAGGTACTTTGGCCAAAATGTCAAATACTCTTATTTTTTGAAATTTAAGGTTTTCCTTAAATTCATTTTTTTATTGCACCTTTTTCTGAATCAATTTTAGGATAACCCTATCTCAATATGCTTTTATAAAATATTGTTTTCTGATAAAGTTTAGATTCTTTTAATCTCACTAATAATTTCAGAGAAAGTTCAAAGGAAATTGTAGAACACAATAATGCAAATAGAGGATTCGGTTTGAGATTTTCGTTTGTATATATCTCGTGCTTAACCATCAATAATTAAGAATAAACACAACGTGTATATTTATAATGACATCCAATATTCCAATACATAGGCGTGGTGTGCATAGATAATAGTGAGATACACTGTAATAAGTGATCATGATTCATGACATGCAGTTTGTATATACTTATATTTCATCTAATTCCTAATTTCTTTCATAGTTTTTTTTTGATACGTCCCTAAATTTATTCTTATTCCAATTGTTCCATAAAATACTATTTACTTATTATCTTCGACAATACCATTTATTTATACTTTTTACCACCCATGAACCATCATTATTTCTCTTTCTTATGCTTCACAATCCACTTATTTACACCTTTTACCATTTATGGTCAACCACTAACTAATTTAATATTACACTAATGTGGGACTCTTACTTTATTTACAATACACCAAACAATTTTTATTAAAACTGTGTTGAAGATCCCCAAGCAGAAATTTTGAGAACGGAGGGAGTAATAAACAAGCTTTGATATATATGAAATCCCACGTTACATGAAGAAAACACACTTACACAACACCAACATAAAATACAATACATGTAGCGATATCGAACTCAGACATATATAGAAGCTGAGGGTTTGCCGCCTTATTCCATACACGACTACACATAATACACGTTGAATTCAACAGTCAGTGCTAATTGTGATGTCCATCTCCGGTCACCTTGCTAGTCTCACTGTTGGCGTCTTCCTGTTGATCGCTGTCGTCGCAGTGGTGGTGGTGGCAGTGGCGACGGCGGCGGCGATGGCGATGGCCGTGTTGGTCTTCATGCTGCCATCCCTCAGCTTGAACACTCTCTGCACGTTATTTTAAGCCATTTGATTAAATTAATTCAGCACCTGTTTTTCAATTTCATATGTTAATTAATATATATGCACAACTAGCTCAATTGTGTCCTCTATAGAGCTATACGACATTTAGAGGAAGTTTATTATTGAAGATTAATCTATGGTATTTATGTAAAAATAATTAACACATTAATTTAATATTATTATTTTATTAATTATTTATACTGATAATTATTAAAATATTCTCGTGTGGCCAGCCATAATGTGTCCGTCATAGCTTTATTGTTAAAACAATTTACTTGATTCATATCACATTAAAAATGGTAGAATTGGAAACATCCTAATAATAAGGATAAAAGTGCTATATACACTATAAATCATAAAAAGTAATTGCATGCCCCCTTAGTAAAAGTTTACTATTGAAGATTAGCCTAGAATATAAGTAGAACATTATAGGCTAATCCCTTAACAATTTCTATATAAGTTTGAGCTAATTTTTTCAAGTCATATCCCATTGGAAGTTGTAGGATTGAGGATCCTAATATCGAAGTTATTAATCATGAAAAGTAAACTTTCCATTAAAAAAAACAAGAAAATAATTATTTGCAGTAATTATATTATATAGCAAGGAGTATGGCCAAGAGAATTGAAGAGAGTAGTTACTAGTGTCGGCGGTGACGACAGCAGTAGGGTCGGTACGAGCTGATGAAACGACGTCGGAAGAGATGAGAAGGACTAAGGCGAAGAGAAGAAGCAAGTTCTTGGAAGCCATCTGTGAAGGGGGATGATTAACAAATCAAAGCTTTGGCGCAATTTATAGACACAATTTCAACCAAGGGGTCAATGTTTTATCATAAATTAATTTAGGCGAAGCTCGTACTAACAAGTTAACTATATACAATTACAATTATATATACCTATTCTATTTTCTTTCACTTCATGTGATCTTGACAAATTCTTGCACCCTAGAAGAAGTCACATCACTGGAATGCATATATAGGGATGTTAATGATGGGTTTTACACGGATCGATCCGGAATCGTTCAAAACCCATTAAATTTTAAAGCAGCGGTTTTGGTTCCGGTTTTGATTCTAGATCCGCTTTAGATCCGGACCGTTTAGATCCATAGTTTGATGGTCCGGTCCGATACGAATCTAGTTCCACAACCGATACTTATTTATTGGTTCTGGTCCGAGTAAAACTCGTCCATTGACAAACCTAAGTTTAAATAGGTTTGTCAATGAGCTAGTTTTATCCATATCGATTCAAAATCACTCATAATACATTAAATTATAAAGCAACGGTTTTGGTTCTAGTTCTGGTTCTTGTCAGGTTCTGGTTCTAGACCTGTTCAGATCCGGACCCCTTAAGACCCATAGTTGATGGTCCGGTCCGATCCGGATCTAGTGTCTAATCGGTCGGTTCAAGAATCAGAATAATTACTTATTTATTGATTCTGATCGGGTAAAACCCATCCATTGACATCCCTAAATGCATATATAGGTTACTTGTTCTTGTTTCTCCTTCTTCATTTTCGCTTCAATTGTAGCTGAGAATCCACCACCACTAACCATACTATTTTCTATGTTGGAGCTTTACAAAGTTTATAAATGATCATTCATGACTTAAATTTAAAACGGTTCGGTTTCGATTCCTATATTTCGGAGAAATTCGGTTCGGTTAACCGAAAAATTCGGTCCGGTTAACCGAAATCGAACCGTTAGACACCCCTATCCACAACCACTAACCATACTATTTTCTATGTTGGAGCTTTACAAAGTTTATAAATGACAATTCACGACTCAAATTGATATTTTCGATAGTTCAAGACATTTTTTATGAAACTGCAATAATTTGAGATTAAATGCTACCTTTTATAGTACAAAATATTTTTTAAGAAACAAAAATAATTTAGAACTTAAAGTGATATTATTTTTCCCCAAAAGAAAGGTCCAACAAATCAGATGAATTTCTTTTCTCTTGTCCAAAAAGCAAAACACAATTGTTTCAGTAAAGTAGCACAATAAAATTTCGTTTAAGTATAAAATTTCATAGACTGAAACCACAAAGATGAATAATTGATGCAATCACGATTACAAACATTCTTGTATAAGCTACAAGTTAGGACACTAGTCAAACTAGCTATGTTTGGATTATCGACTAGATTAATACAACATGATGAACATTAGTCAAACTAGCTATGTTTGGCATTATCCGATGGCTGAGAAACTTGAGAAAATGAAATTAATCGGTTCATTCATATAACCATATTGATAATACGTCTTAATCATGTTAAATTATCTTACATTATCCAAGATATTTCTTGTGAGTGTATATATAATATAACACATATGTACCAACATTGAGCATAATAATCTCCCACCGCTAGTGGGAAACTTTGTCCTTAGATTTGGTCACCTTTATTGATTGGAGATAAATGGACAATTCTTCACCAAGGGGTGTTTACTATTCAAGATTGAGAATATGTATAATTGATTATTTTATCTTCATTATTACAGTTTCTTCAATCCTATCATTTTCAATTGAATATAGATTACATAATTTTAGAAGCAGAATACAGTTAAATTACATAGGTGCTGGAGCACAATCATCAGAGGAAAATGTGGTGCTTGAGGCAGGACCATAAGCTGGACCCGCTGAAGCCGAAACCGGGCCAGAAGCTGCTGCTCCTGAACTCTGGAGCTGGACCGCAGAACGTCGGGAGCTCGTTGTCTCGAACTTGCACAGGTCAGCCAGAAAGACTCCTACAGGAATGAAGCAAATATATTAATCATCTTATGCTTTATTTTTCTTTCCAATATTCACAATTAGGTTGGAAGGGGAATGATTTACCTTCTGCCAGAGCCAAGTTTTGGTAGAGATCGACGATGTTTGGGCAGTTATAGTAACACTGTGGAGAGCAGAGCTTGAGGGTGAAGCGAGCCTCAAGGAGGGAGTCGGAGGAGATGCCAACAGACTTCCTGTCGAGTCCACATGCGCTCACGCACTCGTCAGTTTCTATGTATGCCGGTGGCACATTCATGGCGGTGACATCAGAAGTCTTGCACTGCAACTCCACATCCCCACCATCTGATTGAAGGGTTTCCAGCACACATCTTCTCCCAGACGATGCGATGGAGAGAGAGCACATTCCAGATGGCAACTCCTCGCACACGAGCTCCCCTACACAGACAAATTGAAAGTGAAACAAGAGGTACAAATATATCATGCAAGGCAGAAAAAAGAAAAAACTTTGATCAAAGTACCAAGAGCTCCTTCAAGGATGAGAGCAAAGGCAAGGAAGGTGATCAGACGGTTCATTTTCAATGTGAGGAGAAGCGATCAACTTGCTTAAACAAAAGGTATGTATTAGAAAGAAGAGATGGATGTTTCTTTGTTGTGGTTGTGGAAAGAAAGTAGCGGGGAGATGGGGTTTATATAGGGAATGGTAATGCAGCATGTGGGGAACGTTGTCATTGACATTGAACGTCGTTTCTGGGAATCTTTGGCGTTGAGTTTGCTCCAACAGTTAAATTAGTGAACGTCGAGGCAAATCATCGGTCGTCGCTGCATACAGACAGTTATTGCCCCTTTTTTGTTTCGTTGTTGTTCACTATATTCCGCCGGCTGCAGTCAAATTGGAGCATATGCTTAGTAAGAGAGACAAGTATAATGCCTTTTGTGGTGGCGTTGTTAACAAACAGCCCAATATCTTGCCCTCCGTTTCTTATCCTTACATTGAGTATTATTTATAGAAATGAGATAGATGGAGAGAATCATTTTTCTTTTTACTTTATAGTATTTTAAATACTTTTAAAAGAAAAATAGTTATTTGAAACGGGGTCTAATAGTAAAGTGAATTTTATATGATCAAAAGATTACATATTCATAGCCCTACTAATATGTACACGTGAGTTTTATTTGGTGCACATCAAAAGTTTGATACAAATTTCTCAAAATTCAAAAAGAAAGTATTTGGAGTGTTTATTTTCGCATGAGATTGATGATGAGTAAAGGTGGAATTATTGGTGCTAAATCTGACAATAGTATCTGAATAACATTTAATATGTATCTTGATTTAGGTACAAAAGTAATACTTTCTATGATTGAATGGTCAGAAATGCATCAGTTGTCACTTGCCGTAGTATTAGATAAACTTGAATTCATCCTAGCAGCCGCAGTGGTATGGGAGTTTCACCCTCTTTAGGTGGTTTCTTGTGGGCACTAGATAAAGTCCTCATAGTTTCTTAACCGTTGAATCACCGTGATTTACCCTCTCACATTCTCATAGGGCTGGGATGTGGGAGCTCCCGGGGGAGAGCTTCCTTTGGAACAAAGATAAACTTGAATTCAATTCACCAATTTATGACAAGATGAATATTGAAAGATATGGAAAATTACTTTGTCGATATATAAGTTAGTAAACAAAGATATGTAATATTGTTGATGCCTAGCCCCGACCCGTGATGAGAATACTGAGAATTCCAGTAACTTTGTTGCTAATTCAACAGAACTTTGTTGCTAATTCAACAGACTGCTCCTCACAATTTGGTAACGTTGATTTGACTGTCGAAGAGGATATAGAGAGCCCCAACAGTTTTGTGGCCAACTCTACGGGTCTTTCCTCGGATAGTAATAATTATGTCAGTGACTCTAACCCCACTGTAGAGCAATCTACCTCTCTGTCTCTGTCTACAGGAAAAGAAGACAAGATTGATATTGGGAGGAAGAAAAATATAAGAACAAAGCGCCAGCAAATGCAAAGGCTGCTGGTCGTCCCCCAGGGAAAAAACAAAATAAGAAGCGATGATATGTGTAGTGTGGAATATCAGAGGGCTGAATAGACCACAAAAGATGGCAGCTGTGAAAGAAATGGTCAAACTCTCCAAGGCAGATATTATTGGGCTTGTAGAGACCAAGCTTAATGAAAGAAGCCTTCGTATCCTTTTAGCTAATCATTTCCCTGATTGGCTCTTTATTAATAATTTTGATATTGTTTCGGGAGGCCGCATCCTCCTTCTCTGGAACCCTCTTACGGTATTTGTTAATATTGTTAGCATTGAAAAACAAGTAATTCACTCTTCTATACGCTGCCTGATCACTAACAACTGTTTTAATTTCTCCGTAGTGTATGGTTTTGGTCGGTGCCCAATAGGCGAGAACTATGGGACTCCCTTTTGTGTCATATTATGTTTGATACACCGTCTATTTTAGCAAGGGACTACAATTGTGTTATGGCTCCTGAAGAAAGACATGGAGACCGAGCACCCTCAGAATATGAAGTAAAAGACTTTGTAGACACATGTGCCTTCCTAGGCCTGGATGACATCCAATGGCGGACGCAACAAAAGATATTGGTGGGGGCTTTACTATTTTTATATTGACAAAAAATTATAGCGACAAAAATTTATAAATATTTGATACATCAAAAATAGTCCAACACATCAAACTAAAATGGGGGTAATGGAATTCTACGTGTTCTGATCGCTTGAAAACGTTACAAGATCGAATCATTACCAATCATTGAAAAAAGATCCTTCTCAATATACACAACTAGATTGTCATTCATCCACTCATCTTCCATTCGGTTTCGCAAGTCAGTTTTGATAATCTTCATGGCGGAAAATGCTCTCTCAATAGAAGCAGTGGCAACAGGTAAAACCAACGCCAACTCTAACCATATAAATCTTCGATACCAAATATCTTGAAAACTCCTTTCTTGAATGCCATATTTCTTTTTCGGATACAAATGTCCAACTAGTTGGCAAGGACCCTTGATCAAGTACTCTCTCCGTATTTGATCACGAATAGCAATATCGAACTCCTCTATTAGTTTTCATAGTCCCGGATCACCAACAATCTCATTCAAATCTAATTCAACTTGGATTTGATTCTCCACTGATTCAACAATAGGTTTACTTGGTGAAGAAGATGACTCAACCTTGCGCTTTTTTTTGAAAAAACACTCCATCTTGTACATAAACAAATGCAACTCTTTTAATTAAAAACATAAAAAAAATATAAATTTAAATCATAACCTAAAAAATATTCAATTATAACCCTAATTCCAAACTCTAATTAAATTTACAATTAACTAAACTAAACTGAAAGCATGATACTCATATTTATTTTCATGATAAAATAGTAAACAATTGAGGCTTTAAGATGGAATTATTCATTGTAGAATTCAAAGAATAGATTAACTAAATGCCAATAAATAATAAACAATTGGGATTTAGGAGTATAAATAATAAATTAAGAAGTAAAGGTATAACAATTAACAAACAACTTCTATGTAAATATAAATAAGTTGAAAGAAAAAGGGAATAGAAAAAGAGTAGATAACTCACCAAAAATGAGGAAAAAAGATGATCAGCGGCAACGGGATTAGAAGAAGAAAAGACTTTGATTTGTGTTTTGTTGAAAGCAAGAAGACAAAAATATAAATTGTGTTTGTTTCACTTTTCAAAACTAATTGAAACGTTATTTAATGTATAACACTTTTTCTTTTGTAGAAGGGAAGTTACTTTTTGACTTTTTCTTTTTTGTACTTTCTTTTATTTCTTTTTTCATCTTCTTCATCTCTCTCCAATCTCCATTTTTACACAGACAACCATTTTCTTTCCCCTCTTTCTATTTTTCTTACAAATTTCAGCTCCTTCTCATCCTAGATTTTTCGCCAATTCGCTCTTCAACATCGTCAACTTAGTAGGGGCTGAAGATAGTTTTCGGCAAATTCAAAAATTTTCGCAGTAATAAATATAAAAAAAAACCACTTGGTAGGGGCTTAAGCCCCTTCTCACTCTCACCTGTGTCCGCCACTGATGACATCCCCTCCACGGGGTGTAGATACACATGGTCGAATGGGTCTAAGTTCAGTAAACTAGACCGTGTTCTTGCAAATGAAGTGTGGCATGACAAAAACTGGATCTGCCATGTTAAATTCCCTCCCTCCGGAATTTATTAAGACCATTCACCTGCTATCATCCATCTTTTTGAAGAGATCGCATCCAAACCCAGTCCTTTTAAATTTTTTAATATGTGGCTGAAACATGCAGGGCTAAAAGACTTGATGGAAAACAAGTGGCACCTTCCGGTTGATGGCATTGCCCAATTTATTCTGACGCAAAGAGCAAAAGCTTTCTAGTCTCACTTGAAAGCCTTTAACTTCCAGGAATTCAACAATATCTCATTGAGAGCTGAAAATGCTAAGAAATCACTTGCCATCTCGCAGGAGCTACTTGATAGAAACCCTCAAGATCGCGACCTCTCTAACGCTGTCGGGAACAACGCTAGCTGACCACTTTTCTCGACCTAGCAGAAAATGATTTCTTCTCACAAAAAGCAAAATCCCGTCATTTATTGAACAGTGACAGAAATTCCAGCTTTTTCCATTCTATTGTTAAGCGGAATAATTCACGCAACTTTATTTCATTTATATGCAGAAATGAAGGTCAAACCACTTTCAATCAACATGTCATCACTGCTGATTTTGTAAAGTTCTATAAAGAATTATTCGGCCGGAAACAACATTATGCTCCCATTGATCCAGATGTCCTGAGTAGTGGCTACTGCTTGGATGATCTCAAAAGAATGGAAATGATCAAGCTTGTTACGCCGGAAGAGATAAAGATTGCCATGTTTGATATTGATAATGACAAAGCTCCCAGCCCTGATGGATACTCCTCCGCATTCTTCAAAAAGTTCTGGGACTTTATTGGGAATGATGTCACTAATGTAATCCTTGAATTTTTGCTACTGTCGACTACTAAACGCCTCAACGCAACTATTATTGCTCTCATCCCGAAGACAAAAATCAACCCAACAGTTGCTGACTTCCGTCCGATTGCCTGTTGTAACGTCATTTATAAAACAATTACCAAAATCATAGCTAATCGAGTAGCGAGTGTCCTCCCGGAGCTAGTCAACCCGACACAATCAGCTTTCATTAGAGGCAGAAACATTATGGACAATGTTTTCCTTGCACAAGAACTTATGAGACAATACACAAGGAAAAGATTGACGCCGAGATGTGCAGTAAAGATTGACCTTAAAAAAGCTTACGACACCATCTCTTGGGACTTTTTGAGGGAAGTGTTAACGGGTCTTAATTTTCACCCTATCTTTATTAATTGGATTATGCAATGTGTAACATCTCATTCTTTCTCTATTGCAATCAAAGGCAGCCTGCATGGATTCTTTCTAGGACAACGAGGCTTGAGGCAGGGCGATCCAATGTCCCCGACTCTGCTCATTCTCTGCATGGAATATCTTTCGCGTCTCCTTAATATTCGCACCCTGAATTCAGATTTCAATTTTCATACTAAATGCTCTAAATGCAAAATAACCCATTTAGCTTTTGTAGATGATCTTATGCTATTTGGAAGGGGGGACTTCTTGTCTATGAAAGTTCTAGCCGAAACCATGAAGGAGTTCTCGAGCTACTCCGGTCTTGAGATCAATCAGGATAAATCTAATATTTTTGCAGGGGGTGTTCACATGGAAGAGCTTGAACGTATCAGGGAGCTATTCGGTTTCCCCATTGGAGTATTGCCAATTAAATACCTGGGTGTACCTTTGGCATCCAAGACACTGAACTTCTCCCATTACTCACCCTTAATAGATCAGATCACAACCTTTACTAAACGTTGGTCTGGTTGCACTTTGTCTTATGCAGGAAGAACCGAGCTAATTCGTTCTATTTTTCAAGGAGTGCAATGCTATTGGCTCCAAATCTTCCCTCTCCCAGCCAATGTTATTGATAGAATTTCAGCTATTGCTCGACAATTCCTTTGGGAATCGAAGAAGTCTCTAGTTGCGTGGAAAGATTGTTGTATGCCGAAGGAAGAAGGGGGTCTTGGTTTACGAGATTTAAGCTCGTGGAATTCAGCCATTCTCTCCAAAAACTATGGAATATCCAAAACAAAGCTGACTCCCTCTGGATTAAATGGATACACGCTGAGTTCATAACAAATGGGGACATCTGGCTTCGGCAGCCCAAGAAATATGACTCCCCATTACTCAAAAGGATTCTAGCGATAAAGGATCGGATTTTGCTGGATAAACAGGGTGTTATGGAGGATGCCATCACTCTTATGCGTGATTGGTATTCAGGCAAAGGAACCTCGATAGCATATGAATGGTTTAGACCGAAAAATGAAAAGAGATTTTGGCATAAGTTTATCTGGAAGAGCTTCATTCCGCCGAAATTCTCCTTTATTACATGGCTTGCTATTAAAGGGAGATTCTCATCCTTGGATCGTCTTACATTTCTTAATATTAATACAACATGTCCCCTGTGTGAAAATTTCCAGGAATCTAATGATCATCTTTTTTTCGATGCCAGGTCAGTGGAGGGGTCCGGAAAGAAATCAGAAATTGGTTGGGTCTAAGAAGAGACATGACGACTATCACAAGTGCCATTAAATGGATGCGTAAAGAAAGAGTGGGAGCAACCATCCTCCAGAAAGCAAAACGAATTGCACTTATGGCAACAGTAAACCATGTGTGGAAGGGTCGCAATGCCAAAGTATTTGACCAGAACCCGTTTATTCGAAGTCAACTAGTCACAAAAATCAAGAGGGATGTATACACTGTATTATATTCTATGTTTCCTGTTGATTCAGTTTTGTCGCGCCTTCCATGTCTTTAGATTTGGAGCGGCTGCATTCTACATAGGAGGCTGGCTCCCTAGTACAGTTCATATATTACTGGTCACCACCCGACCCTTTGTGGGCTGGGACCTCTTTTTCCCCACCCTAGGAGTGTTCTGGACTCCTCCCCCTGCTATGCCTTATCAAGATTTTTATAGTGGATGGTGTGTGTTGGCGGCTCGAGAGACCCTACCTCCCGAGAGCAGCCTGGTTAGTGCCCTCCCCTCTATGCTTTCTTTTGTTGTCCTGCCCGTTGAAAAAGAAATTGATAAGATGTATACAGTAGTGGGCATGTGATTTAATTCCATGCAAAGAAAAAATTGTGAAGTGTATTGTGAATGGATAATTAATTTTACATTATTCTGATGTTAATTTAATTAGTGGTAGTAATTATATAAATAAATGATGTGTTGAGGGTAATAAGTGACGATAGTGGTGGATCAAGATTATAAAAGATGTAAATAAAAAATATTGTTGAAGTTAATAAGTAGATATTATCTTATGAGGTAGTGTACATAAATGGTAAATCAACAAGTTAGGGATATATTGAAAAAGAAAAATATGAACAAATATAGAGGACAAAATGAGTATAATTTTTTGCAAATGCAGCACCGATTTGAAAACGAGTGAAGTTTTGATTCTACTATGTTTTTTTAATAATGTAATATTTTACTATCTTGTGTTATCATGTTGTGTGGTTTGTACACAGTGATGAATTTGTTGCAATATAGTATTATTTTTCATTTATGCTAGACAACATATGAAATTTCCTACATGCAGACTGAAACATTCATCATATTTAATTATTTGATTTATTCACTACACAATATATCTTATCCAGACATCCCGCCAAATATCATAAAAGAAGTATTATAGAACCAAAACTTCTTCTAATTCCAATTGGTTTTGCAGTTGCCAAATTTTAAATCAACTTAAAATTTATGTTAAAAATTAAAATTATGTGTAAAGTAGTTCATGATATTATATGTACTTTTGATACGATATCGTTTCGACGAATATGTATTTTTTATAGTCTCGTCAATTTTAATTTCACGTAATTCACCTTATAAATAAGAAAATATGTAAAAGATAATATTTTTATATGCAATTAATCGCTGACGTTATAGTTGCTATAGCTCATTTTCTTATCCAAAAAGGGAAACTCTTCCTCCGGAAGTCCTCACACCTCAACTCATGAGAATGTAAAAGCTAGTTTTCTATTTAGATTGTAAAAGCTAAAAGTCTATGGATCTGTAGTTGGAACCCCACATTTAGATTGGGGAAACACTAAATAAAGATTGATAGGTCAAAAAAAGGGACCATCATTTAACACGTATCTCTATCAAGCAAGGCACATTAAACTTTTGTGTGCGTGTGTTGGTTTAGTGGTAGAGTGATTAATACCCTATGCCAAAGGTCTCGGATTCGAGTCCATCGTGACACGACCTTTAAATTTCTGTGTTTAGTTGACAAAAAAAATAAAAAAATTTGCAGCTACACATAAATAAACCAACACAATAAAACTGAAATTTTGGATTTGCATTTTTTTTTCCTTTTTGAAAATTTGAATTTTCAAATCGGATTAAAATCTAAACCGAAATAAAAAATACTCACCCCTACTCTTATTCATTCTCTAAACATAGAGTTTTATAGGTACTTTAGCCAAAATGTCAAATACTCTTATTTTTTGAAATTTAAGGTTTTCCTTAAATTCATTTTTTTATTGCACCTTTTCTGAATCAATTTTAGGATAACCCTATCTCAATATGCTTTTATAAAATATTGTTTTCTGATAAAGTTTACATTCTTTTAATCTCAGTAATAATTTCAGAGAAAGTTCAAAAGAAATTGTAGAACACAATAATGCAAATAGAGGATTCGGTTTGAGATTGTCGTTTGTATATATCTCGTGCTTAACCATCAATAATTAAGAATACACACAATGTGTATATTTAAATAACATCCAATATATAGGCGTGGTGTGCATTGATAATAGTGAGATACAAACTGTAACAAGTGATCATGACATGCAGTTTGAATATACTTATACTCCATCTAATTCTCAATTTTTTTCATAGTTTTTCTTTTGGTACGTCCCTCAATTTCATTCTTATTCTAAATAGTAATTATTCCATAAAATACTTCTTACTTATTATCTTCGATAATACCATCTATTTATATTTTTTACCATCCATGACCCACAATTATTTCTCTTTCTTATGCTTAACAATCCACTTATTTACACATTTTACCATTTATGTTCCACCACTAACTAATTTAATACTACACTAATGTGAGACTCTTATTCTACTTATAATACACAAAACAATTTTTATTAAAACTCGTGTTGAAGATCCCCAAAAGAAATTTTGAGAACGGAGGGAGTAATAAACAAGCTTTGATATATATGAAATCCCACGTTACATGAAGAAAACACACTTACAACACCAACATAGAATACAATACATGTAGCGATATCGAACTCAGACATATATAGAGGCTGAGGGTTTGCCGCCTTATTCCATACAGACTACACACAATACACGTAGAATTCAACAGTCTGTGCTAATTGTGATGTCCATCTCCGGTCACCTTGCTAGTCTCACTGTTGGCGTCTTCCTGTTGATCGCTGTCGTCGCAGTGGTGGTGGTGGCAGTGGCGACGGCGGCGGCGATGGCCGTGTTGGTCTTCATGCTGCCATCCCTCAGCTTGAACACTCTCTGCACGTTATTTTAAGCCATTTGATTAAATTAATTCAGCACCTGTTTTTAATTTTATATATTAATTAATATATATACACAACTAGCTCAACTGTGTCCTCTATAGAGCTATACGACATTTAGAGGAAGTTTATTATTGAAGATTAATCTATATAGATAATATATATAGTATATATAGGCTCATCTTTATTAAGATGATTTGAAACGTTAAGATATCCCAAGATCCTCAATAATTTCTACGAGTTAAAATAATTTACTTGATTCATATCACAATAAAAATGGTAGAATTGGAAACATCCTAATAATGAGGATACAAGTACTATACACTATAAATCATAAAAGTAATTGCATGCCCCCTTAGGGAACGTTTAGTATTGAAGATTAGCCTAGAATATCAGTAGAACATTATAGGCTAATCCCTTAATAATTTCTATATAATTTTGAGCTAATTTGTTCGAGTCATATCCCATTGGAAGTTGTAGGATTGAAGATCATAATAACGAAGTTATTAATCATGAAAAATAAACTTTCCAATAAAAAAAACAAGAAAATATTTAATTGCAGTAGTTATATAGCAAGGAGTATGGCCAAGAGAGAGTAGTTACTAGTGTGGGCGGCCACGACGGCAGCAGGGTCGGTACGAGCTGATGAAACGACGTCGGAAGAGATGAGAAGAACTATGGCGAAGAGAAGAAGCAAGTTCTTGGAAGCCATTTGTGGAGGGGGATGATTAACAAATCAAAGCTTTGGCGCAATTTATAGACACAATATTAACCAAGGGATCAATGTTTTATCATAAATTAATTTAGGCGAAGCTCGTACTAACAAGTTAACTATATACAATTACAATTATATATACCTATTCTATTTTCTTTCACTTCATGTGATCTTGACAAATTCTTGCACCCTAGAAGAAGTCACATCACTGGAATGCATATATAGGGATGTTAATGGTGGGTTTTATCCGAATCGATCCGGAACCGTTCAAAACCCATTAAATTTTAAAGTAGCGGTTTTGGTTCCGGTTCTGATTCCAGACCTGCTTTAGATCTAGACCGTTTAGATCCATATTTTGATGGTCCGATCCGGATCTGGTTCTGATTCCAGAACCAGAATCAATACTTATTTATTGGTTCTAGTCCGAGTAAAACTCGTCTATTGACAAACCTAAGTTTAAATAGGCTTGTCAATGAGCTAGTTTTATCCATATCGATTCAAAATCACTCATAACACATTAAATTATAAAACAACGGTTTTGATTCTAGTTCTGGTTCTGGTTCTAGACCCGTTCAGATCCGGACCCCTTAAGACCCATAGTTGATGGTCCGGGTCCGGTCCGGATCCAGTGTCTAATGGATAGGTTCAAGAACCAGAACCATTACTTATTTATTGGTTCTGATCCGGGTAAAATCCACCCATTGACATCCCTAAATGCATATATAGTTTACTTGTTCTTGTTTCTCCTCCTTCATTTTCGCTTCAATTGTAGCTGAGAATCCACAACCACTAACCATACTATTTTCTACGTTGGAGCTTTACAAAGTTCATAAATCATAATTCACGACTTAAATTGATATTTTCGATAGTTCAAGACATTTTTTCTGGAACTGAAATATTTGAGATTAAATGCCACCTTTTATAGTTCAAAATATTTTTAAAAAAACAAAAATAATTTAGAACTTAAAGTGATATTATTTTCCCCCAAAAGAAAGGTCCAACAAATAAGATGAATTTCTTTTCTCTTGTCCAAAAAGCAAAACACAATTATTTCAGTAAAGTAGCATAATAAAATTTCGTAAGTATAATTGAATTTCATGGACTGAAACCACAAAGATGAATAATTGATGCAATCACGATTACAATAGGAACATTCTGATATAAGCTACAAGTTAGGACACTAGTCAAACTAGCTATATTTGGATTATCGACTAGATTAATACAACATGATAAACATTAGTCAAACTAGCTATGTTTGGCATTATCCGATGGCTGAGAAACTTGAGAAAATGAGATTATTCTTCATTCATATAACCATATTGATAATACGTCTTAATCATGTTACATTATCTTACATTATCCAAGATATTTCTTGTGAGTGTATATATAACACATATGTACAAACATTGAGCATAATAATCTCCCTACGCTAGTGGGAAACTTTGTCGTTAATTTGGTCACCTTTATTGATTGGAGATAAAATGGATAATTCTTCACCAAGAGGTGTTTACTATATCAATCTATAATTGATTATTTTATCTTCATTATTACAGTTTCTTCAATCCTACCATTTTCAATTGAATATGAATCAAGTAAATTAGTTCAAATTATAACATTTTACAAGGCCTTAGGATATTCTAAAATTCATATCTATCTTAGTAATAAGTTAATAATAGATTAACCTATACTATTTTAATCTATCTAGATTAATCATATTTTTTATATCTATATAGGAAAATCCTGAATTGTAAACAACCCCAAGTAAATAGGAGCAAAAATAATATTGACAAAAATGAATACGTAGTATTGAATCCAAAATAATGGACTTAAGGTTTGCGGAAAAATTATGTTGTGATTTATGAGAAGTTTGGATTTTATTGCAAAAAACAAACACCACAATCATATAGAAAATAAAAAAAAATTATTTATCAGGTTAATCCTTTGCGATTACGGGCGATGGCGAAGTAGCAATGTCAAGCCATGGATTTAACTATATTTTAAACGGCTATTAAATAGACAATAACCAAACCATATGTAATCCTAAGTCTATTAGGGTTTCGTTTGGGCCCAAAAAACATAAGCCCAAAAATTTGGATAATTGAGATCAGATTTGAGTGTGCAGTCCATTTATGCTCCATACTCCAATAGATTTAAAATATAATGTGCTACGAAAAAAAGAGTTTGGGTTGATGAGGCACTGCTGAGACGTGGCTACTTGGAGAAGTTTTCGATGATGATTTTTTCGAAGAGTGATTTTATTTATAACCCTATTTTTCTCATCATAACTTTTTATTTAAAAAAATATGATATAAATAGATTGATGTATAATTCTATCCTTATAGCCCCAAACTTAATATTATTCAAAAACAACAACTTCTAGCCCCGACAATCTATTGCTTCCCTGTCCCTCTCAAACATGCATTGCGATTCTCGATTATTCCATCGTTGTTATGAACTTCATCTTCATGGTTGTGTTTTTCTCCGTTTGTTAAACCTAGTTTATTTATGTAGTTCTTGAGCGTCATTTAATGTTAATTTCCAACAATTTGCTGCTCCATGGATTGCGCCTCGTAAGTTTCATGAGGAAAAGATTATGGTCTTCAATTGATTATTCTTAAATAAGTATAGTCTATCCCCAGATTTCATGCTCCCTTTATTTATTTTTAAGTGCATTTATTATTTTTGATTGATTATTTTAATAGTAGACTGAAATCTATGCTTGATTCCCTGTTAATGGTTCATGGAATGGTATTTTTCCATTGACTCAGATTAACGCCGGTTTGCTGCTCATAAATTTTAGGGGATTTTGGATGGTTGTTGAAATCATTATTTTATTATAAATTTTAAATTGGGGTCGGTAGGAGTAGAATAGTATATCGATTAATATTTATATTATTTTTGTTAACAGACGGTTGTAGCGAATAAAACAGGGACTAAAAATAGCACCACCCTTTTTCGAAAGGCAAAAACTTGTGTGCGGCGCCACTGACGGTGCGCGCACACTTTGTTTTTTTTTTTTTTTATTATTTAATATTATATCTTTTGTTTTATATTAAATATAACAATTAAGGATAATTAGATTTTTTAATTATAATTTATTAATTTATTATGATTTATTAATTCATAATTAGGGTTTATTAATTAACAATTAGGGTTTATTAATTCAACGTTAGGGTTTATTAATTCATAATTAGGGTTTATTATTCAAAATTAGGGTTTATTATTTTCAATTAGGGTTTATTAATTCAAAATTAGGATTTATTATTCAAAATTATGGTTTATTAATTCCAAATAGGGTTTATTAATTCAAAATTATGGTTTATTAATTCATAATTAGGCTTTATTATTCAAAATTAGAGTTTATTAATTCAAAATTAAGATATATTAATTTAAAGTTATATTTATTAATTTACAATTAAAATTTATTAAATTAATTAAATTTAATTAATTAAACTTAATTAACTACTTAATTAAGATTAATTAACAAATTAATTATTAGGGTGGTCTCACTGTGCGCGGGCGCGCACAGGAGACCACCTCTTTTCGAAATTGGGGAGTAAGTAATTGTAATATTTTTTACTTTAATATTTTTATGCTGTTTATTAATATTTAATTTAAGGTTCCTATAAGTCGCGCTCATTTTCAAAAATTATATTATTTGTACTGTTGTACATAAATGTGTTATCATGGGCATGTATTTTTCACTGAATAATTATTGTATATTTGGATTTGGCTCAATCAAGTTTATAGACAGATAGTTATTATTCTTTAAGCCCAACAAATTTATTTTTGGCCCAAGTAAAAAAACTCTCCAAATGAAACGATTGTAGAATCTGCAAAATTTTGCCTTTTCAAAAAAAATAAAAAATCACCAACAGTAATCATCTTTAATTTGGACACTGATTAGAAATAATTTTGAGACCTTTTGAAACCTTTAGAACTAGTATATATAGGGGGAGTTCACAATCCCATTTCATCAACAATTTTCAGACATCTCAAATGATTTTAAGGTATTTCTTTATGCATATTATAGAAGGCGATGGAGTGAGATGAAAGGGAAGAAGGATAGTCGCAGCAGCGCTGTCCGGCGGCGGCGGAGCCGTGGCTTCTGTTTGGGCGGTGTCCGTGGCGGGTAGAGGCGGGGTCGGTTTTCTGCTCTGGGAGAGGGGGTTTATGTTTATTTTTACTTTTATTTTATTATTTTAAAAAAAATTCTGAAAAGGAGGAGAGAGGGTTTATTGATGGCCACTGAACAAATATGTTATGATTCGAGGGTCTTTGGGAAAATTATGTTATGAGTTAGTCTACAGCCTATATGTTATAATGTTTAGGATGCTTGTTATTTGTATAATTTGGATAAACAGGAGGAGCCCATTGAGTTAATATGGCTCAACCCAAAATATATCATAATTTTACATGTTGACGTGGGCTAGACGGTTAAGATGGAATAAACTCGTTCCAAAATTTGATCATTTAGCAACGAGTTGAACTTGAGCCTAATAGTGCTCGATTTGAAAGGCTTGTGAACCTATTCAAGCTCGAGTCTACACGAACTTGTTCGCAAACATATTATGAACATGTTTGTGAGCTCAAGAAAAATAAATTAACATTTTATTATTATACTTTAAATCACTTTTATCTGCCAACATTAATTTATATATATATATATATATATATATATATATATATATATATTGGTTATTGTAAAACCTTTATTATCATACAAACCACGCACTAAAAAATTTAATTTTCGCACCTCGTGGAATTGGAACCCGAGTGATGTCCGGTAGTGATGCAAGTAATCTTAGATTTTTGCGATCGAAGGATTGGAAATGATTCTTACGTTCTCATTTTAAATAAGGATTTTATTTGGAGAGTTCAAATAAAAACCTTAATTAATTGGGAATATGAGAACTATTTTCTTCAGTCTTTCAATCGTGAAGATCTATAGTAAATGCATAACTTTACTTGATGAATGAGTCAACTGAGTTCGAATCCTATGATAGATAAATTTTTTATTTTTTTAGTATAGTAACTTTCCCGTCAAATGTAGTGACTTTATATATCTAATGTAGTGTTCTCAATTATCACACCAACTACTCTCTCTATATATATATATTTAGGTATTGTATAGTACTCAATTTCATTTATTCATCTAATTGATCTTATGTATCTATGGAAGCTGAAGAAGCTTTTGATCTATAGTATGGATGAACGAGAAATGTCCGAATCTGAAACAGGCAGTTGTCTACGATTAGGCAGCCAAGCCAAGGCACGAGTATAGATTAGAGCACTTGAAAAGCGACAACTTGCCCGTAGCGTATGGTAAGAATATTAAAAAAAGGGTGTTTCCTTTAATATGAAAATAAAGGATGTTACTTATTATAAATATCAAAATCATGAAGTGTCTATGGAAAACTTATAAGCTCCTTCTCTACTTGTATTATTTTCCATTTCTAGGAAACTTAATTTTAAACTTATCACAAAAATTAGAATTTATTACACGTCACCGTCTACCTGACATCCTTTCCTTTTTCTCTTTTAAACTTTATCAACTTTTTTAAATAGTATAGAAATACGTTATGACTATATATTTTTGAGAATGTGGGCAGCAAGACAGTATATCTATAGGGAGGCATTGAAATGATACCCAACTTAGTAACTTGTTTACTTAGAGTGGAGGTCAAATTCGCATCCTTTTACATCTCTACTTCCTATATATATATATATATATATATATATTGTGTAAGTCTAGCATAATCGGATTCTTATATATCAGCGTATTAGTTTAAGACATATTTCATCACTTCAGTAGCATATATGCTAAATATATTAGTTTAAGACATCTTTCATTCGCAACAGAAGACAAGAAGGGTTCTAGTGTTGCACAAGAATCCGCGTAATACAAAAACACACAAAGTGAAGACAACCGAAATTAAATCTCAACCATTAATCCAGCAAATTAAAGACCTAGATTCATTCATATTTCCTACTAAATTATTCTTTCATACCTGAACCATCTCTTTTATATATATTGAAAAAATTTAATTATTTTTAGAAAGAGATAAGGGTCTCAAAATTTGAATTGAAATAAGAAAGAAAAGAGTATATCGGTTGGGTGTGAAGTGAGAGAAGGAAATGTGTGTGGAAGAAATGGGATTGCATCAATACATCGTAACTGGTAGATCATCAGTCATCACAATGATAATGCATTCATATCACGCGGCCCCAACAGCTTTCATGACTTTGAAAAAGTCCAACACGTTTCTCAAAAATTCCATTACATGTAAATTCTTTTTATACGTTTCTCAAAATTTTATATATATTATTTTTCATGCTTAATTAATTTCATCTGACGTACGAGTGCTCTCATTGCTGAATCTTGTTTCCAAGTATTAAGTTAATCATCTATAAATATGGTGATTAGTTTCTCTCAAAACTTAATATAATTCTTCTCAATAGTATTAACACCAAAACTTGAGTCTGGTCAACTTGACCTAGGACGGATCCTCCGCATGTTCGACTCGTGTCCAGACCTAATTTGATATCACAACCTGTTCGATCTAATCAGTAGTATAATAATAAAATAGTTTCATTTGTTATTACGAAAATTCATATTTAATTTTAATAGATTTCATTCGCTTTTAGCTATAGTCTTATTTGTAGATATACTTATTGTGTCACTTTAAATAATTTTTTCATTTACTTTTAAGCAAATTCTCATTTATGAATAAATATTGAGATTTTTTTATATTAATATTTATTATATCACTTATATAGATAAAAGTCACATTTCCTTTCAAGAAAGAAAGTATAACTTGCTATTAATCAAAGTATCATTTATGTAATATATATATCTTCTACTTTGTATGCATAATTTCATTTGCTTTTAATAAAAGTCTCATTTGTTTTCAAACAAAGTATCATTCACTTAATATAACTAATATATTAAGAAGGTGGCCGCGGGTCGGGCAGGGCAGATTGGATCAAGCGCACGAAGCTTTATCCGCACATGCAAATGGTACTAAATAAGACCATCTCATATATTAATATTGAATCATTGATTTATCACCTCCAAAAAATATCATTATAGATTTCCTACAAAATTATCTAGAAAATTAAGCATTCTGGTTGGACTAATTACGTTAATTAATAGTAGTGGATATCATGTACTATCTTTGTTTCCAAATAAATGTTCTATTTGGAGGTTAATCTCGTCTTCTGATAAACGTCGAATTTCAGAATTCTACGATAAATTTATCCTTATCCTTAATAAAAATTTCGCCAAATTTACATATAATAATTAGAGATAAAAAGCGTCAATTGCACGCGAAGCGCATGCGGACAGGGAATTCGTCACAAGTCGGATGCTTCCTGCTTTCAGGATTTTAGTTTGCCCTATCTAACAGCGTCTCAAACAAAGGCATTCGATGCAAATAAAAATTGCTCACTTAATTTACGAATTTATTGATCATGGACACTTATTCTGAGATAAAGGAGTAATACAATGCATACATGAATTTCACTTTGTTAGATTTCAAAAGTAAATCGAATTTCTCGATTTATTTGTCGTTTGGCTTTAATGAAAGACTATCGACAAAAATTTATACATTAATTTGAAGCACCCAATCACTACATTGGTTTTCATCATGCTTTCGTTATAGTGACGCAATGGGCAAGTTCCACCTTATTTTATATATTTTTGTTTAAGAATAGCTGGGAAATTGACAAATGACTCCACAAAATAGATGAGTTTCCTATCTAAATATCTATGTTGACTGTTTTCATTTCATTGTCAAGTCTTATTGAAACAAGTTATTCTTGATAGGCAATCCTGTCATCTAGATATTCGAATTCTGATTTGTCCTTAGCTAGGAAAATGGAAACCGATCATTATTTATTATGGATTTATCATGCTTGGAGTATGTACGTGTCTAATTTTCTTTGACTTCAAAGGTTGTCTAATAAGCTAACTGATTAAGCTAAATAATCTGAATGTTGAGTCGAGCCCCTGGGTTGGTCTAGCCCGGTCCGAGCTCAACGGGCTTTCCTAAAAACCAGGTCGGGTCGATCCAAAAATCGATCAAGCTAAAAAAAACATGGCTCGATCAAGCCCGAAACACAGTTTATAGTACAATTCTTTTAGGTCGGGCCCATCGGACTTTGACTAGTTTTGGACGGGTCCAACCCTGTAAGAAATCTCATATGACTTACTCCCTCTGTCCTATTTAAAATGTCCACTTTCCTTTTTGAGCCGTCCCATTACAAATATCTCATTCTATTTTAAGAAGTAATTATCCCTTCAAAAAGTGTGAACCCTACTCACATTTTAACTACTTTATACATTTCTTCTAAATACTCGTACCCAAAAGAAATAAGACACTTTAAATGTGACGGAGTGAGTATTTTATTGAGCCTAACCAGACCCAAAATCGGGCCTGGCCTGGCCGGGCCGAGCCCTCGGATCCATCTATTTTGCTGCTTAAAATGATGAGCAAATCAAAGATTAAAATATGAGATATTGCATGTTCATAAAACACAAGACATTTTACCAAATTCATAAGCAAACAAGTTTTTATCGAACTTTATCTTCAAACTTTCGGCGCGTACTTGAGACCACATTAGATTATCATTTTAAGAAATGATAATATATATTAATATGAAAATCCATTTTCATGTATGTATAGGAAAGAACTGATATGGGGAACTATGTATGAAGTCAATATTCAATTATATAAAAAGACTTCAAAAAGGGAAACTACTATATGTGTGCTTATGTGCGTGGGTGATGATGTGGACTACCAAGTCATATTGATCCTCATCATTCTTTATGGTCCAAAACTTGAAGGATTTTGATTTATCTAAAAACCAAGAATTAAAAGACAGACAGATGCACCAATATTAGAGTAGTTTATTCCTTATACGATCTGCTAATTAATTACAATCATCGTTGGCGATATATTGACATAACGTCAATTATACAGTTCTATCAATTTAATACACGAAATATAAATTATTTATTGATTATGATTAAAAAAATAAGAATCATCACTGAAATAAATGGGGTTAATTTGTCTAAAGGTTATCAAAGTTTGTATCAAAGATGGTAACAAACAAAATTTTGTATTAAAATGGATATTAAACTTTCATTTTCTTTCAAATAATGTATTTATTTCTTTTCTATGCTTAAAAATGTCTTGAAAATTGTTTCCTTCTACCATTTTATTATGTATTTGATTTCAAATAATTATTTTTAATCACTATGTACACTCAAGAAAATAAATTTAAATTTTCAAAAAAATATGACATTTAAAATATTCAAAAAGTGAATGTATACAAAATCTATATATTGTGAAAATATTTAAAAATAAATTTTGGTTTTCCAGAAAAAATAATTTTATAAATTTAACATAAAAAAGTGAATCCTGTGAAAATTGATGAATCCGCTGGGAGAGTTAATGAATCCAAAAAAATAGAATTTTCGTCTCTAATGAGATTCAACCTGTGAGAAAATTCGAATTTTGGATCAATAACTTCCCAACGGATTCATTAACTTTATAATTAATTTATTTTATTCCTAACAATTTTCGTGGTTTTAGTTCTCACGTTAAAAATGGTTCTTATTTGAATATCACTATATATATATATATATATATATATATATATATATATATTGTTACAATATTTAAAATTGAATAAATATTGTTTTTGCTGACTATATTAATAATTATTACCATTGCTTTTGTTAATATTTTTTTTGAATATTCTATCCTTGTTGTTGTTATTATTTAATAATAATAATATTAATAATAATAGAATCATTTCAGTTGAAAGTTTAATTACAAATGAGATATTTATAAGGTTAAGAAAGAGATAAGTGTTATTTTGAAAGAAAACGAAATTTGTATAGGAGATACAAATTTTTGTTTAGTACCCATTTTGATACATATACTAGCGGTAATCTTTTAAGAAATTAATCCAAAATGATTGAAACTTTCGGTATCATGAATTTCAATTCATTTTTTTATAACTTTCAAGAAATTTAATGCATACAAAATTGGTTTTAATTAAAGAGAATCAATAGCATGACCCTTTTAAATTTTATGGACAAAAATCTTTCGATCCTAACGCAACAAAATTATAGTCGGCGATAGCACCGGTATGACAATTTGTGAGGACTCTGACTTGGAAATGTTCCACGAATTTAATTCTCCTACCCAACTATCATGAAATTATTCTTTCTACGAACTACAACATGCACCATCAATTTCTTCCATCCGACTGACGAATGCATGACCTAAAAAAGACTAGGTTTAACTCTTGGGAGTAAAATTAATTTAATTAAGACCAAAACTGCCGTGCGACCTTCCGCACGCAATTAGATGTTAAGTAATACTTAGTTATTAATTAAATGATAATTAATTAATTGATTAAGAGTTAATAAGATTTATTAATTTTCAAAATTTCAATTAATATTTATTAATTTTAATTAAAATTTAATTATGATGGATGGACCATGGACCAAAATGCATGAAAGTGTGCCTCAATTTCCTCCATAACTTCTATGAATATGGTAGATGGTAGTGTTGGTCCGTTGGAGTCTGCGCTGTATATAGGGATATAGACTTATAGTAGTATGGAATGTCGGATTCGTCCGCACGGTATCGGAGTCCATTTATTAAATTTTTATAAGAAAACATTTTATTGACATCTAGATTAATAATAATAATAATATGTACATAATATATGAGATTTATACTAGCAAATCCTATCTTAGTGGTCCAGATGATAGAGATAATTATAAGAAGAGTGTTTTGGTTTGATTGATAAAATAATTATACTCTATTACATGTTTGGTTTGTACGATTAAGTTCGTGATAGATAACTCGGCCCATGCTCCAATCATCAATTTGAGCGATAATTTATCGTTTTAAATTTGGGTTGATTATTTAATCCTCCTTTACTCAATATCCAAAATTTAAAAAGTTCACACCAAAATTATTTTTGATTATCTTTATTTCGATCTTTTATATTTTTGTTATACTACAATATAACAATATAATTATAAAGTAGTTAGGATTTTTTAATTTTTATTTAATTTATGTTGTTAACTATGTTAGCTTAGAGTGACCGTTGTCATAGCCAGTTGTTAAGCAATTAGATGAGTAGCTAGCTATATTAGGTATATATATACGAGTTCTTCCTCTTTATAATTCATTCAAATTAATTCAATGAAATCACTTTATATTTTCTCTCTCTAAACTAGGGGTAAGATTTGGTTCGGGTTCGGTTAACCGAAACCGATCGGTTAATCTGTTCACCGATTAATCGATTCGGTTAGTGGTTAACCGAATTTTAATATCAACATTAAAAAATATATTACAAAAATTAACCGAAAATAACCAAAATTATTTCAAATACTACCGAAATTATAATATTTTAAATTAAATAATTTCAAATATTTAATAATTAATTTATTAATTAAATATATATGTATTAATTAATTTCGATTAATTGAGTATAACTGAAATTCACTTGAAAGGGATAACTGATCGGTTTCAATTCTCGGTTAACCAAAAATCGAATAAGCATCCTACTCTAAACTCCATGATCCGGACTCTCTAAGATGGTATCAAAGCATAAGTTTTTTGTTTCTTCGAAAAATCCTTCTATCTAATGACGTCTTCACCTTCTTCCACTATTCAAAAACCTAATTAGATCTCATAAAAATTGCAAAAAGGAGTAAAAAACAAAAGCAAAATAGATCTCATAAAAATCAAACTCCAAAACTGGAAAAAGCAAAATAGTAATAAAGAACTATTCAAAAACAAACAAACGAACAAACATTTCAAAAGCATTAATTAATTTAAATTAGTATTCTCCAATACTATTGACTACATTTATTGCAAAGTTTACCTTAGTTCTCTATTATTCATTGATGAAGTATTCTTAATCCATTAAAGTCATCCTAAAATTGCGACTAATTGAATTTTTTGGCGATTCAACTTCCACGTCCACCATCAATAAGTGGATCTTGTGAAGCTTTAATAATGTTTAAAATCTTTGCCTGCTTCTAATTTGGGATATTTTCTTTTCAGAGAGTCGATGGCGATCACACAATAATTGCAAATATACAATTATCTTTTTGTTTTAGAATATCATATGCAATAATCTTATTTTACTTTAAGTTTTCTCCGTAAAAGATTAAAATTTGAACAAAAATATAACATTTTCTTTCTTGCTTCCTAAGTTATTATATTGGAAGCGTACGTATGCTAACACCCATCCACTTCTCCAACCTTTACTCTTATTTGATTACAAATAATATTAAATTAGATTAATTGATTATTGAAGAACATATCATAAAGAATGATTTTGTAAAAAACAATTAGTGAATAAAAATAATACACAAAAAATATCTTGAGCTTGAGACAAGCTTGTCTGGACTTGGCTTACGTATGAACTCGAAATTCATATTGTCAAATTTTAACTATTTTGTTTAAAGGAAAATGTATTGCTTCGACTATAAATCACGATTTACAATATCCTCCAGCCAAATTGGGGAATTTTGACCACACATGGACTTGAACTAATTGAAAAAAAAAGCTAACTCATGAACTACTCTATTTATAGTACCATAGGCATGGGTCACACGAATGAGTAATCTATCTCTCGTTGTCTCAACGATTGGCAGCTCTTTGTACTTGTCTGAATCTACAAGAAGTCTCACCACAAAGATATAGTTGGTAAAGAACTCTATCGATCCCACACAAATCTTAACTATTAATTGTGAAAGTGTAAAATTATTAAAAGTTAGGGTCGGGTTTAGCCCTAGTCCTAAAAACCCTAAAGCCAATTCAGATTTGAGATCAAACCTAAAAATATCTTTGAACACCAACGTTAATGATATTTAAACCGGCTCCTAAGTTTTAGGGATGTGCAAATTTGACATCTATCCATTTAAAAACTATTTCGTCGGTTCCGCTAAAAATAACTATTTCATTTTTGGATCGTCCCACTAAAAGTGACTCTAACTAAAAAAGAATCATTTTTACACATAAAATGCCTCAAAATTCCGTGACCCACCATTTTTATATACAAAACACAACCCTTCTTAATTTACGTACCTAAAAGTAACATGTCTTTTTAAAGGGACGAAGGGAGTATACTATAGTTTAGTTATAAGATTCGTAAAAAAAAAATTCATAGACACACAACCCTAAGTATCAACGCGGATCTTCACGTATTCACATCTGAAAAAGTCCTATTTTACAGTTTTCCTCTTGTAAATGACGAATTTATTTAAATGAGGAGACAGTACTAGGATGACATAAGGAGGGCGTCATGGTGACGTCAAATATGTAAAATAAAACAATTGTCAATGTCCTTCATCTCAAGGAACCACAGCTGCCCCTGGGCCCCACCTCGTTGTCCCAAAATCAACTAACGGAATTAACTTTCCTCACTTAACTTGCCCTGTACCTTTATCTATATATAGCCAATGCATGAAACCAAATTTCTTCATATTCAAATTTATATCACAACCCACAAAATATATTCAAAAAAAAACAAAATCAAGCCATGTCCAACGTTGTCACAGAACCTCGTCCCGTAGTCAGAAAGTTCCTTGCTTGGCCTCAGCACGAAGGCGTCGGCGCCACCGTTAGAAGAAGCATTGGAAGGTCAGACAAGCCTAGCTACTTCTTCATCAAATTTATCTCGTTTTCTGTCTATTTTTTGCAATATTGAACGTGGGGTTAATTTTTGTTGAACTTTTCGTAGGTATGAGCTGAAATACTTCGACCCTTTTCTTGTTCTGGACGAGTTCTCAGGTGTGGTGTCTCTGTTTTTGTGTGTGTGTGTGTGTGTGTGTGCGCGTGCGCGTGATTTTTTTAGTTTCTTGAATCTTGGTGGTCGAGTGAGTTCGAATGGTTTTCCTGTTGTCTCACTTATGAATTTATTATCTTTTTTCGAAATGGGAGTACAGTTTCTGCTCCTGCTGGATTTCCTGATCACCCACATAGAGGTTTGTTTGATCGATCGCGACACATTTTTTTACCTAAATCTATGAGTTTTTTTGGTGATTGTGATTGGTGGTGACATCTGTTTTCTTGGTTTTAATTATAGGATTCGAGACTGTCACCTACATGCTGCAGGTATGGCTACATTTTGTAATAATTCTGCACTTTTTTCTTTTCTCCATCTCTGTTTTCTAATGTGTATTGTTTGACGGGGCATCATAGTTTTGACTTCAAAAGATTTGAAAAACTGCCTTACCTTTGAATATTTTACATGCTTTCAAATACTCTTGTTGTCTCAATATTATATAATACTTACAACAGCAATATCAAAATGCAGTTGGACCATTTCATGATTGCCACCTTGAATTGATATAATGAATGGCTTGCATCTATGACAGTTGAGCTTCAAGTGGATGTGACTGTGCAGCCTACAAAATCATTTGTTTAAGTTGACAAATAACTAAACATGACCTAATCATCTACTTTTTCACCTTACTAGTGTTGTGACATTAGGCCGGCATGGAGTCTATTCCATCGGATTTTAGTGTTCTTACGCGCTATTCTTTAGGCAAAGAATCCGACAAAAAATAGTATACATGTGGTACATTTGATGCTACACGCCTATACACTGCATCCCAATCAAGTATGATGACACGTGACAAATCTACTTGATCATAATTGATGGGGACCCACACCTTTATGCATGTCATCATGCTTAGCTAGGGATACATTGCATATGACTTCGGCATCCAACTTACCGTATACATGTTTTGGTTGGCAGGGAGCAGTGACGCATGAGGACTTCGAGGGGCACAAGGGCACCATTGAAGCCGGTGACTTGCAATGGATGACTGCAGGCAGAGGGATTGTCCACTCAGAAATGCCTGCCGCAGAGGGAACTCAAAAGGGCTTGCAATTGTGGATCAACCTCTCCTCCAAACACAAAATGTGAGTGCATTCCCCTTTACTCTATACATGAAAAGACACACACACACACACACACCTTTTTGCAAAGAGTTGGACCATTTTGTTAGTGGAGGAAAGCAAAAGTGGTCACAAGTTAGTATATTTGGTGTAGGATTGAGCCAAGGTATCAAGAAATGAAAAGTAGGGAGATTGCAGAAGCTTCTAGAGACGGTGTGGAAGTGAGAGTGATTGCAGGGGAGGCATTGGGTGTGAAGTCAGAGATATACACTAGAACTCCCACCATGTTTCTTGACTTCACACTCAAGCCAGGGGCACACATTCGGCAGCCTATACCTCTTTCGTGGAATGCATTCGTGTATGTTTTGGAAGGAGAGGGTACCTTTTGGAATTCGAGATCTTTGCCTGTGTCGGCCCACCACCTCCTCCTCCTTGGCGAGGGGGACGGTCTCTACGCCTCCAACAACTCCTCCAAACCGGTGAGGTTTATTCTGGTTGGAGGTGAGCCGCTGGGGGAGCCTGTGCGCCAGTATGGCCCGTTCGTGATGAATACACAAGAACAACTAGATCAAACTATTGAGGATTTTGAGAATTGTACTAATGGTTTTGAGAAAGCTAGACAATGGAAGTCTGAATCCACTGTTGTTTTTGGTTATTGATTAGTAGCTTATTGTGATATGTTTCTCTCTATTTTCCAATTCAATTCAAGATATAGCATCATCTGATTTCGTTCTCTCACACAGATATATTGATTGATGAGTGATGAAGACCATCCTGTCATGTGATATTTTCTCTCCTAAAACAGACTTCTCTTCTTACTTGCACAAAATTTGATCTGGGTTAACCGGATAGTTGGTTAAATGTGTATTGATGATGATGTAATTTTTACATACGTGATATGACTGCTATGAAATCGAAGATGAAATATGTAGCCATATAAATGGAGACTGGAATGTAGAGGGTGGTAAGCTTATGCGTTTCATTAAGTTGAAATGCTTTCCTAATTTGAGCAATCTAGGTATAATCCATCCATAATTAGTCCAAGGGTGAGTTGAAGCTTGTTAGACCGTAGTATACTTTCACTTTGTTACAATGCAAATTCAGAAGTGTAAAAGGTCAGAATACAAAGATCGAAACAGAATTGCAAAACAAGATGAAACAAACTCATAAAGAAGAATAGTTGAGTCTTCTTTCCGTAAGTCGATATACGCCTCGGACAGTGCTCATAGTCTTGCCTGTCTTCTCCAACTAGGGGTAGAGCTAGAAATTTTCTTTAGAGGGTTGTGGCATGTGTGTAACAACGGTAGTTGTGTAGGTACAATACTATTTATTACTTTAAGAGATAATATTAATTAGGAAAAAAGTACAAATTTTTGCTTAATTATGTTTATTTATTACACTATAGTTAGAGGAGAATGATGGTGACAACTTCTTTGAATGGGGATCATATTCATACCCATCTTTTTAAATACCTTTTGCAAAAGGACATCTTTATGCACCCTTTTTCCCCAATCCCTACTTCATATAAAAACAGCTTAAATAGCATATTTTTTATATCCAAAATATAATATTTCAAAGTCAACTTTATATCTGTTAGTACCAATAATTGATTTCAAGTAACATATTATTGAGTATTGATTATATAATAAAACTATCATTTTATAAATTTACAAACATATATTTTCAATGATAATATAAGCCATCTCTCAACCAAATGTTGCTAGTATGTATATGTTGATATCAAATATTTTTGTAAGTTTTTTATTTTAGATCTCTTCTGCATGAAATATTATATAATTTGTGTGTACAGATAAAATTAATTACTAATACCCAGTATACATATATAAACAATGTAACATAAACTAGCTATTATTTAAAAAATACATGTTCTTAATCTTATAAAAGGGAATAAATAAAGAGCTTTTTAAAAACATGTTCTTAATTTTAAAATATTGAAATTAGGATCAACTATCAAATTTAAATATATTTAGAGCTTAAGTAAAATCTAAAAATTATGATAGTTGGGGTGAAAAAAGTTAAAAGAAATGAAAAAAAAAAGTACAATAGAAATGTGCGTGAGAGAGAAACTCTCGCAACACCCCTTTCTACTTTTTATCCCTCATTGTTCAATATCTCGCAAGCTCTCTGGGGTATGTAATTCAACTGGCCGAAAAGTATAACCATATATAATAATAAAAAGGTAGATTTTAGCTGACCCCAGCCTCAAGGCATCCTCGGTTTTATCTCCAAATATGAAACGACTTTGTCTCGTAAAGTAGTAACTTCACTAACAAGCTCCGGCATGCGCCGTTTAATATTTGAGGGTTTGCATAAAATATAACAGTAGAAATTTATGTGATTTTTGCTAAAATATTAACGAACGTTTTTGCTACTTAACCTAATATATTATTCCAATCAGAACAAAATTTTAACAATCTAATTAATATAAAACTAGCGTGTAACCCGTCGAGTTTCGACGGGAATACTTTACGTTGTGTTTATTATTATTGTAAATGAAATAATCTTTATATCAGGGTAATATATTTTAATTTGATATGTATAAGTTATATTCCATCGAATTCTAATGAAAAATCTAATTATCAATAGAAATGTAAATATTCGAGGCATGTTGATACTTGTTCGTACCCGTTTGAAATGTAATACTCGTACTCATCTTAAATTTGATTATTTACCCTAACTTTTTTAAAATTATAAATATAATTTGTTACAGTGATTGATTTTTCTTCTCGATAGAAATCAAACACTACAAAGTAAACATTAATGATAAATAATATAAATAACAAAATATCAAAAAAATTGAATAAAATTCACACATGTCTAGGATAAATTGATGTTAGGATCCTTTAGAATTTCTATAGTCGTACATGTCTCAAATTTGATTAAAAAGTATTTTTAATATTCGTTCATGTTCCAAACTCGTGTAGTTAGTTAATATCTGCATCACTGTTTTTTAATTCAAAATATATTAACATGTATATATATAATGGGTATATATATAACAATATCAAAAATATGAATCTAAATTTTGATACAATCACGTTTACATGCAATTAAGGTACAATATAGATAAAGTTAAGTAACTAAAATGGTATGACCAATAAACTTTGGCATCCCCAAATTTTTTATTTTTGTGTGTGGAAACTACCATTCTATACATATATAATCTAATTGAGAATACAATGATAATTATATAATATAACAAATGAAACTTGAATAAATATATTGCCATACAAATGTACATAGTAACTGTAATTTAAATTTAATGCATTCCTAATGTAATTAAGGTCTGCAATAAATGGTTGATAATCATTGAAATTAAAAATTTATAGTTAAGAAGACATAAAATGGAGAGTTTAGAAAATTAGAAATAAAAAATTCGTGTAATGCCATGTAGGATTGTAGATGGATGAGGTGATAGGAATGCGTAACGGAATATAATATTAATAGATATCTCATTATTTAATCAATTCATATATCTAAAAATTATTAGCATCTATATATAATTTAAAACTTTTTTTAAAATAACATACTCAATTTATTATGAACATTCGCATGATGAAAAAGAAGACCCTCCACATCAATCCGAGGTTCGTCTCAAATATACGGACTTGGAAAATTCCTAGATATTCTAGCAAATTTATAGGCCACAACATTAGCTTCATGTCTCACGAGCTTGACTAAAAAATTACTATATAAAACGAGCATCAATCTGCAACCTTCTACAATAGTTTCTAATTTGGAGTTGTCCATATTGAGAGGAGACATCATCATGTACTATCTTGCTATTCGTCATGTATTCCATCCGATTGTTTAAACCTTTCTGCTTGATCCAAGTTAGGGCCTTTATGTAACCCCATTGTTTCACCCTCCTCAACTCTCATGCATCCTGGAAAAATTAATGTTTTTGTAGACACAAAAGCTCTATGCGCATTCCGTAGGATAAAACTCACACCTATTGCATGTAAGTCAACGAAGAAAGTTGCGTCCAACTCAAGCCTAAACCATCCACTCAGTAAATCATGCCAACCTCTACACACTAAATTAGGATTCGTCCTCGTTGACATCCACGAGACCTCCCTTGTGAAACATAAGCCACTCTATCCTATAAGTAGCGAGATATTGGGATCATTGTGAATTGGAGGATATTATTCCAAACAACATCATTCCTATCCTTCCAAATTTGCCAAAGAATCATATTCCGATGAGCACACAAGTCATCATCACTTTCACTAAGAACAAAGAAAATGAGTTCTGCAAATGACTCACACTCCTCAGCACTACGTCACATTAATTGCTTCATATTTGCACCCTTGAGCAAATGGGCATGTTACAAACAAATGCCAAGAATTCTCGTATCCACTACCACACACTCCACATTCTCCTTCAACTTGAATTCCCCTATTTAGAAGATTAGGGGGTGTTTGGCTAAGCTTATTTTAAAGAGCTTATAAGATGTTTCAAGAGCTTATAAGAGGTGATGTTTCAAGAACTTATAAGTTGTTAAAGTGTTTGGATAATTGATCTTATAAGCTAAAGAAAGAATCGTGAGTTAGAGAGATAAAATTGACGAAAAAATGAAGTTGGTAGTGTATATGTGGGAAATAACGAACTATAATAAAGTTATTTTTGTAAATTCATGGTTGCTTATAAGCTTATGAAAAAATAAGTTAGGTTTGAGCAACTTATTTTTGGGGAGCTTATAAGTCGTTGAGCTTATTTTCACGACTTATAAAAGTTGTTTATGAGCTTATTTTGCCAAACATTTGTAACGAATTATAAACTCCAAACAATTTATAAGCTCACCAAACACCCTCTGGTCAGCAGGCAATTATGAGCAGCCCTTCATTAGATGCTACTACTAACTTGGTTTAAATTTGCTTTATCCTAATATGCCTCTTTAAATCTTACACAAAAAAAGCCCCTAGCTAAAAGAATGCAAGGGTGAAGGAGCAGTGGCGGAGCCAGAGCTTGTGATGGCCCCACCTCAAAATTTGCTATTAATACCTTAGTATTAGGAAATATTATAATTTTAACAAAAGTTGCCCCACCAATTTTTTTTAAAAATAGGGGCAAAATAAATTTTACTTTTGTTTCTTCAACCCATTTTAAAATATATACATATAATGCATATGTAATTGTGAAAGATAATAAAATTAAAAGAGAGAATTAGAAATAAGAGAGAGAAAATAAGACAAAATAAACTAATTTTTTTACTTTTTCTCAAACTAATCAACAATGTTCTTCTTCTCTGTCTCATACTCTGTTTTTCTCCATAGTTATTCTTGAGAAGGTGCATCCCCTAGAAATCATCTCGACGAGGGATATGAAGCAAACACTGATTTACTTCTTTACATGGAATGTCATTCTCCAAATGACAATTTTTCTGGTTTTGATAAAGTGAAACTATTGCATTTTGCAAAGTTTTATCCATTTGATTTTTCTTCAGTTCAGATAATGGCTTTAGATAACCAACTCGAATTATTTCACGGATGTGCTTTCTTGTGAAGACTTTATCAATTGGATATAAAATCTTGCAAGAGAACGGTGACGACAAAACGAGATATTGTGTATCCGTTGATGTATAAGCTCATTAAGTTTGCACTTGTTTTACCTGTGGCAGCTGCTGTGATGGAAAGAGTTTTTCCTCCATGAAGATTGTGAAAATGGGCTTCAAATAGGATGGGAGATCGTTGGATGAATGATTGTTTGATTCTTACATCGAGAAGGAAATTTTTGATACGATGAATAATGAGTTGATATTACAACGCTTTCGAATATGTGAATCGTGAGAATTCTTATAAAATATTTTATGATATAACTATTATACAATATATTTTGAGTTATTAAATATTTTGCCCCCTATGTCTGGGGCCTGGCTCCGCCACTGTGAAGGAGCATTTATTGATTTCCAAACTTAGTTTGATTCTTTAGTGATAATTTTCATAATTTAATATTCACCTATAGATAATGATCTTTTTGTCCTTATCCTATTTGTATACATGATAATTTAATAAATTCAGAATGTGGTATTGTTTTTAACTAACCGAGCTGCATAGGAAATATTATTTTATGATTATTAATTATTTTATTAGTAAAAGTGCAGAATAGGTCAACTGAAAGAAACAGAAAGTATTAAGCAGAGGTCCACGATAAAGATGACAAGTCGCCAACCCTCATTCGCTCCTACGAATTTGGAATCCCTCTCCTTCTCTCACTCTCTCCTAGTTCTACTCGAATAATCCAACCGTCATTTCCAACGTTTATGGCATCGCTCCTCCTCACAATTCCATCCCCATTCCAACTGAATTCCTGTATCCATTTCCTACCTTACCTTGCCTCTTGAACCCATAATCAGAAGGGGGAAAAACAGAGGCGGGAGAAGGCGTCCATCTCTCGACTGGTACTTGGAATTCACCATTCCAGCGGGATCTCATTCCCCGAGACACATTGCAGTTTCCGGGGAAAGAGATGCCCATCACCATGAAGGAGGAGGACGCTTTGAAAAAGAACACTTCCGCCATGAGTTTGAAGAAGCTTGTTCCCAAAGTTTTGCGCAGCAATTCGATGAAGAACCTGTTCAAATCTAAGAAGCCGAGGGCTCCCGCTGAGATCGTACGTGATGTTAGGAGACTGCTCTCGTACGTTGATTCCGATTCCGAAGACGGCAGTCCCAGGCGCCATGATAAGGTCGATCCCGCCCTCATTTTTTCTTAGTTCATGTGTTTGCTTGTTTGTTTTACGTTTTTAGATGCTGCAATTCACTGATCGGATCTATCACGTGCCAATGCTTACTTGTATAAGATAATGGCCGAAGTTGCTGTTTTCTCGTCTCCAAATCATGGTTTACTGCATTCTTATGAAAAATAGTGGTTCTTCTTTTTCATATATGGGCCTTTCGATTGCAGTTGGCGCAATTAGATGCCGACATCAGGGAGCTCAAATCAATTCTATATGGAATTGAAGAATCAGAACCTGTTGCAGAAGCTTGTGCCCAGGTGACTCAAGAGTTCTTTACTGATGACACTATGCGACTGCTCATTCTCTGCCTCCCTAAAATAAACTTTGAGGTGACTCACTTTTCTCGACATACATATGGACGCAACTTGTTCTTTTATCTCCTTTTTTGGTTCGAGTTTTCTAATGGAGGGACATGTTTTCTTTTTAAGACTCGCAAGGATGCTACGAGAATAATTGCGAATTTGCAAAGGCAACCGGTTCAATCACGGTTGATTGCTTCAGAGTACTTGGAAGAGAATCTTGATCTTTTGGACGTTATGATTACTGGGTAAGTGATTCTGATCTGTATATCAGAATAGATACAAATGCCTGCTATATATAGTTCATATTTTCTATCTGGTAGCTTTTATCAATTTGATGGTGTCTAGAGCTTTCTAGAAGTGTTTCATTGTGGATTCTCTGCAAATAAGCTAGTCTACATGTGGTGATTGAATATCAGATTGTGCAAGAAAATGAAATTTGCCAAAGTAAATCAAGAGATTTGAAATGGATTTATATGGTAAGCAGTATCCTCAAGAACTCAGCTCTCCCCACATGAATTCTTGTTTATACTGTTTGGTAGTTGAGAGTAGATTGTCGGGGACGTCAGTAGACCCGTTTCCAAGAGCATGCGCCACACGACAATGGCATTAGCAATATATCGATCTATGGAGACTTTACTAAGTTTACTTGCTTCCTGAATTATCATAATTTCATAACATTTGAATATTCCTCTTTTTTCTAGTATATGTGATATGCTGGTTTTACATCACATTTTGTACAGGTACGAAGATCCTAATGTTGCTCTGCATTATGGAGGAATGTTAAGGGACTGCATACGACATCAAGTGGTCGCTTGGTAAGAAGCTGCCAAGTAGATGTAAACCATATATTTTAGATTTAATGTTTAACGTCTTGTAATTGTGCAAAAACTTATAATCTGTTCTTCTAGTTCTTATGTTCTTAAAAACTTACACATTCTGAATCATATTTTTGTCATTTAGATGACACTCTCTCATATATTCCATGAACTCTTGATCCTTCTTTGCTGGCAGTTACGTTTTGAAGTCAGCCCATATGAAGAAGTTTTTCGACTACATTCAACTTCCAAATTTTGATGTTGCTTCGGATGCTGCTGCTACCTTTAAGGTTATCCATTATGCTTTTAGTTTCCTTGACTAATTCTATATGTTACGAATTTATCATAACTCTAATTTTAGGTGATTTACCTATCTAAGGAATGGTTGATTTTGGATTTTCTTCGTTGTAGTATTATATATCTCTAGTGAAAAAAAACTATTGCCTGTCAAACCTTTAACCTACCTATATGGTCTATGTTTATAATTTTCCTATTGACGTTCATTACACTAGTGACCGATTATATTGTTCCATGTTTTTAAACACTTTAGTGCAATAATTTGGTGCAGGGATGTGTATTTGATTTGATTGACCATGTTGATTTCTGGATGTGCTTTCGGTAATATACTAATATGTGATGTTTATGTCTTATATGAGAGAAAACCTCGCCATTTTCCCTTTGCATTCTTGATAGTTGATAGTATCATATGACTGAAGCTATATGTTTCCTGCCATATATTCCAGGAGCTTATGACACGGCATAAGTCCACTGTTGCAGATTTTCTCACAGAAAATCATAGTTGGGTATGGTTTTCTAACTCCTCTGTTTTGAATATGAAGTAGAAAAATTTCCCTGAAGTTTTAGTATCTTTTATAGATTATAATACCTTACACATGTCCTAATCTTTTTCATAGTTTTTTTCTGAATTCAACTCAAAGTTGCTGGAATCTCCAAACTACATGACCCGACGACATGCTGTTAAGGTATGGAGTGTCTGGGATCACACCCTTTCTTTTCTGTTAAGAAACAGCTGACGAGCTGTTGTATTCATGTATTTTCAACACTATACCTCAAATTTTGGTTCCTTAGCTCCATTGGACTAAAAGTGATAAATGGCTATTAATGTTGATTTTGCTGTAGGACATTTGAGACTAATGATGAACTTTTGGCTTTCAGCTTCTAGGAGACATCTTGCTTGATAGATCTAACTCCACGGTCATGGTACGCTATGTCAGCTCCAAGGACAATATGAGAGATCTCATGAATCTCCTGAGGGTAATATTCCTTTCCCACTAGAAAGCTACCATGGATGATTTTGCAACATCTAATAATGGTGGTGGTCTTGCGTTGCAGGAAACACACAAGTGCATACAGATTGATGCATTCCATGTTTTCAAGGTATCGATCACCTCATGCCCTCGACACTAGTCATACTATAACCAATTTTGTGTCGCACTTGTGCTAACTCGGCCATGTTTGCAGCTGTTTGTGGCGAACCAGAACAAGCCTACTGATATCGTCAACATACTGTGTGCCAACAGAAACAAACTACTGCGATTCTTTGATGGCTTCAACTTTGACAAAGGTAGTATCGTAAACTTGACATGGCAACATAGTATTGTGTTGAGGCTAAGTATGGATTTTTTGTTGTGCAGAGGATGAGATGTTTGAGGCAGACAAAGCTCAGGTGGTTAAGGAGATAAGGGAACTTGTGGCGACGTCCCCGGTGGGCTGCTCCGGAGAATTGTTCAAACCCATTGTAGTCTAACTTGAACAATCTGTTGGAGCTGTTCTGTCAATAATGCGTTTGTAGTTAGTTGAAACGCTACTTTCTCATACTTCCTCAGTATTTGATTTGTTTTTCAGTCTAGAATGAGTTTTCTGGAGTATCAGCTTAATTATTAAGATTTTGATTCTTTAATAGGAAAAAAAAAAAAAAAAAAAAAAAAAAAAGATTTCTCCGGCTGTGTGTTTTAGCAGGGGTGCGCAATTTTGAACAGGTATTATTATCCTAATTATACACATGGCAAAAAATCAAACCAACTTTGATAGCGTTTGAATTGGATAACAGGACTTATCTGTATTTATCTTTTGGAGATCAATTTCTTTCACTAGTAAATCCCTTACCCTTTCTCAGATTAATAGTTAATTCTTCCGTCGTGAAAACTTATATTTAATTCTTTTTTGAGACGTTCACAAAAAGTTTATTTTTCCATTTTTAAAAATTAATTACCATCAATCTATCACTTATTTACAAAAAAACATACATTATCCATATTTTCACTTTCACTACTCATTAATATATTCATTTATTATATCCACTTATTATAATTTATTAGAACTCCTATCATCAAAAGTAATATAAACTTTTGGTGGACGAGTAGTATTAAATATTTAGGTGAATTTATCTATTGTATTCATCACACGTGAATATTACTAACAATTTTGTTAAATTTATCGAAATGTCCTTTGGTCCTTTTTAAAGATTATTTTCGTACATCATCTATCTTATTAGGTTTTGTACTTTAGAAGCATTTTAAATTTTATTTGTATATTTGACGTTACTTCACAATTTATCAGGTCAATAGCATAGAAAGATCGTTAAAACTACAATTTTCACGAAGCCCTACTATACACTATAATTTATGATGATCTTGGCGTATACCATTTTTTTACATGATTTACTATTAATATAATAAAAATAGCTTTAAAAAAATAAAGGAACTTTTAAGATTGTATGCAACAAATATAATTTTCTTTCATTTTTTCAGATAATTAGGATGCATTTGAATCTTATTTTTTTCTTTGGCTAAAAATATCTTTAGATCTCTATACTTTTAGTGATTATTTCAAAAGGTCCTTATACATTTTTTGTTTTTGTTTTAGCAAGTTTCTTTACTTTCGTAGGTGCTCATTTCAATAGATCCCCAAATACTTTCTTCATTTCAGTAAGCCCTTATAGTTTTATGTTTCTCATCATAAGGTCCTTTTATAACGGACTATCAAAACTATTAATGTTGTTGCTCAAAAATTATTGTACAAAAACTAATTCACGTCGTTGTACTTTCTCAGAATTTCGATTTGGTGAAAATTTTATGTTTTAATTTCACTGTTGTTTACATGAAAAATATATAAATTACAAAAATTCCAAAGTTCAATTTATTCTCCTCTTCTTTCACTTGAAAATGAAGAATAAAAATAAAAGTGAGGCTTCGATCAATTTTCAAATTATCATTTATCTCCAATTAATATGTATTATTCTTCAATTAAAATTTAAATTTAATGAGACCGGATGCGTCGTACATCCAAATATACCGAAATATGGCTGCAGATGAAAAGAAGCTAAGAATGATGTTAACAGTATGCTCATAAACGGAAATACATCTATAAATTTGTTAGTGTTAGTCAGCTTCCCAAATTGCATCTATCTTCTTCATATCAAGAACTCTCATTGGTTGACGCCACCAACCGGAACCTCACCGCTGCCTTATTCTTTAACCGGTAAGCTCGTAAAGCTCCTATCTTGCTTTACTTTGCGCCTGATTGACATTGATTTGAACTATGTTACCATTGGTGCGAAATATGTATATATTAGTTTTCAGAATCAAGTTTATCATGATTGTACGACATTATAATTCAAACATTCAATTTGAAGGGTAAAATCGAAAATCAAGGGAAACCCTAATTGTTAATGGTCTGTTCGTTGGGATTTGTGAGATTAAGCGTTCGGATAAGTATATCTCGATGTTTCCATCTCTTTCTCTCAGTAATTTTTCCTCTTTTACCAAACTGAGTTAAAAGATTCACATATATGCTTCTTGGAACCACTCTTTTGCTTAGTTTCTTATAAAGGAAAACGATGTATATACATACACATACATGTTTAGAGAGAGAAGCTAGTTGTAAATTGATAGGTACCTAATTCGTATGAACAAACACTACTTTTTATGACACTCAATGCTGATTGTTGTAAAACCAAATAGCTAAAAGCTCCCCCGCCCACCCTATTTTGCATAAAAAGATCCCTCTGTATATTGGATAATGTGGGAAGTGATTTGTTTCTGCCTCAGTGTTTGTTGGTTTATAAGTTCCCTTTACTGATAGAAGGAGGAAAATTTCAGATGGTGGTGTGTTTTGAGGCTACACCTAAAAAGATCGCAGCTACAGCAGCGCTCTTCCTTGCAGGTGGCTCGTTGTTTGGATATGGTTTGTACCTTTCTCATGTCAATGTTGCTCCTCAGCAAGCTCGACTCAAAGCTCGAAATGATTTTATTAGAGAGAGATTGAGAAAGAGACAAGGGAAATGATACGTTCTTGTCTATGGATTAAGATGGAAGCTAAACTTGTTATTTTATGTTGCTCCTTGGCTATATAAGCACAGCTCAATCGATCATCTAAAGTAAGTTCTTAAGGATTATACAGCTAGAGCTTATTCATAGTGTTTGAACCCTTGAACAGTTAAAAGTGAGTTGCAGTGTGCTGCCGCATGCCAGAAAACAGCATATAAACGGTGTAGAGGGTATCATTAAACAGAAAACTTTTTATCTGCTTAATGATTCTTTTGAAGTCTAGTAGATATAAGCACGTTTCTTCCTTTGACAGCAGTCATGTAAGTTTTCATACTTAGTTAGCTGTGAATGTACGTGCATTTGCTTCAGTTTTCCCCTGTTGGGACGAGTTGGGTTAGCAGCCTAGCTATTTCATTGAGCTACTTATCTATTTACAGGGTGGGCTTTGCAGCTGATTAATTTTGTCTATTTGCTTGTTACTGCTGCATAAAGGTAGTAAATACTTTTGATATCTAGATACATGGTTAGAGAAGAGATAAAGTGGTTAAAGTGATAAAAGTAGGTAGGATCCACAACTTTGAAGAGATAATTATTTGTGTCATCTGGGTGGGACAGCCCAAAATGAAATATTCGTCTTGGATGGGACGGAGGGAGTATATGACTGTAGCTTCATATTGTTACTGGTACAGTGGTACTTGGGTTGCAGATAAAGATTTCAATAGCTCGAGCCTCATGGTTTCTAACTAATCAAGTGCAAGTTTTAGCAGTGTTTTGTGGTTACCGATGTTTGTGATAGTTGGTATATATATAAACCTGAGTTGGAGAGAGAAGGAAATTGAGCTTTGTATTATATTCTCACTCTACTGTGGATATGTAGATTATCTCACAAGGCTGCCACATTCCAAATGATGGCCTCAACTTGATTCAGCTCGTTTGTAGACTATTAATGACCTACATATTGTGCAGGTTCGCTAGCTATCAAATTGGTTCATTGATATAAACTAAATTAGTGTTAGCTTGCCATCCTTACCGTTGCCACATGTTGACCTGTGATTCTACTTTCCGAGATAACAGGGGATTAGTTACTTATATGAGTTGGAAGTCTTCGTCCACGTTATCGAGCTCTGAAACCTATCTTCTGTTTTGAAGTTTCTTTCAGTTTCTTATTAAAATTGGTGATGTTATTCTGCCTAATTAAATATGTAATATTTATAGACAAAAATATTCGATTATTGGGGAAAAATCAATATATTTCTAATGCCAAATCAGGATCAACTAGGACATAACTAAAGTATTGGATCGAACTCTTTTTTGGTGTCAAGGTAATAGTTATTAATAGTCTCAAGAGAAAGGGTAAAAGAATGAGATCCATTATGAATATATGATACAATATTTTTTTGAAATAATCCCTTCCGGGGTCCCGAGCTACCATCTCCTCTCAAAGAAAGAAGTGAGCTATTTCTTTGCAAAATTGTGTTCAATTTCATATGTGGCAGCCATTGCCACACTTCGATGCAACCATCCCAAATTAAATTTAAATTATGATTAATTAATTGGAAACTGGAAACTATAATTATAGTGGATATAACGTACAATCCGATGTATATAAGTTTTTGTCGATTAGTTATGGGGCTAAAAAAAAGTTTAGCCATTTTCTGTTAGGTCTGAAATACAATTACATTAACAATGAAAATCTTAAAAAAAAAAAAAGGTGACTAAAGGAGGGTAAACCGCTGCCTATGAACTGTGATGGGTGAGGGTGGCGACCGGTTAGAGGAAAAGAGGGCTATCGTCACTTTCTCTTTATGATTTGTACATATTAACTATCAAATCTTTGAAATTGATCTGCTAGTAATGAAATTGAATTTATTTATTTTTTGTCCTTAAAATATGATAATATCCTTATTTATTAAATATGTCATTCAATTTAAAATAAAAATAAGAATAAATAACCTAATAAAAAATCAATATCTATATTATCAACATCAGTTTGAAGGTAAAGTCATTTTTTATGGTCTATAATAGACATGGTGAGTTTGTAACCAAGCTGAAATCGGTATACCCAGAAATTCGGAAGTTCTTAAATATTGAGAGGTAAATTCCTGATCATAACCCTTCTTCCCGGGTAGATTATAATTAAACTAGCCGTAGTGATAATTCAGCAGCCAAACAGCATAACCAATCAAGCCAAAAAAAAGATCTAAAACATAAATATAAAGAAATCAACACTGTATAACAATTGCAAGTTCAAAGCAACTCTCGAAAACTCTTCTGGTTCCGCACATTACAAAGAAAGGAGATGGAAAGATAATTAAATGTTTGCATCAAATTGCATCTTTCAATGAAGTCGAGGCAAAATTTAAGCACTGGCACCCTTTCCTTTCTTCCTCTGAAGTTTCTTCATGTAGAATTCCAATTCCTTGCCCTCCAAAATATACCTAGTTCCAGAAAAAAATAAGACATTTAAAACTACACCTTAAAAACCATGCTTAAGATTAACATCTAATCATTGTCTAAGAATAGAGGTAACCAACAAAAGTGAGTGGCTCAAAACATGAGTAATCAATACAAAAGCCAGAATGCAAAATTTTTGACAGACAAAATCACATACTCGGTATCCCTTAACATCCAACCTGAATAGAATTACAATTGGTTGGCTACTAACATTGCAATTTCAAACTGCAAACAATGCTAATGATACCAATCACCATAAACCCATCATCCACATAGTAGAGAACATGCATAAGAAAATGCCAATAACAAGCTCAATTCTTTAATGCAGGTAGTAATCAAAACCCATGAATAACCTAGCAAAGAACTTCAGGTGGAAAACACATACCCATCACAGCGGCCGCATTGGCCAGGACGAGATGAAATAGCAGCCAAAAGACGACCACCACCAAATTGTTCTTCGATATGTGCATCGATTTTGCGGTCCTGTTGACGCTTTTCTAATTTTCTTTGGACATGGTTGCTCTTCTTTACCTCTTCGGGAGCAGCAGCCTCAGTAGTCTCCTAAACCAGGAAAGAGCAAAAATAGCTAAATTGGTAATTACAATTTCCAATCATATAATGCACACAGCAAATGAAGAAAAATAAACAGATGTATACCTCTCCTTCCTTCTTGGCAGCAGCCTTCTTCTTGCGGCCAATTTCAACTCCATAGTGCTGCAGGTACCACTGCTTGAATGGTGCAGCATCAACTTGAACAATGGCACCTTTCACCAAAGTCTGTGTTCTAACCAGTTCATTGTTTGATGCATTGTAAACAACATCCAGAATACGGGTCTTCCTGGTTACAGCTTCACTACCCCAAGAATAGTTTCCTGTATCCAACCTCAAGGCACGCCATTTCACATTACCTCCTCGAACTCTCACCCTACGCACTGTCTTGTTGCTCGACAACTTTGTGTTAGCAGGTTGCCTTCCGAGCTCATACCTAGTGACACACAATAATAAGAACTAATGAAATTGCAGTACCAGAAATATAGCTCCATAGATCTAGCTGGACACATGATTCATATATAGACTAATTTTTCAATTATTTGGAATTTCAGAGAACGTGCATAGGATAACAGATACCAAATAAGCACCATGTTAATATATAATCAAAATAGGATAAGACAAAACACAACCAACACACTCATGAAGATGAGTCGGGTAAAAAGTAGATGCGTAAACTATTTTACTTAAAAATGCTCGAATATCCGCAACGCTGATATATAGACCAAGCTAAACAAGGCAGAAATTCTGTATCAAATACTACTGCAATCCGTAACTAATCAATGAATACAATGTTGTAGCAAGTAATATCAATTCCAAGTTATTCATAAAACAATGTTTTGAATCAGAATAACAAAATAATTACAAGAACGAGAAACCACGGAAAACTGATTAAGAAGAAAGGAAAGAACATTACTTTCGCTTCTTCCTCCATGCCTTCTTCTTTCCTCCAGTTGCACGTCTCTTGTGCATCGAATCACGTGAGATACCTGAGAAAGAAGAACATTTTCTCCCGAAATAAATCACCGGTGAATTGCGTCGACAGGTAGTACGAAAAGTGAAAGAAAAGATGTATTACCCATGATTGACGGCTGGGGGTTCTAGGACTCCGGCGTAAGGCAGTAGCGGAAGCAGCGGTACAATAGCAGCCAGTAAATGGAAGAAGCAGTTTAGCGGGTGGCTGGGGATTTATACTTTTAGTCAAAACCCTAACTTCTTAAATTACAAATATATCCTTCAACACGACGTCGTTCATTGAATTATCTCTTGAAGGATCTGTCCTTTTATGTCATCGCATTTTAAACCATACCATCTTCCGTGAGACCCCATTACTATCCGGAAATAGCATAGTGACCCCAGAATCTAAAGAATAAAATGACTGAAGTACCCCTAACTAACTTGCGCATGGTCTACTTCACCCTTGTGCTTGGCAAGAATCAAAGCATCTGCGTCCTTGAGCAAATCGACGAAACGAACCGTGTACATCTCTTTCTTCCCCAGCTTTGGATTCTGATGTTGCTATTACAAGACTACTTCGATGCCAACTGAAAAAACACCGATTTTCTGAAAAATGGGGTTTTCAGTAGCTAGTTCGAGTTCATTGTGGCTCAATGTAAATCCTCGTTTCTCGAAAATTCCCTCTGTTGCCGGAAATCAGAAGCGCACAGCGAGTTTGAAGATCACTGAGGTTTATAGGAAAGCGCAAACTCAATTAACAAGGCCTGTTTGCTGCAAGTTTGAGGGCATTGATTTTGAGGAGAGAACCAGCCCTGCTGAGGTTCAATTCATCACTTCTGATGTCTCTTTGCCTTAGTCATTGTTTACGATGCAATGTTACTGTTTTTTTATATTTCTTTACGCTGAATCCTCGATCACTCAGCTTATATTATTCCTATTTCCTTTGATTCAATTGCTGTGTGATTTTGTTCCTGGCTATTTGTGCAAAATAGTTGCGAGTATGAAATTTGAGTCGAACATTTTAATTTGGGAAAGCAGGTGAAGAGAGAAATTGAGAAATGCTATGAGCTTATACGAAGGCTTGGCAGAGGAGTAGTCTACTTAGGTTCAGCAAGATTGGGACCTGACCATCCACATTTTGTGAGATCGTCTCAATTAGCAAAAGGAGTAAGTTTATCGTGTTTGCATATCCGTGTTTTGATGGTTTGGTGTGCAAGAATTGCTTGTTTCTGGGCTTAATCAATTTGCTGATTTGTTTGTAGATTGCTAACCTCTTAGACTGCACTACATGGTCCGGAGCTGGGCCGGGGCTAATGGATGCCGTCACTAAAGGCGCTCTTGCAGCAGGAAAGCCGGTTGGTGGATTCAAGATAGGCAAGGAAGCTGGACAATGGAGTGCTACAGATGTTCATCCCTACCTCCAGTCGGATAGCTATCTAACTTGCAGGTGGAATTCATTTTTTGTGCAAATTGCTCTTGGATCGGTTTGAGGGTGTGCACTTGTTAACTGCTTTATAGTTTATACCACGTGCAGGTTCTTTTCCGCGAGGAAGCATGGCCTGGTGGATGCTGGTGTTAGAGCTGTGAGCTCAGACAAGACGGCTTTTGTTGCTCTGCCTGGTGGAATTGGCACTCTGGATGAGGCGTTTGAGATTTTGGCACTGATTCAGCTTGAAAGGATAGGATCCGTGCTTCCCGTTCCCCTTCTTGTGATGAACTATGATTCCTTCTACTCGAAACTGCTGGGCTTTATAGATGATTGTGAGGGATGGGGTACTGTCTCGAAAGGTGAAGTGGCGTCATTGTGGAAAGTGTGCACTACCAACTCAGAAGCTTTGGCTTATTTGGCTGAATATTATGGACTCTCTCATACTGATGGATATAGGAGCATCTTGCAGTTAGGGGAAGATGGCGAAACTGTATCTTCTTCAAGCAAAATCAATGTGCAGTAGTAAATGGCAACGCCTGTTTTAGTTAGCATGGGATGGATGGTGCATTCGAAATGTAAGAGATTTTGTGTTGAACCCTTTTCACTTGATCTTAATCATTATCCATATGTTACAATGTGCATCATGTCATCTGTCTTGCATGCGATTCTATTTATATGATCACTTTAATGACCTAGTAACAATCATACACATAGTTGACTAAGAGTGAACAATAGCTGTAATCAAGTTCAGGGACTGCCATAGTTTGAATCCGACATACAAAATGAAGAGACCGAACATTCAGAAACTAAACTATGGAGCATTAAAAAGTGCTCCATAGGAAATGACAAACAGAAAATTCAGAAACTAGGGAGCTTGAGAAAGTGCTCCTATATGTCCTACACTCAACTTCACTAAAAACTGTTGACTGGGTGTGGCATCAATCAATCCACATGACTCTTGAACAGCCTATGTCTTCACCACCAGTGCGATTCCGAGTCTGGTTTCCGCCATGATTGTAACCAGACTGATACTCATAACCTTGCTGGTGATGGTAACCTTTGATCCTACTGCTTGTTATAGTACCTGTTGTCGTGATAAAAAAATGTAGTTGAAATTGTTGATTTATGTTCAAACGATCAATTGGTTTTCTTATATAGATCATATACATGACACACAAATATATGGATTTAGGAAAAGACAACAAACAATTAAAAATATTATGCTAAAGTGTGTACAAATAAAGATGGTTGTTTTTTTTTTCCATCACCTAGATAAACAAAGAAGGAAAAAGCATAAAAACCCCATAGATTCTTCGTTCTCATTAGGAAATTTTGAAATAGATGTGATCATTACCTGTAACTTTGCAATCGAAATAGAAAATGATAATTTGTATTAGAATAGAAGATAAAATAGAGTGAAACTAAGTTTTCGCCCCTCTGAAAAATTAAAAGAGAATTCAGTTATTTTAAAATTTAGTGTGTGGGCTAGTTTGGCCTGCCCATCCGACAGCCCATAGAGCGTTGGCTTGGGCTTGTATTTCAACAGCCCGACTTGATCCTGTGCTGGCCTGGCCTGGCCCGACCTTTTGAAGAAAAGATTATAGGCTTTGGTTGGGTCGGCACGACTACTTTCACAGCGCTAATTAACACCGAAGGCATTTGAATAATTGTAGTAGTATTAGCATAAAAGGAAGCCTTAAATTCAACTCTGCTACATAGAGCAGTTTTAGTTCCAAACTTCAAAATAACTTTAACTTTACAAAATTCACCATTCCTTCTCATTTTCTTATAGACCGCTAAAATGATGCAAAGATCCTTCAATTCATTTGGCAGTGGTAACGCCAAAGGAGGAAGTGCACCATTATGCTGCCTCGTGGAAAATGGCTGAGCAAGGGCGGCCTGCTGCATGTTAAGATCTTCAATAATGAACGAGAATGCGCCAAATGTTAGGCAGCTTTGAAGCAGAAAATAAACAATATGTTTAACTCAAGGATGCTGTTTTTGATGGTCACAGGCAATGAACAAGCACCACTATACAAGGCACAGAGTGGAAACCACTTCCACAACCATGGATCAACAACAGAAATTGAGAAGATGTTATCAGACTTTTGAGATATATGTTTTGCTAGAGCAACAAGCATTATTTGTCAGGTTAGGTGAAGAAAAATAATTACAGGTAAGAGAAAAAGTTTATACGATTTTACAGATGGAAATTACTCAAAGATATACATGACCGAAGAAACATTGGAAATTTTTTGACACAGACCAACAGTATTAAGAACACACTATTGCATGAGAATTGTTCTTAACATTTACGAATGTGAAAGCAACTAGGCAGAGCAGCAGAGGTGCCATGATGCAGTATAAAATATTGAACCTGGTGAAATAGGAGAAAGAAATGGAGGTTAGAGTACCTGGGAGCTTAGTGCAAGGCCTGTGCAACAACCAGCAACCCCTGCATTTATGACTGTAGAGAAAAGATCATGTTAAAATAGAAAACGCAGTTCAGGCCAGCCAATATCTCTACACAGTTAGGAGTTACCATCATCTTTTCCCCGCAATCTCTTTAAAAAGCAGACAACCAAGCTGTGTACTCCAGATAGAACTGCAAATGTCTACGACAGGAAAAAATTATGAAGTCCAGCCACATGTATGATGTCAAGGAATAATCCATATGGAGAGATTCCACACCTTGGCAGAAGTTCCAGCCTCTGCAATTGATCCTTTAAGACCCTTCTTCTTGATTAATCCGGACCCTAAAACACGAGTATACAAAATTTTAAGAGATTCACATTCTAAAGGTACATATATATATGATAATCACATATAACAAAGACAATGAAAGGCCACCAGAAAATTGAAAATCAGTTAAGTACTACACAACCTTGCAGATAATCTGAAAGATTTATTTTCAGCAAGCAAATGATAGAATTGAATCCACAAAAGCCATTCGCAAATTTAATGTTCGATCATGTTCACTTATAAGGCACAAGTCACATTTAACACAAGAAACAGAACTTAGCAGAATTCAGAGGGGTCAAACATTAAATATTAGTTTCATCTTGTGCTTAAAGCTCGTAATTAACCATCCTAGCTACTTAGAATAAAATGTCATAGATGAACTCATAATGAGATCGTGAACCTGCACAATTAAAAGTACAAAGACATGCCAATCTTTATGATGCTTAAAGCACATGATCCTAGCTGTTACTTTTGATGAGATGTCATAAACAGAATCAGAGCATCAAACTCAAGCGACACGATTCAAAGGGACATACTAACTGCTAAGCCTACTTTTATCTTGTGCTCAACACAGATAGCTGATTGACCACAAGCGAAGCCACAGCCTAATAAAAATGCATTCGGGCAACAAATCAAGCACCGGCAATGACAATGCAGTGAAAACAGCAACACTCTCAACAAACGTGATTGTGCTGACTTAGATGTAGGAACAAGGCAAATTGATTCAAATAGCAAATTTATAACGAAAAAGCACCAACCAAGTACCTGCATTCTGATTAAAATTAACATCAAAACAAGAGAAGAAAAACCACTTGATAACATCAAAACGAGAACCAATGAAAAAAAGGAAGAAGCAAAATAATCAGGCTTCAGTAAGCACTAAGAACATCAATCGCCAATTATAGTCAGAAACCATCTACACATGACTACGTTTCATTTTCAGCCAAACAAAAAGTCCACTATGAATGACCTCTTTCGACCACATTTGCGGAGGTTTGTCTTGGTTTTCTTTGATGACATCTTAATTTATAGCAAGAACTGGGACGAACATCGGAGCCATTTATGTTTGGTTCTGCAAATTCTCAAGGATAATCAGTTTAAAGCCAATGAGAAGAAGTGCTCTTTCGGTTGTCTTCGGGTGGAATACTTGGGCCATATCATTTCAGCTGTCGGCGTGGCTATGGATCCGGACAAGGTGGGCGCCGTGATGGACTGACCACGTCCAAGCTCAGTCCGCGAAGTACGAGGGTTCCTGGGGCTGACAGGTTATTATCACCGGTTTGTAAAAGAGTATGGTATGTTGGCAAGACCTCTCACTGATATGTTGAAGAAGGCAGCCCCTCCCAAATTCGAGTGGCCCCACGAAGCGGAAACAGCGTTCTCCCAACTCAAAAAGGCTTTGACCGAGGCCCCAGTGCTAGCTATGCCACAATTTGATCGGTTTTTTGATTGAATGCGATGCATCTGGCACGGGAGTCGGTGCGGTATTGATGCAAGAGAGGCGTCCTATAGCCTATTTCAGCAAATCCTTAGCCGATCGGACACTCACGCGCTCGATGGGTCTGGGTTTAGCCGTACAACATTGGCGTCCGTATCTAGTGGGGCGGAAATTTGTGGTGCGCACAGATCATCGTAGCCTCAAACACCTTCTCTCCTAGAAGATTGTCAAACCTTCGCAGCAAATCTGGGTGGCCAAATTACTTGGCTACGATTTTGTGATTGAATACAAAACCGGGTTTCCAACGCAATGCGGATGCACTATCACGAAGGAAGCGGGATCTTTGGCGGCCTCGGTGGGCACGAGTGGATAGGATTGGCGATGTGCTAACAGAGCGGTGAGGATGAGCATATTGAGCATTGTTCGAGGAGGTGGCGACCGAGCAGCACCGCGAAGGTACGAAATGAAAGCGCGGACGGTTGTTTTCAAGGACGGTTGGTCCTTCTGCAGGTCCAAGTGGATTCGATTCTTTACACGAGTTTCACGACACGCCTCTGGAGGGCACGTGAGAAAAAGATAACTGATAGAAAAAACAAGACGATGACTACCGTAACCAAAAATAAAGCCCATTACAGCACCGGCGGCGGAGTCACCGGCCAATTTAAAGAGGCAAACAAGGAGAGGACTCGACGGATTAGCGGTAGCCAGAGAGTAGGGCATGAAAGTCGATACGCTTGGTATGTTGTCATTTTCCGATTCCGACATTGTATGCTTGAATGAAGATAAACCTTATAAAAATCGACGAGAACCAAACCGCTTCGCTGATTGTATTCTGCGCTTTATTCCAGATCTTCACAGGATATATTTTCACTTGGATAAATCATAAATCCTTTCTTCTTCGGATAATTGGATACAATTGGGAAGAAACGACACTGTCAGTATGATAAATAAAAACAATAAAATAAAAAGTGAAATAGAAAATTAAATAAGCTTATTATTTGTCACACTAGTCTTTATTTACCACATTATTCTTATTGGAAAGTGTCATCCCAATCCAACTAAAAATCTATTTTGCAGTATTTTATGTTCTAAATATTAAAAATTTATTGTGTAAAAGAATCTTCAGCCAGATAATCTATATGAAGTGATGAGCCACGATTCATTTTAGGGGTTCAATTTATAATATTTAAAAAAGTAATTGTACATGAATTTTAAAGGTTTGCAATAATCACAATATTAAACTAAATAGTTAGGTATGGCTATATTATAACATTTATTTTATGGTATATTTTTCTTACTTCTAAAAAAAATGTATATTCTTCATATTCTAAACTTGCTCGATAATAACTTCATCGGTAATACAAACAGATCTCTTGTAATATGAGGTAATAAAATTAATCAAATATCAACATGTCATAATAATTGACATAATAAAAATTAGATTAAATAATATTATCTTGATTCATTTCTTTAATACGATAATATTACTCAGTGACAAGAAAATATTATAAATGTTAATTAATAAATTAAAATATAAATAATATATATCATACAAAAATAAATAACAAATAATCCAATAATATACTCCTCCCATGAATCATGGCTCCTTTCTTTTTATACGTAAATTAAGGAGAATTGTATTTTGTGTGTTAAGTAGTGTGTGACATTAAATTCGGCGATTTTTTAACAGAAATTGTTTCCTTTTTTGGAAACGAGCCAACTTAATGGAATAACCAAAAAAGAAAAACGAACCAATAATAATGGGACAGAGAGAGTATAATGGTATGACCGTATGAGCTAACAACCAACATGATCATACTTTAATTATTCACGTAATGAATTAATGAAGTGAGCTGCAAAAGGGCATGGGGTTGATCAGTGGGTTAAAGTTTTGATATTACAGTTGTAGTTTTGCATCTCTTCTTTTCTGTTGCGTCATCATCTTGTTTGGTTCTAAAATCTTCAGTATTTGTAGGTGTAAAAATTATATATTCATTAGAAAGATACAAATTCAAACTGCTATATGGTTGTTGTGCCAATAAATATAGTCTTGTCTTCAATGAATTATAAGACTTTTAGTGAGGTCCATGTGGTATTTCAACCTTTGACAAGATGAACTTCTTACTGATAGTCGCACCTTGACCAGTTTATTTACGGGTGGTCTCTGCGAGCGCGATGCATACAGGTGAGACCATTTAATTAATTAATTGTTATTAAATTAATTTTAATTAAAATTAATTAATTTAATAAATCTTAATTGTAAATTGATAAAATCATAATTATGAATTATTAAATAATAATTTTGAATAATAAACCCTAATTTTGAAGTAATAAACCCTAATTATAATTAATAACCCTTAATTGGAATTAATAAACCTAATTAAAATTAATAAACCATAATTTTGAATTAATAAATCCTAATTTGAATAATAAACCCTAATTTTAAATTAAAAACCCTAATTATGAATAAATAAACCCTAATTTTGAATTAATAAACCTTAATTATGAATTAATAAACCTTACTTGTGAATTAATAAACCATAACTATGAATTAATAAATTCTAATTTTGAATTAAAAATTATAATTAAAAAATAATAATTAATTATAAATTAAAAAAATCTAATTATCCTTATTCATCATAATTAATATATAATTATTTTAACAAAAAACAAGGGTGAGCTCACACAAGTTTTTGTCTTTATTTACAAAACCTTTCAACCATCATCTTTAACAAATTAAAGGGTTTGGGATCTTATCAAATATATAGTAAAATATTTGGGATCTAATCAAAATTCTATATACCAACGCCATACATTAGGTGTAGCTCAATAGACAACCAATGTAAACAATGGTTGATGGCATGAACTAATACAACATTTGTTCAAATTTATAATTTTATATAAGCAATTATAATATCACTTTTCAATTTTTTCATTAATTATAATATTCCAAAATTTTCTCTAAAGTTTATCTAATGCATACTGCTAAAATGATATCGTTATAAAGATGAAACAACGTAATTTTGTTATTGAAAAATGGGAAATGCTTTAATTGCAAAAAGTTAAATGTGATTGCAATATTTGATTATTGTGTTAAAACTAAATGTTAGTGTTATTTGAGGCGATCAGTCCTTTGGACAATGCTTAAACATCATTACTAAACTGTAACTAAATGAAAAAGTGAAAATATGTGGTTGGGGAAGATACCTTCACCTGGAAAAGTCAATGCTTTTTTATCTTTACAAGAATAAAAATATGTTCTTGAAAATTTATAATATGGATTTTAATAAAGTTGTTGAATGTTTTGTGAATGGAGTAAGAATCTTATATTAATATAATATTAAAATAATTAATAATAGATCATGAGTGATAAAACATGTAAATAAGTAGTGTTGTTGATGATGATAAATAAGAATAGTAGTGGACCATGAATGATTAAAAATATAAATAAAGAATGTTGTTGGATGTAATAAGTAAGAAGTATTTATGAGACAATTTTTATAAATAGAAATAAAATAAATTTGGAATATATATACTAAAAAGAAAATTATGAATAAATTTTGACGGAATATGTATTATGTTTTTATGTTTTTGATCAATTAAATACATAAATTTAAAGATCGATATATTTTGTTTCAAATATTAAACTCTATCACTAAACTAATTCATGACACGAATATTTTGATGTTTTTTTTTTTTGATAATATTAATTTTACTCTATCACGCAAGATTAACACACTGTAGCCAACACACACACAAAATATGTATTATATTGCTTCTAGATAACGTCCGTTAATAGATAGAGGAATTTGATGGTTGGGTCAAGTAGACACGACGCCGACGAGTCAACATTTGCTGACTATATTTAATTAATTTAGGAGAATTAAACTATGAATTGGCCACTAATCACTCAAATTATTTCCTCGGCAAAGTGACCGTTGTGGCTTTCTCGGGCGCAGATAAGACAGAAAGACAATCAATCTGTGATTCAATTTGGAGATTATGTCTATAAAACACAATTAACTCCAAAACAATAATCTTTCACTAGTTAATAACATAAATAAAATACATCGATCTGTCTGGTGGTTATAACTAATACAGATTTTCCAAGGAGCTGATTGAATGTGAAAGCTGTTTAGCAGTAACAGCCAATACACAATATCCATTCCTTATGTATATTATAAACTGTATTATTGTATTTAGATGTCAAGTGAAATTCGCATATATTAACGTGTTTTATCATTGAATTATTAAATATCATTAATGACTGTGTTTTAATTTTTTAACAAATAACATTCATTATGTTCCACTAAAGAAAAAACATTCGCTCTGTTTAACAAAACTGGATTAAACTATAAATATCACCCAGAATGTTCTAGGGCCATCCAAGAAATTGCAATATGTTTCAAAGTTATAGTCGACGAATGTCAAAATTTAAACTTTATTTGTTGAAGAAAATACGATTAAGCTGCGACTGGTGACATCGCAATAATATTTGAATTTATTTGCAGATGTATGACCTGACGAAAAGGATGTTAAGATACATGACCTGACAAAAGGATGTTGGTTTACACGCATTATGTGATTGAGGGCCCATGATACCAAAAAAAAAAAAAAAAAAAAAGGATGTTAATTGGAGGGCCAAAAAGGTCGTTATATAACCCCACACCAATTTATTATTAATATTTTTAAAATATTTGGAGCTGTTAATTTGTTGAGTTAGTGGGATATTTGGCAATAAAAAGTAGGAATGCTCTGACAATATCCCAACTTTATAGAAACCTGGAAACCATGCGTGCACTTTAGCGCAAGTGATAGCGAGATAGAGGGACAAGTGTATTTAAATATTAGGAACAATAACTTAGTTATTTGGGCATCATGATTTTTGAAAAATAGATGGCTCCATCATCACATTCATCCAAACATTTTCCTATAGTAATCATCATCTTTCGTTAATTATTATACATAGGGAATAGGAGCACGATTAACCACCGCCACTTTCATGTTAATTACTAGGATTTACGTAAATTTTTATATTCTTGAAACCTTCAAAAGTAATTTTATGTTTCTCCTTTTTCTTTTCTCGAAGCAAGTATTATATTTTTTCTATTTCTTACAAGATTCTAGCATTTTATCCCTAGGAATGACAATGGCCGGACCTGACTAGATCTAAATTTAGATTCGATTTTTTTTATTTGGGATCGGATCTGGTCCAGATCCATTGAATCCAAAAAAATTATATCCAGATCCGTAAGATTCAGGGTCTAGATCCGAATCCATAAATTTTCGTTTTAAAATAAATTCTAAATCAACTATAATTTATAGAAACACCATAATAATCTAAATACATAATAATACTATAACAATTATTTAGAATTTCTATAATTTTCACTATATTGAAAGACGTTAGTTATAAATTTACTATAACGTAGGGACAACAAACAACTCGATTGCCGGTGGTGTAAGTGACGCAACCCGTCGTGAATGTCGATCGATACATAATTGGGAGAATTTAAAAGAAAATTTGGAGCAGATTTACTTTACGAGAATTTGAAAAAGTAAATTAAAGAGTTTTAAGTTGGGCTAGGTATTTAATTATAATAAAAATAATATACATATGTGTGTATATATATATGTATATAAAACTAATAGATCTAGTGTAGAAATGAAATAGATATGGATCATATCTTTAATATTTGTGATTCGAATCATATTAGACATATTTCATCTCAAAACTAAAATATTAGATTAGACATCTTTCAAATATGAGGTGCTGCATAATAATCCGCGTAGCACACACAACATAGGATCCGAAATTAAATCTCAACTATTGATCCATCAAAGGATCCATATTTTCAAATCCAGATCCATTTTGAGGATCAGAAAAAAGATTTGGATCCACAGATTTTAATCGGATCCGTGATCAATTGTCATCTCTACTTATCCCTCACCAAAAAAAAGGATAGCGTCATCGTGGCTACCTAGTTTGGAAGAACTGAAATAAGAATAAAGTGAAATTTAGTTAAGTCGTACATGTATTCATATTTTTCTTTCCAAAAGAGTAAACAATTTGGGTATAAATTACGATATCTACGTCCCTAAACTAAAAATAAAGTGTTTCTAATATGTAGAAGTGTAGTTGTAGGTGTATAGTTATGCCTAAAGAATAAGTTATGATAAGACGTCAAATGCGACCATCTTCTTTCAATAAATCATTTGGGACTTTCTCGTTTCATTATATTCTCATATTATTAGTAGCTACACATAATATAGCTAACTAGTCGCTACATTTATAGTAGAGAAAAGTTTTTATATAGCCATCAAAATTAAGGAATATTAAATTATAACCATCAACATAAAAATATTAAATTATATTAATTTCTTCACTTAATGAATTATTATTACCAAATAGTATCAATAGGTCCAACTCATCTTTATAGTATAGGACAAATTGTCATCGATCAATAATGCCCCTATTGTTCTTTTCTTTTATCTAGTTAGAAGATGGGGATCATAATTTATACTATATCCCTAAAACTAAAAATAAAATGTTTCTAATATGTAGAAGTGTAGTTGTAGGTGTATAGTTATGCCTAAAGAATAAGTTATGATAAGACGTCAAATGCGACCATCTTCTTTCAATAAATCATTTGGGACTTTCTCGTTTCATTATATTCCGATTATTATTAGTATTTGTACACAGAATAAACTAACTAGTCGCTATAGTCTATAGTCTTTTGCAAACTGACCCCAACAATTAAGCTCATGCTTTTTCTTATAACCCTTGTCACCTCTTGATTAGTTCGTCAAATTTTATTTAATATTAAATAAAATACTTAATATCTTCAACATATTTATTTTAAAAATAAAATAAAACACCAAATTTTATATTTGGTCATTCTTTATAAATAAATACAAATATTCTTATAGATACATATACAACATAATTCTCTCATTTTCTCTACATATAACTTTAATTTTAATTTTAAAAAACCAATCCCAATCAAAAATTCTCAAATTTTCAAAAACTCTCACCTTCATGATTTTAATTATTTTGATTATAATTAATTATATTTTAACTAAAAATAATACAAAATAATTATAGTCGAGTAATAATCCATAAAAAATATAATTGGTTGGAAGAAATATTGGTAGTATGAAAAAAAATAAAAATATTAAAAAATTGAATGGTTGAATAATTGAATTAATCTCACAATGCCATAATTGATATAAGGCCCCAATTGTTAATTTGATTGCTTCATCCGTTTTTTTTAAGTGTCATCTACCGTCAAATTGTACAAATCAAGGAATAGGTAAATATTTATTCGTAACCTCATTAATTATCATGATAAATATATTTATACATCTAATTATCAATTTTTACGAGTATTAAATAAGGATAAATAAAAAATATATAATAATTTTACTCTTAAATTACAAACTATGAAATTACAAACTGTTAAAAAAAAAAAAAATACTAATAAAACATCTAAAAAGAATGAGGAAGTATGTGATAATTTTGATTAAGGATTAGTACACCGAAACGACCAAAATGAATGACAAAAGACAAAAACTTGGGTGAGCCCACCTCACCGTGAGCCACTCTTGTTTTTGTTAAAATAATTATATATTAATTATGGTGAGTAATGATAATTAGATTGTATTAATTTATATTTAAATTTATTAATTTTTAATTATAATTTTTAATTCAAAATTAGAATTTATTAATTCATAGTTATGGTTTATTAATTCACAAGTAAGGTTTATTAATTCATAATTAGAGTTTATTATTCAAAATTAGGGTTTATTATTCATAATTAGGGTTTATTAATTCAAAATTAGGGTTTTTAATTCAAAATTAGGGCTTATTATTCAAATTATGGTTTATTAATTCACAATTAGAGTTTATTAATTCAAAATTAGGGTTTATTGTTCAAAATTAGGATTTAATTATAGTTTACTAATTAGAATTTATTAATTCAAACTTATGGTTTATTGATTTCAATTATGATTTATTATTCAAATTATAGTTTATTAATTTTAATTATAATTTATTTATTTAAAATTAAAGTCTATTATTCAAAATTATTATTTATTAATTCATAATTAAAATTTATAAATTAATTTAATAATTAATTAATTAATTAAATGGTCTCATTATTTGCACAGTGTGCACAGGAGAACACCAAAAAGTGAGTGTGAAAGCTAACCGTAAATGTAGGAATTATGAACAATGACGGCAGAAAAAGAAGTACAAGTTTTTCAACAAGATTGAACTGCACGTGCTTCCCACGCTCCGCTGTCCGTCGCCCAACTGTACCGCCCACTCAAACCCCTTCTCATTGGTTCACATTTCCTTATCGCCTGACTATTAAATCGCCCAAGTAAATTCAACTAAAGAAAAGCTTAAAGAAAAACAAAAACACAAAAAGAATAAAAAATTGTCTATTTTATTTTATATAATCCCCAACCGGTTCACATCGACAGTGGATTTCCGACAGGCTTCAATCCCGTAATCTTCTCTCGCTAGATTTTTATTCCTTCTTTCCACTGTACTACGCCTCGAGCACTCTGCTTTCTTCGTTTTCCCAAAAGGACTTTCTTTTTTTCCTTTGGATTTTAGCCTCAGATTCTGCAGAAAAATCGATTTGACTTTGGAGATAAAAGGCAAGGGCACATAATTGTTAACTGTTGTAGCTATTCATTGTTTCCCCCTTTTGCTTTTTTTTCCCTGATTTTCGTTTTCCTTTTTATTTTGTTGGGGAAGGGACGTTCGATTGTTAAAGTTGATATTTGATCACTGTATAGGCTTGTGTGGTAGAGATATGTGGTGCTGTTTTGTTGATGTGAGTTAAAGGTGGTAGCTTTATTGGTATTCGGTGAATTTAATTTTGATGCTGTTGGTGAAATTCGCCTATTTCTAGGATTTGGGTGGTTGCCTTTTGAGTTGAACATGATTTTGGAGATCTTTGGGAAATACATCTGTTGATTTCCTGCTATTTTTGGTCCTGATTGATGAGTTTTACCTGTTGCTAGTTGGTTTGTTGCACGCTTTTCAGGGTTTACTGAGATTTTCATCTCCTCATTGGTGAGCTTAAATGTTTGAGTGATTTCTTCTTACTTATGCTTTGTGGCTTTTGTAGTATTTACTGCTTGTTGGAGATTAACAGTGTTCTACCTAAATTTTTAGGTGTCTGTTGGAGTCTGCAAATTTTCACCACATATCATAGTGCTTGTTATATATGGGCCTCAATTTCCAACACTTCTAATATGCAAGTGTGTTAAAATATGAGCATAGGCTGGTTAAGTTTGTTCTCGTTTTGTAGCAGCGTGTCTAATACATCGCTTCTTCAGCTGTGGCTTTGTCCTCTTTGAGATCCGTTTGTATTAGCTTCACTTGGGGTTGGTGCTGATACTTAGGATTTTTGATGCCTTATTTAAAGTTCTACACATGGTGTATGCCTTGGTTTTGTTCTGTAGTTTCTTGTTCTATTTTATTGTTGCTTTCTTCGAAGATTGCTAGTGTAAAGAGTGGGAAGTAAAGTTTATTGATGTAATGTCTAACTTATACAATTACAATTTAGTGTAATCTTAGGATTTATGCAATATTTGCATCAAAATACATGTTGCCAATAGCTAATGCGCTATATAACGAGTTTTCCTAACATCGTTTGTACAGGTCTTGGTTTTAATTTGAACCGTACTCATGGACTCCCCTCAATCGGTTGTTTCACCGCTCAAGAGCTCTTTCCCCGATTCTGAAAAACAGCATACCAATCTTTCGGGGGAGAAGACGAGCCTCTTCTCGAGGGAAATCAATTTCCAGGGGAAGGGAGCTGCTGGGGGTAATTTGGAGGAGTTCCTAGGTGCTCTGGAGGTGTATATACACCAAGCTAGGGATATCCACAATATTTGCATCTATCAAAAACAAGATGTTTATGCTAAACTTTGTCTGACTAGTGATCCTGAGAAGACGGTCTCCAGCAAGATCATCAATGGTGGTGGGGCAAACCCTATTTTCAATGAGAATCTCAGCCTCAATGTTCGCAAAGTTGATTCCTCCCTTAAATGTGAGATATGGATGCTAAGCAGGGTGAGGAATTATCTCGAGGATCAGCTTCTAGGATTTGCTTTGGTGCCTATATCTGAAGTCCTCCTCCACAATGGTAAGTTGGAAAAGGAGTTTTCGCTTTCCTCAACTGATCTCTTCCACTCACCCGCAGGGTTTGTTCAGTTGTCCGTCTCTTACATTGGAGTGCCGCCTGAAGTCATTCCAATCCCAGCACCACCCACATCTGTGGAGACTGATTCAGTGACCAAGGACACCGAATCTATCAAGTCTGTCCCTGATGACATGGATAAGATCGAGTTCCCTGACCCAAATGTCGCAAATGAGAATCACCAGATGGTTGAAGAATATTTTGGGATGCCATGTAGCAACGTGGACTCACCGAGCTCAGACAGCCTGGTCAGTTCCGATACTGAAAATCAGGTAAGCTCAGAGGTCGAGGTCCAGCATGGAGAAAGTTTCTCGATGGGAACTGGAAGTTCAAGACCATCACCAAAGGTTGATTCTCCTCCGAGCAGCGCATCAACGAACGGAGGTTCTTCTGCGTCAGCTCCTGTGAGTTTTCAGTCTTCTGAGACTCCGAAAGATTCAAAATCACCTAGTGAGAAACTTGTTTCGCCTCCCAAAGGCAAGGCCAAGGAAAAAGGTGCAAATGACATAGATGCCAACAGTAATGCATCGGGTGGGGTGTCGAGTGATACATTTGCGAAGCCCGCTGTCACAGTGCCGGAGCCGAAGGTGGTTCAGCAGGACATAGTGGATATGTACATGAAGAGCATGCAGCAGTTTACTGAATCCTTAGCTAAAATGAAGCTCCCGATGGACTTTGAAAATGGGCCTACCAGCTCAGAGAATTCCACGAGTTCTGAGCAGAAGACTCCAGGATCGAAGAACTCGGGTTCTCGAGTATTTTATGGAAGTAGAGCTTTCTTCTGAGCAGTTTATTGGAGGTTCCCAGGATACACAGGTGACTTTAGTGATTAGAATGGAGACTGATGCTAGTAGTAGCATTTTAAATGTAATGTAACCTGGTGTTGTACTTTATCTGGCTATGTATTAGATGATAAAAAAAGATACTGACTTGTATGTTGTATGAGTCTTTTGTCATTCTGAATTACTTGTACTTCACATTTGAGACCTCTGCTCTGTAATCTTACTTCACTCTTAATCTGCCACTGGTTTTGCAATTCATCATCTTACTTTTAGTAGTTACATAATTGATCAAGTGTGTGTATTCTTGGTTACATTTTAGTCCTTCCATTTGGCTATTTAACTGCATTTTACATATCACAACTCAAATCCCCACTTTTTTGCCTCAACTTGCATAATTGCTCAATTATGGATAAGAAACAAGCTCCTGAGGTTTGAAAGTAGAGTTACAACTGAGAGATTCATCTCATCTTTCCCTTGACTAACTCAAGGGAATATACATCAAATTGGGGTTTCAACTATTTCACTTGCTCTGGTGTACATATGCCTCCTGCAAATCCATGCAATCTGACCATCATCTCTGTATCTGACTCGCCATAATCCAAACTTCTCGGCAATGTCTTTTCCAGTCGAACATCCGTGGTCCCTCAAGAAGTCCATCAGCCATTGCTGAGCTGCTCTAAGATCTTGCTGCTGCTGTTGGATGTCTCTTGAGCTCGTGCTTCTGTTCTTTTTACCAGCTGCAGCAACTCCTGCGGCCCCAGCAGCCCCAGCAGCTGCAGCACCGGCTGCTCCATAGACAATGGGAGAGTCGATGAGATGTGCAACCTCCCTGCCTAAATCAGGTATCATCTGCCCCATACCTGCTGCTAAATGGGCTCCGATTTTGAGAGCAAATGTAACCAGTTTCATGAAATTCTTCATATGTGGAGCCAGACACCTCACTGTGATGTTATCCACCTGCATCAGTTCACAACCAATCTGATCTTCGACCACATGCATTTCTCGTCTGTATTCACACAGCATTTGCAGACGGAGCGCACTCATGCCTGATATGATGCTGGTGATTAATCTCCTCGAGTAGTTCTCAGTTCTCACAAAATAGAACATGTTCGGTGCTTTTCTTTCTTCAACCTGCGTGTTGTAGTTCACCAGGTAGTTCACTTTGCGATTCAATTCAATTAAAAGCCTGTGTTCGTAATATCTGAGGCCTTGAATTTCCTGCTTGATGTCTCTGATTTCTTGCTCGATGATCTTTAGTCTCTGCAGGACTGCTTCAACGCCCCTGGCTATCCCTGCAAAAGTTGGCTCAACTGAGCTTGCTATTTCTTCAGAGGCAGTTGGAGGATGCTCTGTGCTGTTCTCCTGTGGTACTTGGAGTTCCATGGCAAGATTATACAGGTCATGGTATCGACAGTGAAGCACTTCTCTGAAGTCATCATCTGACAGTAGATCTCGAGCAAGATCAAAACCAGGTCCTAGAATCTGGCTTCCTGAATCCACGATTGAATCCCATGTGTGCTGATAATCATATATGCTGTCTGCAGGTACTGAGAGCAGCGCCCGCTTTAACTGTTGCAGAGGCACAAACTGGTTTCTCCGGTTTCTGGGAGGGATCAGATTTTTTACACATTCGGAGCGAAGAACATACTCCATCATGGTGATCCCATGGCAGAGGCTCTGTATTGCTGGGATTATGAGCTGCTGAAAGAGCCTGAGCATTTCTGTTGTGCTTTTCGTGGAGCATGCCAGCACATCAATGTGATAACCTAATTGTCCTCCAAGCTCTACACGAATGTGGATCCCGTTTATGTTTATCGAGATGAGGTACTTCTCGAGACTGTACGATGCTCCATGTTGGTTCTTCAACTCCATGATTTTATTATGCAAATGTACCTAGACTCGTGCAAAACGATTATGTTACAGCTTTCATTCAGTAAAACTAAAAAGCAAGAAGAGGGCAGCATAGTCGAACTTGCCTGCAAGCGTGGAAAGAAACCCGGTGTGAGGAACATGTGGCTCGAGTCATCACCTTGAAGACGCCTTCCAACATAATTGTTGTCCTGAGAGTTTAGCGGCCAACGCTGAGGTCTCCGCCTGCCTTCTTCCAAGCTGGACGGGATCATCAGAGCTGAATTTGGATCTGATGGATCGACTTCACAGCAAAGCTCCAGTTTCAGCATCATTTGTATAACATCTCTGGCTTCAAGATTTTCAAAAACATTCAAACCCATTCCAGGTATGCTACTCTGTAAGCTTCCAATTAGAATCTTCTCCAAATCTTTTCTGCATATGAAACCATTCTTCTCAATCGAGCTTTGCTTTCTTGCATCTAGTCTTGTTAGCTGACTGAGTACGTCACCACAAAACCACTCGCAATCCAAGATTAAGAACGACAGATCATCGAAGTAAATAACCTCTCCGATATGGTGCAGACTCGTAGCCACTGCCTTCCTCCTAGTCTCCACCTTGTCTTTATTGTCATGTCTTGAGCGGATTCTGAGGGACGGAACCTTGACTTGGCATAGATCCTGGAACTCCTTCCACCTCATCGCTGGCTTGTTGTGGTTCTCGCGTCTCCATTCTGATAATAGCTCTGCAACATCGTTGCAGAGCTGGTACACCCGAGGAACCCTTTCAAGGATCGTTTTGCTTGCTTTCCGGATATGATGGCTGAGTTTAGTAACTGATGTTGATGATCTTGCATCCACTGTGAACACGTTCGGATAGAATTCAACGAACCCTTGGAACTTATCTCTCAGTCTTTGAATCACACTCACAGTGCCCTCCAAGCCACCAGATTGCTGATGATCAATTTTGTCAGAGTGAGTTAGCACGATAGTCACACTGGGAAGCATGCACTGCTGAACTGCTCGTCTCGAGTTGGAGACGATGAATCTCAGCCAGTACTGGATATCCTCCTCTATCTCACCGGGGGTTTTCGGTTCCCTATTGCTAGGCTTCCTGAATAAGCTGGATACGATGAGGAACAAGCACGGGCTGCCATGCCCGGGAAACATGAGGTCGTGGAGCGAATAAAACTCGTGCTGCCCTGCAAGATTCCATATCGAGATCTTGGTGTCTTCATCAATGCATGTTTTGATCCTCATCCCCGGTGTTCGAACCGCTTGCTCCACCGGGTTCACCAGAGTCCTCATGTGGTCCAAATACGGCAGCTTTGAAGGGGAAACGTTGTGTGATATCGAATTGCATAGCGTAGTTTTACCTGCATATTCTTGACCGCAGAGGAAGACCCTCGAGCATTTCGGCACAGTCATCTGCAAGTCCTTGAGCACATCGATCTCGGGTTCAGGTTCCATCTCTTGGTTGTTGTTGTGACCCAATCTTTGATATACAACTTCTGCTTTGCCGGAGAGATGGAGAGGAGTCCTCGCGAGATCAACTTGTTCGATCCAAGGATTCACATTCAGTGTCTCCATGATCGCCTGCAAGACGGGCTCCCCCTTCACCCCTTTGCAGCCCTGCAGGGACATGCGCCTCAGAGACGAATTCCTCTCCAAGCTCTTGAAGATTTGGACCATATCGTCCGCCTTGAGGCTCTCATCGTCGTGTATGCCCAAGAACATGATGCTCTGGTTGCTGCTCAACATCTGCACGAGCGTTGCACTGCCGATCTTGGTCCTTCCCCCTCCAAAGCTCAACGACTTTAGACCCGTGTTTGCCTGATTCTGCAGAGGTGAGAATTTGGTGAGAGGGCAGAGCAAATGCTCGACACCAATCCCTCCGAAGCAGTTCCCCTCGAGGCACAGTTTCTCCAACGTCTGGTTCTTGAATAGGCCGGCTGCTACGTAGATCACGCCCTTGTCTTTGAGGCATGTTTTCGAGAGATTCACCTCTTTCAGCGTCCTGTTCTGCTCGAGCACCCATCGGAACTGCTTCGCCCACCGCGTCTTCAGCTTGACGCCGCTCATGTCGAGAGACCTCACCGTGGTGTTCCACCCCAAGGCGCAGGCCACCCGGCATGCGCCCGATATGTCAGCACGGTACACTCGGAGAGTGGCGTTTTCGGGTGCAAACTCGATCATTTTACAGGTTCTCCCCCTATGATCGACGCTCCAGATGTGGACCTCCATCGATCTGTTCCGACCCAAAACAGCCGAGATCAGAGGCGTGGCTATGATCGGCTTGGCATCGAAGATCGTCAGCAGCTTGAGAGTCGAGTTGACCTCGATCATCTTGGAGAGCTCCTCCGCCCCCTTGGATCCGATGGAGTCCTCCCATATCTGCAGCTCTTCCAAGCTGCGATTCTCCCGGAGTGCGGACGCGAGGATGCCAGCTCCTTCGGGGCCAATGCCTGACTCGGAGAGCACAATCTCCTTGACGGATTTGCTGTGGCGAAGAGCCTCCGACAGCTCGGATAAACAGTGTGCGTTGAACTTGTTTCTCTTGAAGAGGATGTGGTTGATGATGTTGTTGGTTTGGAGCAGCGTTACGACGTGTTTGATCTGCTGCAGCTCCCATTGCACGAGGTGGAACTCTATGTTTCTCAATCTTCGTTGAGGTGTTTCCAGGAGTTTGAGGAAGCGTGGGAGGCTGTTTCTGGATAGGTTTAAGGTGATGGAGTTTTCTGTTTCATGGAAAGAAGCCGAAGGTGGCTCGGAGAGGAACAAGGAGACGCTGCCGAGGTCGAAGGCGCCGGATTCCAGCCCTTGCGCCGCCCATTCCAGATCTCTAACGTTTGCCATTTTGCAGTGTTTTGGTTTGATTGAGATATTGTTAAATGGTGTTATTCTTGGATTCTTTACTAATCATTCTTTGCTTGATTTTCAAACATAGAAACAGGATATGGCAGTCGATATTGAGACAAGGAATCCTAAGCCTTTTTGACTAATGCGAGTTGAGATTGAGATTGTCGAATCTGGGAATTCCCCTTCACTTTTCCCCCACAACTTTTAGTGTTTCCCACTGCAAGAATCAAAGAATCCTGACAATGCGGAAAAGGGAAAGGAGAAAATTTTCCTATTCATTAAAGAATAAAGACATCGCTAAGACTAAGAGAGACACTCAAAAATAACCTCCTTTCTTTACCACTTTCTGATTCTGCAGGCAGTCTTTAAAATTCGCACTAAATTGCATCAATTTTGTATTTATCTGATTTTTTTTCTCAAAATTGAATTTCCCAAAATCAATTATGATTTGGCAAAATATAAAATAATGTCTCAATCGAAACCACGCCATTCTAACTATATAATTTTTGTTTTGGAAACAAGTGAAAAGTGAAAATGATTTACAATAATGTCATTCCTACCTTCATTTTATTTCTTTGTTTGGTATAATTTCTTCTTAGGAATCACCATTTCTATTAGATTAGGATACAATCATTCCTCTCTCTCTCAACTCATGGTGTTAGTCATTCCTCTTTCCTTTTATTCCATTCCATCATACCAAACACCTCCTTGAGGTATTTGTGATTATATCCAGAATTCCATCAACTTTTTTGAATTTACATGTATAATATATGTGGTGGTGTACCCAGAAAATAACCAAATCTTATTAAAACACACGCTATTATATATTTACATATTTTTATATATACTATATCTATTAATAATATTTTATTTTATATTTAATTTTACTAATTAATTTAAAAACAATCAATTTAATAGAATAATAACAAATACTTCGATAATTAAAATTGCATAATCATAAGTAATAAGTTGAGAAAAGATGACATGATTCATGGAGTCAAAAAAAACAAAAAATTAAACACAAAGTAAGGAAAAGAAAAAAAAAAGAGTAAAAAAAGGAAATAAACCAAAATACAAAAAAAAAAAAGCTTTATTCAAAAGCAAGAGAAAGGAGAGACAAAAATATAATTTTGAACTTTCAAATGATCACATCTTGTTTTAAACCTATCTTCTATAATGTTGATGTCAAATAAAAGTTTTTATCATGATCATAGTTTAAGATGCATATTATATATTTTATGATGAACAAGATTACAAAAAATGAGGAAGAATGGAACAAGGAAAAAAATTGTCTATTATCATACCCACTCACGCGTGAGAGACAAGGAAATGGGGTGTTGCGTTATGTGAGTTTTGCCACATAAAAACGTATAGCCCCAATTTAAATCTAAAAAACTAATAAGTTTATCCAAATAAATCTAAAAGAATAATATGCAGTGCTGTTATTTCTCATGCAGTAGCACATTTTGAAGAATATACATTTTGCATTTATAGGGATGTGAACTGGAAATTAATTGGCTATAATGGTAGCCGCAAAACTTAGGAAATGGATGCCAACCCTAATAATGGTACGAATAAAAATAAAATTTAATGAATGAATTAGTAATCAATTTAGATATTATAAATGTGTTTCAACACTCTCACGCTAAAGAAATTTTTACAAGATCTCAACCTTATATGCATACATATTATAATGAGGCGCACTCTTCTATACTCTATTGTACACTGCGCACGGGTCGGGTTCGATCCGAATCTCACTCATTCACTTTTATTGAAAAACGTCTTCATTTTTATTTAGAATAATTTTCATTTTTACTAGTCATATATTTTGATAAAAGATAGAAAAAATACTAAGAAAAACTAAGATTATTTTTTTTAATTAAAATCGTCACTTTTATTTATGACAACTATCACGCATATATGAGATAATCGATAAGAATATTTATTAATTTTTTCTGAATATCTATCACTTTTATTAATAAGATATGTCACTTTTATTTATAATATTTGTCACATTTATTCTGAAGAACTATTATTTTTAATAATATATTACTTTTGTTCAGAACAACTGACACTTATATGTATAACACATCATGAGTTGGATATCCAAGTCAAACCCAACCCGAATCGACCCGACCCCGTGCACCATACAGAAGAGCACATAAGAATTTTTGTCTATTACTCTATCATTTATTAACTCAACGTGATATGCATATATATAAATAATGAACCCCAATTTTAATGATCTACATATTACACCACAACTAGCAATATAAGATACCGTAGGGCTACCCAACTCTACGGATTATTTTCAAAGATCTCGACTCTATATTTATACATATTATGATTTATTAACTCAACATGATATACTCCGTGTGTGTTTGTTACATATAGAGTGGTTAATGATTGGGCCAAACCTGGATTCGATCCACCGTAATGATCTTTAAAATTTGCTAACTATCAAAAAAACATGATATATACATATAAAAATAAAGTATAATCAAACCCATCTGTAATTATCTATATCATTGCTAACTAGCAATATAAGATATTGTAGGGCTACCAAACTCTAAAATGGAAACAAAGAAGACATCATAGGGCATACATATTCTCTTTCACTTTGTAGGGCGACACTCACACCCTATTTCTAGGTGACTCAAACCTCTAATCTACTAGTTGGAAGAAAATGTCATACCAACTACTAGTAGAAAAATGTCATACCAATTAAACTGTGCTTCATTGTCTATATTCTCTTTCACTTTAAATAAAAATTACTTTTCCATATTATAAAAGCGATATTTTAATCCATATCAAAATATGTTTTATTTCACACTACCAACAGATTTGTTGGATAAAAAAAATGAAAATGCGAACAAAAAATAAAGAAGGAAAGGTTTTCATTGAATTTCAATATTCTGGTCAATCACGCATTGGCTGAATTGATTGATCCACTCATTTTCTACAAATATACTAGGTGTAGAAATGCAGTTATCTGAAAGATACAACACATTCCAAGATCAAACCATCCATGAAGGAATAATAAACCAAGAATGAGACATGTATTAATGATGAGTAGTGAGACACAGATGAATATAATCATATCCGTATTTTTATTGAAGGGAAACCTAGCAGGCTTAACTCCCTCTTTATATATCACGCTAGCAAGCACACATACAATCTGAGACCAATAAAAATCCCAGACAAAAATAAGGAAAATTTCTGCCAGTCATTAGAGCCAAAAAACAGGGGTAAAAATGAATACAAAAAAAAAAAAAAGAAAAGAAAACTCTCTACCTTTCCAACGTCGTAGTAGCACTACTGTCGTCGCACAACAAATCAAAGCTTGTATTGATCCTCCTCCCGCAATCTGATATACATCTCAACCAAAATGTTGATCCTTATATTTTAAAAATAAACACCAAGCCTTCAAAGAATCCCTCCGACACGTATGCTTCAACACAACATCCCTGTTAGCTCTGTGTAATGACATGAGATATATTTATATATATATATCTGTGAGGGATACGTACGAAATTCGCAACCCACAACTTCTCAAAAATCTCATCTCCTACATTATCTTCATAGCACTGAAGTTTCCTAAGCAGCAATCCCTGAAGACATGGAGATAACATTAGCTCAACCGCAAAACCATATAGTATCTTCAACACAATTTAATCACTCCTCGTCTAAGTTCATTTAAGTTTCTACAGCAATCAGTGTTTCTCATGGTAAATTGATTCTGATAGTGTTAAGTCAAGAGAGAAAGGTTGAAAGCTTCCTTTTTCGCTCATGGTAACTTATACATTACAATAGTACATATCTAACCTTCATGTTCTTCTACCACTAATTAATTAGTTATTTATGCAGTGACAGATTTCAGTTAGGGCAAGCTATGATGACAGAAGCAACCTCAGACGAGTGAATGCAAGAGTGCAAATAAATGAGGGTTGGCCCATAGATAGCTTCAACAAAATTTTGCAACTTGCCACTAAAAATAGCAATTGGATCAGACTACAGCCAATGTCACATTTCAGTTGGAGCAAACTATGACAGTAAAAGCAACCTGAGAAGAGTGAACGCAAAAGTGCCAATAAATGAGGCTTGGTCCATAGATAGCTTCAATAATAATTTGCAATGTGGCACTAAAATTGGTAAATGAGTCAGACTACAGCAAACGAGTCTATTTATTACACACCAATAAGTGACGAATGTGATAATAGTGGGTCCTCCATGCACAAACTAGAATTACAGCTTCAAGCTTCCACTTTGGATGCTCCAATAAGTGAATCAATACCCAGAAAATTTAGCACCGAGTTCCAAATCATGTTTTTGCAAGTCTAGAGAGTTAGAATACAATGGAAAGAGAAGAAAATATTCATCTTATGAGTTTCATTTCTTGCAATAACAGAAAAAGGTTACTAGGTTAGTATTTGCATCAAGAAAAAAACCATCCATCCACAAAGGTAAGCTAACACACTCAAATAAAAGGAAATAAGAGGGGTGCAACTTTAGGTCAAGAATAAAAGAAATATTACCTCTACTGGATTGCCTATTCGGAAGGTCATAGCCAACCACATAATCCTCAGAATCTTTAGCAGCACTGTCTTCTGGGTTTCCAAGCCCATAACCAAACGAATTAGAATTATCCAGCTCAGAAGATGTAGTTTGCCAAGTTGGGTCGCCATATACAGAACCACTACGGTAAAAGTCCCCGTAGGATCCCTCATAATCACCAGTTGAGGCAGCAAACGAAGATGTTGTGGCGACACCAGTTCCAGTGTTTCTTCGAAATCCTCCTGCTCCCACAGAATAACTGTTATCTCCACCTCTGTAGCCAAAGTTTCCACCATTGTAGCCAGAAGAGCTTCCTCCAAGGGACCCAGCAACAGGGGATGTACCCCAGTTTGTTCCATTGTTTCCAAAGACGCCAAAACCACCACTTCCAGAACCGAAGTATGAAGCAGAGCTGGCACTATTTGGAGAAGCATTAAGTCCACCGTTTCCCCACACACTTCTTGGTGACGAGTTTAGAAAAGACTCACCTCTGCTGTTACTTGTATTGTAACCAATAGGTGTGTTGTACCTGCTCTGGTTGCTGGCAAAATACGGGTTCAGAACACGGCCATAACCTAGGTTGCTGTTGAAGTTAGAGCCCCCTCCAAAGCCACCACTCAAACCTTGCTCCATATTGACACCCAGTCCATATGCAGGAGAACCGAAATGTGAGAAACCAGCTCGACCACTAGCTAGTGGACTATATCTACCATCCATCCTAACTCCATAACCTCCAACCGAGCTTAGATTATATCCCTGGGCATAGTTATTGAGGAAATTGCTGGGTCTAGTAAAGCCATAGTTATAACCAACAAGTGGGCTCCGACTGGGTCCCGGAGACAATTCTTTGGGAACTGCTCGCTTTACCTCAACCATTTTACCATTGAGTTCATGAAAAGTTTTATGCAACACCCTATCTACTGCGTCCTCTGAATCATATGTTATAAACCCAAAACCTCTTGGCCGCTGCGTATTGTGGTCATACATCACCACGACATCCGTTATGGTACCAAACTGATCAAAATAAGTTTTAAAATCACTCTCAGTGACAGTAGATGCTAATCCTCCTACAAATATCTTTTTAGTGCGTCCAGGTCCTGGTGAACCTTGCATGCTGCCACTGTTTCGATTTATTAGGTGCTGGTCATCCCTTGGAACAGCTTTCTTGGCTTCCACCTGGTAGATAAAATGAAAGGAATGCATCAAAAAGTGAGCATTATGAAACTTAAACTTACGAGGTAAAAGAAGCAACTGGCTTCCGTTTCCAGCTATAAGCTAAAGCAAGTAGCTTTTGTTAAGGTAGAATAATTTCATAATCAACAAATTAACGTCTACAATACCAAGGCATTGGTTTTAACAATAACTATTATTTGGCAACATAGTTAAGTTTTTTCTAATCTGCACATAATGTAATCAACCAACTTACAGTTCGTCCATCAATCATATGCTTCTCCTTGACCACCCTCTCAGCAACGGCAGGGTCTGCAAAGACAACAAAGCCAAAGCCACGAGCACGACCGGTGGTCCGGTCTCTCATGATCACTGCCTCCACAACATCCCCATATGTTTCAAAATAATCTTTAAGACGATCCTCATTCGTGTCCCAAGAAATTCCACCAATAAAGAGCTTACCTTGATCCACCTCCATCTTTTCTGCAATCTAGAGAAGATACATCAAAAATAAGAAATCCTCCATCAGACCAAAATGGAGAAGATGCAAACTTAGAGAATGAAAGGAGAAATAACCACAAAAGGGAATATAATTATAAGAATAACAATATCTCCCAATTCAGCATTAATCTAATCACAAATTATAAATATTGTCAGAATCAAAATGAATTCAATAAGATGAGTGAATCAATTCAGCTACAGATAGTTGTTGCAAAAAAGCATAGGTATTGAAAAATCCCCGAGTGCTGATCATCAAAAGCTAAATCGAATAGATCCAATAATAGATATATAGCCAAACAACAATTAAGAATTTCATCTTATCCAGAAATCAGGCAACAAAGGCACCAACACGCACTGGTCAAATACGAAATGCAGGATTTGTAATAAAATCATTGGATCCTTCATTCATCCAACAAATAAGAAAAACCATACCTTATCCAGAAAATCAGGCAGGAGCCCGGTAGCAGTCAGTGATCAAAAATTAAGTGGGAAACGCAGGATTTAATGTAAATTCATCGGATCCTTGGTTCATCAATCACGATTCAATATTTGCAAACCTGAAACTCATAATTCACGAAGATCAGACAAACCCACAACCACAATAACAACAATCATCAATGTCAGTTGGTTCTCCTCGATTAAAAACTCACCATTGAAAGAAGAAGAAAAAGATTGAAAAATTGAGTTAAACCAAGATCTTATGAGAGGAATATACATAAATGAAAACAGAGGGTATGCTCATCCTCTCACTTTCCTCTCTCTCTCTCTCTCTCTCTCTCTCTCTCTCTCTCCCCTCCCAAAGGTCCTTCTCTTCCTTTCTTTTTCTTGGTTATTTCACTCCTTTTAAACAAAATCAGAAGAAATGGAATTCCTTAGCTTAGATGAGAGGAGATATTATTTATATTTCTTATATACAAGCATTATAATATATATTAGGGAGGGGTGTTTGTGGCATTCTCGCCAAAATGTCTGCTGTAATAACAATATTTCAAGTCCAACGTAGATGACAGCATATGTTGAGCTTTCTAGTGCAACTATATAACATGTCATTCTAACTTTTTTATTCTTTTCACATTTTTTTATAGTTTTGATTAATAGTAGTTTATTACATCAACTTTTAATAATTTTTAATTTTATTTAGGGCCTTAATTTAATTTATTTTGTAAATATTTTGAACTTTACAAGTTTGATTAATTTTGTTTCCTAATAAAAAATTTGGAACTGATATCTGATTGGATTTACACGTGAAATATGTTTCACGCATTGTAACTTCACTCTTCCGACATCCTAACTCGATAAACATATTTTATGGGTGAGTCTAGTCCAACAATATTGAAATTTTGTATGCATTACAAAATAAAACAAATTTGTAAAGTTCATTATATTTAACAAAGAAAATAAATTAGAGTTCATAATTAAAAATACGTTGAAATTGAGGTGATACACTATTATTAACTTTTTTTTATTGAAGATCGGGAATGGAGATTGAATATCAGCCTGCTACGTTTATATCGATCGAGAATACCATTAGATTACAAAGATGCATCACATCACCAAACATTTGATGCCTATATTGTGCATTGAATTTGGAAAATCAGCTAAACTCTTTAATTCAACGAATGGCTAATCAAACTTAATTGAATTATAGGTTTATACAGTTTATATTGTAGTTGCAGAGAAAACATAAATCGATACTCTCTCAGTCTCATCAAAGACGATCTATTTCTTTTCGATACACGGTTATTTAGAAAAATGGTATAAAGTGATAAAAAGTAGATAGATCTCATAACTTTTGAAAAGATAATTATTTCCTAAAAAGAAAACATATAATTTTGAATAAAATAGCTCAAAAAGGAATATATGTCATCTTAAATGGGACGGAAGTAGTATTAATTAGTGTCCATCCTTTTTGTATATTCCCTTTACCCCTCTCATCAGAGAATGAGATATATGTTGTCTGTGTGGTTTACAGAGAAAAAAAAAGAAAAAAGAAAAAAAAGAGAGATATATGTACTAATAAAATAATAAAATAAGTAATAAAAGAAATTGGTGAGTCAATTATCTTCTCCTTTTCTTTCTCGGAACCTATCTTTGGCCAGCGCCATGTGGACCACGGAAATTATTACCAAAGATAAATGTTCTCTTTTTTTTGGTGAACTCCAAAGAAAAATGTTACAACACCCTAAATTTATATATAAGAAATAAAAAAAGGACTATGCAGACTCATGAACGAAAATGACAAAAGGGCCAAAGAGAGTATAACTACTACTAATATAATTTAAATAGACTAAGAGTGTTATCAAGCATAGTCTATTTGGTGTAAGAATTATAATGAGGTAATCTTAATTGTAGTAGTATCATAATGTGGGGTTTTAATAAACTAGAATGGGGTTCATCCTTTAATATAGATTAGGAGTGACATTGGGGTGATTTTATTGGTAGAGTTGAAGAGTTTGTAATTTTGAAGTTTCATTGGTGGAGTCTGTTAAATTATGATTAAAATATCAATAATTAAAAAATATACATTTACTGGAGTTAAACCTGTCATATACGACTTGTCTTCTTGATGGAATTGATGAATATGTGATCGAAATATCATGAGTTCAAATTCGGCATATGCCATCTAAATCAAGTTTGCCGCACGAAGATAAGTTATACTTTTAAGTAGGAATATAAATCTAGCTCGAAATTCAAATGTGGTAGATACATTCTTTTATGTATTGTTATTATACTTTTAAGTAGGAATATAAACATAGCTAGAAATTCATGGGTTTATTCAAATAGATCGACAATCTGATAGGGTTTAGGATCAAAAAAATTTTGGCCGAATGATTTGTAACCAAATAAGCTGACAACCCGGTAGGGTTGGATGGAAATGGCTCAAACCCAAATGGATTGGTCCGAAAACCGAGTGGATTGACTTGATCAATTGAAATTTTTCTCGTTTCATGGTTTTCAACACAATAATATTTTTTCAAATACATGTGAAATGTGTTTTGATTTAATATTCGAAAGTTATAATCATCGTTTCACTTCTTTATCTTTTTACTCCCAACACTTAATACAAAATTATTGTTGTAAACGTATGATTATAAAGAAAAATATACTTAAGTTATTTTTTTTTCTTAAGCTTTCTGATTCGATTGGCCTAACGGGTTAGTCCGAACCCGAGAGTTTAAGATTATGGTTTAAATTTTTTAATCCGAAAAAATATCAACCCGAAATGATCCGAACCGAATATCTAATATCCCGAATAGGTTGACTCAAATCCTAATAGATTAACACGATTGATATCCCTATTTCTATGTGACATGATGAGTATAACAATTCTTTGATCCAATTGAAATGTCTATAAAACTTATCCCATTATTAGCATAGATGCCACGAAATCTTTAAGTTAAACTATAAATTTAAATTAATAAAAGGAAAAATAGCGAGATCAAAACGTTGTTTAATTACCACAGTAGTTAATTGAGATGATATAATTATGATGATAAATTAAACAATTTTAGCTGGTAATGGCTAATACAGCATGTCCCATGATGCCAGCTAAACCACCACTATCATGGAACAGTTCAAACCTCCAACTGTTGATAATCATTCATTTATATAATACCAAATAGCCCAACACATTCATCAACCTAATTCATATATGGCAAAATATATCACAAATATTAATTAGCAAAACAGATCAAATGCTTACCTTTATTTTCTTTTCATCTTAATCTTCCCCAACTCTAAATATATATAGGCAGATTTGTCCCTAAAAAAATCAAAAAAATTTCCAACCCTTATACTCCGAGAGGAGAAACACGATTAGGGAAAGATTCAACTCATTAAAAAAGAAGGTTAGGTAAATGTTGCATACCATAATCTAGTAAGTGGTTACACACTCATTTATTTGTACATTCATCAAGATCTACCCAACTTAATTACACTTATTCCAATCATAATCGTAATCTTGAATGAAATTGTCGAAGCCTCGTTTGTCCTACATCGACTTGATAAAGATTATGTTGTCAATATATAAAATTGGATTATATAAGACCTTTTAAGGAGAAGAAGGGTAAAGCATAATCATAATCTTGAATGAAATTTTTGAAGCCTCATTTGTCCCACATCTGCTCGATAAAGATTTTTGTTGTGAATATATAAAGTTGGATTATATAAAGGAGAAAAGGGGTAAAGCATGGATCCTTCATGCATCTTGTTGAGCACGGACAACCTCTTCAATATTGTGAAGAACCTCGGTGATGGAGGGCCTCTCGTAGGAGCTGTGCGTCACGCATTTGAGAGAGACGTTGAGCAGCGGGAAGGAATACATTTCGACCTCCGACAACTCCTTGTCGAATACCTCTCCCGTCCATTCCTCCCTAAGGACGGACCTCACCCACCTCGGAAGGTCTACGCCACTCTTCTCCACGAATTTTCCGGTTAGTAGCTCCAGCAGGATCACGCCAAAGCTATACACATCAGCCTTTTGGGCAGGAGTTTTCTCCGGGGCAGCGTAGCCCTTCATGGGTGGAGTTGTGTTGAGAAACTTCACGTATCCGTACTCGCTTATGAGCGGCTCGTCGTCTTCGCCGAGCATGATGTTGGAGGGTTTGATGATGCCATGGAAAGGCATGAACTCCTCTTGATGATGGATGAAATCCAGCCCTTTTGCTATACCAACTGCTATCGACAGCCTAAGCCTCCATGGAAATGCCCTTTTTCCTTGAACATAGCCTGCAATCAACAAATAAGCTTGCAATCAGCAGTCCGAAAAAATTGAAAAAGAAAACAATCCATTGTATGTATTCACTATAAATAACGTTTCAATAATAACATGATTTTTGAAGAATTATGAGACATATAAATATCATTAAATGAAATTGTGACATCTTATAATGAGTAATTATATATTATGTGTGTCACAAAATTTAATGACATCTAAGAATGCATTAATATTCGTAAGTAAAAAGATTTACTTACATTTTTATATGTAACAAAAATATAGATACATGTGTGGATATAGCTAAATTTTGTTGAACCTTAACATGTAACAAATTTCATGCACGTTTAAAATCATGTCATTATTGGATAATTTCGTTGTAGTGTAATCTCTTTTTTTGGGCCCTATCGAAACGGGACGACAAATCTGATTTGATTAAGAAATAATATTAGCTACTCTTTCGGCTCCTTCAACCAACTTCTTATACTTTTTAGGCTTGAAAATTTATCAAGAGTTGAAGTAATGAACTCAAGGAGCCTTTTATTTCTTATCTTCTTCTTGGCCCATAAAATGTAGGAACGGACCGGCAATCAACCAAGGCAAAAAAAGGTAGACTTTCTTTGGAATTGGATGAGAGAAGAAGCTTACTTTCAAAGAGGTTTAGCAGGCTCCCATTTTTTTGAAATCTGTAGATGAGAAGCTTCTCTTCAAGAGTGTTACTGTAGCAAACAAGAGGGAGAAGATTTGGATGCCTCAACTTTCCGACCATCCTCATTGTAAGCCCAAACTCCTCAAATGACACCTTGAGTTTCCTCAGTCGCTTGACGGCGTAGACGACACCGTGGTTGAGGCGGACAACGTACATGCTGCTGCAGAAGCCCTGCGAGCGGAGGTCAGCCGCCCCTTCTAGAAGGTCCTCTAGCTTGAACCATTCCGCCTGCTCCACAAAAAACTCGAGCTCCGACCGCCTCTCTTGCTGCTTCATGATCACCTCTTCCCCCACTTCTTGATCACCAAACTCCACCTCCTTGCCTTTTCTTCGTCTCCATTTCAGCATAAAAGCTACCACAAACAGAATTATCAAAACTCCGACTGTGAAGAAACTCCACACTTGCCATGTCTTTAAACTTGACTTATCATCATCTTCTTCGAGTAGAAACCTCATAATCTGACGCTACTGATGTTGTGGAGTTGGATCTTTTGTAAGCCAAGTTTGCCGATTTTCTGCATGAAAATGACTTGGTTGTTATCGCTGCAACTTATGCTATCGGCGCATAAAACAATTTGTATTCAGATATCTCGAAGCGTTGGTGTGTAGCATTATGGTAGCAGACAAAAACGCGAACAAAGCTGCCGAGCAGCATTTATTTTGTACCTTTGGAGTAAGTTTGATGTGTTAAAGTTAAACTTCAGATGATCTATCTGTATTGGTGGAACCAGTGAGTTTGTCTATCTCTAGTATTTTCTCGATTGAGCTCGTTGTATAAGTTGGGTAGTTGTAGGTTTCTTTTTCTTCCATGGAAAGAAAAGAAAAAAGAAAAAGTTATTCTTAATATGATTTAAGTGGAGCACATTTAGCTGAAAAATAAGATATGAACATAAATGATAAAAGACATGCAGTTTGTTAAATCTATATGATCAAAAAGAGATGAACATATCCAAGCATACTTATTTGATTCATGAGCCATTCTTTGCTGCAGTAAACTGTTGGTAACTCTGAAACGTTGTGTGCTTTGAGTGGAAGTTTCCTCAGCTTTGGACAATCTATGACAATAATCCTCTTCAGACAAGGAAAGACTATAGCCTTGTTGCAGATGCTTCTCAACTTAGGTGCATCTCTAATAGACATGATCCTCAGCTTAGAAAACGCATTCGAGTAATCATCCCCTTCTACATCTTCCTCCCTTATCAATTGTTCCATCTCTTTGCAGTAAAATATGTAAACTAGCTCAAGCTTTGGGTGCCTCAACATCCAAGAAACATTCTTCAGCTTGTCGCAATACCAAATGTTGACGCATCTGAGGTTTAGTAGACACGCGGGACTAACCATGTCCTTCCATACCGTAGTTGTAATATCCCGTTTTTCTACAAATCGATTTTTAGAAGATTTTTGAGTTTAGAATTTAAGTTGATTGGCATCCGGTGGAAAAAAAATGGATTTTTAATCCCAACAAAGTATTTGTCAAAGTTTTAAAGCAAAATCGGATTTAAAATGATTATCAAATGCAATTATATGACAAGATGAATTTATTTGAATTCGTATAAATGTTTTTAAAGAAAGACGAGGTTGATTTATTGATCTTGAAATTCTAAAATGAAGCTTGGTAACATTTGAGTTGTGGTCATTTATAAAAATGAATTGGGTTAATGTTTGAATCGGGCCTTTAATTTTTATTTTGAGTATTGGGTCAAATATTTTTAATTGATCAAGCCCTTTAAACTTTTGGCTGAAATATTTGTAAAATCAATTATTAGATTAGGATTAAAAAAATGCTAAAAATTTTAGATATTTTTACTAATGAAGATTAATTAGAAATTAACTGTCAGCTTAAGCTATATGGTTTTTCCTCCTTCCACCTCTCCTATTTTTCTCGATAAAATCCACGATTAAACTCAAAAATTTCTTGCTCAAGATTCTCAGCTGAGACATCCCTGATATTGCTTCACTTTGAATTGTTCTTAGATAGGGATTTCTCTGTAAATTCAAATGCCTTAAGTTTGTGAGAGACCCCAACTCTCTTGACAGTGTGGTTAGCTTAGTTCCTGGTAGATCAAGATGGTGAATCGCGACTAATCTGCAGATGCTTGGAGGAAGCTCTTTGATGCTGGCGAAGGATAAGTCGAAAACCTTGAGAGCTGCCATGTTTTGGAAGGAACCATCAGAGATTTTGCTCAACCCATTGTTCCAGTTAAGCAGTAAGGTTGAGAGATTGGGACAATGAGGTGATTGAGACAATTTTGTAATCTGATTATCCATCAAAGAAATTCTCTAAGCTTGTTCCCAGCTCTCACCAGACGGCGCCTCTGTTAGGCCTTGGCTCGTCAACATCATGAACCGTTTCTCGGGCACAGTCCACAGCACAAAACTCCTTACCACGTCGTGCAGCTTAACCCGTGCTGGATCTTCACCAGTTTCCAAGAAGCATGCAACTTTCAGTGATCCAATAATGGCATGCCCCATGATGTGCAGGTTGCTGCCATTTTCAAAAAATCCTTCCCCTGGGATGTGGTAAATATATATGTAATTTACCTTTTGTGGTGAATGGATATATCTGTGAGATATGGTTGGTTTTGCTCTGCTTAGGTAAGAGAAAAAAGTTATTTTGATAGGGTAAGTTTGGTTAAGTAATGTTAGTTTATACATCGAAAATGAAAACATAAATAAAAAATATTTTTCATGATTTTCTAGATTTGATTGTCCTTCACACATGCTGGGGCATATTTTTAGAAGGGATTTTCGTCATCCGAATTGGCTTGCTTATGAAGTTTGGATAGGTTGTAGAAGGGTTAATAGTGTCTAAATTAATGAACTTTTGGCTAAATTTTGGTTTTGTACGTCACAAAAGGATTTTGCTCGTAATCCCTCCGTCCACCAAAAGCTTGTATTTAAGATAAAAACTCTTGCACATGCAGTATACATGCGCTATTTTTATACGGTAAACCTGTACGAGTTTATCGCATCATACAAGATGGCCTCTAAACCCGTAAGGGTTTACCATGATATGAGCGTGGTTTATACCATGTGCGCACATGAGACCAGCCATGTATTTAACTCCTTTTAGGTTCGTACATCAAAAATTTGTATTTTTCATTTTTGGAAATATCAATCATAATTTTTACCCTTAATTTACCTACTTAATTTACCAAAAAATCATACATAATCCATATTTTTATCCCACTATTCATTAATATATTTATTTATTATCTCTTTGGTCCACTTTTTAATCTTATTATCCATTAATTTATTTAATTATCTTCACTCACTTTGTACTCATTACAATTTGGGGCCGTGTCCGAAATCGGTTACTCCCAAATTGATACTGACATGGTTGCCTGAAAATCTGAGATGGCCAAGAATCAGGCGGTTGTGTCAGCATCAATTTGGGGGTAAATAGATCTTGGTCGTAAAATCAGAATAAATCAAAAGTATAGTAATTTGCAGCTAGAATCTTTTTGTGGTGTGGAAGATCAAAATTAGACCAAAGATCATTATTTACATGCTATTATCCCGTTGTTTATCAACTTAGGTGGTGTTTACTTTGCATGATTATCATTTTGAATGATTGACTATTTGGGTGGTGTTTACTTTGCATGATTAGATTGGATAGATAAAACTAATCCAACATAATCAAGTGTTTACTTTTAAGGATTAATATTTGAGGATATCCCAAAGCCCGGGATTATTTTAATCCTTTGAATTTTTTTTCATTAATTTTAATCCAACCAATATAGGTAGGATTGAAATAATCCTCCAAACAAAGGAATAATTATTTATCCCAATTTTAATCCTTCACTAATCCTTTATAGTAAACAAATGATTGATAGATAAAAATTATCTTATCACACATTTCATCCATCAAATAATCAATCCTTCAAAATGCTAATCATGAAAAGTAAACACTCCCTTGATGGATTAAATGTGTGATAAGATAATTTTTATTTATCAATCATTTGTAGTATTGTTTACTACAAATGATTAGTGAATGATTAAGATTGGGATAAATAATTCCCCTTTATTTGGAGGATTATTTCAATCCTACCTATATTGGTTGGATTAATATTAATGAAGAATAATTCAAAGGATTAAAATAATCCCGGACTTTGGGATATCCTCAAATATTAATCCTTAAAAATAAACACTTGATTTTGTTGGATTAATTTTATCTATCCAACCTAATCATGCAAAGTAAACACATTCTTACTTTATTCAAGTTGGGCTGAACTAGCAAAGGTTGTCCAGTCCAACTGGACAACAAATTTCATGCGACAGAAACAAGACATCCATTCTTCAATTACTTTTACCTTTTCTTGGAATAATTATTTAAATCAAGAAGAAGGAATCGAAATGCAAAAGTCTTCTAACCACCAAAAAAAGAATAATAATAAAAAAGAAAAGGGCTACATTGAACTGCTCCAAAAGCCATACATTATTATTCTTCATTTTATAAGGCGAAACTAGACAGGCTAAAATTACAAAATATACAATAAACTATTGAATATATAACAAGTCAATTAATTATTAATTTTAAAAAGGATGTGGTGGATGAGAGGAGCGCAACACGATGGAGCAATTTCATATATTGCGGTCAACAACCTTTGGTTTCATGTTTTCCAAAGGTAATTTTGTAGTTTCACTTTTTTTTCTCAAGGAGAAAGATAATTTTCACTCATAAAACACGCAATTACACATTTGAGGAAAATTTACTGTGTTGATGTCTTCAACAATTAACGTCTCAATTAGACGAACTATTAAATTACCTTTCATTAGTATAACTAATGGTAATTGGTTAATTTCTTTTCCTATGTAAGTTTACATAAACACTAGGGGAATTTGTCCAACACTAGTTACTTCAAGAAAAATATAATGATTAATGAGTAAGCATTTTACTGACCATTCTAAGTTACGAATTTAATTCAATTGATTAAGAATTGTCAGATTTTGAAAAGGAAAAAAAAAGTCAAGTTGAATGGGTGACTTTTGCCTTTTATCAAGGGAATACCAGCAAGCACTTCTTATCTTTTCAAACTTTACTTTGGCGGCGGTGACTGTCTTTTTCTACCTTTGTTAATTCGATTGTGCTCCTAACCAGCGCATCATGTTTTCCTCTTCACGCCAAACAATATACCCATTTCTTTTACTCAAAGGCTCTTTTCCCCTTTTCTCCAATCTTCAAATTTTCCACTCCCTTTTTCTTTGACCTATATATATCTATATATAAAAAATAAAATTTGCGGTGGCAGAAATGGTGAAATCCAATATGTACAAATTCCTCATTCACTAAATGATCCAAGTCAGTCAGCAAATTCAAACTCTATTTACACACACCTCACCTGATAAAAGCCTAATCCCGGCCTTGGGTGTTAATAAAAAACCAAACAACTAAAAACATCAAATATGGAAAACCACAACCAAGGCGCCCCTTTCCCAAATCCAAGGGTTAAAACAAAACAAAAACAAAAAACAAAAATGATACCTAAAACAAGAAGAAAATTACATGAATTAATCACCTGCTACCTTAGCTCTACTCTACTCAACTCAACTCATCAGCAGCATTTTCTTCATCGTCATCATCGTAAATTCCATCAAAAAACGGGTCCTTGAGGAGATCGGCAGCAGAGGGTCTAGCCCTCGGCTGAGCTAGACACTTCTCGATGAATGCTAGCACCTCCGGGTCCTCAACCTTTTTCATGGCCTCCGGCCTGACCCCGGCTGTTACCTTTCTGTAAATCTTGGCAACGTTTTCACATTCGCTGTATGGCAACTCTAGAGTCACCAGCTCAAGCAAGCACATGCCAAATGAATATATGTCTATTAGCTCCGTGTAGTTCTCATCGTACAGTTCGGGTGCCATGAATTCTGGTGTCCCTATCACTGAATGAGCCAAGTGACTACTCCCAACTGTAACTGCCAAGCCGAAATCACCAATTTTAACCTACATGAATCAATTAGATGAAAACAATCACAACCATACACCAACAAGTTTAACCTATAGCTTCAGAAATCCAATCACAAGCACATAACACCAATCTTATCTATCCCACAAGGTGAAGAGAAGAAAGGGGGATATATACCTGACCAATGTTACCATTGATGAAGACATTGCTGCAATTGACATCCCTGTGAATTACACATGGCTCATGAGTATGCAAATAGTCCAAGCCCTTGAGGATCTGCCTCGACCACTTCTTCAAAGCTTTCGTGGAAACATGCTTGTGCTTCTTCCTGTACTCCCTCAAATTCCCCGAGATGCAAGCCTCGGTGATGAAATTCATCGTGTTCCTCTTCTCATCCCGCCACACTGAGTACAAGGAGATGATGTTCTTGTTCCTCAGCTTCCGCAGCAATCCAACCTCTGAATACAACCGGTTGATCATGTCCTCGTTATTGCTGAAGTTGCTTAATTTAACTCGGTTCCACGCCACCTCGATGCCTTCCTCTTGGTCGAACGCTCTATACACTTTCTTCACGGCCCCTGCCCCCAGCAGCTCACCGTACCTACCGTAACGACCGGTCGGATCAATCTCCACGAATGCTTCCTTATCTTCATCACCCACATCATTAGCCATCTAATGCCAAATCAAACAAATCTCAGAACCTCATACATTATCAAACAGATTCATCTCGTGGTTTTCAATTCCACACGGCAAATCACTCAATCTTAAATTTTCATCTAACAAAGGTCGATATGCACGCAATTATTTCATCAAACAAGCTATCACCCCCCCCCCCCCAAAGAAATTCGAACACACATACAAGAAATCTTCTCACTGCTACAAAAACAAGCAAACGAGAAATTCTCTTGTAAAATTGAACGGGAATTGCACTACTTTAACATCACGCGAGATCGAAACAATAAATTGAGAAAGTAAAAACGAAGAATTTACCATTCGCGGTTGATCGGCGAAGAGGGCAAATCCAATTCTTCTCGGCGAAGGAAGAGAAAGAGAGAAAAAGACGCAGTGATTGACCCTCGACTGCTGAAACAAAGCTAAAGGCTACAGTAAGAAGTGCGAGGGCCGCTGTATATATAGGTTTTTGGGATTTTTTACCGGGTCACGTGAATTTGATGGAGATTGAACAAGGAAAATTGAATTCAGTTGACTGCTCTGCACTTCTACTTGGACTCCGTCTGATAGGTAAGATTTTATAAATAAGAATAGATTAGCAAAATTTACTTATTTTTTCTAATCAAATTATTCTTATTAATTTTTATCTTAAAAATAATAATAATAAATAATGATGATAATAAATAATAATTAAAATATAGTATTTATATTATACTTAAATTATAATCCATAATAAATAATTATAAAATTAATACTAAGAATAATCTTAATAAATAATAATAATAAATAATGAAAATAATCTTATTTATAATAAAAATTTATAACGAATAATTATAATAAATAATAAAAATAAAATATTTAAGTATGATTTCTAATAACTAATAATAAAAATAGTATTGACAATAATAAAAAATAATATAATAATAATAACAATAAAAAAATAGTACAAATAATAATAATAATAATTTCTAATAATAAAAATACAAGAAAATTATTATTATTATTATTATTATTTATAAGAATAATGATTTTCCGTTTATTTCATTTCATTTATAAAATTTCCATCAAATTTTATTTATGTATATCAACCATCACCTAAGAGTTTCTTTTTTTTTTTACTTTTATGTAGTTTTAAAATATTGTATCTATACTATCAACTATATTGATTTTTTTTTGTATGCACTACAATATTTAGTAGATAATATGTTATGAGTGATTCTATATTATCAAATTTTATAGAATAAATACTACTCCGTTACACCACACGTGATAAGATACTAGTTAGTTATATATGGATGGGGAAGATTCATTTTAAATTTTTTATTTATTTAATCTGAGTTGTAACAGCTACGCAAATATAGGATATGTATAAAAAGTTATTTGAAGAGTATTAATGCAATCGCTTATGGCTTTATATGGATACATATCGTTTGATTGATCATATAATATAAACAATAATTTAAAATTCACATAAATAGTTAAAGTTGATTTTGTAGTTATATGATATGTGCAATAACTATAAGCATAATTAGAGCACATAATTCAATCTAAGATGCAAATTAAACTACTTGCCGGAAATACTCATCACATCAGCTTGAGGAAACCTAAACTCGCGAATATGGATAAACGTAATTAGACATGACTTAAAGTAACCGATTCTGATTTCCAATCAGAGATAAAATCGTGAGTAATACTCAAAACTGATAATTTTAATTTTATTTATTTGAAATTTAATTGAATCAGCAATCAGATAAGATAAAATGTTTTTAAAAAAAGAATTATCATTTCATGACGATTTGAGATCAACGAGCATGTTCAAGAGACATGGGAAATAGATTTGATCACTAATTATTTACTTATTTTTTTCATCACTTATCTTCAACAAGTACTCGCTGACTTCAACAAATTTAATTCTCCAACTCAGTTTTTATTGTCTTACTCAAACAACTTTTTTTTTTTTAATTAAATACAGAAATTTAAAAATCAGGACACGGTGGACTTAAACTCGAGACCAAAGTTTTACTCAAACAATTCTTTTTTTTTAATTAAATAAAAAAATTTAAAGACCGCGTCACAATGGACTCAAACCTAAAACCTTTAACATCGGACATTAATCATTTTACCACTAAGCCAACACACGTATACCCGAACAACTCTTTGAGTCTATGAGTTGTTATTGTTATTCTCTTCGAATTAAGCTTATGACGTTTGGCATTCACGAGCATTTGAGGGCATTTATAAATTGAAGAGTGTGTATCTTAGAATTATTCAACATTTTCATCATAGTTTCATGTGTTTGTTGCATAACTTTCTTAAAATAAATTTGGCAACTTATAAAACACCAGACACCATTATCCTCTACTCCAATGTTGCAAATATCCAAAGCATGCAACCTTTTTATGTATTGGGCGGAAAGATACGTGAATGATGAACAACATAATAATTAGTAAAAATCAATTTATACAATATATACAAGTTCTAATATTTTATATGTTAGTAATAAACTTCTTTAAAAGTATTATAGCTAATCACAATTTCGAACTCACATCTAAAAAGAAAAAAAAGTTCAAAATACAAACTTATGATTTAATTAAAATATAACTTTATATATCTATCTCTCCAACGGTCCTAGTGTTTGGATTAATTTTTCCTTGTGATTTTCAAAATATAGTCAATATTTTCAATGAAGTTTGCGAAATGTATGGATGTATAAAAGATAGTGATTTTGGTGTCACTAATGATGTTTTAGAGTTATTTGAAAATAAAAATATGTTTGTTTAATTACTTTTTCCACTGTAACTTTCTATAGTTTGTTTAATAAAATGATATATGTTTGTAGTAAATTTCAGTTATGGTTATTTAAATAATTAGTTTGAAATAAATGAATATTTTAAAGTTAATCCACTACAATAATGATATGTGATTGTAATAGACAATATAGATATTAAAATAAACAAAACAAATATATTTTTAGTTTTTTTTTTGAAAAGTAGAAATTTGGGAAAGAGGAATGAAAATAAAACAACCATACCCTATAGTTTTCCTTTTGCCTTTCTTTTCACACTTGAATAAAATTATTCCAAGACTTACTTTTCAATAATTATTAGATGATGAGAGGAACTTACCCAATTAATCTCATGATATGTTGTTATAAGATTGGGTGGACTCGGCTTGATATTTAGTTTTGGGACAATGTCACATAAAATTAGTCTTGGCTTATGAGTTCATCGCTCCCTATAACAAAATTAATCTTAGATGCTATTAAATCAATTTAATGTTAATTAACCAAATACCCCCAAGCGCGACAGCGTTTTGTGGTGGGGATTTACATGCTTATGGCTTATAGTAGGGCCGATGATATTGCACATACTTTAGCCCAACATGCACTTAGATTGTATAGCATTCCACCCGTCCTGTTCTAAACGATTCATTGTTTTTTTGGTACATATATTAAAGATGATTGTGCTTTATATATATAATAGTATGATTCATGGGATTCAATGCTCTTTTATATGTAAAAATGATTCATTTTAAATATGGCACTTAGAATGAGATAACCTAATAAAATAATAAAAGCCACTTAGAGCGGAACAAATGTAGTACAATTTAAGTGAAATTGTGACTATCCAAAGTGGCTAGATGATATTGTTGAAGCATGAGTACTTAATACATTCTATGATTTCATCTAAAAAAAGTTTTCATTAATATTTGTTACTATCATCATTATTTGTTTCGCAGTCTTTGTATAATTTTAATGAATTCATACTTGAAGTTATAACTTAAATCATAAATTATATGTTTTATTTAAAAATTGTCTTTAACTATCAATAATATCAATCTAAAATTTTATTAATTGAAGTTGTAACAAAATACCATTGGTAACGACATGTATTGAAAATTCTAATTATTAGTTAATCACAATTAGAATTCGTTTAACCCAATTAAAATTTATTAAATAATATGTCCGCACATTGAGGACGATGTAACATGAGACCAACTCATCAAATATATAGAATACATGTCAAATTTCAATCAACAAAAATAGAACAAAATGCTTTTTCATTACAATCTCAATAATTAATACATTTCATTGTATTGTCCACAATTCAAGACATATTTCATACTAGGCCTTATGGATTGTAATTTAAATGAATTAATATTATATTTTTAGAATTAAAACTATAATTATTGTTATTAATTAAATTAATTTTTAGAACCACAACTATTCTTCGCCTTCTTATTATTAAACCTACACGCCTTGTGTAGCGTCGTCGTTCTTGTTCATCCTATTCTGTTGTTCGTCTCTCTGGATTCCATTATCAATAAATGTGATTCAGAAATTTGCGATTAAATCCCGAGCTCAACACAATCCGCAATTCAAAACACTATGGCGTTATCGACTGTAAAATCGATCGAACAGGCGCTCAGCCTCGTCGACGAGAAGAAGCAGAGTTTGAAAAAAGCCTTCGAAGAATTGGAATCGCGTTCCTCTTCGCTCTCCTCCTTGAATTTCGCATGGACTGATCTCGACTCGTATTTCTCCGGTGCCCAATCCGAGCTCCTTGATAAGTTGGCTGCCCTCCAAGCCCTAGAATCCTCCCAAACCGGTAAGCTTAACCCCGAAAAGCAAAAAAACTCGTTATTGTCGGAGCCGGTGCCGGCCCGACCCGAGCTGAAGTCCCTGTGTGAGAAAATGGACGCCTTGGGGTTGCGTAAATACGTAATTGAACGTCCCAAGGAAAGGACTGCGATTAGGGCTGAGTTGGTCGACGCGTTCAGGCACGCGCCGGACGCGGGCTCGATGGTTTTGGATACGCTGGAGGGCTTTTGGGATGACAAATTAGGGTCGGGTTCGAGGCTGAGGACGGCTTGCGTGGTGTTGTTGGAGGAGTTGATGAGGGCTGGGGTGGAGATCGGAGTGGAGGTTAGGGAGAGGGCCGCAGCCGTCGGGGCAGAGTGGAAGTTGAAGATGGCGGAATTGAGTAGTGAAGGGGATGAAGAAGGGAAAGAGGAGGACTGGGGTTTGGAGAGGTTGGGTTATTTGCAGCTCTTGGCTTCTTATAATCTGTTGATTGACGGTGAGTTTGATGCCAATGAGCTAGTTGATTATGTTGTTATGAGCGCTCGGTATCGACAAACTGTTGACTTGTGTCGAGTTCTCCGCCTAGAGAGTAAAATTTCTGGTAAGTATGAACTGACATTTGTAGTTATAAACGTCTTCTTTTGCATATTTATCTTAGTGTACATTATATCTTTGCTAATCTTCACTATAATTGCTTGCATTTTGTGCATTGGACATCTTCTGATGAAATTTGGGTAGTCAGCCATTTGTGGTTTTTGTATTGTTGGACTCCAGTCTTTTCGTGGATGCATTATAAAATCTAGAATGTGTTTATTGGATTATGCTGCAACCGGTTAGAGATATTTGCAGACATGATTGTCACTTACCTATGTCAAATGATCCATTCCAATGATCTCATCTGGCGTAACTGAAACATCCAAAGCGTGTCAATGGGGGAATTTAACTTGTTAAGACCATTAATTTGAATGGTTATCAAGTTTAAAGAATCAGACAACAATATAAGTGGTAAACTTGAGACTAACTTTGGAGTCGAGTGAAGATTCTCTACAGGTATTGAAAGCCTTAGGTAGAGAAAGTTTGTTGCCTACTCGATTATGACTGAGATTATTGGTTTAGGATCTAGTTTTGTAGAGACCTCTACATGAATAATTCTGTTAAATTACAGCCTAATTTGAATGTGAAATATTACATCACGATAACTTGATTCTACCAGACTATTCAAAATCTTCAATCATTGTAGGGTATGGGGATGAGGTCATATTCTCATGGACAATTGTCCTGGACACAAGAAATATAATTTGATAGTATGATCTTTAGCTTTATGCTCACAAACTGAGCCTACATCATCATACAAGTTGAGGCTTGAGCTGGTTATGATGCCCATGCATTCGGAATAGCCCCATTCTATGTTTTTAAATATTTTGAATCTAGTCATTTGATTTTCTGTGCTCTTATATTTCAATGTTTCATGCACATCTAGTTCAACTTTTGATGTGAGCGACAAAATTATGGTTTCCAACAGATGTTGTACGGAGGCTTGTTAGTAAGGGCAAACAACTTATAGCTCTCAAATTTGTTTTTGAGTTTGAGCTAACTGATGAGTACCCTCCAGTGCCCTTACTGAAAGCATACGTGATGAATTCAAAGAAATTTGCCCAGAAAGTGCGTAAGAGTGGGAAGAGTTCTCGTCAGTCATTGGTAATACTGTTAAACTTTTCTTCATTTACCTAGTCTTGTAAGCTAGAAGTGATGGCATTTATTTTTCGGGTTATTACCCTTCAAAGCTGATTGGTTATAACCACAAAGCTTTTTCATATATGGTAAATCTGAAGGAGATTTGTCATTTCTGTGTTCTATCATTGGAAATATTTGATGGTCTATGACACACACAATAAATGCACATTAAGAGAAAAAATCTGTAATTAGTCAACCCAGAGATACTTGCAGTAGCTGTTCTCCATCCAAGGTGTTATCCCTCTTCTAAGTTGGAGGCTATTCTGTTTCTTGAACTTGTTAAGAATCTCTGTCAAATAGCTTCATTAGCTTCTAGATTTCTGAAATCAATGGTTCTAATAGAGATCAATGGTAAAAGATAATGCATTACTCAAATAATTTTCACTAGTTTGTCAATTTCTAGAAAACTAAAAACCCTGTCAACCAGCATTCATTAACTTATCGACTTCCGATATTTATGATTCTACAAGAATCATTGCTGAAGTGCACTAGTCAAGTAAATTTCACTAATTAGTCAATGTTGGTAGAAGGGATATTAACTCATGAGATGTCTTATTTGCTAGAGATTGTTGCTGCTGAGTGTAAGAGATTTGGGCTGCAGTATATCTGCAATGGGGAATACTTACTTTGTTATGTTCCTCTGTAGAATGATGCTGCAATGAAAGAAATTAGTGCGTTGAAGTCAGTGATTAAGTGCGTCGAGGAACATGGTTTGGAATCTCAGTACCCAAAAGACGAAATGTTGATGCGTATCGAGAAGTTGGAAAAAGAGAAGGCTGACAGGAAAAGACCTGCTGCACCCCCTGTACCCAAACCTCAGCAGACACCAAAGCAACAGAAACATAATGGGAACAAGCGTATAAAGGTAGCTGCTGCTCCGTCAGCATTTAAAAGGAAATTTAACGGCAACTCAGGTTTTCGCCCACCACAGCCATCTTCTATGAAGAGGGTAGGCTTGTTGCCAGATCATACTGCTCCATACCTTGGTTCATCTTCTGGAGCGTATGGCATGACAGGATCTCTTGTGGTTGCTGCCCCATATGTTGGCTCATCTGCAGACTTGTTTGGGTTGTCAGGAGCCCCTTTGGGCTATTCCGGGAACCTAAATCCATCAACCTCCAATTCCTATACTCCAGAAACCCATGCACAACCTGGTTATTATAACAGGGCGTAGGTTATGGTGGATATGATGTATCATCTCAATACCCACCAGTGTACTATCCACAGTGATATGCAGGTTCTCAAACTTTAGGTGGTCACTATGCATGTGTCTGAATAGAATGCCAATATATGGAAGGCATTTCTGCCTTTTTTTTATTCACCAAGATTTTGGCATGATAACCAAATCTGGTTTTTCCTTTAGTTGTTAATGACCAAGGAATTCTTGAAATATTATCCGAACCAATGTCCATGGTTCATTGTTCAGATGTTTTGATTAATATGACCTGTATCATGTTGATCATTCATTTTGTAGCTGATCCCAGGACCAAATGGGAGCTCCAATGTTCCTAACGGCACATTGCATCATCCCTATGTTGGTCTAGTCCCTGTTCGATTGAATTCATTTATTTAGTTTGCGTAATCAATTTCTGCCATGGAAACTGGAAGTAGTTACTTTCCATGTTTGCTTTGGCTTTATTGAGCTGCAGGTGCAGACATAAATATCCACTCCTTGCATATTCAAAATTTACTGCTGTAGTTCTCCCAATGGCGAAATGTGACTCCTTTTAGAGCTTTACTTGAATCACATAGTGCATTGATGGTTGGTAAAATGCTTTATCACCACTTATGCGTTTTACAATCTTGAGTTTCCTAGGATGGAATTCCTGGGAGTACGTATATACCAATATACTACAACTATAGATTGTGCAATCATATTTGTGTACAGGGCATCACGGTGGCACGGCATATCAAGGTAAACTTGTGGACCTTTACACTAGCATCTACTGTTATTGGTTGTTTGTAGGGCTTTAATTCATTGAAGATATAGATACTGTTCTTGCCATGATCCATGGAAGCTGAGTGGTCGAGGTTAAGGCAAAGAAAGAGTTCTCCAATCTAACAGGTGTATCTTCTTCATTTGGTTATTTATTGTGTATACGATGATACTGTATACTCCATAGTTATTGTATTTAATCTGAATTGAAGGAGAGGCCAGATTCAGCCGCCGTTGATTCCTGATTCCTGTTGTGTTGAAGAAAAACGTATATTACAATGTGGAGAAGAGAAATGAGGAATTGAATAATGTGGAGGAAGTATTAATGTTGTTGGTACAGGTTAGGCTGAGATTCTTAACTCAGCCCACCAACTGTCAATTGATGTATGATTTCTGTGGTCCTACTTTTCTTTTATATCATATCCAATCCCACTAATCTCTCTCTCTCTCTTTCTGTTTTCTATTCCGCAACCAACCAATTTTCGGACTCGCTTTTTAGATTTCTGTTCCGCTTCCATATGTTTTTGGTTTGATGATGTACCCAAGTTTTCTTTTTTCATACTAAATTGCAGTTTCATATCTTGAATCTAATAAATCGATCACTACTATTTCTCATTCCATCACATCTCAAAATCAAACAATAATAAAATAATGAAATAAAAAACAAAATAGGGGTTTAATGATTGGAGCCTCAATCTATTTCTAGTGACAAGATTTTACCCTTCTTTTGGCAGAGAGGAGGACAAAAAAACAAAAGCTTTAATAATACTAGAAATTTGATAGTTGAACGGTAACGGGGTTATGTAAAAAAAAGTAAAAAAGAACCGGATAAGAAGCGAGTAGCCCGATGGGAAGGCAGATCCGACTCCATAAAGTCAACAACGTCGAACTTGAACGGTCCTTTCACGCCTCTGACGATACCGTCCCTCTTTGAAATTACCATCCTGCCCCTTCCCTCTCTCGCCATCGCTGTTTCTCAAATAATAATACACTGCATACCTCTCTCTCTCTCTCTCTCTCACATTAATTTCTCATTTCCTTCAATGGAAGACCGCTGTCACTCACTGCCTCACTATTCCCACCAGACGCACTCTCAGCACTCCGAGAATGCTCCACCTCACGTGTCCTCACCTCACGATCACGTGACAGATGGAGGCGGATCCACCAACGGAGCTAGGTACCGCCTCATGTCCCCGGCGAAGCTCCCGATCTCTAGGTCCACTTGCATTACTATTCCTCCCGGTCTCAGCCCGACCTCCTTCCTCGAGTCTCCCGTTCTTCTCTCTAACATTAAGGTCGCCTTTCCCTTCTTTTGGATTTTTTTTCTTTACTTTTATCCCCCTCTCTTTTCGCTTGTCTAGTGCTTAAGTGTATTTATGCACTAGTTTAGCAGGACAGGTTCGGATCCGGTACCGAGTTTAATGTTGTTTCAAATGTGGAATAAAATTGAAATTCTACCTCTGCTTTCCTAATTAGGTTATTAACCGTTCTGACGTAAAGCATTCCGCCGAAAAATACACGCCTTTGCCGTTCTTGGTCGCGTGAACTGTGTGTTCTTAGTTTCAGTCGGAATTCGGAAAGCATGGTGTTATGGTGACGCGAAAGTATGATTTTTCTGGGGAATTAATTGAAATAAGTGGGTGGATTTCATTATTGATTTGACATTGGTTCGTTTTTCATCATCATGGTGTCGTTGAAAAATATAACTTTCCCCATTGAGTGCTCATTTGAGAATATTAATAGTTGAGTGAATAATATATGTGTCCCGTTGTGTGTGTTTCGGGACCCATGGATTCTGATGCTCATTAGGGTGTATTATATTGGTTTCTGGATGGAATTATCTTTAGCAACTTTAAACCTTTTGTGGAGACTTGGCAATATGAATCTTTAAAGCTAATGGAGCCTGAAATGGGAAAGACATGTGAATGAGGAGGAATAACCACTCGGAAGGAGGAATATGGAACCATTCCTTTTATTAGAATCATAATCGTTCACATTCTGTACTGTCAAGCAAAGAGGTGTAAGGCAAGAAGCAGCATGTTGATAAAGAAAGCTTGCTATTGATCAAAGGAGTGATTAGAATTTTAGTTAGAAAGGTTTCAAGTCTTTGTATTTTTTCTTAACAAATTGAAACTTTCTGTGCTTAGTGGCGCTAGAAACTTTTCAAACTTTTCTTGTCTGGTCCCTGGAGACTATATGGTATAGTAGAATGCTTGAACTTCTTTGTAGCATCAATCCGACAGTAGTATCATCAGAAAGCATATTGCATTGTCATGTGAAGTGCAGTTAACTGGTTTATTTGCAATCAGAACTTTGAGAATAATAACATTGAAGGTGTTATAACATCAAATTTGTTTTGGCTTCTGCGGAGAACAAAACGAGATTTGATACAGCTAGTGTGAGTTAGGAAAAATTCATTTACTTGAATTCCCTCTTACTTTGCAGGCTGAGCCTTCTCCGACCACGGGTTCCTTTTTCAAGCCTCAGTTGATGCAAGCAATTGGTGAAAAGGCAGCAATTCTTTTAGAGAAAAATTTAGCCAGTAGTAACACTGTAGATGAAAGAACTTCCAGCGGTTTTGAGTTTAGATTTCATACTGGAGTTAGTACCACATCAGGATTATCTTCTGCAGGGATGTCGGTAATGTCTCAAAACTTTCTTTTTGGTCTCAAGATCATTATCGTTTTACATATAGCTTCCAAAAATAAACTGCATTGGCTCAAACAATTGAATGTGTCGCAAAATGGTTTTTAAATTATGTTTCATAAGATTTACCTTGAGAGATCATTCTGTTCAAACAATTTCTACAGAACAGTCGAATCCACTTTCATGTTCATGGTATTCGGTCATTGTTGAACTTATGACTTGTAGTAACCATCTTCAAATGACAAGCTGGTGGATAGATTTCAGGAATTCATTTTTAGTTTTTCCATATTTTGGTGGATTAGAGATTAGTATTTCTAGTATCTTGTTTACAAACATATGAATGATTGTTTGGCTGCTACGGTTAACATGGTGAAAAAAAGGTTACACATTTGGAGTGGAGATTTATTTATTAGGCTAAGTGAGTTCTGACTGAGCCTTCTAATTATGCCAATGTCTTCATATCCAACTTTTATGGGTGCAAGTGATGAACTACTGTTTCATGTGAGTACTGAAGGAAATATATCTCATCTGATACATTTTTTTTCTTTGGAAAAGATTCCAACAGGAATGAATCGAAATGAACTAGTCACTCATCAAGATCAGCGATATTCACAATCTGCTACGCCCTCTTCTCTAGCATCACAATCTCTTGCAGTAGCTCGACAGGATTCATCTGTCTATGATGAATCAAATCAAGGAACACACTCAAACACAGGTACACAAGCATCGATTTCTGAGCATAAAGATAACACCTCCTCAGTCTCAGCTGAAAGAACATCAGAAGATGGGTATAACTGGAGAAAATATGGGCAGAAACTGGTTAAAGGAAGTGAGTTTCCACGAAGTTACTATAAATGTACATATCCCAACTGTGAGGTGAAAAAGATATTTGAACGATCTCCAAGTGGACATATTACAGAGATTGTGTACAAGGGTTCACATGATCATCCCAAACCTCAAAGTGCACGTCGGCACAATCCAGGGGCTCTTATGTCCATTCAAGAGGATAAATTGGACAAGGCTGGTCAAGAGGGTAACTGGCCTGAATTTGTTATTTTTGTTTGAACATTCAAAATATGCTGTTGTGTGAAACTATACTATTATGTGCTGTCTCAGTCCCAGTGTGTGTGTGTGTGTGTGTGTCTCTCTCTCTCTCTCTCTATATATATATATATTATCCATCCAACTGTTTTCTGTGCACAGTGTGTCAAGAAATGAACTTCTTTGATCTGACTCCCATCTTGTTGCTGAAGCCTATTTTCACTGAGTTGCAAATTATCTTTAGAATAACCAAATTCTATTGTGCGTGTTTAGTAAGATTTTCTGGTTGGTGGTTTCCATATCAGCCTCATCTTTTATGAATGAAAGACCCCTCCCCCCCCCAAAAAAAAAAAAACTTTTTTCTTCTGGAGAAAAATATTCAACCAAACATGCAAATTCTTCTGATTAATTTAAATCTTTGCATTTTACTTGGTGGGAATGTTTATTTTTCTGCGTTGGGATTTATGTGGCTGCTTTATGGATTTTCTTCTATTTGATGATGCAATTTTATTTTCCAGAAAGTTAATCTGTTAAAAAGATTTGCTGCTTTTACCATGAAGTGGTAACGTGATCTAGATTTGCTTCTCCCCTACATGTTATGCTTATGTGTGTCCCTTCTCAACTTGCCACCATATTGAATGAGTAGATCATTAGTCTCGCATAATTAGTAAGCCAATTTGAACTTCCTGATATTCTGCTCAACTAAAATTAGTTATTCCATAAGATCACATTTGGAAGTATACATTTCGACCACTTATGCAATTTTATATACTGTTATTGAAGACAAGACGAACACCAATAATATGGATCAAAGTTTCTCTCCCATGTTGTCACCTCTGCAAACAAATGAGGAGGGAATAGATGGTTCAGGGTCACAGTTTCAGGGCCAAAATGATGATGCTGAAGATGACGATCCTTTATTGAAACGAAGGTGTGCACTTTTGTAGAATTTCTAATGTATGTTTCATTGTTTATTATTACCTCTTATGAGGTACGTTGGTGACCGATCTGAGCAGGAAAATGGAGGATGGTATTGATGTTACACCAGTTGTTAAACCCATTCGTGAACCACGAGTAGTTGTTCAAACTGTGAGTGAGGTTGATATACTGGATGATGGTTATCGCTGGCGCAAGTATGGCCAGAAAGTGGTCCGAGGTAACCCAAATCCTAGGTGAGTAAAACATTGATGCTTCTTCTAGATTGCAAGGAATGATTAGTCTTTACATGAATATATGAATATAAAAATCACAATAGTAAAATATTAAAAAACAAGAAAGACAAACAATCAGTTGCATGCTAAAGCATTTTATTATGTTGGGTTCTGAGGGCTTTCAATAGAAACTGGAAATGCGTTACGTCCTTTAACTTGTGGTGATGTGGAAGTTGACTTGAAATGTTCTAATTTGCTTATTCTAAAGATAACTTTTGCCAATGAACATCTGATAATTCTGTTTATGTAAATGCATCATTTGATTGTGTACCATTTGGTAGAAAGCTGTCAAAATATTTAATAAGCGTTTAGCCTCAATTTCTTGAAGCATGACTTTTTCTATGTTTTCAGAGCCCCAAGCTAGTACTGCACTCTGTAAGGGTGTGCCTTTTTCGCCATTCCTTTTTTCATGGATGCCTCGGGGATGTGTCTTAGAGTGAAACTATCTTGTTTACAAATGAGAACATGACTAGTTAAAACAAACAGTTAGCCACCAACCCTCTACTATATTACTAATTTTTCCATTCTAGAACTAGGCTTTTATTAAATGTGGTACATTTTGAAAAAATAAATTCTATTAATATTTCTTGTCATGTATATCCTGAGATTTTTGCAATTTGGTTATGATTGATCAGAATTGGGTCTTTTCCCTTTCGAACGGAAAATATGGGACAGGCGTGAAATAAGAATTTAATAGCTCTTTGCCCTAGAACCCGTCTTCCTTTTCCCCCCAGATATATACGAATCCTATTTATTTATTATAAACCACTTATAATTGCCAGCTAATTTAAAAAGTGTATATATGTGTTTTTATATATTATTATGTCATTAAGACAGCAGCTTATTTGTTTTGGGGCCACACCCAGACAAAAGCTTTTAGATAAGAAAACTTGCATACGATGTTTTTCTTGAAAACCATTGAGATTCAATATTTTCTGAAAATGCATCAACTAAACTAAAAATTAGTAGTTCTCAATGGTTTTTCTCAAAAAACTTTGAAGCAATACTAAACAGCTCTTCCAGATTCTTTGCTATCAATCTTGTACTTTGACATAACCACTAACGTAGTCAACTTAGGATTGTTAATGGAGCCTTGTTTTTTGTCTATGGTGGTAAATTTTTGGTTCTAAGGAGCCTTGGACTTCACAAGAGAGCAACGAATAAGAAGGGAAGTGTCAAGAGTCTTATTTAGAACCAGCCATGTTGTGACAGTCATGTTAAGAGTATGACTGTATGGGGAGGAAGAATATCATTTCTTTTTTAAGTTCTCTTGCAGACAGTCTATGGATTTTTAATTCCTTGATAGCTGAATGTGTGAAAAATGCTTCAATAAAGATGACTTATGGAAGGATAAAAAGGTTCAGGCATAAAATATGGAACGACTGAATACTTATCAATGTGGTGTCGATGGACAGATGATCTTGTCAATTTATTTTAAGGTTTATCAAAGTGTTCTTTCTTGTTCATACCTAATATTTTCCATTAAAGTTAGAAGGAGGTCAATAGAGGGACAACAACCTATTGGTATTGATGTCTTTTTAATATTTGTTTGGGTTAATTGTCACAAATAACATAATCCTTACCCCAGTTTGCATTTGCAACACAACAGTAAGATGTTGCAATCATAAATTTAGAATACCACATTTTTACTGTTTGAATTTACGAATCCCAAATTCTTTTATTGGTAATACTATGGGTTTTCGTCGATAGAATGATGTAGTTTTAGACTTTTAGTGGTACATGTTGGGCAAACATTGCCTAAAAATTTGGGGATGATGTGATTGAAAAAAAATTAAAATATGGTATTGTATTGCACCTTTTAAAAGTTGTGCATTGTGTTAAATTGTTAATTGTGGTAACTAATCCTATTAATTTTGATCAATTGTAGTAAAGCTATTAATTTTGATAAACTGATTTTAGGATCTTTCTCCCATGTGCTGAGATGGATTATTATACCTATATATATTATGTCCATGTGTACTGTCATTAACTAATTTCTCTTCTATCCCCAAAATTCCATAATCTCTTTAAAAGACATATTTACCCGAGTCATTTCACTCGAAACCTCTTAAAAAGGATGTGAGAACTGTATATTCTCGTTTGGTGTAAAACTAACTTTTATGAAATCCTGTGACTTGGTCTTTGCTGAAGCTGTTTTGGTTTTGCGGTTGTTCTGCACTCGACAGATATTCTCATGTGTCTTGGTTTGTGATCCAGGAGTTACTACAAGTGCACGAATGCTGGATGCCCGGTGAGGAAGCACGTGGAGAGGGCCTCGCATGACCCGAAAGCTGTTATAACAACGTATGAGGGCAAGCACAACCATGATGTCCCGATTGCACGAAACAGCAGCCATGAGTTTGCTGGAACTACACCGTACGCGGGAACATCAAAGATGAGGGCGCATGATAGCAGCAGTTCGATTAGCCTTGACCTCGGTGTTGGAATCAGGCGAGCAGGTGAGCAACAGATGGATGGTGAAGGTGGACGAACCCAAAACAATCCAATCTATGAAATTGTAAATGGTGGGTTGAATCTGTATGGAAATAGAGACATTCAGACGCCACCGATAAATGCCTCTAACCAATGTCAGCAAAACCTTGGAAGAATACTTATGGGGCCTTAAAATTGTTGCCGAATATGATCGGAAATAATTTTTATCTTTAGTTAGTAAATCCAAGTGAACTATCCTGCTCATTGATGCTAGGATATTACGAGTTCAAGTTTCTTTTTCCTTCTGCTGCCTTCTACTTTGTGCATTTTGCTGCTGTAAGATATATAAATTGTTATAAATTCCGCAACCTCCAGTCTTCTGCAACCATTATTAACAAGAAATAGTGGTCTGCATCTTGGATTGCGGCCGCAAGTTATTTATATTATAAATTTTTAATGCTTTTGCCATTCATTTCTGGGGCACACTTTCTTTTCTTTTTTTTTTGGTTGCAAGATGATAGATAATAATCATTGAACTTTGATTATATAGAGGGCGGATTTTGAAAGAGATAAAAATCTTAATATTCCTTTCATGTGATAGGTTTTAGTTTGACGTAACAGTTGATATTACATTGATGACATAATAGTTGTTTCTACGCAACATGTTTTGCAATCATTAATTGCGCATTAAACGCGTGAACTTTTACCTCTTAAGGAAACTAGTACAGATGGGTTGAGGTGAAAATAAAATAAAAGACGCTAGTACTAAATACACAAATGTACATATATATTATCTGTTATTTAAAGTATCTTATTTTTTTAATATGAGTTTTAGAAGCAGAATATAAACTAGTTAAATAGATAAAAAAAAATTATTATGATCTATATTTTCAAAGATATAGTTATTTCTTAAATTGGAATGGACAACCAAAAAAAATGAGATTTTCAAATGGAACAAAAGAAATAATACTTTTGAAATATGAATCGGATCGGTTCGATTCTTTATACCGATTCGATAATTATAGTATCAAAATCATTCTCAGACTACCCATGATCCATTTTCGATAGTTATATTATGAAACTGTGATGTTTTTATTTTTATTTTTTACTTTTTTTATTCAAATAATCTTGGAACATCTGTTTCTCAAAAAGTCGTCATTGTAGAAGTATAGATTTGTATCAGGTACACCGTTATATAGATTTGTATACATATAGGAAGATTTATTAACTATAATATATTCTAATTTGGCTATGTGATTTTTTTATGTACATTTACGTTTTAATTTTGAATTTAAGATACTATTGTAGTATAAGATTTATATAACAATTTTTATTTTCATTGATCTGTTTTAATGTGTTTCGGATTTAATTTAAAGTGTAAGATATATAATATCAATTTCACAAACTTATTATTATACTTGTTATAAAACAAATGGTGTTCAACGCTGTGTTGTGGATGCCACTACCATCTAAGGTGGCAAAGAACTAGAGTGATATTTGGGATGTCACATTTTCAAATCCCTTTAAAGGGGTGTTTGACTAAACTTATATTTGGGATGTCAGAGTTTATAAAGTTGTGTTTTCATTTTAGAGAGCTTATAAGATGTTTCAAGAACTTATAAGAGATAATGTTTCAAGAGCTTATAAGTTGTTAAAGTGTTTGGATAACTGATCTTCTAAGCTAGAGAAAGAATAGTAAATTAGAGAGATAAAATTGATGAGATGTGAAGTTGATATTGTATATATAAAAAATAACAAATTATAATAAGATTATTTTAAAAAATTCATGATTGCTTATAAGCTTATGAAGAAATAAGTTATGATTCAACAACTTATTTTTAGGAAAGCTTATAAATTGTTGGAATTTATTTTCACATCTTATAAGTTGTTTAAAAGCTTATTTTGCCAAACACTTTGCAACAACTAATAAACTCTTAAACAACTTATAAGCTATTTTAAAGGCTTATAAATTCAGCCAAACACCCTCTAAGACTAGTAATAAGTAGTCCTTTTTTTCCTTTCTTTTGTTTTGTATTTCTATTTCCTTTTGTGCTTCATCTTTCCTTTGCGATTTTCTACTCTTATGTAAGCCGATTCTAACAGTCTATTCAATAAGATGACAAACCGTATTTTCACTCCCACTGTAAATAAAATCACCCATCCAAGAAAAGGAAAAACCTTGTTCAGAAATGCATATAGCAATAGATATCAACACACACACACACATATGAGAATATAATGTTCAGAAGGCCTTACCATCATACATCTATGAACTATTCAGCTATTCTGAACTAGAGATGGTCTTCACATATAACTGTAATTTCTAATAGCAGTTTCTTTCCGATGTCTCAAGCCAAATCTTCAAGAAAAACAATCATAACAATGTTAGACCGTTGAAGTTTTAAGGATAAAACAGATGCACAAATCAATAAGCAGTAATAATTAATACAGCCATTCATCCAGACAGTTGCTCAATACCATCTAAGGTTGATCCTCAATCTGTGATAATTGTAACAGCAAATCATGAATATGTATTCAAATGACATGATCATGACATAAACCTGTGATTACGAAGACTGGCAACATTTTTTAAACATAAGAAGAAAACTGATGCTGATTAGCATTGAAAATGCCAGTTAAATTCATCAAGCAGCAATCTGAATACAAGTAATTGCAAGTTTCAGCAGCCACCTCTTAATTATTAAGAACAGCATACAAGTCGTTGGCATTCTTCCAAAAAACTCGAAATATAATGATCAAGAGGAATTTATCTTTCTTAGGCAGAAACCCTAGGAAAATTCAATACTTCTTCTTGTACTTGGCAACCTCGCCTTCATTGGGGAAAAATCCCATGAGCCTGCCGCATGAATTTTGGTAGGCGTACATAAACCCTCCCATCACCCCAATCAGACCGCCCGTCACCATCGACGGCCCCCGAATCCCGGGCTTAATCCCTAATCAATAAATTCAATCACGCTTAATCAATCAAACATAGAGTCATCAAACAATTAGGCACTTATTCAGGAATGACCAATAAAGGGGCGTTTACCGGAGAGGTAGCCGACGACGACGGAGACGCCGGTGATGGTGGAGAGGCGGAGGTAGTCGAGGGTGTTGAAATTGGCGACGGTCTTCGTGAACGGAGGATTGCGATCTATGACCGGGTACTCCGGCTTCGCCGCCGACGTAATGTCAGTGTTCATAGGTCCGATTTGCTGCTGAGCTTCTTCTTCTCCAATTATCAATCAAATCTGATGCCACTCTTCCCAGCTTCATCGTTGCAGATGCGAACAAGGGTTCATTAGTATCTTTTACGCATATGGGCCGACCCATCAATGTCTGCTATCATCGTTACGGCCCGAGTCGATCTCCTTTATTTTCCCTGACCCAAATAGGAAGAATATAGTTCTTTCCTTCTTCTTTTTCTTTTTTCGGGAACTTTTATGGACAATTTATATTAAGTAAAATAAAATTATAGCACTAAAAGAATATAACATAACTATTATTTAGATCCGTTAGATTTATTATCTTTCCCACAAGAAAAATAAAATAAATGGACTAATAAAGGGTGTAAAAATATTAGGATGTAAATGATTTGATAATGTTGTTGCATGATACTCCATTCGTTTTTAATATATAGTCCTAACTTTTGACGACACAGGTTTTAATAAATATAATGAGTGTAAAATTATTGGAGAATGAGATCCACATGATAAAATATGTTATATGAGTGAAAAATGTGGACCATGAATGTTTTTTGTGTGAATAAATGGGTAAAATATGGGTAAACGTGTTGACTTTTGGATGAAGTTTATATTTATAAAAGGAAAGTGAACGGGTTTTATGGACATATCGAAATAGAATTAAATGAACAAATATAATAGACGAATGAAGTAATTGGTAATACCAGAATGGTTTTTTGTAGTATGCTTGTATTGTGGCTGTGGGCGAGTCTAGATGCTCTTTGACACATTTTCACAATCTATTAACTAAATCCTAAGATAGAGGATACATTTAAATGCATGTCAAATATTGATTATGCCCAAACATAGTATCCTTATCTTTATTTTTTTGTAAGTACTGAAATATAACTTAGATATGAAATTCTTTTAAAATTTGTGACAATATATATTTATTGTATATATTATATTCCATCTGTCCACTAAATTCGTGCATTTAATTCCGTCCACGAAAAATGTTCATTTTTTTTTTGAAACATTAATTTTATATTTTTACCCTAAACCTATCTACTTATTTACAAAAAAAAACACTTATGGTCTATCTTTTCATACTCAATATCCATTAATGTATTTATTTATTATTCTTATGGTATATTTTTTTATACTTATTTACTTTATATTCATTATAATTTATTAAAACTCGTAACACCAAAATCAATGAACGATTTTGATAGATGGATGGAGTATATTTGTTTGTAAAATTCAATATTTTACGTTCTGCTGGTAATACGAAAACATGGCATCATGACTAGAAGTCTAGAACCCTTCAATTATTATGCTTAATTCCGGTTTGATTTTACTCTAACACGTACGGAATAAAAACATAACCATAATCAATTAACTCAAAAAAATGATTAAATCGAAATATTCACAATTAATTTATTTATATAATGGAGGTCTAAAATTCATCCGACAGTACAGTGGGTGGGGCCACACGGCAGAGGTGATGAATGGGAATAACAGATGGAGAACGTAAAAAGGAGAAGAACCACAGAATAAAACAACCAACAAGATCATGGAACAACGAACAAGATAAGGTTGGCATTGTACGGTCCTAGATACTCAGACGTTTTCTCTTTCATTTCCCTAAAATCTCTAGGGTTTTAGAGCATACTAGCGGCATATTCTCCTATTCTTTTCCTACCTCTCTTAAATTCAAGAATACAATGGCTGTTTTGTCCCTCTCCACTGCCACGCTCAACCAACGCTCCCTCTCCCTCTCCCTCTCCCTCTCCCACGCCTCTTCTCTCCTCTATCTCGCCGCCTCCCTCCTCCAATCCCCCGATGGAAGATTCAGCTGCAGAACACGAGTCGCCTCGTCTCATTCCAATCCCAAGATATTGAAGTCCAACCGCCGCTCCAGGCACGGCCACCCGCTCTCGCCCTACGACACTGATGACACTGCTGCTTCTGATGAACTCGACGACGATGAAGAAGACGATTGGTTGTCCGACGTATGTTTCTTTTCTCATTTCTATGATTCTTCCCTTTCACTGTCTTTGGTTTGGAAAATTGTAGAATTTAATGTTAGTTGAGCTATCCATGGATTTTTCTTCATCTGTTCACGAGTGTAGCTCAGCAGTTGAGCTACAAGTACATTTAATAGCTTCACTGAAATTATTTGGACAATCATTAATGTTAAATTATTGCATCTTGAATTCTATTTGTATAAAATTTTATGTGGGTTCTGTTAGAAGGTAATTTATTTAACAGTGATTGATTTTGTTAATCAGTTATGTACCTTGAATATGCTTGTTTAGTTACTTCAGATGATACATTTGATATAGATAACCTATTCTTTGGGTTCAAGATATTTTCATCATGGTTGAAGTGTGTTGGGTTTTTTTTACCAGGATGAATTGGGAGATGTTGAAATTTCTGAGACTGATAGACAGCGGTTAAGGTTGAAAAGTGCAGCTCACAAGGGCCAAGGTAGTTCGAAATTACGAAAAGAATTGTAATCGTGAAAGATATAGATAATTTTAAGGAATTTTTTCACAAACAGGCAGAACCAGGCATATAAGAAGAAATTTGGATCTGGAATCATCGAGCACTGCACGCAATCTTGCAACAGGGCCGAGAAAGTCTGTAGTGAAAAATGTCAGATATGCTCTGGAAAAGATAGATGGAGATGGTTCAACATTGAATTCCAAAGTCAAGGTATTATGCCTTCCTAGCTGGCTATCTCATATCAATATCAAAGTTATGCCTGACTAAAGAGTACTCTCTGCTTGTTCCAGGAAGCAGGAAGTTCTGCTAAGAACAGGTTTGGTCATTTGTCGGAGGAGCTAGACTTAGACGAAAGATATTTTCCCCTTCTTAATTACTTGAGCACTTTCGGACTCAAGGAACGTCACTTCCTCCAGATGTATGAGAGGCACATGCCGTCTCTCCAGATAAATGTTGAATCAGCTGAAGAAAGATTGGAATACTTGTTAAGTGTTGGTGTTAAACATAGAGATATTCAAAAGATAATTTTGAGACAGCCTCAAATATTGCAGTATACTGTGGAAAACAATCTAAAGTCTCATGTTGCCTTTTTATGTAGCTTGGGCATTCCATCATCCCGAATAGGGCAAATAATCGCTGCCACTCCCTCATTGTTTTCTTACAGTGTCGAAAATTCATTAAAATCCACAGTCAAGTATTTGAAAGATGAGATAGGAATCCAGGAGAAAGACATCAGTAAGGTTGTGCAGTTAAGTCCTCAAATCCTGGTTCAAAGGATAGATAATTCATGGAAATCTCGTCTTGATTTCCTAATGAAAGAGTTGGGTGCTCCTAGACAGAGTATTGTGAAGATGGTCACCAAGCATCCCCAACTCCTCCACTACAGCATTGAAGATGGCTTGCTCTGCCGAATCAATTTTTTACGAAGTATTGGGATGCAAAATTCAGAGATACTGAAAGTATTAACCAGCCTTACACAGGTCCCCTTGCTTCCCTAGTGTAATTGATTTAGTTATGTTATTGGTAATTGTGTTTGCTTTAGTATATCTTTTATGCCTGAAATATTTGTTGCTTCAGGTATTCTCGCTTTCACTAGAGGGGAATCTGAAGCCTAAATACATGTATTTGGTCAATGAACTTCAGAATGAGGTCCATTCTCTGACCAAATATCCAACGTACCTTAGCTTGTCTTTGGACCAACGGATCAGACCCCGTCATCGGTTCCTGGTTTCATTGAAGAAAGCTCCGAAAGGACCATTCCCTTTGAGTTCATTTGTCCCAACTGATGAATCCTTTTGCCGGCAGTGGGCAGGAACTAGCTTAGATAAATATCTGGATTTTCGTCAGAGGTTACTGCTCAAAGACTTAGCAAAGAAATATGAAAGGCTGTAACAGGCATAATTCCCCTTTGTTTACTACTTGTGAATGAAAAGTTGTATAACAGATTACATATCAGATAGCTCACTGATGGTGCTTTAAGAATCCAAAGAAATTACCTATCCGGTAAGACTGCTTGTTGGCTTCTGTCATTTCATTTTCCTTCAGGATTTGGAAATGAAACATGTTTATCTATAAAGCTGAATTCTACTGTTCAAATATGTGCCAGGCCTTGTTCCATCTTGTAAATATGTGCTAGGCTTTGGGCCACTTCCATACTGTAGCTGGCAAAACAATTTTGGTGAAGTCTCCGTGGCTTTTACTGACTACTGGTGATTCTAACAGTCCTACTGCTTGCCACTATCCAGTCTCCATAATTCGAGGTAATATTTAGAGGTGTTACTAAACCCTTGCTTTCTGTTACAGCCATTAGACTTTAAAGATCTACTTTCTGAGATACTATAATATTGGCAACTTTCTTGCCATTGCCAGTTATGTGCTTAGTTGGGCATCTTAGTCTGTTATTACTTCATATATATTTTATGTGGATGGCTGAACGACAAAATGGTATGACCTTGAAAGGTGTTGGTTGTGGAATACGCTCAAGTGTCGAACATTACAGCCTAAGTCCTAACATAATTTAAAAGAAAAGTAAATGAAATCCCATCGTAGATTGATTGTAGAAGTGCTATCCTGGCCTTTGGTGGTAGAAAATATATATCATCAAACCAGAAAGTTGATGGGAATGTACAGTCAAGAGTATAACGAATTGAAATTCAATTCAAATTAAAAAAAATGCAGACATGTATGGATGCTCTGACATTATAGCATTTTCTTGGAAATTCAAGTATTGCTTATGAATTATGATTGAATAACATTTTGATACACCACTAGAACAACTAATGCAAGAATAGTTAATGATATGCCTCATTGGAACTTGGAAGTATTGACATAAGTTGAAAGTAATAAAATCAAGAGTTGCCAACAATATATGAAGGGATTCTCAAAGCTTTAATGAGCAAGATTTCTATTAGATCTTTTACCTTGTCCTAACCTTGATTCTAAATTTGTTGTTCCTCTAGCAGGTTTATAATCCAAGTAATTCCATCAAGGATACAATATGGAGTGCTCGCCTTTGCTGCAGATGCATTACTAAGGCCCATCTTTTCAGTGTATAGAAGTAAGCTTATGGTGTTTATTTTGCTCCTCCAATTGGCAAACACAATGAGGTTTGGTAAGAGAAAATATTTTTTTGGTGTTAAAAAATATAGGGGGTTATATTTTCTCTCGTGTTCTAGAAATTCTATGCATAAAAGTGGGCTCTTCTTGTAATCTTATATTATATTTTCTTCTTGAATTATTTAGGTAGTAAAGTGTTGATGCCTGGAGGATAAGTTGTTTACACTTTTGAGTTTAGTCTATGTTAAGCATTATTAATATCCAAATATTATAATTTGTGGCATAGAGTTATTATTTTGTATTAGCTAGTTTAGTACTCTGGATTAGTTTTTATAGGATAACTATATCTACTAACATGACTTCTCTAAGTTTTTTTCTTTTTTCAAACACATCATGGTTTTCTAAACGTTGCACACAATCTTTATAATTTTTCAATCACAATACCAATTCAAATTTGTGCGAAATTTAAAATACAAGCTTTATTATTTAACAGCAAATTTTAAGAGAGGGATGAGATACAATATAAAAAATATCATAGAACAGAAAACTCAACATTCATGAAATTGAGTTGTTTTAAATTGGTTCAAATAGGTGTTGCAATTGCCGAAATTTATCAAGATTATTGCTTTTATGTGAATCAATTTGAAAGTCATGTCAAAGTTTAAAAATATGTGTAAAATTCATGATATTGTATGTAATTACAAATTGTGCAATTTTAAGTGGACAAATGACCAGTACACGTGTTTCATGTTGTAACAATTTGAAAAAAATGATGCCGGTGCAATAATTTGAAATTCATGTAGTAAACCGAAAGGCTTGTAAAGGTCATGTTATTAGATTCAATAATTCCTTTTTCTTGAATCTCAAATTAGAATTATTTGCTTTGATAAGATTTTGTACCTCCCCAAATCCATTATTCAAATCAAAAGTTTTTGGTTTTTGGGTCGTCCATTATTGAAAGTTGGTCTAATTATGTGGTAGGCCTTATTTGACAAAAAGGACCGACATTTTAGTAATGCATGATCTTTGTTTTATATTTAAATAAATGTAATCAACTTTAATAATCCTTACCGAATTGGTTCTAAAAATAAGGTGATCCACGCTTTAATGCGTATTAGAATTTGGTCTAAAAGGCTTATTAGATTACCAGAGGTGCAGTATATTTACTATTTATTCCGTTCCATAATTACTATCTCAAAACTTTTGTACACATAGATTAAAAAGAGTTGTGTTATTTAATATTTTATTATAGGAATATATTCTATCTATAGAATTCTTATACTGGCATAAGCTACTGTTAGTTCGTGATTCTAATTTTGCTTTGTATTTCAGATAAGAAAAGGAATATAACCTATTATTGAAGTTTATTGTTTCTCTGTTTTTCTTTTCACGAAGGCATATGATTTTTTTATTTTGTTTTATTTTTAACCCATACGTGCCCTATTTCAAAATGGTTCAAGGAGTAAAATGATTTGAAAGTACATAAGACCATACGTCCCCCTAATTTAAGAAAGCAAAATGGTTCAATTTAAATTGAGCAAATTTGACAATTTTAAAGGAAAATGAATAAATCATTGTTTTTGATTAATAATTTTATTGTAATTTAGAATCAAAACAAATATAAAAAATGTTAACGTGAAGTACTCATAAAAATTGGCACCGTATCAATTCTCTGAGCTAATATACATTAGAGGTGATCTCATATACACCAGTCCGCACATATGGACTTTAATACTTTTTTCTAGGGGTGATGAAACGGAATTGAATATCAGTTATTACCAAATCGATATCGATCGATTATCAGTATCCAATAACATATTAATTCGGTTATTGGATCGATATCGGTTAATGGTTTAAGATTAATTTCGATTATCGGTATACCGATAACTGAATGGATATACCCGAATAATCAAAATTATAATAATTATTAATTTTATTATAATTATTATTAAATTAATAATAAGTTTAATTGATTCAAATAATAATAATAATTATTATTATTTATTATTATTATTATTATTATTATTATTATTATTATTAAATTAAAAAAATTAGTTTAATGAACCAAATAGGTAAATAAAAAGAAATTGAATAATTTCGATTATTCGGTTTCGGGTATAACCGAACCGTTATACTAACCGATTAATTAATTAATTAATTTATTTATTTATTTATTTATTTAATTATTAAGTCAAAATTATTTAATTTAATATATTAATTTCGTAATATTTGAAATAATCTCGGTTAATTTCGGTTATTTTCGGTTAATTCGGTTATTTTCGGTTATTTTCGGTTAATTTTGTTTTTTTGTTTTTTTTTTTTTTAAAATTTAATTTAAATTTGGTTAATCGATAATCGAACGATTAACCGAATCGGTTAATCGGTTAACCGATTAACCGATTGGTATCGTTACTGTTACCTATTTTGGTATTTTCGGTTTTGGTTAGCGAAATTTCGGTTCGATAACCAAAACCGACCAATCTCACCCTACAAATAGGTAAATAAAAAAAATTAATTTGAATAATTTCGATTATTCAATAACGAACCGACTAACCGATCAGTCATTTGGATAACCGATTAACCAATCGGTTATGGTATCAATTATTGAATTTGGAGAATTTCTATTTCGATTAACTGAAATTTCAATTTTCGGTTAACCGAAACCAATTCAATAAGCATCCCTACTTTTTTCAATATTTGATATTTTTCTTCAATATAAATGATACTTAAAAAATAATATTTTTCTTTACTATAAATGATACTTCTTTTTATAACAAATGATATTTTTATCAATCCGCACAGTACAAACAGATGTACAAAGAGTTTGTGTATAAATTATTATCCTATAACACACTAAATTTTACCATTGATTTTTGATCATGTAGCTCATACTAAATTATAAGATTGAAATTAGAACTTTCAACTAGTTACATATGACGTTTACCCAATATATTTTTTATTCTGCTTTATATTTAAATCCCATGTTTTATGATCACGTAAAATGATGACATCATTTAGTCGCATCTTTGATTGGATTTCATCACAACGTCTCTCTCATGAAATCTAATCAATATCCAGTGAAATCTACTCAACAATGACTGCGCTGCAAGAATTGGTGATGGATGATGTGGGACCATCAACTAAACCCCCAAAACCCAATCATCTACATATCAACAAATGAATGCCCCATCAGCAAGAAACCTATGGTCACATTTACTCATCCATCCCAGTTGCATGCATGGCCCAGAAACACACCATTAATGTCCAATTGAAGAGCACACACATCCACTGCGTGTGAGTGATGTCAAAATCTGCCTTCACCTAAAAGCCAGAGCAGAAGACGAGCAACTATATATGAACCAAACAAACCCTATCATCTATCTAGCAATGCAAAATCCAACGTGATCCAGCATTGTTAAGCCAGTGCATCGTTTTGCGCAACGTAAATGGCTAAAGACTGAACCAGACAAAGGGGAGAGATGTATTGATAATGACCTTGGATTACCACTTGCAAGATAATTAAATCCTACCAACCATTGTTAAGCCAGTAGTCCAAGTATCCGACTTGCCTGTAAATAAGTTATTTACCCTCTATCACCACACAGATTTTCAACATTTATCTCATCTCTGCTACCTTTATATATTCTGGTGGGTAACTTGTTTCATCTCCCACATTCTAACCTCCTATATTACATTTCTTGGTCAGAAAAAACTAGATCCCTATATTCTTCTTCAGCTGAGAGACGACTCAAAAGAAAAGAAATTCAGTACTTGCTTACGTGTACTTTTCTCTGTATTGCATCATTTCCTAACTCCTACAACCCTATGAGCGGGGAGGACATGCTTTTGTTGTATCGACTAACCATATATAGCATAACTTTGTCTCAGGCAGCAAGCTGAGTAGAGTGGCAGAAAAATGAAGTGTATTTGTGTTGACTAGTGGTGTTGCCTTCTAAAACCAGCACCTCTCTTATAGCTCTATAATCTTGTATGCAACTATATAACGGCTGAAATGCTGCTGGCGACCGCAGAGGCGAAAGAGCTTTCGGGGAGACTAACTCCTTGAGTGCTGCACATCAAGAGTAATGACCACCAAATAAGTAACAAGAAGCAAAAACTAATTGCTAATAGTTATATGTATATTCAGTTTAGTTTTTCCTCGCGTTAAAAAGATAGCAGTAGAGCCTATGAGGCACCAATATTATGCATCGAGTCATCGAGATACTAAACAACATAGCATATGCATAATTATGAGGCAAAATATTTAACAAATAGGTGACTCTTCACTACCTGCAGCAAACATCAAAATTCGAAAGACTATATAAGATAATTTCTTGATAAAGAATTTTGCCAACCTCTCCTGATCACCACAGTTGTTAACTGGATACTTGGGGTTATCATCACTGGTAGAGCCACTGTTTAAAACGTCAAACAGATAATTGAACTGTTCTCTTGATGGAAATTTGGGGTGACCTGCGCAAGTTCGATGCAAGAGTTTAACATAAACATTAAATTTAAACAATAATGACGGCATTCAACGAGAATAGATTCACTGTGAAAAAACCTAATTCAAAGAGAAAATTAAGGACCTTCAGGCACTTTTAACTCATCCATGGAATAACCCAGGAAAGACTGGCTGGTTACAGGTCTGCCAGCTAACTGGAGCTGTGCAAGGCACATCGCCTCAAGTTCAATTGTGTGTTCTTTTTCCTCCATTAGCTGCCCTGGGAACAGCCTTGATGAATCCCAGCCTACCATGTGGGAGAGAAAGGAAACAAAAAGAGCATGAAAAAGAAAATTAGATCCGACAATGAGCTAACTATAAATCACTTACAAAGATCAGTGCAGAATGAGAAGACAACGGATATTACAAGTCAAATTTATCACATAACAGTAAACAGTTAATGGATGATATGGTGGTAACTTTACCAGTTTGAAGCTCTGAGTCTATATCTGTAGGATGTGACTGGAAAAAAACTGGATGATCAAAATTTTCCAAGTATTTCCTGCACGGAAAATAGAAATCTGTGTAATACAAGAAGACAGGTACACTGAAGTTCCTGGTTAGGCGTAGCTAATTGGCATACAGTTTAGACATAGGTAACAACCGGCAGCTAAACTGAACATGATGCAATCACACATATCTTTCGAGAAGACAATACAAAGGCAAAGTCGTCCGAGTAAAATATTATTTGGATGAAAATGTAGCATAATCTCATACACAAATTGCATGTGCAACAAAAGCCATAACTCGAGCAAGGACTATAACATTAGCAAATAATACAAATTGTGGAAGTTACATCAAATTGTATGTGTACACAAGTTGGATGACCACAAAACAGAATTCCACAAGTGACTCGAGAAGGAAGTGTACCTCTCAACAAGCTTTGCCTTTTCTCTATATGGTTTTACGAGGACACGAGCACCGCACACATAATGAGGGTTTCCCTTGGACAAAATCAACTTCACAGTGTCTGCACTGGCAAAAGTTACAAAACCAAACATTCGTTTTTGCTGGCATGGGATCCTCACATCCTGCACTGGTCCAAAGTTACTACACACAGAACCAACGAACAATTAGAGAAATTCAAACTGAAAACTGAGAGAAATACAAATCAATATTAATAATAGAGATTTATATACTTGAAGTAACTGGAAACATCTTCTTCAGTAAAGGAGCTCTCAGCCGGAAAAGTCAAATAAATTTGACGCGAACCACTAACAATTGGACCGGGATCATTTCTTTCAGCTCGAGTGTCCATATACTTTGCAGCATCTTCAGCCAGGATCACAGCATGCTGCCCATGAGGCCTAGAACAAAAGAATCAGAACACCACATTTGCTAAACCAACAAAGCTTGAGACAAGTAAATTTGGGAGGCAGAACCACAACCTCACCTGTCTATGAGCCGAATACTTTTTTCAGCCGAGCTAGAAGTTTTGTCAAGCTATAACCAGCTTTACCGTGTCTCTGGCTCTCAGTCAAATACCCTTCAGCTTGCAGAGTTTTCCCATATTTCTCATAGTACAGCATGGGAAGAGAAGCAATGGAAACGGGATGACCCCTTCTCAATTTTAAGAGCTCAGTAATTTCTAATTCAAGCTTCTCAAGTGAACCCGGTAAGAACCCGTCTTCTCCACCTACATCATATGAATTAAGACCAAAAGAATGGGGATAACTCTCCGGAGACAACTCCCCGTGATAATACCTACAGTTACTGCCATGCTTGCAAAATCCTTTGACAAAATAATGACAAGTCTTGACAGGAAAATCCATCAAGTTAGAAGAGCTTCTACCAACCCTCATACTCAGACTGTTAAGTGCAGCAGATTCAGGGCAATAGTAATCATTCGGAAAACTCAGCTTTGCAACATTTAATGGATCCTCCAATCCTATATAGTCAGAATATGGCATAAGCTTCAAAGGGGCATTCTGCATTGATGGTTGCTCAACAGGTAGTTGAGGATCCCAGTAAGGATCCACCCTCCGAAATGCAGCCGGAGATGGAAAGGGACGAGGCGAAACAGATTGGAAGGGAGCAAACTGGAACGATGGATCTGATAAATGGGCTGCATTCATGGTAGGGGAAATTGGAGGCGAAATAACTTGTGACGAAGCTAACAAACGCGCAGTTTTAGCTTTCAGTATTAAGTTATGAATTAAGCTATCAGGGCCTAAGGCTAATCTAATCATTTCCTGGTCAGAAAGGCCTTGGAAATACATATATCCAATTATCTTCTTTGCGACATGCTCGGGTTCCAGACTCGAAATTCTCTCGATTACAACCTTTGTAGCCTCAGAAGAATCCATTTAGTCTACACAACCGCATCAAAATCAGCAAAGATAAAATTTTCTTTCAGGGTTTAAAGCAAGAAGAAAAAGCAGGCAGAGAATCAATATCTACAATTTGAACAAAAAAATGTAGGAAATCTAATATCCTTCAAAATGAGTTTTGAAAACCGTAAAAAAGTTGTATGGATAGAAAATGCCATGGAAAAGGCGAGGCGCAATAATGCATACCAGACAAATATAAAATAAATCTTATCCAAATTCAGGTGAGAATTGATTATTAATTCCCCTGACAAGAAATCACATGCACCCAAAAACAGCTATCTCAAACAGGTTACCCGGAGAAGGAAGCCCCCATCTCTCTCTCTCTCTCTCTCTCACACACACACACACACACACACGAGAAGAAATATAATCAGGGAAGTAAATTTGGAAATAATATATTATTATACAAATTGGACTTTCTAGTCACAAAACCCAAACATCAAAATTTTGAGTTCTTGTTTGACTCAGAGCTCATCACCATAAACACAAAGAATCGATTCCACGAAAACATTCAACATCTCCAAGTTAAAAGGGAAGGAAATATTGCATCAATAAGAACTCATGCAAAATGAAAAGGAACACGAAAGAAAAGTCTTTATCTTCACAAATCAAGTATGCATGAACAACAGATCCAACCTGCTCTCACAACTTAAGAGAAAAATGAGGAGTTGAAAGAAGAGAAATCGGATACTCCAACTAATCTCTCTCCATTTCTACTATGTCAACAAAAAAAACTTCTGTTACTAAACTCCAGCCATCGATTTCTCTCTTTCTCTCTCCCCTCTATTTTTTACTTCTCAATCTTAACTTTATGTGCCGAAACTTTTCAGCATACAGAAGCCAACGCCATCTTCCTTTCACGAAGCAAAATGACAAGAAATATTGGCTTTATAAGGGGGCAATATGCGTCCTCACTGCACTATTTTGGCAGTTTTACGCACATATACATAGTTTTTATAAATTTAAATAAAGTTTCTTAAGAAAAAAACAGATAAATCTATGGCCCTGATAAATATCTAGTTTAAAATGGCCCTGATAAAAATAAATGAATAGGTCCACATTTTTAAAGTGCAAAATGGAAAACATTTGTAATGGAATAACCGAAAAAGAAAGTGAAATGAGAGAGTATGTTGCAAACATGTGAAACTTTTATTATTATTATTAATTTATCTCAAAAATTACATACAGGCTACAGCTAGTGCTTGATATAATGCTACTATATCGGAAATAAACAAAATATTTCCTAGATTTGCGATATAGTTGATGACAGCTTGAAACTTTTGTTACAAACCTACCCTTTTTTGATATATAAATTCCCACATAGCATCTTAAATTGCCAGGTAGTTAAATAATAATTGGAGATTTCGGAAATTCCAATGTGTGGAATGCTAACGCATGTCGGCCCACATACATCTGTATTTGTGTGTGCCTCAAAACATCATTTATTATTTATTTATTTTTTCTATATTTGCATTCGAGAATTTGTGGCTCTCACTCAATACCAACCGTCGGATTCGAGATTTTTGAGATGCAAAATCAAATTCTCATGTAACTCTATATAATATATATACAAACTGTTGACGATTAATTTATACCGATGAGTATCATCAGATGAGCTTAGAAGTTCTTATTGTACGCAAGATTTGATTATGTAATGAATTACTTTGAATTTAAAAAAAAAAAACTTTACACATCATTTATCTGGTATGGTGCATCACAAATACTGACAGGTTTTTCTTTGTAACTAAAGAAATCAAAATATTAATCGAAATTGTGAGGATGTAGGTAACCAAGTGGATAATACATAAGTAGAATATTGAAGACGAAGATTGGATTTGGATTACATGATTAGTACTATTTCATGGTCATTGACTAATTATAATTCTTACTGAATAATACGTAGTACAGTACCCCACGGCTAATTAAATTTGCTTTTAAGGTGGGTGCTAATTAAATTTGCTTTTAATGGGACCCACTTCAAATAATTTTGTCTCACTAGACATGTTTATTGCAAGTACAAAACTTTATAACTAGTAATTTATTTGTCGCTAAAATCAAAATAAATAAATGAGGAAGACGTACTTTAAAACTTGTGTTGCATCTTGTTTATGTCAATCCTTATATCTAGTTTTATTATAATTCTCGTTATGACAGTGCATCGGTCGGTTTCGATCGAAAATCGAATCGAATCGAATCGATAAAATCGAAAAAAAAAAAAAATGATTTGATCGAACCGAACCGAAACCGAAAGGTTTTGTAATATCGAAAATTTTATAGTAATTGATAAAGGTTAATTAAGTATTATTAAAGGCTTAAAAGCTATTTAAGCCTTAAGAATTGAAAATTCAATATATTAGAATATTAATCGATATGAGTTCGATTAATTTAAAATTTGAATATATAATAGGAAAAATATAGAAATTTATTAAAATGGGTTTATTTGTGATTAAATGTGAATTGTGTGTATACTAATGCATGTTTGCATGAAAATGCTATTAATTAGAAATTATGCTATGAAATGCATTAATTATTTGCTTATGTTATTTTTCTCATAAAATGAGATAAAATATTATTTAAGATATTAAATGTCTTGAATAAATTTGATTTATTAATAATTAGTGATAAAAGAATTATTTTCCATAATTTTCGAAATTTAGAAGCAATATTTGGATTAATTGAATTTTAACATATGAATGGATTTAAATTATGCTATATAAATCTAAATTCAATTATGAATATAAGTTGCATTGAATTTTATAATCTATTAGAGATATAATAGTATTAATTAAATTGTAGTAAAGTATAACATTAGTAAATTTAGAGGTGTAAATATAAATTTATTGAAATTTGTGTTTAATTAAAACAAAATGAATATCAAATTAAATTTAAATGCACATAAACATTCTAGAAATTTTACTAAGAGCATAAAATCATCTCCAACCTTATTCCTCCCTCCATTTTCGGCCCTCACACTAGAACACACACCCAAATTTTAATTTTTCACTTTTAATCCATAATTAACCTTGGAATTAAGGGCAAATCATCCCAAGTAAGGTAATTCCTTGATTTAGCTCAAAATTATGCAATTTAAATTCATGAAAAACATGTTCTCTATTCCTATAATTTTCGAAAATTATGAAATATAAGTATGGATGATTTGTTTCATTTTTATTATGTTTAATGATTTAATTATGTTTATGGAGTTAGATTAACATATGTTATGGATTTAATTTGTTTAAATGCATGAAATTTAAAAATTTAAGAATGGCACCTAAACCCTAATTTTTGAATATGACTTATATGTTATGATATGATTGAATTAAGCTTGAATACATGTTTAGAAATGAATATAAACATCATGTGATCAAAGAAATTAAAAATTAAATCATGTATGTTTAATAATTGAAATTTTCGAAAATTTCATAGTGTATGAACTTGATGATTTTAATTTTTATTGATGAATTTGACATGGTATTTATGCTTAGGGATATGAATAATGTATAAAATGAATTTATAAGAATTTAATTCAAACATATACTAATATTTCAAAATTTTCGAAAATGAAGGGCAAGTCTTGAACTATGAGTTCTTGATTTTATTTGATGAATTTGAATTGATATTTGAGATCTATGATAAAAATAAGGCTTAAGTAGAATTTATGGGAATTTTTGAACATAGATATCAAAAGTTACAAAAATTAAAGTTTAGGTTAAAGTTATGTTCATATGTGATATAATGAATCTATAATTGAATGGATCATGAATTAATGATCAATGATGTTAATTTAATATAATTATGTGATATTTGATAATTAATGGGTTGTAGATGTTCAAAATGTCGAAATGTATATATATAACTAGTTAATCGCCTTAGGCGATTAACATTGAATAAGATGATACTAGTCTTGTATAAGCCTCTTAAATGTATAACTGATGATGTGATGATGATATTGGGGAGTTTGGGATGACATTGAAGTAGTGTGTTATGTTTGGGATGTCCATATTACAGATGTTACGCTGCCGAAATTTCGGTAGAATTTGATATGCATAAGATGTTTTAAATATTACTTAATTACTAAAGGTATAAATAAGTAAGAAAGATTACTAAAGTCAATAATAATTCTTATGTCTTAAGGATCGAGTAAGAGAAGCCGAGAAGTGAAGAACGAAGAAACAAACTTAGTAGATTGAACGTCGTCACGAGGTGGGTAATGCATTACGAACTTTATTTTGAAGCTAAACATATGATATGTTATGAGTTTGATTTCTTGTGAAAACATTTGATCTCCACATGTTAATCATGCTAAATGTTTACCACATTGTGGGTATGACGATTACCTATCTGCGGTAGGAAAATGTGAATTATCGTGCACGGGTAGATGGTACGTGAGCTTGCTCATGTAGGCCGCCATGGTAATCTGGGGAGGAGGCCTACTTCCCTTTACCGAATGACGTAGATAGGGTATGACCGTGGTTGTGATCCTTCGGGACCAACTCGGGTATGTTATGCCGGTATGTTTAAAACGAATTGTGGTGATATGTTATGAAGATAAATGTTTCTTACGAACAAATAAACTGTGGATTTCTAAAATCATTTGAAAGAAAAGTTTATTTGAACAAAGTTATAAGTTATGAATATTATGATAGCATTTACCCACTGAGTACTTCTAGTACTCACACCCGATAAGTGTTTTATGCTGCAGGTTGAGCATGGAAGAGGTGTGGCTAGAAACTGAGCAGAATAGCTATTTTGTTTTTCGTACTGTGAACCATTGTGGTTGAGTGTCATGTCTTCACACATGACATTCATTAGTCTTCCGCTGTTAACCTTGAAACGTGAAACCATACTTTTGATAACTTGTAAATATTTTTGAAAACTCTCATGTATGTATTTCGAGGTTGTGTTCTGGTTTGTATGGTTGTTGGATATTTTCTGAGTGCAGGTTGGCTTACTCTATTTACAAACGTTATATTGTCCGTTTGTTTCCAAAACTTATCTTCTAAATCACTCTTTTATTGAAAGATTATCGTTAATTAAACCAGTCACGGCTTGATTATTTAGTTAATTAAGTAATTAAATAGTCGGGTCGTGACAGGTTTCGTTTCGGTCCAAAATCGAAAGTGCGTATTTTGTCATTTTTTGCCCATTTTTCATCACATTTTCCTATTTTTTGCTTTTGTAACAATAAAAAATATAAATTTCACCATTAATTAAAATTACATAAAGTCATAAGTAACAAATAAAACTATCTAATATTCCACAAAGTCCATCCCACAACTTTAAAGTCACCACAATTCACAGTACCCTACCTACTGTTTTCGGTCGGTTCGGTCAAAACAGAACCAAAACCACTATAAACCGATGACCGACCGAAACCTATTTCGGTTATAACATTTTTGACCAAACCGAATCGAAACCCCCTATACGACCGATCGAAACTCATAGGTTCGGTTCGATTTTGATTTTTAAATAGTTGGATGTTATATATAATATTGCATGTAGATTTCTATAATTCTATCACACACCGTACAATTTATTAGCATCTTATTGCAATGTGTTATACATACCTCATGGCTAGAGCAGACAAATTGGTCCGACCCAAGAGATGGGGCTCGGGCAATCAAATTAGGGCTAAATTGAGTTAGTGAAAACCGAATCGATAAAACCGAAAAATCGGAAAAAAAATCTTTTGACTAGACCGAACCGAAATGGTAATATCGATCGAATCGAAATCGACCGAAATCGAAAGGTTTCGGTTTTGATCCAAAACCGAAAGTGCGTATTTTGTTATTTTTTGCCCATTTTTCATCACATTTTCCTATTTTTTGCTTTTGTAACAACAAAAAATATAAATTTCACCAATAATTAAAATTACATAAAGTCATAAGTAACAAATAAAACTACCAAATATTCCACAAAGTTCATCCCACAACTTCAAAGTCACCACAATTCACACCCTACCTTCTATTTTCGGTCGGTTCGGTCAAACCGAACCAAAACCACTATAAACCGATGACCGATCGAAACGTATTTCGGTTATAACATTTTGACCAAACCGAAACCCCTATACGACCGACCGAAATCGATCGAAACTCATCGGTTCAATTGTTCGATTTTTGGTTTCGTTCGGTTATGCTCACCCCTAATTATCGTAGCAAACAAGCAATTCGCTCTACGATGCAAGTGAAAAACGAGACGATTTTAAGTGAAATAAAATAAGAATTGGTGGAGTGAACCATAAAACAATTCCATCATCATTATACAACATGAGATATTAAATGCCTCCTGAAAATAGGTATATAGAAATTTGGGGAATGTCGATGATAGCATGTCCATATTTGGTAATAATAGAGCCATGTTAATAGGTGAGGCAAAACAAATAACAGAGTGGTAGTAATAATAAAAATATAGTAAATAGAAAATACGAATCTAATAGATAAATAAAAAAGAAAAGAAAGGGCAGTTTAGGGAATTGGGTAGTGAAGTAAGGACCTTTTCAATCGGCAAGCGAAATGAGAGGGAAAGCAAGTTTTATTTTACGGTGACCATTTTATCCTCCAATAATGGAAAGGAGGGAATGGAATTTGAAATACGATATGAGATATTATGAGAAATTATGGACCCATAGTTATCACAATCTTCACTTCTACCGCTTAGACTTTTTATTTACATTTTGGCCCCTCCACTCCTACTTTTTCTACTTTTGAGATTCTAATCTTTGACTCTTTTAGTTTGTTACTGCTTCCTTAATTTTAGAATTCTTTTTATATCCCCTTCAAAAAAAAGTTGTAAATAAGAGTAGATTTTCTTCCTCTATTGTAGTGCAAGAGATTGAATTGAGAAAATAGTTTCATAGAAAAATAAGATTAATTACACATCTCTTCTTTGCCCATAAATTCTTTTAGATCATATTTTTTCAGTTTTTATCATAATAGGAATTAATATAAAAACTCTTCAATTTGGATAATAATCTAATTGATATGATTGGTTAGTGGACCTCAAGTTTGTGATTAATAAAAATATGTATGTGGGGACATGACTGTGGAGCTTCAGTTGTCGCTTTCCATGTAAAGTAATATAATAGAAACATCAATATTATATTAAAGAGAAAATTATCAATCTATTTCAATACAAAATTCAAATTAATTTAATATAAGTGGTATAATTCATTTATTTTTCTGGATTTTTTCCTGTATCTAACTCTATATAGAGGATAAACTAACAGACCAGATCAATTGCCCAAGTTTCAGCGTCGTCCCCAACAAAATTCCCTATAAATTAAGATGTTCAACTCATCTTTATAATTAAGACATTCAAGCAAACTCAATAGTAAATATGATGATTTACTTAGGTATATCATTATATTTATAGGCGTTTATTATTAACTTATATGATATATAGTATAGGTTAATCCAATTTTACTAAGATGGATTGGAACTTTAGAATAAGTTCCTTGATAATTTTTATAATTTGAAGTAAAATACTTGATTTATATTGAAGTGAAAGAGGTCAAATTATATCAATCTTGTATAATAGGAATGTGTACTTGGCATTATAGCAAATGCTGACTAGGACACAATTATGTACTAAACTTTACATTTTTAGCAGCCAACTTCTTGCCTATCGGCGCACATAGGTGGAGCCAGGAAAATTTATTAAGGGTAGTTGGATTTTATAAATTTGGAGCTCGAAAATTTGATAAGCTAGATTTCAAAGATTTATTTTGATGATATGGAGACTTTTGCATAATGATTTGTATAAAAAATTGTAAATTTGACGATTTTATATGTAAATATATAAAATGATTGATGGATGCCTATCCCCGACCCCGCCCTAAACGATTTGAAACGAGCAAATCATGATCATTAGGTGGAGAGTGTGATGAAGGAGGTGGCGGCAGTGGTGGTTGAGGAGAATGATGGCAAATGATGTATGGTATTAGTAGTGATTAGAGGTGGCAAAACCTAGGACTCGATCCAATCCGAAAAATTTATACTAAAAATATGTCCTGAACAATTGGGCTTTGATTTTTTTACTCGATAGATTTTCAACCCCAATTTTTTGGGAAAGCCTAGTGGACTTGGGTCTGGCCGACTCGACTCACCAATTTGTCACCTCTAGTAGGGATGGGAAAAGAGGGAATGGAAAACCTACAAATGAGAAATCCAAAACTGAAAAATGAATTTAAAGTAAATCAATTCAAAATGACAATCAAACACAAGTAAAAGAATTATAGATTGGGATTTACTTTTATTTTTATGGTAAACAACAATTTTAGAAGGTCGCATAATATTGGACTAGAAAATAAGACTTTTAACCTTATATATTTACCATTTTACTATTAAATCAACACACAGCTGATTCTCTTTCTCTTCCTTGATTTCTCCAACCAAATGCCCCCCAAATACCATTCGCTGGACGCGAATAACAAATAGATGGGCTTAGAAAGGCCCATAGATGCTAACCGTTGGGCCTAAATCCTAAATTACTAGAAATGAGAGTAGCCTACTAGCCTTCTTCCATTTCTTATGCTCCGACGGAGGAAGCAGCACGCTCTAAAGGACGACCAAACTTACCCAGGCAAGTCTCTCTCTCTCTCTCTCTCCCGCAAAGAAGGATCTGAATTTCGGTTATGTGAGTCGATCCTATGTATCATCTTTCTCTTTTTCCATCTGAATCATAATCTACCTTTGCTTGATTTTCCAAGTTAGACCTAAGAATTCCGATTATTTTTTTCTCGGATGAAGGTGATATCTCAATAGGGTTTGGCGGAGGTTATTAAATTGTGGGCCTGCTTATAGAATCTCATATCTTATGAATGCAATTCTTGACTTTTCTTTCGTGATGATGATGTCATTTCTACAATGGTTATTACTGTTGTTACTTTCTCGGCTGGTGATTTGATATACTCAAGAATTTCTTAGCTTCAATGTATAGATAAATCTTGAGAGGTTTAGAAATCATGTACCCATCGCATACTCCATAAGGAGAGTTTTGGTGGTGCCTAATAGGAGCAAACGCCCCCTTTACTTGATTGCTTCTCTCTCCGCAACGGATATTGCTTCTGAAATTGTGTTCTTTATTTGGGGCATTTCTGCAGAATGCATTGAGGATTTTCTGGCAATACTCTTTGATGGAGAGGCCAGAAGGCAAGGAAGCAGAGATAGCCAACATCAGAAACTGGGACGTGTTGTTCCATCTCTTTGCTAAAGCAATTGCAGATGAGAACAACACTTGTAAAATTCAGGCTATGATCAAGCTTGCAAAGATGTCAAAGCACGCACCTGAAAGTATAGTGGGACTCACTGTGCCAATGTTATTGGAGCTTCTTGGAAGCCCGCGGCATAATCTGAGTGCCCCAGTTCAGGAAGCTTCTGCTTACTGCTTGAAATGTATTGCTTCTCATGGTGAATTGGCAGATCTTATGGGTCAATCAGGTGCCATCCCTATACTGTTGCGACTGTTGCCAAATTCTGAAGAGGGTTTTCGGAGGGCTTTGTTGAAGTGCCTCCGAAATGTTGTAACATTTTGGATCCCAAATCGCATGATCTTGGCTAGCCATGGTGGACAGGAAGTCATTCTTGCTATGCTTCTTTCCAGCTCAGGTGAGTCGAAGTTGATTCTGTTGGAAATCTTGAGTGCATTGGCTCTTGTGAGAGAGGTTAGAAAGTTTCTTTGGAATTCAAGGAGAGTCAATCTTCTTGTCGAAGCTGCTAGTGATGGCAGCATGGTCTCTAGAACTAGGGCTGCACAGGCAATTGGCTTACTCGGATTGATTAAAAGAGCACGTCGTGCAATTGTTGATGCGGGTGCTGTACCAGTGCTTATGCATTTACTCGCAGAGGGAGATGCCACTACGAAAGTGGTGGCTGGTAATGCACTCGGTGTGATCTCTTCTCATGTTAATCACATTAGGCCTATTGCTCGAGCAGGAGTTATTCCTTTGTACGCTGAGCTTCTTCATGGGTCTGATCCAGTTGGGAAGGAAGTTGCAGAGGATGTATTCTGTGTGTTAGCTGTTTGTGAAGAGAATGCAGTAGCAATTGTGGAACACTTGGTCAGAATTCTCAGAGGAGGCGATGTTGGAGCAAAGGCTGCAGCTGCTGATGTTATATGGGATCTTTCGAGTTACAAGTACTCATCTCCTGTGCTACAGAACTCTGGTGCCATTCCAATTCTGGTTGAGCTATTGGTGGATGAGAACATTGATGTTAGAGAGAAAGTTTCTGGAGCTGTTGCTCAGTTGAGCCAAAACGAGGCTGATCGGGCAATTCTTGCCAATTCTGGAGCAATACAACGGCTCATCAGTATGTTAGAATCCGGGTCTGATGAGCTGAGAGATAATGCTGCAGAAGCCCTTGTAAATTTCTCTTTGGACCCATTACTTAGGGAGCAGATCTCCTGTATTTTAGAGAATCCCATATTCCAGAATATGTATCTTAGAGTCATGCAAATGCGCGGGGCTGATCGGCATATGGATCTGTCTTTACCAGACCAACTCAGCTTGGACCCTGCCCTTTTCTAAATTTTCATTTTAATTTATCAGTAGCACAGTACATAGAACATAGCATTTGTGAAGCTCACTGCCTGTATTGAGATTTTTTTTAGATGGATGTAATTCCCATGGTAACTAGCCTTGATATGGTAAATATGTAGACACCAGTTTCAGTTGAGATGTATCTCAGCTTTTTTACAGCATCCTCATACATTGTTTTATAACTTCTGAATTCTGATAGATATGAAGATGAATGAAAGTTGGAATGCTTCCATATTGCTATTATTACTGAAATTTATACTACAAAATACAAATGCACCTTTTGTTAATGAAGAGGTATAGTGAATATACAGACAAGTCATGTTGTCTTTTTCTTTCTTGTAGTCAAAAGTATAAGTTGGTTTCAAATATCTAATCTTCGAGTTGAGAGACAAGTTCAAGGGTTGCATGACCAACTTTCTTCCTCAGTAAGACTATAATTCCGAATGCATCAATTCCGTCTCCGGTGACCACCATTCGATCTTTGTCGTCCCCTTCTAGTTTCACCGAGAGCACACCTTTACATAATATATAAAACACAGTTTGAGAGGAAAAAATTTAAGAAAGAAAATTGAATACATTAATCAATAGTGTTACTCGTATATTATGATTTATAAAGCCCCTTTGACATATAATCACCTGATGATGAGGCCACAATAGTCATGGCCTTGGATCTGCATTTTTTGCACCTGAAATATGTCTTGATAACTATTTCTTGCTGCAACATGAAAAGAAGGATCATGTAATTAGATATTAGCAAATAAATTTATTTGAGAAGGAAAGTAATTAGTATATATACCATGATTATTCGAACAAGTAATATAGATAATAGATTATAGGTGGAAGATGAAGATGAATGCAGATGTTTGCTGATTCAAGCTCTTTAGGAATCTAGGAGTGTGTATATATATATATGTATGTATGTTAGATGTATGTATGTAGTAATTGAACGTAAAGAGGTAATGCTCGAACGCTGCAACGACCCTAAAATTTAGTGTCAAGGAATTGGGTTTTGTTCTGTAAGTGAAGATTTTGTTCTGTAAGTGAAGATTTTAGGCATGTTCTGTTTCAAGCTTAAATAATGTAATCACATGACTGCATTTATTTTTAAGTTCATTCCTACGTGTTAGATCGCAATTACTCATTTGACTTTTTCATTTCTAAATAATTAATTGTTAGATTACGCGTTTTATGTTATTTTCTCAATGTAGATTTCTATAATTTGGTCGTGTTAGGCTGGTTGTTAGAGCAATTAATACATTTTTCTCTACCATAATACATTAACACTGAGGCGCTTCCAGTCCAACACTAATTTAGTACAATAAATCACTATAATGCAGTATTTTTGCGCAGCCAAATACTGCAATATAAGTATAGTGCCTGTGGTATGAGATAATTAGGTATATTGGATGATTAAAATAATTATAAAAACTTTCTAATGTAATGTTTAACGCAAACATTTGGAGTTAAAAACCTGTAGTATGTAAAAACTGCACCATCTTAATGCAAGAATTGAAAATAAAAAACAAAAACTTATGCAAAGAATTAAGTAGAGACATGTATCTCTCATGGGGCTGGGCGCCAGTGTTCTGCATTCGAGAAAACTTTATTTTTATCCATTATATTATAGTCACTTTTTATAAATTATATTGATGACATAGTATGAATAGGTATTACAAAATAGAGAACCAAACGTAAACATTATTTTTTCAGCTGGAACCATGTTGACAATTTTATTTGATAATAAAGAAATAGTGTAGTTGTAGAATGATGGGAGATTTTGTTTAATTAAATATGTAACGTCATATGATGGGTGAATTATGACGCAAAGAGAATCACATGATGAAGGGAGAGGACAGGTAGGTTTAGCTGGTACGATGTTAGTTGGCCTATTAGGTTTTATTAGTAACCTAGTATCATTTTTCATAAGCATGTTTTCAGCCGGCAAATCACATGTACGAAACCATACTTTTTTCTTAAGCACTCCCCTATAGTTTTGAATCTTGGAATTGGAAATTCATTTTTTATCTTTGGGTCAAATACATACAGATAGAGGGAATGTCAAATTCTGTTGGAAAAACGTACAAAATAGTATAATACTTATCGGACGTATTATAACTCGAAACAGAAAGGTAGAAGTAGGAGATCAAAACTAACAATAAACTTAAAACAAGGAAACAGAATAAGATTACAGATAACCGTATTCTAGATGCCGAGTCGAGGAGACCTCTTTCCGCAAGACGAGATACGCCCCGGTAGTGCTCTCGGTTCTGGCGTATCGTCCCCAAAGATGAAACGGCAGCGTCTCGTAGGTGGTAGCACCGCAGACCAACGAGCTCCGGCGAACTGGACGGAGGCGAGGACAGAGCTTGGACACAAAATATGTATGTAGGGAATGCTCTTAGGTATGCTGGAATGCTTTTGCAGTAGGTGGCTTATGCTGGGGAGACATGTCCTATTTATAGCGCGTCCCCTCATGAGGAAAGCATCTTTGAGTCAACACCGCATTGATGTCGGGTGTTACGGAGTTATGTCCTCATTTAGTGCGAGAGGGTTACGTGGCGGTTTCGGAGACAACGTGCCCACATTTCCGCAGAGCCTTCATGCCGAACGTTACCGAGCGATTCGACGAATCGGACAACGCGTGCGTCGGGTTCATTGGACGTATCCGGACGTCTCTTCAAGCACAAGCAGCCCAACGGATTGGTCTTACGAGTTGGGCCTCGGACCAACTCCATCGCACAGCAAGCCCAACGGATTGGGCTACACGAGTTGGGTCTCGGACCAACTCCATCTTTGGGCTCGATCAAACATTGATCCAAAATATAGGGGCAATGGGCCACGGAACCAGGCCCACGAAGCAAGCCCACGAACAGGCCCAAAGAACAGCCCAAAGACCACCCAAAGACCAATTGCCAAGATCCAAGATCCACTCGTGCGGGCACGGCGCCGGACGCCGGCGTCGGGCACCGGCGGGCGGGCGCAGCGGCGGCGGCGGCGGCGGCGCGCGCGTGGGCTTTCCAGCCCATCACTTGTGCACATAATTATACTAAGTGTTCAATGAACCACTTATATAGAGAATTAATGAAGGTACATTAATCAATGTGGGATAAGGATTAATTAATCCATATTTATCCCCTTAATCACATAACTCCATGTTTAAGTGACCAACTTTGATCCATTATTTCTCACTCACCGGAAATCGGATTTGAGAATGTGAATACACCACGATCATCTACTCGAAACGTAGATCGATCCTATGCCGTTTAATTTCACAAAATTAAACGTTACGTCACTCAAAATCTTGATCAAAGTAGCTTCCTGACAACTTGACCACATATATAATAAACATATATATATATATATATATATATATATATATATGCGTGATTTCCAACAATCCCCCACATGAGTGGAAATAACCATATGCATGTATCCAGACACAGCTCAGTCCTCAAGAGATGTTAAAATATTTGGAAAGGTGGTTTATGGCCTTGAACCTTCCATAGTTAGTACCATCGAGTACATAGGCGGATTAGTAGACACGATGCCTTGAACTATTCCCCCACAACGTGCACTGAGACAATGGTATTAACACTTTAACACCTCAATTTCATCCGTTCTCACGTTTGATTCCATTTTGGCCATGGACATCCATTTTGGATTCATAAGTGTTTTGTTTGAAGCGGACCCACTTCGCACTTACATAGGTGATTCTTTACCGAGTATCTTGCCATACTCAACCTCCTCGAGGTATCTTAGGAATCATTAAGAGTCAACGACTCAACCTCACCACTAAGCAAGTTTTTCAACACTCATTTGCTTTCTAGGAGCAGACTAACTTGAGTGTTTACACGAACTCCTATAGCTTAGTTCTCCCATTGAACCAAGTTCTTGGGATCTCGGTCATCATGGTTGGGTTACCACTATGATTGTTCTTAAGATGTGGATTTTAATCTCATTCCTCTAGCAACTTGATCATTTGATCCGGTTCAACCCCTGGTTAAGCGGATGCCGGATTATCTATTGACTTGACATAGTCAATTGATATAACCCCACTGAGATCAAATGCCTCACGATATTATGTCGCCGACGATATGTCGAGACTTACCATTATACAAACCACTTTTCGCCTACCAATAGCCGCTTGGCTATCAAAGTGAATCATCACCGGTGGCACGGGTTTTGACCAACATGGAATATCTTCCAAAAATTACGAGCCACTGGCTTCCTCACCGACTTTATCCAAAGCTATGAATTCGATTCCATGGTGGATCGGGCTATACACATCTGTTTCGTGGATCTCCAAGAAACAACAACTCCCACAATCGTGAACACGTCCACTTGTAGAAAGTGAATCTTTCGTGTCGATATCCAATTGGCATCACAAGATCCTTCAAGCACCGGGATATCTCGTGAAATGCGAGCCCATGATTTTGAGTATACTTCAAGTACCTCAAAACTCTCACTAGAGCCTTCCAATGCTCCTTGCTTGGATTGCTCGTGTAACGACTCAATTTATTCACGGGCGCAAGCTATGTCGGTCGAGTGCAATTTGTAAGATACATCAAACACCGATAACCTTAGCATAGTCTTCTTGCCCAACAAAGTTCACCCTGTTCTTACTCAGTGAACATTGAGCTCCAATGGGGTCTTAGCAGCAAACTATCAAACGCGTTGAATTTCTTAAGCACTTTCTCGACGAGTGAGATTGTGTCAAGACAATTCGTCGATCTTCTTAGAATCTTGATTCCAAGAATCACATCACTAAACCCATGTCCTTCATGTCAAAATTTCTATTTAACATGTGCTTTGTGTCATTAATGACTTGAGTATTACTACCCATGATCAACATGTCATCTACATACAGACATACTATAACATAACCATTATCAGTGTTCTTAACGTAGACACATTTGTCACACTCGTTGATCTTGAAACCATTTTCCAACATTACATTGTCAAATTTCAAATGCCATTGCAACGGCGCTTGTTTCAAACCATATAGAGACTTCACGAGTTTGCATACCTTGCCCTCTTGACCAGGTACAACAAACCCTTCGGGTTGCTCTATATATACCTCATCCTCGAGGTCACCATTCAAAAACGCAGTCTTAACGTCCATTTGATGAATCTCAAGATTGTGCAAAGCAGCAATAGCGAGAAGCACCCTAATAGACGTAATCCTCATCACAGGTGAATAGGTATCGAAGAAATCGTACCCCTCTCTTTGTTTAAACCCTTTGACAACCAAACGGGCCTTATACTTTTCAATTGATCCATCTGCCTTGTACTTTCTTTTAAGGATCCACTTGCATCCTAAGGGCTTACAACCTTCTGGCAAATCAACCAAAGACCCAAGTGTGGTTTTGCGAATGGAATCAATCTCGCTTTGAAGCGACCTCTCGCCGAGCATTCCGTCGGCCGAGCATAGCTACTTTGATCGAAGTTGGTTCTTCGTCCAACATGAACGCAATATAGTCGTGACCAAAATCCTTTAGCGTTTCGACTCTCGCCTCGTCTCGGTTCGATCCTCCGGATCGGACCTCGGTCGCTTATGCGATATCGGTTCTTCCTCCAAAGGTTTAGAACTCGAAGCTTCACCATCAGCTCTATTGCTAGAGCTAGCTTCATTTTTATCCTTGTCTTTACAGGGATAAAAACTTTCAAAGAATATAGCATTCCTTGATTCAATCGTCGTCCCTATAGTCATATCTGGAACCTCTGACCAGTGGATCAGAAAATGATAGGCGCTGTTGTTCAGTGCATACCCAATAAAGATACAATCGACTGTTTTAGGTCCAATTATAACTTGTTTAGGAAGATGCACCTCAACCTTCGCCAAACACCCCCACACTTTGAGATATTTGTACGATGGCTTTCTTCCTTTCCACAACTCGTAAGGAGTAACATCCTTACTCTTGGTGGAATTTTGTTCAAGATGTAGTTGGTCGTCAAAACGCTTCCCCACAAGTTCTCGGGCAACCACGAACTAATCAACAAAGCATTCATCATCTCCTTAAGTGTTCGATTTTACGTTCAAGAGCGCCATTAGGCGAGGTGATAAAGGGCTGTCGTTTGATGTATTATACCACTTTCGTTGCATAATGCCTCAAAGCGAGCTACATATTCTCCCCTCATCACTTGAATGTCTTAATTCGACGACTTAGTTGATTCTCGGCTTCGTTCTTGAAGTTTTTAAAAGCTTCAATAGCCTCGTCTTTACTTTTTAGAAGGTAAAGATAACAATATCTTGTCTGATCATCAATAAGCGTGATGAAGTACTTTTTACCACCTCTAGTTTGTACAAACTTTAAATCACACACATCGGTGTGAATAAGTTCTAGAGGCTTAGTGCTCGTTCACCGAATGAAACGGTAACTTAGCCATTTTGGCTTCCACACAAACCTCACATTTCGTTTGTGTATTAACTTCATTTAACTTTAGTAAATCTAAATTTACTAATCTTTTTATTGCATTTAGATTAACATGTCCTAATCTACAATGCCATAAATCAGAGCATTCAGTCAAGTAAGAGGAAGTAGATGCTTTTTCATTCATAACAATCTTGGGTACATGACGCACAGCCATTACATTCAATTTGAAAAGACCCCCGGTGAGATAACCCCTACCAATGAACTTCCCAAACTTAGTCAAGACAAACTTGTCCGACTCAAAAACTAGTCTAAACCCCTTGTTAATTAGAATCGAGCCCGACACTAAATTCTTGCGAATATCTGGGACATGCAGCACATCCTTCAACGTGATCTCTACGCCGGACGACATTTTGAGTACCACATCACCAACTCCGGCCACCTCGGAAGAAGCTTGGTTCCCCATGTTGAGCTTCCTCCCCTCAACAGCCTTGTAGGTGGAGAAACGCATCTTTTCGGCGCAGACGTGCGCAGTGGCGCCAGTGTCGATGAACCATCCACCTTGATTCTCGACGTGGTTGACTTCTTCGGTCACCACAGCAGCCAAGTCATCCTTATCCCATTTGTCGAAGTTCTTCTCGACAACGTTGGCAACTTGCTTAGCCTTCTTCTTCTTAGGTTGACGGTAGTCCTTACTCGTGTGGCCATGCTTGCCATAATTATATGATCCCGTCAAACTCACGGCAACCACCTTCCCTTGCCTTTGTCTTTGACATTGGGACGAACACGTTTGTTGGAGGACCGCCTCTCCAACAGTTGGCTCTAGCATCAATCAAGCCTTTCGCTTTTAAGTCTGCTTCTTCACGCCGACTCGATCGCGGTTGACGATCAAGTCTTCAAGTGTCATATCCTTTTGCTTGTGCTTAAGGTAGTCCTTGAAGTCTCTCCACCCGGGGGATAGCTTCTCAATCACTGTAGCGACGACAAAGCCGTCCGAAACAATGTGCCCTTCGGCTTGAACCTCGTGTACAATGAGTTGAAACTCTTGCACTTGGTCCATGATCGGTCGAGAATCGACCATCTTGTAGTCCAAATATTTGGCTACAATAAACTTCTTCATACCTGCATCATCACTACGGTACTTCTTTTCTAGCGCATCCCACATACATTTGGATATCGTTACAACAACATAAACACTATACAAACTATCTTCTAAACTACCAAGTATAAAGTTTTACAAAGATAGTCGCGGTCGCATGATTGTCATATCTTTGCTCGGACGTGAAAGTCCGTCACTTGCCCGGGCAGCGGCTCATCTTCCACCAAGAAATTGGCGAAGCCCAACGTCGTGGTAGAACAACATCTTTGCTGCCATCTCTTGAAGTCGGATCCTCCAAACTTCGGCGGCTTTCGTGGCGGCATCATCCCCGAGGTATGAGCAGGCCGAGATCGATCCCAAACCGGATCCACCAACACAACTTGAAGTGTCTTTGGAACATGGAACTCGAATGAGAACCACCGGTGTTAGATCTCATGGATCCAACAATCGACCCATCAAGAGTGCGATCGTCGAGCCAATGGAACCACTAAAAGTGGAACCAAACGTTGAACCACTAAAAGTGGAACCAACAGTCGACCCAAAGGGTCCAATGGTTGACCCCGAAGGCATCAAACCAAACATGGCCGTAGCCATTGTGCCAGAATTGGCAGCAGCAGCAGAGGCAGCGGCAGAGGCGGGCAGCAGCAGCGGCGGAGGCGGAGTCGGTGGCAGGTACGGTCGACATCTCCAAGCAAAGGTATTTAGTTACGAAAGTTTTAAGTCAATTTTAAGGTCTCAAATCCTTCGTGGCAATTAGTATCTCGTCTTGCGATTGTAGGAAAAACGTACAAAATAGTATAATACTTGCCGGACGTATTACAACTCGAAACAGAAAGGTAGAAGTAGGAGATCAAAACTAACAATAAACTTAAAACAAGGAAACAGAATAAGATTACAGATAACCGTATTCTAGATGCCGAGTCGAGGAGGCCTCTTTCCGCAAGACGAGATACGCCCCGGTAGTGCTCTCGGTTCTGGCGTATCGTCCCCAAAGATGAAACGATAGCGTCTCGTAGGTGGTAGCACCGCAGACCAACGAGCTCCGACGAACTAGACGGAGGCGAGGACAGAGCTTGGACACAAAATATGTATGCAGGGAATGCTCTTAGGTATGCTGGAATGCTTTTGCAGTAGGTGGCTTATGCTGGGGAGACATGTCCTATTTATAGGCGTCGTCCCCCTCATGAGGAGCATGCTAGAGTCAACAACCGCATTGATGTCGGGTGTTACGGAGTTATGTCCCCCATTTAGTGCGAGAGGGTTACTGGCGGTTTCGGAGACAACGTGCCCACGTTTCCGCAGAGCCTTCATGTCGGAACGTTACCGGCGAGCCACGACGAACGGACAACGCGTGCGTCTGTGTTCGTTGGACGATCCGGACGTCTCTTGAGTACGCAGCCCAGCGGGTTGGGCTTACACGAGTTGGGCCTCGGACCAACTCCATCGCACAACGAGCCCAACGGATTGGGCTACGAGTTGGGTCTCGGACCAACTCAATCTTTGGGCTCGATCAAACATTGATCCAAAATATAGGGGCAATGGGCCACGGAACCGAGCCCCGAAGCAAGCCCACGAATAGCCCAAAGAACACCCAAAGACCAATTGCCAAGATCCAAGATCCAAGATCCACGATCCACGGATCGGAGCCGAGGCGGCGCGGTGCGGGCGCGAGTGCGGGCGATGGGCGACGGCACGGGCGGCGCGGCGGGCGGCGGCGGCGGCGCCGTGTCTGTGGCTCGTGGGCTTTCCAGCCCATCACATGTGTACATAATTATACTAAGTGTTCAATGAACCACTTATATAGAGAATTAATGAAGGTATATTAATCAATGTGGGATAAGAATTAATTAATCCATACTTATCCCCTTAATCACATAACTCCATGTTTAAGTGACCAACTTTGATCCATTATTTCTCACTCACCGGAAATCGGATTTGAGAATGTGAATACACCACGATCATCTACTCGAAACGTAGATCGATCCTATGCCGTTTAATTTCACAAAATTAAACGTTACATCACTCAAAATCTTGATCAAAGTAACTTCCTGTCAACTTGACCACATATATAATAAACATATATATATATGCGTGATTTCCAACAAATTCTAGATTATTTATTCGTATAAAAACACTAATAAATTCTTAATGATGCTTTAAAAAAAACAACTCCCCCCCACAAACTGCAAATCCCGTCTTTCTCGCTCGCCATCTCCGGCCATCCACCATCACGACACAATTTGAAATTTAAATATTGCTTCATTTTTCATGGACTAATTGTTGAAAACCTAGAAGTTATATCTTAAACAATTTACACAAACTATTACATGATTTCGTAATCTGTTTAAACTTGTAAGATTGTTACTAAAGATGTACTCATGTAACATTGTCATTTTTTATCTTTGGCCTTGTACTCATGTAACATTGTCACTAAAGATGTTACACTTACCACGATTAAATTTGAAATATTGCCACTATTTACATATTTTTGTAAGGGTTGGTGTTTTTTTCTGCAAATAGGTTATATATGAATTTTATTCTTAGTAGATATTATGAAAAATGAAAGGAAATAATTTACTTAAAATGACTCAAAATATGTATATACTTCACAAAAATTAATTAACGATAACAATAACAACCAAAGAACATGAATCTTCAATTTATTATTTAAACCTTGTTGGAAATCGTGTATATATATATATATGGGGTTGGGTTCCCGTAGTACCCGGTCCCCAGATAGTATGTAGTACTCAATCTAGACCACATTTGAACACGTGGGCGCACCAAAATTTGACACGTGGCAACCCATTTTTCGCTCGGGGAAAATGGGAACGCACCCAACGGGCGCCGGGTGCCGTCCGTGACTGGTAGGAGTCCATGGCGTTGGGGTCTTCGCGGGTGTTGAATTTGTGGAGAAATACAACAAAACACAGATAATGCATAGAGAATAACATAACAATGCATAGAGAAAAACATAACAATGCATTCAAAATAACATAACAATGAATCGCACACAACCGGTATTGGGCGCGTTGTGTCTTGCGCCGCTTACTGGGTAGGGACCACAGGTGCGCACCGACTGGTAGGGATGTTGGGTGGGCTCCGACCTTTGGTACGCTGGTGCGCGTCGGTAGGTTTGGGAAGAGCCACAACAAAACATAAATAATGCATATGAAATAACATGTCACTGCATTTAAAACAACTAAATACTGTATTTAAAACAACATAACACTGCATCGCACCCAACCGGCATTGGGTGCATGCGAGCGGGCGCTGGGTGCGTGCAAGCGGGCGTTGGATGCGCGCGAGCGTTGGGATCGAGTTTACAGCATGCATTAAAATTTGAAACTCATATGCATTTTTGTGTACAAGTGAATGTATTTTTGTGTTGTTTTAAATGCATAGTTGAGTTCAACTCTATGCATGCTTTGTTTTCGAAATCACATAACAAATCAAATTATTAATCTATCCTTACTATCACAAATTAACGTGTAAAACTCTTAGAAATCATGCACGAATCTCAGCCACACGATTAATAGGATGGATGGATGAGATTGAGTACTACATACTATCTGGGGCTCGGGTACTATTTGATCCCTCTCTCTCTCTCTATATATATATATATATATATTATATGTGGTCAAGTTTCCAGGAAGCTACTTTGACCAAGATTTTAAGTGACATAACGTTTAATTTTGTGAAATTAAACGGCATAGGATCGATCTACGTTTCGAGTAGATGATTGTGGTGAATTCACATTCTCAAATCCGATTTCCGATGAGTGAGAAATAGTGGATCAAAGTTGGTCACTTAAACATGGAGTTATGTGCTAAAGGGGATAAGCATGGATTAATTAATCCTTATCCCACATTGATTAATGTACCTTCATTAATTATCTATATAAGTGGTTCATTGAACACTTAGTATAATTATGTGCACAAGTGATGGACTGGAAAGCCCACGCGCACACACGCGCGCCGCCGCCGCCTCGCCCGCCCGCCAGGCCCGCACCCGCGCCCCGCCCGGCCCGGCTCCGGCTCGAGTTCGGTTCCGTGGATCTTGGATCTTGGCAATTGGTCTTTGGGTGGTCTTTGGGCCTATTCATGGGCTTGCCCGTGGGCTCGGTTCCGTGGCCCATTGCCGTATATTTTGGATCAATGTTTGATCGAGCCCAAAGATGGAGTTGGTCCGAGGCCCAACTCGTAGCCCAATCCGTTGGGCTGCTGCACTTGAAGAGACGTTCGGATCGTCCAATGAACGACGCACGCATTGTCGATTCGTCGAATCGCGCAGAATCTTGTTTGTACACATTTTCCAACAATCGCAAGACGAGATATCACTTGCCGAGGAGTTCGACTTTTAATTAACTTAAAACTTTCAAACTTAATACATTTGCTTGAGATGTCATTGCACCGCCACCGACTGCTTCCGCCGCCGCCGCCTGCTGCGCCATTACGCACTATGGCTACGGTCATGTTTGGTTCGATGCCTTCGGGATCAACCATAGGGCCCTTTGGGTCGACTGTTGGTTCCACTTTTAGTGGTTCAACAATTGGTTCCACTTTTAGTGGTTCCATTGGTTCGACGACTGCACTTTTCAATGGGTCGACTGTTGGATCCATGGGATCTAACACTGGTGGTTCTCATTCGAGTTCCATGTTTCAGCACACTTCAAGTGGTGCTGGTGGATCCGGTTATGGATCGATCTCGACGCCTGTTCATACCGCAAGGATGATGCCGTCCGCCGAGAAGCCGCCGAAGTTTGGAGGATCCGACTTCAAGAGATGGCAGCAAAAGATGTTGTTTTACCTCACGACGTTGGGCACCACCATCTCCTTATTTTTGACGAGCTCCTTGGCGTTCACCGTGAAGGCCTTACTTCGCTTTGACGAGCGCATCGCCATCTTTGCCTTCTTCACCGGTCGTTCTTCAGTGATGAGGACATGTTCTTCCTCGATCTCTTCCGCCGGGTCGTTCCCTTCGTCCTTGCCTTCTCCGAGAGCGTCACCGGAGCTCCCTCCTCGGAGACCTCCTTCTCCTCCAACATTTTGGTTTCTGTACCGGCAGACCCGGTGTGAGAGGGGGTCTGCGGCGTCTTCTTTGATGAGGAGGCGGTAGGAGTCTCCTTCATTTTTCTTTTTCCGGTGGAGGGGGTTATTTCTTTCTTTTTCTCCGGCGTCTTCTCCGGTGTCTTCTCCTGTGTGTTCTCGGGCGTGGGCTGCTCTTCTTCGTCAGCGTCCACCTCCACGTGAATGTCGTGGAGCGTGGGCGCTTCTTCTTCTCCCTCGGCGAACTCAGTGAGGAGAGCTCCGTCACCGGACGACGGACTCCCTTCGACGGCGGGCTCTGCTGGTGTCTTTTCCATTTTTATGCGGCGAGCGACGGTCTTTCTTGGGGTTGGTTCCGGGAGTTTCTTCTTTGGACGTGTGTGCACCATGGATGTAAAGTTAGGGTTTTTGAGCTACAGTTTGGGGAAGTTTTTGGGGTGTGGTTTGAATGTGGGAAAGTGGGTAGGCGAAATGAGAGGGGGTTAATTTGAATGTGGGTTTGGGGCGGTTATGGGGTAGTGGGCTGACTTGATGGGACGTCTTCGAAAATTCTGATGCTGCCTCGTGTTCCGTGTCTTGGCCAAGGCTATCGCCTTGCCAGCTGCAGCGCCTCCATTCTGCCTCGCCTTAGGTTCCTTCCAGACTGCAGTTTAAGAAAATACGCTCCTCGAGGAAGAAGCAGTCCTCTCAAGGAGCAAGTCAGAATAACGAGGGTGGGCTTCCCCACTCACACACTTTGCTTGAGGCAAAGTGTTAAAAGTGGTCAAGACCACCCCCTTGACAAAAAGGAAATAAAATGTAAGCCATTAAAATCATACCCCACCGGGTTGCCTCCCAGGAAGCGCTGTTGTTTAACGTCGTTAGCTCGACGTCGTCCTTGAGCTCAGGCGTCTCGAGGATCCTCTTGAGGAACCTCGTGAAGCTCATCTTGTTCAGCTTCCCATTCTCTAAGCCTTCGGTCGTGCCCATGGTAGGTCTTGAGCCTGCTTCCGTTCACCTTGAACACTTTCTTGCCGTCCATGTCGCTTATCTCCACGGCTCCATTCGGATGTTTGGCGTGCACGAGGTAAGGTCCCACCCACTTGGTGGTCAGCTTGCCAGAGGCATAGCGGAACCTGTTTTGATAAAGTAACACCTCTTGCCCATTTTCGAACTTCTTTTCCTTGACCAAACGATCATGGGCTCTCTTGAGCCTATCCTTGTATATAGCGGCATTGTCATAGGCTTCGAGGCGAATCTCCTCGAGCTCTTGTATGTCAAGCTTGCGCTTCTCTCCTGCCTCATCCCAGTCAAAGTTGAGCTTGCGGATTGCCCAGTATGCCTTGTGTTCCAGCTCGACTGGATGGTGACACATCTTGCCAAACACCATCCGGTAAGGAGATATTCCAAATGGCGTTTTGAAGGCTGTCCGGTATGCCCACAGGGCATCGTCGAGGTGAGTGCTCCACTCCTTCTTGCTCTCTCCCAAGGCCTTCCTCAGGATAGTCTTCACAATGCGGTTTGAGAGCTCAGCTTGGCCATTGGCTTGAGGATGGTATGCGGTGGACATCCGGTGATGCACCCCATATTTCTTGAGCAAGCTGCCAATTGTGGCATTGTAGAAGTGGGTGCCTCGATCACTGATTATGGCTCTTAACACACCGAACCGGCTAAAGATGTTTAACTTGAGAAAAACGGTTACGGTCCTTACATCCGCCTTGGCTGTGGCCTTGGCTTCTACCCATTTTGACACGTAGTCCACTGCTAGGAGTATGTATTTATTTCCCTTAGAGTTTGGCAGGGCCCATGAAATCCATGCCCATATGTCGAATACTTCCATCGGCAAGATAGATACCAAGGGCATCTCATTCCTCCTTGAGACATTGCCCTCGCGTTGGCACTTATTGCAGCCTCGGCACTTCTCGTAGCTATCCTTGAAGATAGTGGGCCAATAGAACCCACAATCAAGGATCTTCCTTGCCGTTCTCTTATTCCCAAAATGTCCGCCGCACTCATTCTCATGGCAGTGCTCAAGGATGCTTGTTTGCTCACCTTCCGGAACGCATCTCCTCAAGATCAAGTCCGAGCATTGCTTCCACAAGTATGGGTCATCCCATACGTATTGTCGACTCTCCTTCTTGAGTTTGTTCCTCTGGTGTGTTGGCATCCCCACGGGCAACACTCCGGTGACGATGTAGTTCACCAAGTCCGCGTACCACGGCTCCTTGACGTAGATCTCTAGCTCCTCGTCTGGAAACGTGGCTCGGATTGGATCTCCTTCATCTTTTCTCATAATTCTGCTCAAGTGGTCGGCCACTTGATTTTGAGATCCACTCTTGTCTTTGATCTCAACGTCGAACTCCTGGAGGAGGAGTATCCACCGTATCAGTCTTGGTTTTGTGTCCTTCTTCGCCATGAGATATTTCAAGGCGGTGTGGTCAGTGTAAACCACCGTCTTGCTCCCAAAGAGGTAGGAGCGAAATTTCTCGAAGGCAAACACCACGGCAAGAAGCTCCTTCTCCGTGGTAGTGTAATTGATCTGCGGCCCGGTGAGGGTCTTTGATGCATAGTAGATGACGAAACTTTCCTTGCCAATTTTCTGCCCAAGCACCGCGCCAACAGCGTATCCACTAGCCTCGCACATCAGCTCAATCGAGATTTGAAATTAAAACAATTATTAAAATTTATAATCTTCGACGTTTGATTTTTATTCGAACAAGAAAATTTAAACGAATGTCGAAGAACGAATAAAGTTATAAGTCGAGCTAGATATTTTATATTGGATAACTTATCTAATCAAAACACATCATTTCAAATCCCCCAAAATCCTCCACTTTTCCCTACTTTACTCCACTTTTCTTCAACACTTACCATCATCCTTCTTATCCTACTCTATCATGTACTTACTCTAGTGTGTACCTTATGAGACCTCTCCAACATTTACTATCTCATCCTACACACTCATTCAACAAAACAAAGCAAATTTGCAGCCATATTTCCAATCATATAAATCATCTCACTTCAAGAAAAATAATGAACTCCCATGTCTCAAACAAATTCTTCTAAGGTAACATCTCTAATCCTCTCTGCATTCTTTTTTTTTTTGGTAACCACTCTAACTATACACACTTGATTCATTTAGCAGCCATCACCCATTCATTGATACCAAAGATTCACAACATTCAAGTAAAAATTGCAAGAGGTTAGCTTCAAATCCATTCATTCTACAAGTACATAATATTATGCATTCATTTAGTTGCAGATCAAGAACTGATAATGCCTCACTTTAATCGTTACAATCAGAGAACTAACATTATATACATATATATACCTTTGCTAATTGAGACTGTATCTTCATGGCTAAACTAACTCAAGAACAACAGAAATACAATAAATAGGTACTGCCTAATATTTTGTAGATAGAGTTTAAGAATTCACAGAACCTATAAAAACAAATTTTGAACATATGTCTTCACTGTTTAGTCGGTATAGAGCCACTAGTGCTCGACGACGGCGGCGGCAGCCGGAGCAGGGGTTACATGGTCCAACGACGACGAGTAAGACAGAGAGTCGTGAGGGCGGTAGCTGAGCAGAGACGGCGCAGAGGAGGCCCCGGGTTGGAGCACGGCGGCACAGCTAGCCGGTGGCTCTGCACACGGCGACGTTGCACGCGATAGAGGCGGTGGCTGGGCAGAGACGACGCGGCGTCAGGCAGATATGGGAGGATGTGGCCTTGACGGCGGAGATGCTGCCGGAGTAGAGAGAGGTTTGTGTATGTGAGTGTGTGCGTCAGTTCACGAAGGAACCCAGAGAGAGAGGGGAGATGGGGCTGAGGTCGCGGCGGCGATGGTGTAGCACGCCGACCGACAATGTGGCCGACCCGAAATGGCGGCGGCAGCATGTGTGTGTATGTGAGTGTGTGTCGTGCGCGTGAGTGAGGAGATGAGAAGAGAGAAGAGTGAGTTCTTGTATGCGTGTGTGTATTTTTGGGAGAGAACAGAGAGAGAATGATGGAAAGGAAATGGGCCGTGGCCGCGGCAATGATGGAGGTCGCCGACGGTGACTTCCACCGGAGACGGGAGAGGCGGCGACGGCGACGGCGACGGCGCAGTAGGTCCAAGAGAGAGAGAGACAGATACGTGTACGTGTGCGTGTGCGCGCGATTGAACCTAGATGAGAGGAGGTCGTGCCGGCGACGGCAATTGCGCAGCTAGCCGACCGGCGACGTGGCCGGCCGGACATGGAGCAGCGGCAATCGCGCGTGTGTGTGTGAACCGAGAGGGAGGGGGAGAGATGTGAGAGGGGGGGCTTGGGTTTAGTTTTAATTTATTTTTAGGTTTGAGCTTGTTTATCATGGGCCTTGAATAAAAATTGAAATTAGGCTCTTGTAATAAAGTTATGGACCGAAATTTGGTAATAATTGAGATGGGCCGAGATTGAAATAATAGAATGGTGATGGTCCGATTCAATTTTTCTCCTTCAATTTCTTAAATGGGCCTAAATTGAAATAAAAGATGGGCTTCTGAATTAAATTAATATGGGCTTTACTTAAATTTAAGATGAACTTAGATTTACTTTAAATGTTGGGCTAAGAATTTAAATTGATAGACTGAAATTATTTATTTCTATGATCCATTGAATTAAATAAAGCATTGAACAAATTCTATATTAATTAAATATTAGGTTTAATTCTATTAATTATATTTTGAGATTAATTCTTAATTAATTAAATAATAATCTAAATACCAATTATTTAGATTGATTTAATTAAATTCATTAGATTGAATAAAGTCTAATTTTTAGAAATTGAATAGCATAATTAATTAATTATGTTAAGGGATAATTTGAGAATTATTCTTTTTAAGTGATTTATTTATATAATAAGATGAACCTTAAGCTAATTGATAAATAGATGTGATTGGAAATAAATCCTAATTAGTGAATATCTAAGATGAATTAAATTAATTTGATTGATTAATCAAATATTATTGGATTTTTAATTTGATCCGTTTAATTAAGTTTTAATTATGAATTTACTTAATTAAATTAGAGATTTAAATTATTAATGATTTGATTATGTCAAGTAGATGCTTGAGAAATATTATTTAAATAACTTGTAAAATGTTTGTTAGATGATGATTGAATTACGAGAAATATTTATTGATTGTGTAGTATTAGTATGGATTTCTCTGATAGAATATGTGATTTGTTTACCAGACCAACTCAGCTTGCACCCTGCCCTTTTCTAAATTTTCATTTTAATTTATCAGTAGCACAGCACGTAGAACATAGCATCTGTGAAGCCCACTGCCTGTATTGAGATTTTTTTTTAGATGGATCTGTTGTAATTCCCATGGTAAGTAGCCTTGATATGGTAAATATGTAGACACCAGTTTCAGTTCAGATGTATCTCAGCTTTTTTACAGCATCCTCATAAATTGTTTTATAACTACTGATAGATATGAAGATGAATGAAAGTTGGAATGCTTCGATATTGCTATTATTACTGAAATTTATACTACAAAATACAAATGCACCTTTTGTTAATGAAGAGGTATAGTGAATACAGACAAGTCATGTTGTCTTTTTCTTTCTTGTAGTCAAAAGTATAAGTTGGTTTCAAATATCTAATCTTCGAGTTGAGAGACAAGTTCAAGGGTTGCATGACCAACTTTCTTCCTCAGTAAGCCTATAATTCCGAATGCATCAATTCCGTCTCCGGTGACCACCATTCGATCTTTGTCGTCCCCTTCTAGTTTCACCGAGAGCACACCTTTACATAATATATAAAACACAGTTTGAGAGGAAAAAATTTAAGAAAGAAAATTGAATACATTAATCAATAGTGTTACTCGTATATTATGATTTATAAAGCCCCTTTGACATATAATCACCTGATGATGAGGCCACAATAGTCATGGCCTTGGATCTGCATTTTTTGCCTCTGAAATATGTCTTGATAACTATTTCTTGCTGCAACATGAAAAGAAGGATCATGTAATTAGATATTAGCAAATAAATTTATTTGAGAAGGAAAGTAATTAGTATATATACCATCATTATTCGAACAAGTAATATAGATAACAGATTATAGGTGGAAGATGAAGATGAATGCAGAGGTTTGCTGATTCAAGCTCTTTAGGAATCTATGAGTGTGTGTGTATATATATATATATATGTATGTATGTTAGATGTATGTATGTATCAATGTATCATGTATGTATGTAGTAATTGAACGTAAAAAGGCAACGCTGGAACGCGGCAACGACCCTAAAATTTAGCGTCAAGGAATTGGGTTTTGTTTTGTAAGTGAAGATTTTAGGCATGTTCTGTTTCAAGCAGGCTTGAAGAATGTAATCACATGACTGCATTTATTTTTAAGTTCATTCCTACGTGTTAGTACGCAATTACTCATTGACTTTTTCATTTCTGAATAATATTAATTGTTAGATTACTCGTTTTATGTTATTTTCCCAAATGTAGATTTCTATAATTTGGTCGTGGCAGGCTGCTTGTTAGAGCAATTAATACATTTTTCTCTACCATAACACATTAACACTGAAGCACTTCCAGTCCAACACTAATTTACTACAAACTTTCATCTTAAATCACTATATATATCAAGTGCACTATTTTAGCGCAGGCAAATAGTGCAATATAAATATAGTGCCTGTGGTATGAGATAATTAGGTATATTGAATGATTAAAATAATTATAAAAACTTTCTAATGAATGTTTAACGCAAAGAATTGGAGTTGAAAACACCTTTAGAGGGTGTTTGGCTGAGCTTATAAGCTCCTTAAAACAGCTTATAGAGTTGAAAACACCTTTAAATGGTGTTTGGCTGAGCTTATAAGTTCCTTAAAACAGTTTATTAGTATAAGTTGTTTAGGAGCTTATAAGCTGTTGCAAAGTGTTTGGCAAAATAAGCTCCTAAACAGTTTATAAACTGTGAAAATAAGCTCCAACAGCTTATAAGCTCCCCTAAAAATAAGTTGGTCAACCCTAACTTATTTTTTAATGAACTTATAAGCAGCCATAAATTTACCAAAATAACCTTATTATAGTTCGTTATTTCCTACATATACACTATCAATTTCACCTCTCGTCAATTTTGTTTCTCTAATTATGATTTTCTCTCTAAAACTCACGATTCTTTCTCTAGTTTATAAGATCTATTATCCAAACACTTTAACAACTTATAAGCACTTGAGACATTACCTCTTATAAGCTCTTGAAACATCTTATAAGCTCTCTAAAATAAGCTTAACCAAACACCCGCTTAGTATATAAAAACTGCACCATCTTAATGCAAAAATTGAAAATAAAAATACAAAGTTATGCAAAGAATTAAAATTGGCCTAAAATTTTCCAAGAGTAGAGACATACACTAAAATTTTCCAAGAGTAGAGACATGTATGTATCTCTCATGGGGCTGGGCGCCAGTGTTCTGCATTCGAAAAAACATTATATTATAGTCACTTTTTATAAATTATATTGATGACATAGTATGAATAGGTATTACAAAATAGAGAACCAAACGTAACCAAATATTAAAGAAGGTCAGTCAACCATCGAACCAACATTATTTTTTCAGCTGGAACCATGTTCACCATTTTATTTTATAATAAAGAAATAGTGTAGTTGTAGAATGATGGGAGATTTTGTTTAATTAAATATGTAACGTCATATAAAGTGTGAAGTATGACGCAAGAGAATCCCATGATGAAGGGAGAGGACAGGTGGGTTTAACTGGTACGATATTAGTTGCCCTCTTAGGTTTTATTAGTAACCTATTATCATTTTTCATAAGCATGTTTTCAGCCAGCAAATCACATGTACGAAACCATATTTTTTCTTAAGCACTCCCCTATAGTTTTGAATCTTGGAATTGGAAATTCATTTTTTATCTTTGGGTCAAATATATACAGATACAGGGAATGTACAAATTCTAGATTATTTATTCGTGTAAAAAGATTGACTATTTGATCAATCATTTGTTTACTACAAATCATTAGTGAATGATTAAAATTGGGATAAATAATTCTTCATTTATTTGGATGATTATTTCAATCCTACCTATATTGATTGGATTAAAATTAATGAAGAATAATTCAAATGCAAATCCCGTCTTTCTCTCTATTTCTCCCCCCATCCGCCTCTGCCGCTCGCCATCTCCGGCCATCCACCATCACGACACAATTTGAAATTTAAATATTGCTTCATTTTTCATGGACTAATTGTTGAAAGCCTAGAAGTTCTATCTTACACAATTTACACAAACTATTACATGATTTCGTAATCTGTTTAAATTTGTAAGATTGTTACTTATTACTCTGGTTTGGCCTTGTACTCATGTAACATTGTCAATAATAATGTTACACTTACCACGATTAAATTTGAAATATTTTTGTAAGGGTTGGTGCTTTTTTCTGCAAATTGGTTATATATGAATTTTATTCTTAGGAGATATTATGAAAAATGAAAGGAAAGAATTTACTAAAATGACTCAAAATATATATGTACTTCACAAAAATTGATTAATGATAACAATAACAACCAAAGAACATGAATCTTCAATTTATTATTTAAACCTAACATTCAGCTATTTCTCCTCTTAAATATCACTGAGAACTAACAAGGCTAATAGAGTATGAGAACGACAAGATAATGTCGTTTTACATATCCTTCTCCACTATTCATCTTCTCCCACATAATACTTTGGACTTAAGATAAATACTACTCTCTCCGTCCACCAAATACGTTAAACACCAAATACGATAAAAAATCACTCATAGACTAACAGTCTGATCTCCCTCGGCATGTACTCATAGACTAACAGTCTGATCTCCCTCGGCACAATAGCCAATCAATTTAACGAGTTGGGGTGGTTAACCATGCTTAATGTCATAACTTCAACCACAAATTCCCTAATCCTTGGCATCCACTTGATCCAGTGCTTCACGACCACAATCGCAATATACACAAATTTTCAATAAATTTTCTTAAAACAATTGATCATTCACACGAAAACAACTTGTTAGGGTGTCTCTTGTTCACATATATTTCAATATTAATTATGAAGTGTTGCTTTGCTTGTATTAATTATGAAGTGTTGCTTTGCTTGTAATTTATTTATAACATGATTATATTAGACCACGTATAATTATTTTATATTTGTAAATTTTCAGCTTGCCTTATGTTGGAATTTTTGCGTTGCTTCTAATGGAAGAATCGGTCTCTAAAAATGTTATTGAGGAAACTATTGATGATGAAGATCCGAAGATTTTAAGCACTCCAAGACTAAGAAGAAAAACATCCAAGTTTGGAATCACTTTTCGGATGACAAACCCAACAAAGATGGAAAAAGGCATCAAGTGTAATCATTGTGGTCATATATATACATATGAAGGTACGAAACATGAAACTTCAACTTTAAATCGTCATCTAGCGTGTGTAAGATGAAACCGAAGTTTGGAGACGTGAGTTCTATGTTTTTTGATCATGAAGGAAAGTTAAAGGCTAAGAGTAACAAAATTGATCATAAAATATGTCGTGATTGGATGACTAAGATATCAATTGCACATGACTTTCCTCTGAATTGGGTTGAATATGAGAAAATGAGAGGTTTTTTGAAGTATTTGAACCCAGATATAAAATTTATTACTAGAAATTCTCATGCTTCTGATGTGATGAATATGTATGCATTTTAAAAAGAGAGATTGAAGCTCACATTGAAAAATACTCCGGAAATGTTGTGTTTGACTTCTGATGTTTGGACTGCTTGTACCAATTCGGGTTATATTTGTTTGACTGCACATTATGTGGATGAAAAATGGAAATTTAATAGCAAGATACTTGCATTTTGTTCTATGCCTCCTCCACATTCTGGACCCGAGTTAGCTCAGAAGATTTATGATTGTTTGGTAGAGTGGGAAGTAGATAGAAAAGTATTTTCTTTGACTTTGAATAATGCTACGCGATAATGCTATGGTGAAATTGTTGAAGACAAGACTTGATTTGCAAAATTCTTTCTTTGTGCAATGGTGAATATTTTCACGTGAGATGTTGTGCAAACATCTTGAATCTTATTGTTCAAGAAGGGCTAAAAGTTGTTAGTGGTGCTTTGGATAAAATTAGAGGAAGCATCAAATATGTAAAAGCATCGAGCGAGGATGATTAAGTTTAAGGAATGTGCTCGAAAACTAATATTGAAATCACGTCTTGATTTGCTTGGATGTGGCTACGTTGAATTCCACATATTTGATGCTTGCTAGTGCAATTAAATATCGTCGTGTTTTGCATGCTTGTATTTGATGATTTAGCTTATAAGCAATGTCCGACTGTAGAAGAATGAGAGAGAGCAAAAATAATATGTGAATTCTTGGGGCCATTTTACTTTATTTCTACCTTGATCTCGGGTTCATCTTATCCCACTTCCAATTTGTATTTTATGGAAGTTTGGAAGATTGCACGCTTGTTAGAAAAAAACTCAAGAAGTCAAGATGAAGTGGTGAAGTCTATGTCTCTTCTGATGAAATCAAAGTTTGAGAAATATTGGGAAGAGTATAGTGAAATTCTTTCAATGGAAGCAGTGTTTGACCCAAGAATGAAATTGAAGCTTTTGGAGTATTTTTATTCAAAAATTGCTCCTTTATCTTATAAGGACAAAATCGATAAGTTGAAGATGAAGTTGTACATTCTTTACGATGAGTATAAGAAAAAGAGTGTTGGTGCATCTTTTAAAATTCCTCAATCTAGTTCTAATTCTAGTTCTCAAGTTAGAGAACATGAGTTTCTGGGAGGAGTAAAAAGAGAAGGGTTGGGAAGAAAATTGGCTTTGGATGCAACAGAACTTGCTGTGAGTTTTTTTTTTCTTTCAAATATTTGCATGTATTAATATTTCTAGTCATATTTGTTAAATGTTTAAGTATATATTAATATTATTGGTGCAGGATTTTAGGAATTACAAAGGTGGAATTTCTAATACAAAGTCACACTTGGATATATATTTGGAAGAAGACCAGTTGGATGAGGCGTCTGATATAGATGTGCTTAAGTAAGCATTGGAAAAATAATGCATCTCGCTTTGGAGAGCTTGCTAGGATGGCGTGTGATGTGCTTAGTATTCCTATCACAACGGTAGCATCAGAATCTTCCTTTAGTATTGGAGCGCATGTTTTGAATAAATACAGAAATAGACTCCTTCCCGAAAAAGTGCAGGCTCTTATTTGCACGCGTAATTGGTTGCATGGATATTCTGATGGTAATATTTACTTTTTGTTATAAGGATATAAATTATTTAACTATATTATATTATATTTTATTTTTTTATAGATGGTAAAGACTATGAGCTCGAAGTCAATGATCAAGTTGAAGCTTCAAATATTATTGAAGTAGAAGAAGAATGTTATTAATGTGTTTAGACGTTAAATTTATTTGTGAGATACTATGAGGGCAAACTATTGTTGAATGTTGTTTTTCCATCTCATGTAACTTCACTTCTTTTCATGGATATTTCAGTTTTTGAATTTTATACTTGTCAAACTTTTCTTTTTGACGTTTATGTTTAATTATTTTTTATAAATATATGATGGTTAAGAAATATATATATATATATAGGTTAATTTTTTTTTGTAAACTTTCTGGCCCGACGGGTTAGCCCGAAACCCGAAAGTTTAGGATTAGGGTTGAAATTTTCTAACCCGGAAAAAATATCAACCGAATAACCCGAAAGAATAGACCGACAACCCGAGCAGGTTAGCAGAAACCAGTGGGTTAACCCGATTGACATCCCTACTCATGACCCACCTTTTTACACACACTATCCATTAATATATTCATTTATTATCCTCATAACCCATCTTTTTATATTAACTTATTTTACACTCATTACAATTTACTTAAACACATGACACCAAAATTAATGAAAGAATTTGGTGAACGGAAATAGTATTAGTTAAAATGAATTAAGAAGATCTTTTGTCACGGTATTAAACTTAACAAAACATGTTAATAAACTAAAATTGTAATTACATAAATTTAAACAGATTTTGTTTGGGATATGAGTTTGGATTAGATGTCAAAACTTTATTGTTATTAAGGTCATGATCCAATGATCAAAACTTTATTGCCGAAAATTGTTGATGTCTGCACAGCAGAAACAGAACATCACTCACATTTCCTCCTAATCTTGTCTTACTCTAGTGAAAATTGACAAATCTGAATAGTTAATCTCTAATGAAAATTGACAAAATCTAAATAGTTAATTTTTGGGTTTCGCGAATGATTTCAATTCTTCTCTAGTGAAAGTGAACAAATCTGAATAGTTAATCAATAGTGAAAATTGACATAATCTGAACAGTTAATTTTGGGTTTCGCGATTGATTTCAATTAGACAACTCAATGATGGAAGTCTCATGCAGCTCTCACCGGAGAAATACCTTTCAAAATACAATGCTCCATCGAAATGAAACCGGTGGCCCATTTCTGTTGAAAAGTGCATAAACAAATGAAACAACAGAAGTTACGGTCTAAAAGTTCAATAGAGACGATGATTTCATAATTTATAGTTTAATTTCAAATCAATGTTTGTAATTATGGGTCAAAATGAGTTTCGATTTGGAAAACAAATTTGCATCTACAAAACATTTAACCGAAATAAAATAATTCGTTTGAACCTATCTACACCATTAAATAGAAAACCTCACAAGGAAAATTTGGTAGAAAAGGTAAAAGTGTAAATGGAAGGAGAATGGGATCAGACTGACGTGCAAATATGATGTGTTCAGCAGAGCAACAGATTTTCACTGAGCCTCTGAAAATAGCGATATATCGATTCGCATCATTTCCCAAACTCAATCTCAAAATTATAACAAGAAATACAAAACTGCTTACAAAATAATTCCGCTGAAAACAGCGACGGCTTCCAGTTACGGCAGAAAATGATGGGTTTAGAATTGTAGCCTAACCAGCGGCTATATATACAGGTTTTTGCAACCCTATATTATTTCAAGTAGAGCAATCGCGGCGGCTGATGATAATGATTTAGCGCAGCCGTAGCCCTAGTTTCGTCTCGGCCATATATTTGGGCTTCATAATTAATGTTTGTTATTTGGGCTTCTTATGAAGAATAATGATGTCCAGCTGAACATTGACTGATTTAATATTTAATACGTCGATAATTCAGTCGAGTTTGAGTTTAACTTATGAAATACATTCACAATATTTGAACTTTCCAAATCATTATTTTCTTAAAAGAAATCAAACTAATTAGATAATTAATAGACAATTAGATAATAAAAAATGTGAGTTACATATTAAATATATATAGTTTATATTTCAATGTAGTGTCAAAGTCCTATCTTAACTCGTTGATATAAACGAGCCTCACAAAATGAATTTGAATAGACTTTCATCAAATCGGACAAATAGGGGTGTTTGGCTAAGCTTATTTTAAAGAGCTTATAAGCTCCAAGAGCTTATAAGATGTTTCAAGAGCTTATAAGAGGTAATGTTTCAAGAACTTATAAGTTGTTAAAGTGTTTGGATAATTGATCTTATAAGTTAGAGAAAGAATTGTGAGTTAAAGAGATAAAGTTGACGAGAAATGAAGTTGATAGTGTATATGTAGGAAATAACTAACTATAATAAGATTATTTTGGTAAATTATGGTTGTTTATAAAACATGAAAAAATAAGTTGGGTTTGATCAACTTATTTTTAAGGGAGTTATAATTTGTTGGGCTTATTTTCACAACATATAAAATTTGTTAGGAGGCTATTTTATAAACACTTTCTGACGAATTTATAATTTGTTTTAAAGAGCTTAAAAGCTCAGCCAAACACCCTCAAGTAAGTCCATGTATATCTCCAATCATATTCACACTTAGCTATTTGCAAATTCAACACAGCCTGTCACTATTTGGAACATTATTCAACATTCCCAATTTTCGATTTCATAATGGGGATGATAAAGTCTTATGTAAACCGCCTTACAAAAGGAAATTTTTTCATTTGACCTCAAAATCGATCATGGTCCAGTTCGATTCGAAAATAAGATTATATCACGGTTAGGCCATAATTCTACAAGGTAAAACAATATAGCCCGACCCAGCCATTGGATCGGCTTGTCTTGACAGGTCTAGTCAAAATACAAAAATGGATTATATATTCAATTATGCTCGTCTCTCTGAGATAGTCGGGCCAGACTACAAATTTTGCAGAATAGCTCACTAGGTTTGCCGGATTTCATACTCGAATGATCATAAAATTTGAGAGACAGTGAGTAAATTCCAAATTGAAATTGGGTGCCCGAATTACATAGACCTGAAGGTGGTGTTTTTCCTACAATTAACCCAATTATACTTGACCAAAATTTAGGATCGTGCTATAATGTATCGCAAATTGGAATTTAGGCACCATCACAGAAAGAACCTACAAAGGTTTCCACTGTTCATGTTGCTTTATTCTTAGAAAAATTAAAATTATGTAAAAATGTGGGAAGTAGGGATATAATGATTTGACTCTCTGGTTTGCGCTTACTTAGTAAAAGGTGGCTACAGGTTACGTGAAAAAAAAAAGGATATATATCCTCTTCAAAGGAAAAGGTAAAAGAGTATGTATACAGAAAAAACGATGCTAGGTGGCGTATTTACATAATTGAGTAAAGAGGTCGTGTCCAAGCAATGGGTTCTTCATGACAAGTGCTAATTATGTCTCCACTCTTCAATGGTCACTTTTCCTTGGGAAGAAGAAAGAAAAAACCATCATCAAAAACTCCAAACGGCAAAAGTATTTTACTTTTTGAAATGCAACAGAGCAAAATTATTAGCCTCGACCTGTTGAGAAAAATAATTACGACACATTAGGCTTGGGCTATTTCTGTTTCTCCCACATCACAGCATTGGCTGAGAGAGAGACTGGGACAAACTTTCTACCTTCAATTTCTCAAACAATTTCAACAAAGATTCCGCAATATTACCAAACAATTAAACTCTATCAAACTCTACATAAGCTGGAACTAATGACTTTTTTAGGTGGGGAAATAATTATTACATTCCTTTGGACATACACCACGGCAGATCCTTGAATAAAACTCAAGACGCTAAATGGCCATCTGTCTCTCCGTTATAGGAGCTATCCATTTATCCAATATAACTCCCACAAACACGGAGTTCCCTTCGCTCTTCGGAATCCAAATGCTAAGCACTTCCTCAGCTTCTAAGAGTTCAGTTCAAAACTTCTGTCCATTGTTCCTGTGGGTGAAAAGAATGAGGACCGCAACTAATGGCCAGTTATTTCCCATTACTTTTTACCATGAAGACATCTACTTCTTACTTACTTGATCAGTGTTGTCTTCCTGTACAGACATTACACAATCATTTGACATATCATGAACTGGGACCTCATGATCCTTGTCCCTATCTGATCCATCATCGCTCATAGATCTTCTCCTCCAAATTTTGGGTATGAAACGAGTTGCCCCTCTGTTCTCTACTGATGCCTCTTCACTGTTTATTCGTTCAAATCGAACAGCACTTACTTTTCTGGCATTCCCTGCTAGTATCTGCACCAGTCATATGAACTTACATTAATATTAAATGAATTGCTTTCAAAAATTAATAAACTGCTTCAAAATGTGAAACTTATAAGCAGCACTCCTTTTCTGTGGTTGTTTTTAAAAAAACGGGAGTAAAAGGACAAGGACTGAAGAATGGTAAGGCATGTAGAAAAATTAAACAAACCTCAAGCTTAAATATTTGAGTTTTCTCAAATTCTTCTTGGCGGTCAGATTCGGGCTCATCATAATCAACATGGTCCCCTTGATTTTCCCTTTCAAGGACTACTTTTATTGTCTCACCTGTTCTCGGGATATATCCAAATGCCTCACAGACAAAACCTGAAACTGTTTCATATTGATGACCCTGCATCATAGGACAATAATGTCAACAAGAATGATACTGAATTGCAATATTACAAGAGTTCTGGATTTGCCAATAGCCAAGTACTAAACTGTTTCCTATTTTAGAAAGAAGATGCGCTAATAATGTTTTTCGAACATGTAATAACTAATTATTTATATGCAAACTGCTACTAATCATAATAATGTTCCTCAAACATGTAATGTTAGTTATTATATGCGAGCTGCTGCCACAAACCTTCGCAAAGAAGATTGCTAAGTTACCTCCAATCCTGTGGCTATGTTACATTTGAACCTTGAGATTTTCATCACAAAGGAACAACACACTAACCGGAAGAAAAGTATGCATCAGAATTAGAATTTTGATCTAAGATTAGTGTGCCGTTATTATCATCAGATCATAAAGCCCTCTTTGAGATTAAAGAAAACATGTGCAAATTCAGAATACCTCTGGCATTTTAATGTTAAGATCTTCAGAGAGATGATCTATTGATGTATTGGCATCCACATCATATATGCCTTCAGCTCGCATGACAACGTAGCCAGTCTTTTTCTGGATTTCCTCCTGTCATAGCAAATAAAACAAATAAATTTTGTAATAAGGAAAAATAGTGCTAGTTTAGAAATCTAACTCATATAATCAGGTGAGATTTTTCAGATCACAAGGAAAAAATTCCTGGATGAGCAATAACAATACATTTGAATGCCTCCATCTACAATTGTTCTCAGTTACTCACATTCTGATCAAAAATCAAATTACAATATTTCTGGACCATGTACCAATTTTATATCAAGAAGACTATTCATAGCGGGCATTGGAAACCAGTCAAGAAGAAAGAAGATCCACCAGCAATCACCGCCCAACGGAAACTTCAAATATCATTATTATCAAACAGAATTACCTTTGAGTCATTTTCATCAAAAATCTCACCAACAATTTCCTCAACTACGTCTTCAAGGGTCACTATCTGTTACAGCATTAAAGAAATATAATTAAAGGCAGAAGCCAAAACTTATTTAGGGTGTATGTCATTTACACATTTCATTAAAATGGTTAGGCTTTTAATGTACTTAAAAGAAGAAGAAAGGCTTACACCAACAGTTCCACCGTATTCATTTAGAACAACAGCCATGTGCACCTTCCTGATGCGGAATTCTCTAAGAAGATTCCAAACAGACATTGAATCTGCAAAGTTCAATGCATTTATATTTACAGAGGATTAAATAAACATGAATTAAAAAGCACTATCACATCCAACAAAGAGCTTCAATGTCTAATGTAAAAATTGGACAAAAGTCAAATCTTTAAGCATTATTTCGATTAGTTCATACATGTGGCAGGATATAAGGACACCATCTCATCTTGTATCTCACAAAAGATACATCTTTGAAGATAGCCACATGTAACTATGCAACGGCAAGAAGACCAAAAGGAGTATTGGGATATTCATTTCTCGTCTAAAGCATTCTTCATGACATCTCTTTCAAAAGGAATTCAAAACTTCAGTCATATTTTGAGGAGCTAAGATCAATTATAAAGTACTGTAATTTACCAGGAACAAAGTATGCAGGTTTGTGGGCCATATCTCCAACTTTAGAAGTTTCTAGCAGCTCTCCCTTCGAAACCGAACAGAAAAGGAGATTTTTCTATAAAACTAGAAGTATGAAACAACAAAGTTCTGGGTAAATTAAGATATATCAAAACTTAGTTGACCTTCTGAACATAATCCAGGAGATCCATTGCATATGCAATACCAACAATGTTGTCAATTCGCTCCTCAAAGACAGGCACCCTACAAGAAACTATGCGTACCTTTTAGACCAGTCATAGAATATCTGACTGATAGGAAAAGGGATCCATACCTAGAATACTGATGATCTACCCATTGATGGTGGAAATCTACAAGTGTCGCACCGGTATCTATGGCAACAACATCAATAAGAGGTGTCATCACCTCCCTCACATGGGTGTCTTTTATTTCCAACACATTTTCAATCATATCCTGTTAAAGTCCAGTCACATTCAATAAGATAAAAAATCACATTCTTCCACATTATGAATTACACGAAAAACTAAGCACATCCATATATCATTTAAAAACAAATCATGTCATGCAAATAAGATAATGATAAGACAGACTCTAGTCAATTACAAGGTTAAAAACTTAATGGTTGCATCTTCCATGCGCTTAAACAATGAGAGAAGAAAATAATGTTGAACATGCAAGTTACACCAACGTACCCAAAAGCAACTATGCTGGTGATCCCAACAAAACTCATCAATTTACCTGTTCTTCCTCCTCAATTGCGCCACTTAACTCTGCTCCGCGTAACATCAATTTTAGTTCATCTTCAGTTACATATGGTTCGCTAAGAGATCCCAACAAAACAGGTCAAAGTTAAGTCAATAGCACAAGGTAGTCAGAGAAATGTGCAAAAACAAGAGTCTCTTTTATAACAGAGACCGATCAGAAGCAAAAAGGTAGAAAATTCAGCATGAGAAGTAATAATGCATATGAAACTGAGACAACATGCTAAAGTGCATGCTAACAGTATTATGCTTCATCAAGTTGAGAGAAGGCATTTAATTGTAATGAAGTTGAAAGTACTCTTACATCTCAAAGAAGGTAATTGTTAGTATATGAGTGCTGAGTTTCCTTTAGAAAACTACTAGTAATTACATCTTCTCATTCTTTTCTGCAACTGCTGACACATACTCTTTTATGAGGTCAGCAGGTGCAGTCGAGGATATTATAATACATCTCAGCTCACACATGTTAGGAAAATGTAATGCAAATATCATAAGTGAAGAAAACAGACCTTTTTCCTTTTAAGCCTAGCAGTTTTAGCATTCCCATTGACAGATAGGTCACAACTCTCCCCACAGGATACAATACGAGGGAAAGCCATGCCACTGGCCTGACCTAAAGGCAACAGAAAGAGTAGAACATCAAAAGTACAAGAGGTGCATCTTGCCCATGGACTTTTTTATTTATATTATTCCTCAAGGCAGTCAGGCAGAGTTATAGCAACATCATACTTGCAACCTGATCAGGTCAAACTCACCACAAACCTAGCAACCTCAGTGGCATTGTGAACAGCAATACTTTTTGGAGTAATTTCTGTGAGGAGCAGAATAGCAACCTGGAAATTTTGGCAATTTAAGACTATCAAACACTTTAGAGAAAAACAACAGGGACAAAGGATCTGAAGAAAAGGTTTGATCATTACACAGCATGCACCAAATACCATAAAAGTTAAGACAAATAGTTTAAATGGCATTAGATAAGGTTCTACTTTTCTCCTGAAAATTTAATTAACTAAAAAAACATGCAAGTCACTTGAATGAACATAAATAATATAATCACCAGGCTTAAGAGATAGCCCAATTTTTTCAGAATATAGCAGAACTACTTTGCTACTCAATTCCATGATTCCTCCAACTTAAAATAGCTTCTCACCTCATTCTATACAGAATTAAAGATAACCAATATCTCATTCAAAAACTATGACAAAGCATCAGAATAATTCCAACACTCTAGAAAAGGGCATATATGGTTCATACTTTTCAGTATGAACTGTTAAATTGATGTCCATATTGCACTGACATCCTAATTGCCATAATATTGCATCTTTCAGAAGCAATATTCAAGCTAAGAGAAAATTGAAAAGCTTCCAATACACTGACATACCGTCATCACCCCAGTAGCTGCACTGACACCAGCTTCACCAAATATGGCAGTTGCAGCCTCAGTAACTAATGCTGTAGCACCAATATTGACCACTCTGGGCACATAAAATATCTACAATAAGAAAACAATTTCACATAAAAAAGAAGAGAACGGCTGCCAGTCAATATATTAAGAAGAGCAGTACGTGGTGCCAATGAGGATTGTCGTCAGGAATTGAGTAACATCGCTCCGTAGCAGTTTGAATACACCATTCTCCGTATCTTTCTCAGCCAATTCCCGTACCTGCATTTAGTAACATCAAAATATCCATAATGGTAACTTAAGCATTATCAACAGGAAAATCAATTTGATTTTCCAACAAAAGGAGAGGAAGCAACTTCTGATTGATCATTTTGACCCAAACCCAATCCTCGACGTTGCAAAATATATATTTGAGCATAAAATTCATTTGCAGCCAAGGAACTACAACAAATCCATATAATCACTCAAATGCTTCCATCACATGACAAAAATGCAAACCACAATATTTTGACTCGGGAAAGCTAAACCTTTGAATGGGACAAATACTTTGTGGATGATTTCTTAATCATAATAGGCTTAATAATCAGCTAGCTTTCTCCAGAACGAGCCAAGTTCATTCTCGCTGAAATATGTTTACTAATATCCAATTGTATACCAAAATACTTTCCAAGGCGTAGGTGCATTCGCATGGCTCAACTAGATTTCATTCATAAATACAAATATCCAATAAAACTGCATTACCTTCCAAGGCCAAAGAGTAGTTATGGAGGTCTCAGCCATCGAGAAAAATGCTGAGAGGCCCAGCAGAGCCGCAAGAATCAATCCCTGCTCCTTGAACATCGTCAAAACCTGCAAAACCTTAGGCCATGAACTCCTCATCGCCGACAAACTACGTTCCCAAACTCCATATCCCGCAGCCACAACACCCTCAGCCGCCAATGCTCTCCGACAACTTAATATTACAACCGCACCAATCGCGGCCGCAGCCGCGGCGGCCAACCCTCTCCTCACCAAAACCTCACCAAAATCGATTTCCCTCGCTGCTGGGCTATTAATATCATCATCCACAAAGCAACTAGCTTCAACAGAAAGCAACGAAAAGGGGTTTCTTTTATTACAATTGAACAAAATGATTTGGGGGTCGTACGGCGGTGTACAACAGGAGCAGCAGCCAAGCTTCTTTGCGGCGAATTTAGGGGATAATCTCAGTAAGGAACGGCGACGGAGGATGAAGGAAGGATTTGAACCGCTGATGAAAGCAGATCGAGTGAACAATGCGGTTTCAGACGCGGCGGCCGCAGCCATGAAGTAGTTGTGTATGATCATATTAAATCAAATCAGGAATAAGCACAGACGGTTTAAGAGAAGTTGGTGGTTAGTGAGAGAGAGAATAATCTAGGGCTTGTTAGAGTTTGAAGAGATGGAATGCAGCAGATGCGGAGCTCGTCGTGGTTTATTGTTGCCCCAGAGCTACGACTGGTGTAACTCTGTGGATTTTTGTTCTGTGTACGCTGGAGCCGAAGGAAATGTTTCAGCCAACTTGCACCAGTTAATGACGGATATACCCCCTCTTAAATCTGAGTTGTTGCTTTTTCTTATTCCTCAAAAGTCAAAACCTGTTAAACTGAAATCTTCACTACAAATTAGAGCCCCATTCGGTTATATAAGGTTCTAATGCACCCAATTATTCGTGAACTATTTAAATTTTGATTTGATAAAACTTCATTCAAATCTGTTTAGTCAAACTTATTTAGCTAACTCAATTTAGTAATATTTGGCTCCTTATAATAAATCTGTACTGTAATTAATAATAATTGTATTAACACCTCAACTAACTTGTTTTATTATAATAATAATAATAATAACAAATATATTGCTATTGTGACAAAATAATTAACATAAATTTACATTTAGGAAACTCGATTTGGGCTCGAATAAGCTCATGAGTCTTGAAATAATATGTAAATAAATCTCGAAACTCAACTCAATAATAAATTAACCAAACTTGAGTAAAATAATATTCGTCTCGACTTAATTCGATTGCACCTCTATCCCTAGTTAGCTAGTCTGATCGATTTCGAACCGTAGGTTAATAATTTCAATTTTGAAACCGTTGATTATGATTATGTTCCCATTAGTAGTTGAGAAGTTTTCCTCACATCTAAGAGTCCTTTGAATGCTTTCTAAAGCAGCAGCATTGTGGGCATTATCTTCTGCGAGTCTCTCACTCTGATACGAGTAGCCCTAATTTGCAAAATTCTTGTATGTTTCATAATGAATGGAGTTGGTACTCCATCAGCACATGATGTGGAATTTAGTTTAGATAGTAACTAACGAGTGATTTATCATTTAAATAATAAAAATTTAACAGAACTGTTACATCCGTTGAATAAAGATTTAATGGTATCAAATACAGATATGATCTATTCATACGAATACAATTTGTACAAGGGCCTAGAAACAAAATTTGAAGTACAAAAACTTATAGGATGCGTGCTGCCTAAACAAAAAAAAAAGAGAAGCTTGAATTTATTCATTTATGAAATTGACAAGTTTCATCATCATCATCATCATAATACTAATGCAAAGAAGAACATTGTGTCATTCATTTACATTTGAAAGATTTACACTAGAACTTGATCTCATGCTGTATTCCGCCACCAGCTTCGCAAACAAAGACGACTGATCCTCCAACAACTTCTCCGGCGTGTTGTATTCCTTAAGTAGTCCTGCATCAAAGTAACAACCAACTCAGTCCCAACATATCCAATCACATACTGCTAAAACACAACAAGAATATTACTGCAATACCGTTATCTAACAGCACAACCATGTCGCTGTCCAGTACGGATGTTATCCTATGTGCAATCGTGATAACAGTCGAGTCACAGAAATGTTTTCTGAGGGTTTGTTGGATCATATTATCAGTTGCTGTGTCGACAGATGCTGTTGCCTCATCGAGCACCAGCACCTTGCTTTTCTTCAGAAGGACGCGCCCGAGACAAACTAGCTGCCTTTGACCCACGCTCCAGTTCTCTCCATTCTCAGATACTGCTTCATCATCAGAATCAAAACTCATCTAGTAAATAACCTATGGAGTCGAATAACTTGCTGCTACAAAGAACAACCAGTGAAAAAGATTGATTAACCTGCAAAATCGAGCTTCTCCGGCTTTTTCCTAACCTCATCACCAAGCTGGCATTTATCAAGAGCCTAAATAGAAAGAAAAAGAAGACATTTAATCGACAACCGAGTCAAAAGAGTATTTTCGGTCCTACTAAAATTAAACGGACCTCCCATAACTGCTCATCCGTATATTCTTCAAGGGGGTCGAGGTTAGTTCGAACAGTTCCCTCAAACATAGTTGGATCCTGTGGGATTATGCTCAACTTAGATCGTAAATCATGCAGTCCAATAGTTGAGATATTGATTCCATCAATCAATATCTGCCCCACTGTTGGTTCTACAATTCGGAAGAGAGTCTGAATAAGAGTCGATTTGCCACTTCCTGTCCTTCCTACTATACCGGTCCTCTTCCCACCAAAGAAAGTACATGTTAGGCCTCTTAACACAAATGGCATGTGAGGACCATAACGAACCTACAAATAATATTTTTTATAAAATAAAAATATCCAGGTCAGCACAAAAACTAAAGTAAGATTTTCATAACAAACGATACTGAAGTCCAGTGAAAAAATCACCTGAAGATCTTGGAGAAGAACTTCTCCTTGGTTAGGCCAGCAACTCTCCGGCCTGTTCGACTCTATAACAAGAGGAGGCTCGCTAGGAATTGAAGTATACTGAAATATTCTTTCGACTGATATGATTCTGTTCTCCATAAAGCAAAGATTCCAAACAACCCAGGCTTGATACATATTTAAATTGAGGCCATATGTCACTGCTAAACCAGCAAGACCTGAATTGCATATTAAGAATAGAAGAAATGACTTAGCTTTATAAGAATTTTCAACAAATTCAGCATGTAAAAGTATTGAGTTTTAAAATATGACATATTTGCACAACACTCACTTGGATCAATAGTTCCTTCTGGAAGTAAAATCAGGAAAATTAGAGCAGATGTAAACGTCATGAGAGACAACACATCCAAACGAAGGCATAGCCATTCCATCGCACCAGCTGTATTGAACTTTGGTCGTGAATATCCATCTATTAGTCTCAAGCTAATGTCTCGGAATCTGGGTTCTTGATCGAAACTTCTGATTGTGATAGATCCTGATAGTGTCTCTGAGAAGTGTTGTATAACTGGAGCTTTGCTCACTCCACATAGTCGGGCAAGTTCTCGTGCAGCAGCTATGTAATATCGCTGGAAAGGAAAGTTATGAATTAACAAATCATTGAAGCGTATGCAATTTCATTTTAGCATCTATCTATACACATATAAGAAACATAATTTGAAGTCCGACACACCTGGAACAAGCATGATTAAAAAAATCAGTAGCAAAGGAATTCAAAGTTTACCTGCAACAATATGCAAATTGCAATTACTGGAATGAAAATGATGAAGACCTGCCAAGCAACTTGTGACATGACTGCAACAACTCCTAGAAGCTGAATTACGGCAAAAGAAAATAGTGCAATGATACCCATGTTCAAATCCACAGTACTTTGGTCCGTCGATGCCTGTGAAAGAACAGAACTTTCATAAAAAAATACTCTTTAAGCAGCTTGACTACCACGAGTGTCGAAAATTTTAGTCAGTGTTAAAGAAAGTGAAAGAAACCATATCATAACTATTCATAAGCGATAAAGAAAAGAAAAGAACATCATCACATACTCTGTTGAGAATCCGCCCACTTGGAGTGGAATCAAAGAAAGACATGGGTGCACGGAATATGCAGAGATGCATTTTGTTAAAGAGTATGTTTGCAGTCTTGTAGGTAATGGTCACGACAGATAAAGCCCTCCCCAAAATGCAAAAAGCACTTCCAATCGACAAAGCCACATAGACAAGGATAAGGGTAGAGCCGCCAACTGGTGGTGCTTCATCCTTGGAAACGGGGGTGGCCCAAGCCATCCAGTAATTGCTTCCGATTTGAAGTATCTGAAACGCAATCTGAGCTAGCAGAGCAACAGGTGCTAGGAGTCCTCCATATGCTGTTGTAATATAGTTCCAGTAAACTGACAGTCCTACACTTCCTTTTACTCTTTCTTCTTCTTGAACAAGCTGACCCTTTGTCTCGTCACTATTATTATCATTTCCATGCCTTTGAGATTCCTGTCTCTGCAAATCAGGCTTAGCATTTGTAGAGCTACTATCCTCACCACTCGCTGACTTCTCCGCACTAATGGAATCAAGAGCTGATAAGGCCTCCTCGTGTGCACCAACAAGCTCCATGAAGTCAGTTCCTGATCTGAGAATGTCGTTGTACCTGCCAGCTTGTTTAATTTGTCCTTCTTTCATAACCTGATGATTAAGAGATTAGCCATATCTCACTTGATCAGAGTTTGCATAAAAATTTATCAATTTATAGATGAAAAACTCACCAGAATAAGGTCAGCAGCAGGCAGAAACTCCACTTGATGAGTAACATAAATAATGGTTTTGGAATCCAGAAGCCCCATAATGCATTCCTGGAATTACATAAAAAATCATGTTAGTACATTTACTGCACCTAAAAACAAGACGAGTGGGTGGGATTAGAAGCGGATCAACAACTATCATCATGAAAAAATGTGTCATAAACATATATAGCAATAGAAATGGAGGAACGGGTTGTGCTTACATTGAAAAGATGAGTGCCTGTATGTGCATCCACAGCACTAAACGGATCATCAAATAAATAAATGTCGGCATCTTGGTAAAGAGCTCGGGCGATCTGTATCCTCTGCTTCTGTCCACCACTCATGTTGATTCCCCTCTCACCAATAACAGTTTGATCCCCAAAAGCAAGAATCTCCAGGTCTTTATTCAGTGAGCATGCTTCGAGGACCTTATTGTACCATTGTCTATCCATTTCCTTACCGAACAGTATATTTTCTTCTATCTTTCCGCTTTGTATCCAAGCTGACTGAGCAACATAGGCCTTTGTTCCTGAAAGAGTAACCGCCCCAGATATTTTTGGTATTTCCCCCAAAATACTAGAGAGTAAGCTCGACTTGCCAGAACCAACCATGCCACAAATCGCAACCCTCATGCCACACGACACTCTAAAGTTAATATCTCTCAACGTGGGACTAGGAGATGATACATCCCAGGAAAAGTTTCCATTTATTACCTCAATGGCAATATCGGAAGCACCAGCCGGAAGCTTCTCGATTACATCTGGTGGCAGGTCGTCAAGAGATAGGAATGACGCAATTCGATCCAGGGAAACTTTGGTCTGCACAATCATGGATATTGTATCAGGCAGATTGTAAATTGGCTCTTGAAGAATCCTGAAGGTTGCCAGAGCAGATAGTATCTTTCCCGACTCAAGTGGGATTCCCATCAGCATACAAGCACCAAAAGTTACAACAGACACAAACGTAGGAGCACCCCAAAAGACAAATGTGGTGAAGGCTGTCGTATAAAGATATTTTGCCAACCACCCGGTTTCTACAGTCCTAAGATCCTGAATTCTAGAGAGAAACTTCAACTCCCAAGCCTGAAGTTTAAGGATTCTCATGTTCCTCAAGACTTCTGAAGTCGCCTTCATCCTTTTATCTTTGGATTTCATTAGCTCGTCCTGAAATTTCTCCTGCAACTTCCCAAGTGGAACATTCGCTAACATGACCAAAATAGTAGCAACAAGTGCAGCTATTGAAGCAAGCCCGAGATCTCTATATAATATCAGTAATGCTAAGACGACCTGCAGAACCACCATCCAAGGATCATGCATATACCAACCGAAGTCACCTATCCTCTCAGCATCGACTGCCATGAAATTAATAATTTCCCCCGTCGTATGCTCTTTCTTCGATTGACACGAAAGCGTCAATCCCTTATTGTATACTTTGGCAACTAACGCTGCCCTCGCCCTATAACCAGCCTGCTGAACCTTAAAAAACCAATGTCTCTGCGCAAAGCACTCAAACAACTTTGCAATGGTAAATGCAGAAACCAATATATAGCCCTCATTCTCGAAATGCCTACTTCCATTTAAGTACTGGACAAAGACATCAATGAGGTACGGACCAACATAAGAAGCCAATGTGTATATCAGCACACAAACAGCAGATAGCACGACTTCTCTCCATGCAGTAAAGAGCAACCCCTTGGCCAGCATGATAGTCGTGACTCGGTTACTTCCTCCACTATAAGACTCCAGCTTATCATTCAAAACTGGAAATGCCCCTCTAGCAGTGTCCAAGCCGGCAAGCTGAGGGACATCCTCGAGGTCCAAGGTTTTCTTGTACCCGAGCGCAATTAAAGGACTCATCCACGAGAAAGTAAAGAGATTAAAATAACCAGCATTGGCGTAAGGGGTGACAGTCTCATCCCCTTTGGCTGGTGTCTCAGACTCTATACCATTTCTATCACTACCATTTAAAAGGGGTGCTTCAAGGATAGTGTTCTCATCCTTTCTCCCACCCCAAAACCCAATAAAACAGAACACTAAACTCATAAGGATTGAAACAATATCAGAGGCCCAAAACAGAGTCGACAAATATTTGGCCTTTTCGAAGTAAAGAATATCGGTTGCTAGACAATAACAAGATACGCAGAAGAACAGCCCCCACCAAAGCCTCAAAACGAGCGGATACTTGGTTTGTCTCGAATTCGAGAAATAGATATGCAAGAAAAGATAGAGAGACGACCAAGAAACTGTTTTCACCCCTAAATCCGATAAAGTTAGAATCTTTTCGTCACTCCAACCATTTCTATACCAATAGAAGAGGTTCAATAGGCATAGAGTGAGATTAAAGAAAGAAAGGCCTAAAGAGGAAAAAAGGGTCGTTTTGTAGTATGAGAAAATGTTAGTTCTTCTCGCACTATGTTTGTGGTTTTCATCGCCGTTATTACTAAATTTCTTTTGAAGCCACGAGATGAGCACAATAAACAACAAAAGCAAATGCAGAGAGACAGTCAAGAAACGCAGGAGTATTGGGTTACATAGAAAATCACGGCCACCTCCTCCCATGTCAACAAAGGGAAGAAGGCGGGAATCAGAAAGGAAAACAGACATACCCATGGAAGGAATCTAATTTTGTTAGCGGTGGCCGTGAATTTTTTCCCTTAGTTGGCGAGTAGTCAAGTGTGGTTGTATGAGTGAGTGATGAAAAGAAGTTTGGTATCTCGGCTTTATATACTTGTGTTTACCAAGAAAATATTCCAGATTTAAAGGCAAAAAATCGACTTTTCTGTTTTTGATATTATGAATATGTACCTTTTGTTTGTTTTCCTAGGAAAAAGAATAAAAAAGAAAAGAAAAGAGAGAGAAGAAAAGAAAGAGTTGTATGCTTTGTTTGGACCTCCATTAACAAGATAAAAGTCAAAAAGTGATTTTGCTTGGGTAGGAGAAAACGTGGTGGCCAAGATAAATGGAGTGGGAACGTTGGACTAATGGACAGGAAGTGGTTCTTGAAATCTAATTTCATTCAACAATATCTTTTCATCTTTTCATGCTAATGAATATTGGGGTTTGCTATTTTATTCATAATTTAGAATGGGACGGCCCACTTACTAATTGTTTTATAGATGAAGCGAACATAATAAATGCCAGTGTATCGATTCCTCGCAAGAACTCCCCATCCCAGTTAAGATGATTTATTTTCTTTATCATGTTATTCCATCCATAATGATATCTTTTTATAAAAAATAATTATTTATTCAAAAATTATAGATTGTACCTATTTTTTATCACTTTATATTTTTCTCTTAAATAATCGTACCTAAAATAAATTAATCGTCTTAGATGGACCGGAGGTAGCACTATTCTTTTTTTCTGATATCATGAGAAAACTTTATATTCTTCTCTTAAATAACCGTACCTAAAATAAATGAGTCGTCTTAGATGGGATAAAGGTAGCACTATTCTTTTTTTGGTATCATGAGAAACTCATAACCGTTACCTATAGTGTCCAGTGTCCACTGGGTAAACCCTACGATCCTGTATATTAGGCTGCAAACCACACAGTTCCACATGCCGCTACCTACGGTGTGTACTTAGTAAAATCAAATATGTGTAATAGTCAAACTCATGATAGGCAAAACAATTAAAAAAAGGGTGAGGATTCAAACTCATAGAAGTGTTTGGTGGTTTTCCGAAGTTGTGATCTTAACCATTGGATTGTCCCTAAAGACTGAGGTAGCACTATTCTATGTGCTATTAACAGCGAATTTTATATTCCTAATAGAGAAATGGATTTTTACAAGTCAATGTGAAAATGCGTGTTAGCGGTCGGCGTACATGGAAAAATCAGCACTGAAAGTAACATGGAGAGAAATTATATCGACAACTATAATGTGTTAGTTACGGTATTCTTATAAAATCATTATATAATTATTATTATTATTAGTAAAATAGTAATTTCGTTGTAATAGAGAGAAATCATATCGACAGCTATAATAATATATAAATTTGGAGATGTCTATTTAGGTCCTCAGAGGCGAATCTGTCTGAATAGACCAAGAAACAAAGAGGATTATTATCGAGTATTTCTAATAAAAAAATATCCCAAATCCAATAGAGTTGGTTCGATTAACCAAAAAAATTCTTATTATTTATTTGTTAAATTTTATTATTTAAAAAAAATGTTTTAGCTTAAATAAAAATTAAGTTTAGATTTGTCCAAATTAAAAGTAACCCAAAATCGAATAGATTGGTCTGAATCGAGTGAACTTATGTAAATTTAAATATTGTTATTAAAATACCCGATCATATCGTATTATATCGATCTTCAGAATTTTGTGAATTTTCCTTGAAACCAACGATACGCGCCATGTGTATTAAACGCAATCGTGTTGCGCATTCCTGACCAAAACTCGATCTGGTCTTTGATTAAATAAAAACTACTTATTGGCTAAGCTTATTTTAAAGATCTTATAAGACATAATATTTCAAGAGCTTATAAGTTGTCAAAGTGTTTGGATAATTTAGCCTATAAGCTAGAGAAAGTATTTGTGGTCAAAATGCAACTTATTTTGGTAAATTCATTATTACTTGCAAGCTTATGAAAAAATAAGTTGGGGTTGAAGCTACTTATTTTAAGGAAGCTTATAATTGTTGGAGCTTATTTTCAAATTTATAAGTTGTTTAGGAGAACTTATTTTGCCAAACATCTTACGTGAGAACATAAGCTCTAAGCAATTTTATAAACTGTTTTAAAGAGCTTATAAACTTAGACAGCCGAAATAAAAAACTGGGAGGTGATATAAACCCAAACAAAGTAGACGCGCTCTAGTGAGCTCAAACTCGACTAGAGGTCGACAAACATCGCAGTACCCTTTTAAGCAATTATTTAATAATAATAATAATAATAATAATAATAATAATAATAATAATAGGATAAATATCGATTTAAACCTTGAACTATACATATTTTATCAAAAATATCCTGAATTTTCAAAAATATCTATTAAAACCTCAAACTATCATATTTGATACAAATTAAAACCCCAAACTAGGATATTTTTGATACAAAATATGATAGCTTGGGGTTTTAATATATATTTTTGAAAGTTCAGGATATTTTTGATAAAACATGTATAGTTCAAGGTTTAAATTGATATTTACCCATAATAATAATAATAATATGTTAGTGCATGTGCTTATTTTTATAGGATTTAGACTGGTTATATTTTTCTATCGAATTATCCCTTTGTGTTTAGTACTCATTAAATATAATACATTGTCAAGTACTTATTAAATATGTTTTGTTGCAATTTGTCAGATATTAGTACACCACATAATTAGTTGGGTTAGTTATTAAAAACTTCACCAACTCTTACTTGATTTTAGTTTTAAACATGATATATAAATCGTCTTAATAATGACACTATTTTTTGTTTAGTATTTATTAAAAATAATATAATATTGTCAAGTACTTATTAGATTTTGTTTTGTCCCAATTTTTTAGATATTAGTACACCACATAACTACAGTAAAACCTCTATAAATTAATACTCGATAAATTAATAATCTCTCTAAAATAATAAAATTTTCCGATCTTGACTTGGGCCTTTGTAAAAAATCATCAATTTCGATAAGATAATAAAATAATAAGTTTTCGGAAAATCCCTTTATAAATATTATGTCTCATCAAAACTCTAAATTAATCATTCATAAATATTACAAAAATTATAAATATTATGGTAATTTGCTAAAATATGAATTACTTGTTACTTGATTTTTCTTAAAATTTAAATCTAATTGGATTTCATCCCTAACTTTTTAATGGTACGCCAAGAGTTAGATGTCGAGTTCTCTAGTTGCAACAAAAATTGTGAAGAGTTGTTGTCGCTCAAAGCCTCCTTTCTCGTGGTGGTTCCGGTGATCTTGAGTCATCTTGACCTCGTCATTAGTAGGATCTTCAATAATATCAGCAACAATTTCCTCTAAATTTTGAACCATTGCACATTCATCATTTTCGCCCAGATAGTCCACCAGTTTGTTGACGTCCATTTTATTGCGATAACCAACATCCTTGATCATATTCTCAATCTCATGTAGACTTTCTTCAAAATTTGTCTCACTTGAGTCGTGTGAGATTTCTTCATTTGAACGGATTTTGCAATGACTAAAGCAATTTGCTATTGACACTTGAGAAACATTGGTTGTCCAAGCGGAGACTGCAAAATTGATGGCATCTAAAACATTAATCTTTTCAGGATTAGGTAACCCCAACTCATGACCTTCCAATAGATTTTTGTAGAATCTCCTACGATAGTGCATCTTGAAAGCTCTAATTATTCCTGCATCACATGGTTGAATCTTTGATGCCATGTTAGGTGGCAAAAAGAATAGCTCAACATTCTGTAACCCTTCAATGTTTTTTGGATGGGCTGGACAATTGTCAATCATCAACAAGATTCTTCTACCATTCATTTTGTGATCAAACCACCGAACATATTCTTCAAAAAACACACTAGTCATCCATGCTCTCTTGTTGGCATGATAATGACAATTGATGTTGCTCATGTTGATGTTTTTGAAGCAACGAGGCTTTGCATATTTTTCAATAATCCACAAATGAATTTTTTCTGAAGCATCCTCGTTGCAACAAATAACAACTGTAAGCCTCTCTTTGTCTTGCTTTCTTCCCTCAAGTTGCTTGGTTGCAAGAGAGTGATCAGCTTGTAACCTATAAAACAGACCTGTTTCATCCAAATTAAAAACATCCTTCATGGAAAATTGGTTTATTTTCTCCTTATGGTCTCAGGTTTCATTTCCACGTCCTGCATGTCAATGAACCACTTTCTCCAAAAGCAGCGGAATGATTTAATACCATGTCTAACCTTGAATTTTCAAGCCAACCTTAAGAAAATTGATGTTCGGGAGGGTGTTGAGGATACAAAGCTTCATTGTCTCCTTTGCTTTCTCCAAAATAAGCTCTCCGGTCATGTTGACTCGATCTTGGTACTGAAGAAACCATTCATAAAGAACCTTCTCCATATCTGGATATTTCGACGATTTGTGTCGCTTAATATCCCCACTGATGCAGCCCAAGTTTTGTGAATTTAATTATTATGTGGCATATGGGTCACGTTTTGTATTAAGATTTTCGTAGTATTTTTAGGCTTGATTATCTAGAGTCCTAGTCTATTAAAACTTCTTTTGTAAATTAGAGTTCTACTTTGATTAGAGTCCTTCTTTGATAAGGATTAGACTTCATTTTCACCTATATAAAGGCATGTAAGCATCTGAAAATATTGACTTTTGATTGATCAATAAATGTGAGTTTGATTCTCTCTTCATTAGCTCTTGAATTTTCTTGTGTTTGCCAAGGAATTTAATTATCGACGTATCGACGAGACATTCATCCCTCGTTCGTGTGTCATTCATCGTCCCGAGTTCTTCGCGTCGACTATCTAGTTGGGGTATAGGCGAAATCTTGACCTATATTACTTGAGGTTAGATTCGAGAGGTTTTGGGATATTCCATCTTGTTCGTTCTTCCGTTCGCGTATCGATAGATCATTCGTACAGCGAGGATCGTATCATTTGGTATCGAGTGACCTTCCATTGGGTCGGTGTCTCATGGGTTCGCGGATCGATCGAGGCGATCGGGTCTTATGGGGTGGGGATGATCGTCCCACATTACCCGGAGGCTTATCTGGGTGGATTCAACATTTGGTATCTTACGAGGGCTAGTGAATTGAAGTGGGTGAGTCCGTTTGATGTAGGTGACGACTTGGATTTGAGGACAAATCCTTCAAGAGAAGGGAATGATCACCAAGTTTTGTGAATTTAATTATTATGTGGCATATGGGCCACGTTTTTGTATTAAGATTTTCGTAGTATTTTTAGGCGATTATCTAGTCCTAGTCTATTAAAACTTCTTTTGTAAATTAGAGTTCTACTTTGATTAGAGTCCTTCTTTGATAAGGATTAGACTTCATTTTCACTATATAAAGGCTTGTAAGCATCTGAAAATATTCACTTTTGATTGATCAATAAATGTGAGTTTGATTCTCTCTTCATTAGCTCTTGAATTTTCTTGTGTTTGCCAAGGAATTCAATTATCGACGATATCGACGAGACATTCATCCCTCGTTCGTGTGTCATTCATCGTCCCCGAGTTCTTGCGTCAACTATCTAGTTGGAGTATAGGCGAAATCTTGACCTATATTACTTGAGGTTAGATTCAGAGGTTTTGGGATATTCCATCTTGTTCGTTCTTCCGTTCGCGTATCGATAGATCCTTCGTACCAGCGAGGATCGTATCACCCACCCTTCTCAAAGTTGGCTGAAAGATACTCTGATGATCTCTTGAGAGTGTTTGATATTGTACCTTGACTAACTTTCAAACGATATTTTTCTTCAACCCACTCTTGTAAATCTTTTTGAGTGCATGTGAGATGATCTCTCTTATACTCACATAATGCTTTACGCATTTGATCATTCATGGATGATTTTGTGATGTCTTTTAGATGAGAAGACATAGTTGGGACTTGGGTGTTATGAATTATTTTATTTTCATATCGAGATTTATATAATATATGTTTCTTTTATGATGCATGAATATATTTAATTGACAATGAATTGATACATATATGTAATTGTTAATTGTATACAATGAATGTATATTATACATGAATATATTAAAGTAGATACACACAATGAATTGGTTGTTGATACATGAATATAATTAATTGAAACATAATAAATTCATTTATTTTCAATACATGTACCAAATTTGCTGAATTTAAAAAGTCTCTCTTTTATTTAATAAATTATTAATTTATCGATATATTAATATCTCTCTAAATTAATAAAATTCCATAGTCCCGATGATATTAATTTATAGAGGTTTTACTGTAGTTGGTTTAATTATTAACAATTTCACCAACTCTACTCATTTTAGTTTTAAAAATGATAAACAAATTATTTTATTAATAACATCACTTTTTTACTTGTAGCAAAAATTAACACGCCCACTTGAAATGACTTTTTTCTATATTGCTCTAGTTTCTCAATAAAATTTCCTAATAGCGTGAAAATATTTCAAGGCTAGCTAGGTCCTCTTTTTAATTGTCAATTTTTGGACATATATATTTTGATACAAATTGAAAAGCGGTGTTATTATTCAAATGATTTGTAATGCATGTCTAATATCAAAATCAAGTTATGGTTTGATATTCTGTTTGCAATTGATCATTTTGATCGTTATTAGTTTTACTAATTGATAGGATACGGTCCAACTACCAGGCCCAAGCATCGGGCCCAATACAAGTAAACGACATCAAGCTCGGCTGGACAAGTTCGAGCCATGAAGACTCCTAAAGTCGGTGGGAGCAGAAGCTCGGCCATATCTAAAAGAATCCTAATTCGAGAGGATAGGATCTCGAATCCTAGTTAGAAGACTTGGATTCGAGATCTAGGTCGATACATTGTGTATAAATAGAGGCTAGATTAGGCGACATACATTCATTCACTCTCTTTGTAATCGCTTCACACTCTCAACACATACTCTCTCTTGCCCGTGGGCGTAGATCTTATTCACAGATCGAACCACGTAAATCTTTAGTGTTCTTGCGCATTTATTTCCTTACGAATTTAAGATCGATCATCGGCGCCGTGCGTGGGAACCGAAATTTTGTGTTTTCGATCAACCACCGTTTATGTGGAAATAATCATGACCGGTACACGAAGCCATCATCCGGGACCGTCGCGGCAACAACAACGGCGACGGCGAAAGGGAACGCCGAGCTCAACTCGGGAAGAGCCCAATCGGAGAAGAAACCCGAGGGCATATCCAAAGTCTCGACGAGCACGGACACCCGCCTGCAGGAGGCGGTTACCATAGCGAAGGCAATCGTAGCAATAATCCGGGGAACCTCCGCTCCCAAGTAAACCTCGACGCGTCGTCGAGGATTTCGAGAAAATAAGGAGAGCTTTCTCGGTTCTCGGTGCATGTGGTCGGCCACGTCTGAAGAACGGTACAATCAAGCCTCGTCTAGATACGGCATCACTGGCGAGAGGTCGGGGCCCAAACCGACCGCGCGAGGAACGAGCTCGCAGGAGAGGGCGTCGTGATCACCGCTAAGTCGGCCTCGATCGCCGAAATCCATCCGTGAACTCCGCCCGATCTCCGTGGGACGGCGCAGCAGAAAAGGCATCGTGGTCGCCGCGAAGTCGGTCCAAGTCACCTAAGCGAGTTCGATCGTCGAACTCCGTCCCGATCTCGAGGACGGCTTGATGGATACGGAAGATAGCCACCCGTTCTCAAATAGAATACTCAACACTCTCTCCGGATAAGTACGGGTACCAAGCATCGCCCTCTGACGGCCGAGGGATCCACGAACTTCCTCTCGCAGGTTCAATACAACATGATCAACCAACGTCTCATTTCGGTCCATATGTGTAAACTCTTCCGGAGTTACTCGTCGACAACGCCCGCGGTGGTTCGACAGTCTACCTACTGAAAGCATCGGCCCTATCGCGACCGATGGCTGCCTTCCACGAAGGTTCTTCAAAAGGCGGAATCAAAGCGTCGTGACACATCTCCTCACCATAAGGCAAAGCCGTAATGAGTCCATCGGCGACTTCATGACAAGGTTTAACAAGGGTGTTTGAAGGTCGAAGACGTGAGCGACTGTTAGTCATCTCGGCCTTCAAAGCGGCATCTTGCCGGGGCCTTATAACTAGAGATCGTCAATCGAACCCGTCTGCAATGCAGCCGTGGGCGATAGCCAACCGGTTCGCCAAAGCGGACGAAGCTGACAAGAGAAAGCGCGAAGCAGACAAGGCAGGACCCTCGGAAAAAGGAAGAAGAGACGAAGGAAGGGAAGATCGGAACCAAGGCCGCCGAAGCGCCTTGGACAGATTACATCGCCCGATAAAGTCCAGGCTCGGTCCGCGCGACGCCTCGGAACGACCTCAATACCCGTTGGCCGACGGCCGAGGCGTAAATCTCGCACTCCATATGAACTCGCTCGAGAAGCCTCGGCCCGATGGCAGGGAGGAAGAGGTGCGACCTATGGATAAATACCGCTCATTCCATGATGATTACGGGCACGACATCGAAGAGTGCAAAGAGCTCATGGGTGAAATAGAGCTGCTAGTTCAGGACGGATCCCTGAAGAAATACCAAGGACAGAGTCGCCAAGCCGACCAAAGTCAAAAGAAGAAAAAACAGGAGGAAGAGGGAAATTGTGCCCTACAAAAAACAAAACGCAAAGACCGAGGAAGGAGATGGCGAGCCCCAATATGACGGGGTGGTCTCCACTATTACGGGCTCCCAGTGAGTCACGAAGTCCTCCACGAAGGCCGATGCCAAGTCCTAGAACCGCGAACCTACGATAAGAGGTTCGGAAAGGACGACGCGATCACCTTCTCAGGGGCGACCCGTACTGCGACGAGACCTCACCGGGATCGTTGGTGATCCGGTAGTAGTCGCAAATAAATTGGTAAGCGCGTTTACATTGACAGTGGCGTCGGTGAGCATCCTCTTCAAGGATTGCTTTGACAAGCTAGGAGTAGAAGAAGCACACCTCGCACAGAGCACCTTTGCCACTCAAGCTTCGTCCGAGGAAGACGCGCCGGAAGGAATAATCGAGCTACCGTCACGGTGGGAAAACACCAACGACCTCGACCAGGTGGTGCGGTTCTTCGTAGTGAAGGCCAACTCGCCGTATAACATCATACTAGGCGAGATTGGTGACAACAGCGTAAAAGCGGTATGCTCAGCGTACCACGACGATAAAATACCCACCACGAGGGAGCACCGTGATCCGAGGCGATCGAAAGCAAGCAAGGTGTATGCAAGTTGCCTTACGAGGTGCGGGACCTCGGTCCAACACCTGAGCATAGCAATTAAAGAAACCCAAGAGTTGGAGTCAGGAAGTACATCGCCACTCACGGCGGTCGGTGGAAGAGGTCGCATTGTACAAAGATGAGCCATTGAAGGTCGTCGGGTTGGTTTCACCACGACACCAAGTGAAGGATCGATCATCCAACTCTAAGGGAATTCCGGACGTGTTTGCTTGGTCTCCCCGACATGGCCGGAGTCTCGCCGAGTATCATCACTCACGGCTCAACATCGACCGAACATAAAGCCGTTCGGCGAAGCAAAGAATCTTCGGACGAGCGGAACCAAGTCATTCATGACGAGGTGAACCGACTATTAAAAGCACGCATCATTGTTCGAGGTCAAATATCCGACCGGATAGCCAACCCGGTGATGGTGAAGAAAGGAGGAGGGATGGCGAATGTGTATTGACTACACCGACCTCAACAAGCATTGCCCAAAGGATTGCTATCCCTTCCCAACATTGACAAGAAGGTCGGCGTTGGTCGGTCACGAAGTCTTGGTTTCTTGGACTTATACAAGGGTATCACCAAGTCACGATGGACGACGAAGACGCGCCAAGGCAGCCTTCATTACCGACTTGGGGTCTTCGCATATAAAAAGATGCCATTCGGCCTTAAAATCAAGGGCTACCTATCAAAGGATGGTGGACAAAATATTTCACCCTACATAGGTCGGAATGTGGAGGTATCGAGACGACATCGTCGTCAAAAGCAAGGAAGAAGCGCATGTGTGGCCGACCTCGGATCGTCCTCGGCCTTCTTGGAAAATCAACCTAAAGTTGAATCCCCGAAATGCACGTTTGCGATCCGGTGCGGAAAGTTCTTAGGGTGTTGGGTTTCTGAAGGCTAAAAGCAAACCCGACCAAGGTCGAACCATTTTGGAAATGAAGATGCGAAGACCATCCATGACGCGTACCTGGTGACAGTGCATAGCCGCACTAAGCCGCTTTCTTTCAAAAGTCGCGGATAGCGACTACCCTTCTTCAAGATACTCGAAAAAGCCGAAATTCTCATGGGATGAGGTGCAGGTCCGCCGCCGAAGACCTCAAGAGCTACCTCGCCGAGCTCCCCACTCTATCTATCCCGAAGAGGAGAGGTCCTTTTCTCTACCTCGCCGCCTCGGACGAATCCATAAGTGCGATCTGCATGCGAGAAGAAGGACGTCGACTCCGGTGTATTTCATCACCGAGCACTAAAGGCCGGAAGCAGGTATCACCGAGAAGCTTGCCTTAGCATTGGTAAATGCCGCGAGGAGACTACGTCCGTCTTCCATGCACATCGCATACAAGTCCTCATCGATTACCCACCGCAAGTATTGACGAAGCCCAAGCATCGGGAGAATCGCGAAATGGGCAATCGAGGCTGACGAGCACGACATATCCTTCGCCCGCCAGGCCATCAAAGGTCAAGCCTAGCGGATTTCCTTGCCGAGGCTAACGTCGAAAAAACCGAAGCCCACCGAGTCCGTGTCGACGATGCCAAAGCCGAACCCGTGGTTAAAACACCGAGTCTTGCTGCAACTCTACGTTGACGGGCTTCGGGAAACAGCAATGGAGCGGTATCTTACCCCAGGCGGACAACCAAGAGATCGCCTACTCACCCGGTTCACATTCAAAATCGAACAACGAAGTGGAGTACGAGGCATCGATCGCAGGACTTCGCCTTGCTCAAAGTCTCCGGATCACGAGCCGTGCAAGTTCACGGCGATTCTCAAGTCGTCGTAAGCCAAATGTTGGGAAAATACGAGGCAAAAGCGGCAGAATGAAGAAGTATCTTGAAAAGCAAAAGCACGCAACGGACTTTCTCACACTTCGGATAGTTCGCATCCCAAGGAGCAAAATAGTCGGTGACATCTTAAGTAAATTGGCCTCGTCATCAACGAACCCGCCAAGAGAGGAAGTCAGCGGGGAGCATAAGCGATGCGAAGGCGGAGCCGAGGTTAACATAGTCTCGGATGAAGAACCCAATTGGATGACTCCCATTCGAGAGTACTTGGAAAGGCGGCGCCCACGACAAGTTTGGAGGCTAGGAGGATCCTGAACAAATCTCTGCGATATACAATTGAGCAGGGAGTCCTATACAGAAAGTCATATCTCCAACCTCTCTTAAGGTGCTTGGGGCCGAACCGAGCTAATTACGTTCTACGAGAAATACACGAAGGTTCGTGCGGAAGCCACATCGGACCCCGAGCCTTGTCAAAGAAAGTCATGCGATGGGGATACTATTGGCCAACAATGTTCCAAGACTCAATGGACCTCGTAAAAAAGTGTCCGAAGTGTCAAATCCATGGGAACGTACCAAGGCTACCCCAGACCGACCTCACCTCCGTACAGAGCCCTTGGCCGTTTATGCAATGGGGGATCGACATTGTGGGCCCCTTTTGTAAAGCACCAGGACAGCTCCAATTTTTAATTGTTGCGATCGACTACTTCACGAAGTGGGTGGAAGCTGAGCCCTTGGCGAAAATCACAAGCAAGAACGCCCTCAACTTCGTATGGAAGAACATAGTGTGTCGCTTGTCGGATCCCCATATCCTCCTTTCGGATAACGGAACACAATTCACGGATAAGACATTCAAAGATTGGTGTCGAGCTTGGATCAACAAAGTTCACCTCGGTGGCCCGTCCTCGTGCAAATGGTCGGACCGAAGTTACCAACAGGACCATCGTAAAGGTCTAAAACTCGTCTCGACCGAGCTAAAGGCCTACGGGTGGAAAATTTACCACAGTCTTATGGTCGTGCCGAACAACGCCTCGGACCTCGAGCGGAGAAACACCATACGGTTTGGTGTATGGAACCAAGCGATGATCCCGCGGAGATCGGATATCGAGTCCTCGTACCATCGACTTCTGCCCGAAGCAAATGGGAAAATCTACGGTGATCTAGACTTACTCGAAGAAAAGAGACCTCGCCTACATCGAGGCTCGGTACAAGCAACAAGTAGCTCGGTATTACAACCGGTGATGTTAAAACCCGACAATTCAGTGGGCGACCTCGTACTCCGAAATAATGAAGTCAAGAAGCAGCGCAGCTCGGCAAGTTGGAAGCCACATGGGAAGGACCTTACCGGTCGACGAAGTCTCGGCAAGGGCCTATAAGCTCGCTCAATTGTCCGGTGAGCAATTACCCAACGATGGCACATCATCCATCGAAGAAATATTATGCATAAGTGTCAAGGGTCGGGTCTTGTTCGGTCATATTTTAAAGTCTGTTTAGAGTCCGAGTCTTATTTGGTGGTCGCGTCTGTCTTTTATCAATAAAATATTATTTTCTGAGTTCTACTTGTCACTAATGCATAATTAATCTTCACATTATTTACCCTCTACGGAGGACAAATTCCCTCGACGGAGGTCGGTTACATCGTTTCATACGAATGTAAATCTAAACGCGATGCCTACATACGAGATCGACTACCTTCGTTTATTTGAGCGTTCTCTATGTAGATGAAGGGACCACCTCCCGATGACCTCGGCAAAAGCAGGAACCATTCCTACATACGAGATCGACTACCTCGTTTATTTCAAGCGTTCTCTCTATGCGAAGGGACCACCCTCCCGACGACCCCGGAAAAAACAGAACCATTCCTACATACGAGATCAGACTACCTTCATTTATTACGAAGCCGTTCTCTCTATGTAGATAAAGGGGACCACTCCTCCCGACGACCTCGGCAAAAAACAGGAACCCCTACCTTCGTACGAGAACGATTTCTTTCGAAGCGGAATTCTCTACGAGACGAACTACTTTCGCAGATATTACTCTTGTTCAAATTAAAGTCGACAAGAAACCATTCTTATTAAATAAAAGATGACAGGTTACATTTTACGAGGACGGAGCGGATCGGGAAAGTCGAGCCAATCCCAGAAAAATCGAATTCACGACTCATCTATGCTAATCCCACCTCTACCTCGTCCTCGGTCTATATTACGGGCCCGGCCATGACCTCGGTCACTGACGATGCAGCTCTGCGAGCTCGGCCTCGACCACTTGATGGCCTTGGTCTCGGCGCTGGAGGGTCCTCGACGTTCAAGGGCAATAGCACGCCTCTCTTGTGCGCGCCCTCCGGATCGTCATAATTTGGTTCATTTATTCTGATCGAGAAGCTCCGCGAAGAAGAGGAAACCGCGTCCGTCAAGTATTTCGTCGGTGTGGTTGTCGGCGATGACGATTTGTATATGCTCCCGAGCCTTTTCAATTCAACGTCTTGCTCGTGAATTGCCGGAGGTCCGACCATATTCGCGCTGCACGAACAACGGGCGTGACCTCGACAACCTCGCTTCAACCTCGGGATCGTCGTCCCACCATTTGGTGGATAACCTCCTCGACTCGGCATGCTCCTCGGCTATCACCTTGGCCTCTCCTGGCGACCTCGAACGCCTCCTCCATTCAAAAGCGAGCACGGGCTCGTCGCGGCTCTCTGGCGGCCCTATGTGACATCGGACTCCGCGCATGCGTGGCCAAGCCGCCTTTATATGGAGAGTTCGGCCTCTTTCAACTCAAGAGCCGCGATAGGTCTTGATTCGGTTCAACCAAGGAGAAGCATCAAGCATTCAGAGACAATCGAATAAAAAGATAAGTTTCTTAACATAAACTTGTCATTTTATTAACATGCCCTAGTAAAAATCAATGTACATTTACATTCAAAAAAAAGGTAAAAGATGAGGATCAATGACCCTCTCGGAAGCTTCGGCCACGTCCACATTCGCCGCCCGACGCCTCGATAGGCGCAGCCTCTTCCGCCCGGTCTCGCCGTCTGACCGGCCTCTTGGGAACCACCGAGTCTCGACGCCTCTGAAGCATCAGCCGCACCTCGACCCCTTTGCATAATCGGATAGTAAAGCTTGGTCGGGGATCCCGATCCACGGACGGTAGCGAACGGACTCGCGGACAAAAGAAGGAGGAGGAGGCGAGGTTCTCGCAAGACGGAAGCTCCTTCAGGCGCGGACGATCACATCAAAATAGGCCTGTCTCGGGACATTGTCCTCGGTCTCGCCGTACCCATACTTGGCTTTGTCCAGTGCAGGTAGTCCTCGGCGACATCTTCGATTGCATCCGAGACGGCGCTTATTAAGCACTTGCCGCGCCCGAGACCATCCGGGCTTCGCCGACATGAGCGACCTCTCGCAAAGCGCACGGCGTGCCTCCTCGCGAGCTCGCCATGTCCGCCTCCCGACGGCGAACTGTTCCACCTCGGCCTTCATCAAGGCAACCTCGGACGCCGCCTCGGCCCGTGCCGCCTCCTCCGCCACAGTTGCCTCCGCCGACCGCCTTACCGCCGCCGCCTCAATAGCCATCGCGATCGGCCTTCGTTTGACGAGGTCCGGACCTTAGCCCGCCTCGGATATCTCTTGAGTGAGGAGGTATTCTCGCCTCCACCTCCCGAGCATACCGGGCCACCCGTCAGCTGCGAACGGCGGCCTTCAAGTAATCCGATATAAGATCGGATACTTTTGACACCTCGTCGCCACGTCCTCGACCCCTACACAATATATACATCGGTCGGAAGAACACAATTTTATACTACTATACAAAGTATAAGGACGGTACAAAACCTCGGGAAAGAGGCGAGGTACCGATTTAGAACAAGCGATCTAAGACTCGGCCTCGGCGTGACGAGGACTCGGGGATTACATGCTTCCGCCTCTTCAAGCGCTTGGTGTCAAGGGCGAAGGTGATCTCGAAGGCCCAGCGGTCATTTGGGCATGTCCTCGAAATCCTTCAAGGTCGGAGACCTCGGCTCGGCCACGAGATCGGTTCGACCACGAGATCGGCTCCTTCCTTTCTTCTTTCTTTCCTTGAGCAGTTCACTACCAAGAAATACATAGGTCGGATCAACACGTATAATCATGCGATAAAGAAAAGAAGGGCCTCACCTTCACCGACTCCACCCCGGAGGTAGGATCATAAGGCTAAGCCCGCCTCGCAAGCTTCGGCCTCGAGAAGACCTCGTCAACAAGGCCAATTTTGTCCAGCGTCTCCTCCAGTCACCAAGTCCTTGTCAGCGAATACATCGGCGATCTTATCGGATCACCATAGGAACTCCATATGTCCTCAAACCGGCGGAAGAAGAACTTACGCAGTTGGAGATCTTCGACTTAATCTTGGCTTTGAATTTCCTACGGGGTGATAGATAATACCACCCCGAGCCGCCCTTCGATTCAAAAGCGAAGGACAAGCCCCAAGGTCAAAGGAAAATTATGCCTATAGGCATAGACACCTAGGGCGTCGTATGCGGAATGAGTTCGGCGAGAGTTGGGCGAGATAGGCAAACATCTCTTGGAACTCAACGTATAACGTAAGGGAAAGGAAGGCGAAGACCAGCCTTGAGGCATCCTCCTCGTCTGAGGTAATAAAACCATCCGGAGGGCACAAGCCCTATCCTCCGGACGGGCAACGAACTCAATACTAGAGAATACTATATTGAAAACATATATCCCTAATATCGAAATACCTAGGATTGAAGAAAAGAAGACACTTTGCCGCAATCCCCACCGGGGAATCGCGGACTACGAGAGAAAGAGGCATATGGACACGGGTAAAAGCAGTGCAAAGACGCCGACAATTAGGCGGGAAACAGACACGATTTGACGTTCAGCGACTCGTTATGAGAAAAGTAGCCATTACTTACTTTTGTTTATCGATGAAGAAGACAAGGAGCTTCAGCGTCAATGGCGCTTGAATAGTTGTTTCGCATGAGGCGAGAGTTTTGAAATTGAGAGAAATGTAGAAGGTAAATGATAAGAGATATTGCGTATCGAGGAAGACATTCCCCTAATATGTACTTTATCGGAATCCAACGCTGCCGATTTAATGCGCATTAAATGCGTATCCAGCGTCGATGCTAAAGAAGCGGCAGAAAATCCGTCTTGGCCTCGCTACGCGCGCCGTCGGTGAAGCAGTAAGAAGACCTCGGCGTAACGCCTCGTCGGGTGAAGCCAGTCAGAAGACCTCGGCATAACACCTCGTCAGGTGAAGCCAGTCAGAAGACCTCGGCATAAGGCCTCGTCGGGTGAAGCCGGTCGAGAGACCTCGGCATAACGCCTCGTCGGTGAAGCGATCGAGAAGACCTCGGCATGCGCCCGTCGGTGAAGCGGTCGAAGACCTCGGCATAGCGCCTCGTCGGGTGAAGCGGTCCAGAGACCTCGCTTAACGCCCGTCGGTGAAGCGGTCATAAGACCTCGGCATAACGCCTCGTTAGGTGAAGCGGTCGAAGACCTCGGCATGAGCGCCTCGGTGCGAAGCCGGGACACCTCGCCAGAGATACAAACAAAAAAGACCTCGGCGGGCGCCTCTGCGAGCACCGCATACGATATCTGACGTCGAAGCATTGAGTCGAACAATGAAAAGCATGTAAGATCGTCGAACCCGGCCGTCACAACAACCCCAATCCAAGATGACCTCGTTTCTGCGTCTTTTGGGGGTTGTGATAGGATCTGACCCAACTACGAGCCCAAGCATCGGGCCCAATCAAGTAAACGACATCAAGCTCGGCCGACAAGTTCGGGCCATGAAGACTCCTAAAGTCGGTGGGAAGCAGAAAGCTCGGCCATATCTAAAAGAATCCTAATTCAAGAGGATAGGATCTCGAATCCTAGTTAGAAGACTTGGATTCGAGATCTAGGTCAATACATTGTGTATAAATAGAGGCTAGATTAGGCGACATACATTCATTCACTCTCTTTGTAATCGCTTCTACACTCTCAATACACATACTCTCTCTTGCCCGTGGGCGTAGATCTTATTCACGATCGAACCACGTAAATCTTTAGTGTTCTTGGCATTTATTTCCTTACAATTTAAGATCGATCACTAATAATATTTCATTTATGTATTTAAATGACATGAATCATGTACAATTATTTGTAACCTATGAAATAGATTGAAACCAATTCAAGTTGATCTCTAAAATAAGCATTGACAAATGTTATCTTATAAACCTGAACGAGTATTATACTGGTCATTCGCTACCATATCAAGTCAAACACTCGATAATTCATGCTAGAATGTTATCATATCATTGGAGTATCTTTAATAAATAAATATATATATAGTGGGGATCAAATAAGAACTATTCTTAACGTGAGAATTAAGAAATGAATTAGCTATGATAGTTAATTAATGCAACCGCTGGGCAAACTATTGAATCCAAAAATTCAAAATTTTCATACGGGTTCGAATCCTATGAGGGGCGAAAATTCTATTTTTTTGAATTCAATAACTTGTCCAACTGATTCATCAACTTTCACTCCAAATTCATCATTTTTTGGTTCCTCGAGATAAAATGATTCTTACGTTAACTATCTCATATATATATATAGAGTTTGGTTCAAATGAGAACCATTCTTATCCTAAAACTAAGAACCAATGAATTCGTTATGAAAGTTGATGAATCTGTTGAGAACTTAATGAATTCAACAATTAAGATTTTTCACCGGGTTCGAATCCATGAGGAACAAAATTTTATTTTTGAATTCGATAACTTTCAATGATTCATCAACTTTCACTATGAATTCATCATTTTTAGTTCTCACGTTCTCACGATAAAAATGATGAATTCATAGTGAAAGTTGATGAATCTGTTTGGGAAAGTTCTTGAATTCAAAAAATAAAATTTTGTCCTCATAGGATTCGAATCCGGGTGAAAAATCTTAATTGTTGAATTCATTAAGTTTCTCAACGGATTCATCAACTTTCATCTAATTCATTGGTTCTTAGTTTTAGGATAAAATGGTTCTTATTTTGAACTTCTCTCTCTCTCTCTATATATATATATATATATAGAGAGAGAGAAGAGAGTTGATCAAATGAGAACTTCAATTTTTTGATAACTAGGAACTAATGTGATCTATTCAATTTTTATAATCTATCGGTCAAGATTAATTGTAAATCGTTTATATCAACAAATTTTAATGATAACCGTTTAGCTATATACTCAAGGATTTTATATATTCATTTATGTAATTGTTCTTATATGCACAATCCTTACGATTACATACACAACAACATGAATAACATGAACATAACAATAAATTGGAATGTGATATCATGCACATGAACTATGATTACATGAACAACAATATGAATTTAACACGAACAATAGAATGTGAAAGATCCAAATAACGAAAAATTAAGGATTTGACTATTTTTATCATTAAATAATATAAATCATCCGATCTTATTCAAACTAAGGATGATTATTAATTCTTAGTTCTTATATAAGAGATAATTCTCTTGATATCCAACCCTATATATATATATATATATATATATATATATATATATATATATATATATATATATCTGTGTGTGTGTTCCAAAATAGAATGAGAGAGCTATTTGTTTTAAATTGAGGATACAAAGAGAATTTAATTTAAATATATAAATATTATTTTAAGGTAATAACCAAAGGATTTTAAATTCTTCAATTATTTTGCTTGTTTTTCCCTCTCAAATAAATAAATAAATATTTTGCTGGCTTTCAAAAATAAGTCTAGACTTATTTTTGACAATCCTTTTTTCTTCTGTATTATGTGATCTGATATATTTTTTTCCAAACGGTAATCTTCTAATCGTAATTTTTAGCCGAACAATTATGTAGTATATTTGTTCTAATCAATCGGATAGTAGTAGCACGTGCAATTTACAAATATTTTTAAAGAGGTAAAGCATATATTTATTGATAGGATAATCACAACCATAGCCTTAATTACCTTTTCAAAAGTATCAGGATCTTTAAATGATTGTAAAAATACTTGATATTTGGACATGTTTTAAGTATTTCACGTGGGCGAAATTTTCAGGGAACGAATATGTGACTTGTCTCGTCGGTGTTACGCATTGATTTTTTATGGTATTTTATGACTGAGAACAAATGAATTCCTTTCTAAAAATCTCAACTCCAGATGCAAGCATTCGTAAATTAATCAGTTAAAATATGCTTATCCGAAATAATATATCAGATGACAATGTTTAATGAGTTCATCTTTACTGCAATGCATCAGTAATTACAAAACACGTGTTTGAACTATAAATTCACAGGATCGTTGAAATTCAATGTCTCATAATTGAGAGAAATTCTATAGAACATTTAGATGTATTAATAAAATATTATCATGTGAGAGAGGATGTAGTATATCTACATATTTTATGAAAATTTTTCATAATTGATTTCTCACTTTGTATCACATTTTCAATTTTCATAGCTTTTTTCATCTTTTTTTCTTCAGTTTCAATTTTTATGTTTTAATTTAATTTTGTAGTTATTAACTAAGGTTTATTGCACCCAATTAGGATATATAATTATTTTTTATTATTTAATTTTACTTTTCTAATTAATAACTCATTATTATGGTTGATAAATCTGAAGTTAATTACGATTTCAATTATTTAAAATAAAAGTAAAATATAATTCATAATATTATAAAAAAAAATATTTTTATAAAAAATATATTTAAAATAATAGATATAATAGTGAAACATGACAAACATTTTTTGTGGGGGATGCTGGATCTCATCCCTAATTTTTCTATCCGTTTTTGAGCTGAAATTTTCATCCCTAAGTTTTCTATCCGTTTTTTAGCGGAAATTTTGTTGCCGTTACCTTTGTCTTCACGTGAAGCACGGAACATTTTCACAGATTTAGACATCATTGAGAGCGCATGGCGTTTCTTTTAAAATCTGGAAGATTTCCAGAAGTAGAAGTCGATCTCATGCTGTATTCTGCAACCAGCTTTGCTAACGAAGACGACTCCTTCTCCAACAGCTTCCGTGGAGAATCATTTTCCTCAAGTAGTCCTGCACCAATTAAAATATTCGTTTATCCAATCTATTGTCCAAAGTAAACGATTGATGTACCATTATCTAATAATAATACCATACCCGCTGTCCAGCACAGATGTTATCCTGTGTGCGATTGTTATGACCGTCGAGTCGGAGAAATGATGTTTGAGAGTTCGTTGGATGAGATTATCAGTTGCAGTGTCGACAGACGCTGTCGCATCGTCCAGCACCAGCACCAGCACCAGCTCCAGTTCTCTCCATTCTCAGACACTGCCATGTTGATCAGAATTCAAGTAATAAAACTCAATCAGTTAATTTAGTTTGGTAATTGTCGAAATTGGAGAATGAGGCAAATCTGCAGAATCAAGCTTGATTTCCTCTCATCAGCAAGCTGGCATTTATCAAGAACCTGAAAGAGGAATTGAGCCGCGAGTATCCATCTATTAGCGTCATGCTCATATCTTGAAATCTTGGTTCTTGCTATCATCTTCTGCAAGCTTTCGAGATTCCTGTCTCTAGAGAACAGGATTACCTTTTTCAGAGGTGCTTTCGTCACTTCTCTGCATTAATTGAATAGCTCTCACTCGGGAGCACCATATTTGATGGTATAAATCACGATGATTCAACGATTAAGAAATTAGAAAAATTTTACCTAATGCCTACAAGGAGCACCTAAATTAAATCAAGATCTGATAATGCCTCCTCATGTGCACCAACAAGCTCCATGAAATCACTTACCGGAAGCTTCTCTACTACATCTAGTGGCAGGTCATCAAGAATATTAGATTAGCTGCATGTAACTGCATGCAAGTCCACGTATGCATAGTTGTTAGGTTGTTAGATTCAGTTAGTTTGTTAGCAACTGAAAGTTGTAAAGTTGTTATTCAGTTTTACATTTCTGTTTGTAACGTTATACATGTATGCTGCTCTATCTAAAGAGCATGAAGAAGATCAATACAAGTTTGAGCTTTCCTTTATTCTTCTCTCATCTTTTCTTTCAGTGTTTAATATGGTATCAGAACCAGCTCCCATTTGCCAACTAAACTGATCTTCTTCATCCTTTCTGTGTGTCTCTCCCTCTTCGTTCTCCCAGCTTATCTACCATGGATAATGTCATGTATCCAAATCCTCCCTCAATTCACCCAATTAGCACCAAGCTTGATCCCACTAACTACACTTTCTAGAAAACTCAGGTGCTCGCAACTGCCCGGGCTTACGGGTTTGATGATGTTCTGTTGAATTATGCATCTCATCAGTATGCAGACGACGAAAACTCTACTCCGGATCACCTGATCTGGCTTCGCAAGGATCAATTCGTTTTTAGCTGGATTCTTGCTTCAATCTCTCTGTCCATGATTGGCTATGTTGGCTGCTGTTCTAAAACAACGCAACTTTGGAGTGTTTTGAGATGTTGTTTGATCTCGATCTAAAGCCGGTATGCTCGACCGTTTTCAGTGCAGACAATGAAGAAAGCGACCTCTCGATTGAAGAATATATTCAAATTTGAGTATCTCGGATCAATTGTTGACATTGGGCAAAAGATAGTAGAAGGCGATCTCGTCAACTATGTGCTTGGAGGCTTAGGTCCGAATTTGAAACTATTTGTGTCGTTCTTGATCCAGCGAAGAACTCTCTCGGATGATGTTCAATACGCCTTGCACACTCATGAGATTAAGTGCTGAATCGGTCTCTCTGGAGCCACCGGTCTTCTCGCATTCACTCATCCACAACAGTTCCATGAGCCAATGCCATCTACAACAACTCTTCTAACAACAGAGGCTACACACGGTCCAACTACCGTGGATCGTTCAGCCGTGGAAGAGGCGGTGGTAGGTATCACCAAAGTAATTCTGGTAAAGTGATTTGTCAAATTTGTGGAAAAAATAACCATGTGGCAATTAAATGTTTTAAGCGTTTTGATGTTAGTTTCACGGGATTAATGTCTTCTTCTCCTAGACCTCAAGCTCACTAAATCAACACATCACCTTCATCTACAACTCAGTCCACTGTCCAAATGACCACTGCACCCCCTGCACTCAACCTCCACCCACTGTCTATTTCAACTCCTCATCACAAACCACTCCCGAAGGATCCGATTGGTTTTTGGACTCAGGAGCATCTGCCCATGTAACAGCCGACATGTCCAACCTCACCACTCAATCTCCATATCATGGTCAAGAACTTCTTACAGTAGGTAATGGCTCTAAACTTTCAATTACTCATGTTGGTTCTGCCTCTCTTCCCACACACCTCTCTTGTTAAGTAATATTCTGTTCGTTCCTCATATCACAAAGAGTCTACTGAGTATCTCTAAGTTCACTGCTGATAATGATGTTTACTTAGAGTTTCACTCATCTTTTTGTTGTGTTAAGGACAAAGCAACAAACAAAATTCTGCTGGAGGGCTCACTTAAAGATGGCCTATACCATCTCAATCTGTCTTCCACATCCAAGCCTATCTCTCCAGTTTGCTACAAGATCACAACGAATTCTGCAGTTTCTCCTTCAGCATTTACTAAGCTTTGGCATGATAGACTAGGTCATCCATGTACTCAAGTGTTAAAGGTAGCATTAAGAGGTCAGCAAAATATTAATAATCTGCCACAAAGCCAATTTTGTGATGCTTGTGCAGTAGGGAAAATACACTGTATCCATTTTCCTTCACGTGAAATAAAAACTGATGCTCCTTTTCAGCTTGTACACACTGATCTATGGGGGCCAAGCTCTACTCCTTCGACTGATGGTTTCAAATATTACATTCACTTTGTGGATGACTTCACTAGGTTTACTTGGGTATTTCCTCTTCATGCAAAATCTGAAACCCATAATATAGTTGTGAATTTCATCTCCTATGCCGAGCGCCAATTTAATACAAAACTTCGTTGTCTTCAATCTGACTGGGGAGGTGAGTATAGGAGTCTTCAACCCCATCTTACCAAACTAGGAATCCATTTTAGACACCCATGCCCGTACACATATAAACAAAACGGCAAAGCCGAACGCAATCATCAGCATATAACTGAAATGGGGCTGACACTTCTTGCTACTGCACGCTTGCCTCTCAGTTTTTGGTGGGATGCATTCTCCACTGCAGTTCACCTCATAAATAAACTTCCATCTCCCACTCTTAATAATCTGTCCCCTTATCAATGTCTCTACAAATCTCCCCCGGATTACTCAATGCTTCGAGTTTTTGGCTGCTCTTGCTTTCCCTTCTTGCAATCGTATAATAGCTCTAAGCTTCAATTTAGATCAGAAAAATGTGTGTTTTTAGGATATAGCTTGTCACACAAGGGGTATAAATGTCTTCATCCCTCGTGTCGTGTTTACATAGCTCGTACGGTTCAATTCAATGAGGATGAGTTTCCTTATCATTCCATTTTTCCAGTACTACAGTCCAAATCCTTAGATGCTTCAGTAGATAATCCTCATACTCCTATAAATCCTCCTGTGCTTGGTGCCTCTCCTGTTACACCTCTAAATCAGTCATCCTTTCTGGATTTATCCAGTACTCAGGCTATGTCTCCATCTTCAGTTCCCACATCCTACACTCCTACCACATCTCCCACTCTTACTAGCTCTACTCCTGTGTCTACTCCCATCTCTCAGCCGTTATCACATGCTTCACACTCTTCTGCCATACCATCTCTATCTATGCCTCACATACACTCTTCCTCCTCATCACGTACACCTCCTCCCGTGAGACAACATCACATGCGCACTCGCGCGCAAAATGGGATTTTTAAACCAACGGTTTTAATGGCTCATATGGATAGCTCAGGTGACACCACCTTTACTGTCCTTGAACCTACCACCATCTCTGAAGCACTCGATCAACCTCAGTGGCAAAAGGCTATGGCAGATGAGTTCAATGCTATTATATCCAAATCCACGTGGGAATTGGTCCCTTCCTCGGAAGACATGAATGTCATTCAGTGTAAGTGGGTCTTCCGAGTCAAAACTAAGGCTGATGGAACTCTTGATCGTCTCAAAGCACGCCTTGTGGCAAAAGGTTTTCAACAGAGAGCGGGTGTTGATTTCTTGGACACGTTCAGTCCGGTGGTTAAACCGGTATCAGTTCGCTTGCTCTTCTCCCTTGCAGCTTCGCTTAACTGGGACATACAACATATTGACATCAATAATGCTTTCTTAAATGGCGAGCTTGATAATCCAGTGTTCATGGCTCAACCGGAAGGATTTGTTGACAGTGACTTCCCAAATCATGTTTGCAAGCTTCGCAAATCGTTGTATGGTCTCAAGCAAGCACCACGTGCTTGGTATGATAAGCTCAAAGCTTATCTGTTGGCATATGGGATCTGTCATTCTGCATCCGATCATTCTTTCTTTCACACCCGGGTAAATGGTCGTCTACTTCTTGTTCTTGTCTATGTGGACGATATTCTTATCACGGGTGAAGATCCCACTCTTGTGTCATCTCTTATCAAAAACCTTGCTACAAATTTTGCTTTAAAAACTCTTGGCACTGTCAGTTTTTTCCTAGGCATACAGGTCACAAAAATTCTGCCAACTCCTATTTTTTGAATCAGTCCAAGTATATCCGTGACCTCCTTCGCAAGACTCATCTCCTCGACTGTAAATCTCAGCCTTCACCCTATGACTTAGGTTCCAAACTTCACTCCAATGATAGTCCTTTGTTTCACGATCCTACCCTCTTTCGTAGTATCGTAGGTGCCTTGCAATATGTTACTCTATCTCGTCCCGAAATCTCCTTCATAGTGAATAAACTTAGCCAATTCCTTCAAAATCCCACTGAACTTCAATGGAAAGCATGTCGTCGTGTTCTTCGGTATCTCAAGGGCACTCTACACCTCAATCTAGCATTTCATTCTTCTCAATATCTTGATCTCAAGGCCTTCTCCGATGCGGATTGGGCGGGTTCGTTGGATGATCGCAAGTCCACCGGTGGCTTCTGTGTATTCCTTGGCTGCAATTTATTATCATGGAGCTCCAAAAAGCAAAAGGTGGTTTCCCGAAGTTCGACCGAATCTGAATATCGCGCTTTGGCTGACGCGGCTGTGGAGGTGGTCTGGATTCAATCCTTGCTTCACGAGATTGGTATCTCCATTGCTCAACGCCCGATTATCTGGTGTGATAACAAAAGTGCCGCTGCAATTGCCGCGAATCCAGTTTATCATGCACGCACTAAACATATAGAGATTGATACTCACTTTGTCAGAGATAAAGTTATTTCAAAGGCTCTAGATGTCTGTTATGTCTCTACTGCAGATCAGATTGCAGACATCTTCACAAAGCCGGTCACAACACTTCGATTAGAACATCTTCTGGCCAAGCTACCGGTGGAAAAAGGATAGCTAGTGTTGTGTAGGGGTGTATTAGATTAGCTGCATGTAACTGCTTGCAAGTCCATGTATGCATAGTTGTTAGGTTGTTAGATTCAGTTAGTTTGTTAGCAACTGAAAGTTGTAAACTTGTTATTCAGTTTTTACATTTCTGTTTGTAACGTTATACATGTATGCTGCTCTATATAAAGAGCATGAAGAAGATCAATACAAGTTTGAGCTTTCCTTTATTCTTCTCTCATCTTTTCTTTCAGTGTTTAATAAAGAAAAAGGTACTTTTGCTAGAAGAAAAGAATTTTGGATTCCGAACAATATTATAAGAATATATTCATTCATTAGATATACATGAAAATTATTTATGATGTCATCTCCATTGTTATATTAAAAATTTATATGTAGTTATATTTTTTTTGTTCCAAAAAGGGAAGCTCTCCCTCGGGAGCCTTCACATCCCAGCCCTATGAGAATATGAGATGATAAATCACGGTGACTCAGCGGTTAAGAAGTTAGGAGGACTTTGTCTAGTGCCCACAAAGAGTCACCCTAAAGATGGTGAAACTCCCATACTGCGACTGCTATGATTCGATCATTGATCCTTGTTTCAAATCTGTTAGCTCTTAACTAACTGAGTTAAACCCGTGGGGACAACGATTCTACTTTTCTTTTCTGCTAAAAGAACCGAAAGATGCTACAAGGATATATTAATTTATTGGATATATGTTAAAAATTTATCTGAGTTCATCTGACAATATATCCGATTTCATCTTCCATGTTACATTAACTCAAAGTCTATTTTGTGATTGTATGCTAACCATGAAAAGAATAGTTTTTCAAATTTTCCGGTATTAATTACTCTATGTCATTGTGGAATTTCTACAACTTGTATTTAAATTTAACAATTAATTAATGTGAAGTTCATGGATCGTATGGAACGCGCACACTTTCTGCATATAAAAGGGCAAAAGTTACAAAGATTAATTTGAAATTAATTTGAGATTTGAGTTCCTTACATTGATTTGATGGAGCATAGAAATGGATAGGCATCTAACTCCGAACTTCTCCAATAAAGATGACAAAAGCGAAACCTATTTTCCAGCCCACACGTTTGACGGAAATAAATTAAGCTCATTTTGACGGAAATCTTATGAAACTAAATTCTTCTCTTTATTTGTAGCCACTCGAATTATTTATCGAACTCATGGTTTCTGACTTATCAATTTTCAACGTGAGTGAATTTATTTGACTAAGAAATTGACTACATAAACTGGTTTTGTAAGAATTTTATTTTCTGTATATACTCTTCTAGGAACCTGAATTACATTTATAGATTGATTTAGGGTGACGGTGGTCGGATAGCGAAGAACTCTAGCCGGAAATTTGAAGAAGAGGACCCAGTGAAGATTGGGGCTTCCAATGTTGTGAATTGGGGGAGAATGGTTTTTATTGCGTAGAAGAGGAAAAGGGGAAGTTTTTTTCGCAAAAATTAAAAGTTATATACAACGTCGTTTTATTTTACATGCAGCTAACTAGCTGTACTTAGGGATGCAGAATGGATGGGATCTGGACCGGATCAGGTGCAGTCCGGATCAGGATCCGTAATTTTTCTTGGGTGGGATCCGATCCGGATTCATTGGGTCAAAAAATTAGATCCGCACCTGGATCCATAAGATCCGAGGTCAGGGTCCGGACCGGATCCATATATTTTCTTCTAAAATAAATTCTAAATCAAATATAATTCACAAGAACACCATAATAATAATAATAATCTAAATACATATAACGCTATAATAATTATTTCAATATTCTACAATCATCACTACAAGAAGATGTTAGTTACAAATTTTTTTTCTTTCATGATGACAAATAATATTGCAATATTAATAGAAGAAGTAGCACACATATTTTAGCAAATAGACCACTCATATACAAAATTTTCTCAATTACAAGGTACAAATTTCTAATATTATTAACATACTATCCAATTTCGTAACCTAGTTTATCCAACTTCGACTAGAAAGAAAAATAATATAATACACTTATAAATATAAATAAAAATTATATATACATATATATTATATGGATCCATGGACCGGATCTGGATCTCAAAAGTCGAGATCCAGATCCAGATCCGGATTTTAAAAATGATCCGGATCCGGTCCAGATCCGTCGGATCCTATTTTTTGAAGATCCAGATCCAGAAAAATGGATCTGGATCTGCGGATCTGGACTGGGTTCGAGATCCACTGCCATCCCTAGCTGTACTGTAAATTAGTCTGAGTCGAGTTCTGATAAGCTCGAGCATGGTTTATTAAAAAAATTGGGTTTCAACTTTCAAATTACTTTTCTATTAAAAAAAAAAACTTTAATTTTTAGTTTTAGATATAAATAATTCCGTTAACGAAATATTTTAAAATTATAATTATAATTTTATAATTCATACTTATATATTATAATTATCCATGATAATTTTCTTATTACAAAATAACTTAGAAATGCAATAATAATATAATATAGACTATGCTATCTATATAGACTATGCATCTACAAAGAATATATGATATATAAATTGAATATACTATTTAATATCATTTTATTATATTTACTCATTCATTTACTTTGTAAAATCTATTTATGAATAATAAGTATCTTTATGTCTAAAGTTAATTAGTTATATAATGTAACTTATTTTCAAAAATTGACGTAGTATATTATGTAATAATTTTTTGGGTTTTCCAACTTAACATTGAATTATGTTTGACGTTATTTAAATAATATCAGTAATCAAACTAGTCTGAGAATACATGCGTCCAAAAAGGCGACTAACTAGTAGAAATTTTTAGCCTCGTTGCTTTTTTTTGTCAATTAACACATAAAATAAAAGTTGCATCACGGTGGACTCAAACCCGAGACTTTTGTCTCGTGTATTAAACACTCTACCACTAGACCAATACACGAGGTTCTTTATATTTCTGAATGTTGCTCATCCGTTTATAGCATTGTTAATTCTTTTAGATAGCAACTTGGTCTCTAGATATTATTTTTTATTAGAAACCCCAATTTTGACCAAGTCACTCATCTGAAATTCAAGCCATCACTGTAGACCTTTTACTAAGTATGTATTGAAGGGTTGAATACTTTATAAAAATAAAGTTATCTTGAACATGACATATTTTACTTTTATAGCACAACAAATTAATCGATGTGATGTTACTGTTACTGAGTGACTCACAGTATTTTTACACAAAAATATGGGAGTTTTGCATAAGACCTATTAACAAGTAAGATGGAATCAGGATTCAGATTCAAGCACAATATATCAATAAAATTACGTACATATGTTACCAGGTCAGTGTTCGGATCCAGATATTATTGAATTATTAATCTAAACCTTTTCAAACAACTTTTTATGTGAAGACAAATGGTGATGTAATACAATATTATTTATATATATAAGCACTAATTGTGATTACAATATTTCAAAACTCGTGTGGAGAAAAGTAAACTCGGAGTTGAATGTTTAAACAATTTAACCATCCTCCAGCAAATTCCATCAGTACGTAGTGCTCTCCACCTCACTATGGAGATCCAAATTCCACCACTAATGATCTCCATCTCACTCTTGATCTTCACTCTCATATTCTTGAAAATGAGAAGCAAATTGAAAACGAAAAAATCAAATGGAAATTTCCCTCCGGGGCCATGGAAGCTGCCCTTGATCGGAAACATACACAATCTCGTCGGCGCTGTTCCTCATCGCGCGCTTCACCAGCTAGCCCTGAACTTCGGGCCCATGATGGGCCTTCAGCTAGGTCAACTCTCCGCTGTCATCATTTCCTCGGCTGATGCTGCAAAGCAGATAATGAAAACCCACGACATCAACTTCGCGTCGCGCCCTCCGATTATAGTAGCAGAGATAATCAGTTATGGGGCCACCAGCATCACCTTCGGCCAGTACGGCGATTACTGGAGGCAGCTCCGGAAAATCTGCACGCTCGAGCTTCTGAGCACGAAACGTGTTCAGTCGTTCCGATCACTGCGAGAGCAAGTGTTTCTTGATCTCACCCGGCGGATTGCGTCCAAGGAGGGGTCGGCGATCAATCTGACGGAGGAGCTCTACTCTGCAACTTATGCTCTTATTTCACGAGCGACACTGGGTGAGCTAACCAAGGAACATGAGGCTTTGCTGCCGATTCTCAAAGAAGTGATGATATTGTCTGCGGGATTCGATGTTGCTGAATTGTTTCCTTCCATCAAATTGCTTCAAGGGTGAGTGGATTGAGGAGGAGAGTTATGGCTTTACACAAAGAAATTGATAAGATACTCGAAGGTGTAGTCCGTCAGCACAGAGCTGTGAAGAAGGATGAGCGCGAAAAGCATGAAGATTTGCTGGATGTTCTTCTCAAATTTCAGGATGATGAACTTGAACTTCCGCTTACAACTGACAACATCAAATCTGTGCTCGTGGTTAGTTCTTCGAATCTCTTCTGGTATTATGAGCAGTGAAGACCCATACATTTTGTCTAGGATCCAGCCTTTCTCTGCTCTCTCTCTCTCATTTCTTTTTCTCTAATAAATACCTACAAATCCACTCCCTTATATTCTCTCAAAATCATCATCTCCACTAGAGATGGCAATGGATTCGGATCCGATCCGATCCGGATCCATGGATCAAGATCCATTTTCGGATCTGGATCTCAAAAATTGAATCAGATGGATCCGGACGGATCTGGATCCTACTCTCATATTTTGGATTTAGATCCGGATCTAAAATTTAGTTTTGAGACCGGATCCGATCCGGATCCGACATAAATCCATTTATTATATATATATATATATATATATATATATATATATATATATATATATATATATTATTTTATTATAATTAAATAATTAATCCCAATTTAAAACTCTTCAATTTTCTTTTCAAAATCTCTCAAAACAAATATACTTCCAATTTCATTTCAAATTCTCCCAATTATGTATCAATCGGCATTCACGGCGGATCATGCCACTTACACCACCGACGATCGAGTTGTTTGTTGTTTCATACTTTATAGTAAATTTGTAACTAACGTTTTCCAATATAGTGATAATTGTAGAAATTCTAAATAATTATTATAGTATTATTGTGTATTTAGATTATTATGATGTTACTGTGAATTATAGTTGATTTAAAATTTATTTTAGAAACGAAAACATATGGATCTGGGTCTAGACTCTAGACCCTGGACCCTGTGGATCTTATTGATCTCGATCCGGATCCAATTTTTTTGGATCCAATGGATTTGGATCGAATCCGGACCAAAACAAAAAAATCGGATCTGGATCTGGACCTAGCCAGATCCGATCCAGATTCGGTTCATTGCCATCCCTAATCTCCACCTCATCTGATTCCCAATGCCAGGGCCGGATTAAGAAAATCGAGTGCCTTAACCTATTTTTAAAAAATAAAAAAATATGCATAAAATAGATATTTTAAAAGTCCATTTCAACTTTCACGCTTTATCAAGAACAAAATTATTTATTAATTTCTTACAATAAAGATATTGTAATATATTACTCGAATTCATAAATATTTAATCTATCTTGCTAAATAGTTGATCTTTTGACGAACTTATTTAACCATCTTTTATTATATGTAATGAAACCAAGTCATATTTTTTATTAGACATATTTAATAAAATAATTCAAAAAAAATCTTTTAGATAATAATTACAATAATAATATATTTCATTATATAAGAAAATAAAGAGAAGAGTTTTGTTTTGAGAATCTTATGCTTCAACTTATTAATTTAAAGACTTATTTTTAAATTTATTTTGAATTAATAAGCATAGAGATATTGTGGACAAATTTGGTAATAGAAATTAGGTTATAAAGAAATCCAAAAAAAAAATATATAGATATATATAAGAAAAGATATATATATAGAGAGAGAGGATGTATCAAATAGTACCCGGGCCCCAGATAGTATGTTGTACTCAATCTCATCCACTCATCTCATAGATCTTATGGTTGAGATTTTTTCGGACTTTTAAAGCTTAATTTCGTTGATTTTCGCAAAAGTAAGGGTAGATTAGTAATTTGATTTGTTATGTGATTGCGAAAACAAACTATGCATTTAGTTGAACTGAATAATGCATTCAAATGAACAAAAAATGCATGCATTTGAACACAATAATGCATGCGGGCACGCCCAGCGTGCATTCGTGCTCGCGCCCAGCGCGCGGGCACGCCTAGCGTGCGTTCGTGCTCGTGCTCGCGCGTCGCTCCGGCGTTCGCTCGAGTGCCCGTTGGCCTGTATTTTTACGTTTTGTTAAATGCATTGACATGTTTTAATCAATGCATGGACGTGCTTTGTTCAATGCATGGACATGCTTTATTCAATGCATGTTTGTGTTTTGTGGCAAATACAGTTTCATGTTTTGTTCAATGCAGTTTTATGTTTTGCTCAATGCATTGTCATGTTTTGTTCAATGCAGTTTCATGTTTTGTTCAATGCATTTTTATGGTTTCGACAGAAAATTTCGCATTCATCATTCTATGTCAATTCCATCGTCTCTTTCGCTTATTACCGGCGAATTCGCCGTGAACCACCGCCATAGCCATCATATTTCTCGATTCTTCAATCATCTATCAAATTTATCTTCTATTTTTCTCAAAAATCCATCAATTTTGTTCTCAATTTTTTTTCTTCCTTTTCTTTCTTTCAAAATCTATTGTTTATTGTTGTTTGTTTATATTGTTGTTGTTCGTTCGGTCTTCGCCGTCGCCGCCACCGGCGTCCGTCTGCCGTTGTTGTCGTCGTCGCCTCCTAGCCGTCCGTTGCCACCAAGGAGGAGAAGAAGAAGGTTGATTTGATTTCTTCCCATTTTGGCCCTTGCGAAAATTAAAAAGAAAATGAAAAGAAAAGGAGCTGCCACGTGTCAACTTGTGGTGTGGCCACATGTTCAAAATGTGTTGTCTAAATTGGATATTACATACTATCCGGGGCCGGATACTACGAATCCAACCCTATATATATATATATATATATATATATAGGGGATGAATCAATTAGAACCACATCTTTTTATGAACTCTGCGAACCATGCATAAGACGTTGAAGATGATGCAAAGCGGTATAAAGTTGTGATAATCTAAAACTTTCTAAAATTAGTTTGTTGTACAACAATTTTAGAATGTTTTTTATGCATAACTTTATAGTTTTATTCATCAACTTTATACGTTTGTGCATAGTTCTCAAGTTCTCATAAAAGATGAGTTCTCACCTGATCCAACCTATATATATATATGCATTGTACTACATAACCAATTATTAAAAAAAACTTAAACTTAAAATTAAAAACGTTTTAGTACTATTCCTGATGAAATAGAATTGGTTTGAGTTTGTTTGTTAAAACATGCAGGATATGTTGGGTGCTGGAAGTGACACATCAGCCACAACAATGGATTGGGCAATGTCTGAAATGCTAAAAAATCCAAGAGTTCTCGAGAAGGCACAGGAAGAGGTGAGGCATGTTTTTGATGAAGAGGGATTGGTAGATGAATCGCGCATTCCTGAATGCAAGTATTTGAAGTCCGTTGTGAAGGAGGCTCTGAGGATGCATCCGCCGCTGCCTCTGTTGCTTCCAAGGAAATGCCGCGAAACATGCGAGATTGATGGATATGAGATAAGAGCAGAAACCAAAATCATCGTCAACGCGTGGGCTGTGAACAGAGACCCCAAATATTGGGAAAACGCAGACTGCTTTCAACCAGAGAGATTTATGGATAGTTTGGTGGATTACAAGGGAAATCATTTCGAATATATCCCATTTGGTGGTGGAAGGAGGATGTGCCCTGGGATCTCCTTCGGCCTCGCCAACGTTGAGCTTCCGCTTGCTCTGTTTCTGTATCATTTTGACTGGAAATTAGGCGGTGGGATGAAACCTGCAGAAATGGATATGGCTGACGGGGTTGGCGTGACTTCTAGAAGGATCAAAGATCTGTGTGTTGTTCCTGTTATCAAAAGACCCTTGCCTACCAAATAATCAACAAGCTGACTTGCTCAAATATAAATACTGAATGTTTCCAACAACTGAATAAGTGATCAAATTACCGTCTGTTGGTCATAATTTGCCTTCTGTTTTATAAGCAATAAAATTCTGTGTTGTAGACTACTTCCCGTATTTTATTTTGGTTTTGGAACATGTAGAAGTTATAAATTAAAATAAGAGATAATTGCAATTTAAATTTCAAACTTTGGACTTTGTTGCAAATTAAATCTATTGTTAAAGCATTTTTATAATGTTTCAATCTTTCCATTTTTTGTAAGATTCGTCCCTTCTATTTCTTGCATGAGTTTGGAGTTGAGATTTGGATATTCATCTTATGCCGAGACTCGAAATTGAATATGGGCTTTAGAAACCGATTGTATGGGTCATCCCATGTTGTCAATTTCACTATCTAAGCTGTCATATTCCCGAAACTCAATCGCAGGAAGCCCAATGACAAAATTGACACCATGGAAGGATGATCTAGACAATGAGATTCAAAATCTCTCAATCAATTTTGAGCTACCTCATTTGATGAACAATTATATTTTAGCTAGAGGTGTCAATTGGATTTGGCCGACCCAAACAAGCTCGGCCCAGGCCTGGCTCGATAGAGCAAGTAGGCGGGACCATGGAGATCCGGATTCTATCACTTCTTCTATTCACCCCATTCTTGTTGGTAACTCTCATATTGTTGAAAATCGGAAGCAAAATGAAAACCCAAAAATCAAATGGAAATTTCCCTCCGGGGCCATGGATTGATCGGAAACATGCACAATTTGGGCGGCGCTGTTCCTCACCGACTAGCCCAGAAGTTGGGGCCGGTGAACTCTGTGCTGTCGTCATTTCCTCTGCTGATGCTGCGAAGCAAGTAATGAAAACTCACGACATAAACTTGGCATCGCGGCCCAAGTCTATTAACTGTTTGTGTAGCATTTTTGTTAGGGTGTGGGATAAAGCCTCATGATTTAGATATGGAAGAATCCGCCGCTGCGGCGAGACATGTGTGTTGTTCCGGCTATTAGAACACGTTTACCCATCAAATAATCCGCCGCTGGGCGAGACATGTGAGATCAATGGATATGAGATAACAGCAGAAACCAGAATCATCGTCAACGCGCGGGCTGTGAACAGTGATCCCAAATATTGGGAAAATGCAGAATGCTTAGATTTTTGGATAGTTTGGTGGATTTCAGGGGAAAACATTTGGAATTCATTCCGTTTGGTGCTGGAAGGAGGATATGCCATGGCATGACGTTTGGTCATGCCAATGTGGAGCTGCCGCTAGCGATGTTCTCTATCCTTTTGATTAGAAATTGGCTCATGGAATTACATGGCAGAAGGATTTGCCTTACTGCAAGAAGAATAAAAGATTTTTCTGTTGTTTCATTCATCAGAGACCTATGTCACTCCAATATTCAAGCAATCTCTACAAGTTAATATTTTATTTTACTTTTAGTTCAAGCCTATATGTTATAATGATAATGAACAATGTAACATTTTGGTGATAATAATATACTACACATCATGACACGTTTCAATTTTGTATCAATTTTTGTCTGATTTATTACTCAAAACGAAAAAGTGCAATGTTTGTAAAATAATGTTGGTAACATTCACAAATAACATGATGCGGAATGTAATTGCACGCAAGATCATTTTATCATAAGTCATACGTTTGGTCAATTTAATACAGAAATTTAAAGACCGCGTCACGGTGGACTCGAACCCGAGACCTTTGGCCTCAGGCATTAACCACTCTACTACTAGCCAACACACGCACACATAAGTCATACGTTTTATGACTTGCGAGTGCCTTGCTACAAAATCCACTGTGTGGAAAAACAGTCTTCTAGTAAATCCCATGTGCATGTATTCATTATTTCTGCTTATATATTTTATAGTGTTCGATCGGCTTTCTAGGGAGAGGGGTATTCAATTATTACAATAACCCATATTTAAATATGTCAAAGTTGATAATTTATCTGTTAGTTGATCCAGATTAAAACTTGATTTAGCAATATTTCCCAAGTTTTGGAAATTGCTCAAATGAAACATGAAACGTGCTAATAGAAAATCAAATATAGCTATATATATTATACATAAATGTATGTGTCAATTAATATGTTTTACAAAATTAATGTAAAAAGTACTTGAGAACTTGATATTAACATCATTACCGTTATATTTCGCTTGTTTTTAGACAACAGTATAGAATGTTAAAATTATATAATATAAAACCCTACTTGACTAGATTTGGGAGACTAGAATGATTAGGCGCCAAAAGAAAAAAGAAAAAAGATGGATCTCTCCTCTCAGAGATAGAACTCTTGTTGCACACAACGCAACAACTACAGCTCAACAACACTCCTTTTCTCTCTCTAAAATATGTTCCCAGCAATAACTTCGTGACTCAAACACTTAATCCTTCTTCTATTCGAATTAGCATTAGTTTAAACTTTTGAGACACCACCCATCTTTGTGTTTTCGATGCCATAAATCTTTCTTTTTGTGCCCTTAAATCTTGGTTTACACATCTCCATCGTCGTTATGACCCGCATGATCCTGTATCAATACATATATATACATGCAATTATGTGCGCTGTTTCACGTTGAGTATTACGGCTAGTCCACGCTCTCCTTATTTATTGCCCCCACTTTTTTCCCACTGCTTCAATCACCACCTGAGAAACTACGTTTAGACTACTCGTTCTTTTTTCTCTTGATTGCACGATGAATTTGAGTGTTTGGATTTTGGTTGTTTTTGTGTTGTGCGGCGAAGCTCAAGTAGGGTTGGCGCAGAGAAGTTTTATTTCGTGGGGCGACTTGAGATTGGATGGCGGTAGTGCTACTTTGGATAACGGAGGTGACCGGAGTAAAGTGATCGTGGTTAGTCAGAACGGCACCGGAGATTCTGTGACGGTTCAAGGCGCAATTGATTTGGTGCCGGAGAATAATAGCCACCGAGTCAAGATTCATATTCTTCCAGGAGTTTACAGGTTCCAATCTCTCTCTCTCTCTCTCTTCTGGTCGGTTCCATCTTCTTTCAGTTTTTTTAAAAACTTTTTTTGCGCGGCAGAATGAATTTGTTTTATGATGCATGCAGTTGTTGGTGTGAGCTTTGTTAGGAAAGTGGGGTAGTGAGGAGGTTACCTGTGTTAGTAGTGGACCTTTTTCTTCTCTCTTTTGCTAAATTTTATGTTAAATTCGCTTCTTTGTGTATATTTCTTTTGTCAATGATCTTCTTCTAGTATCATATTCAAAGTTGCTCTTTTGATCGATTTTAATATCAAACTTTTCCATGGTAGCATTAGATGATAGATCAGCATCGCCAGAATCGGGTTTTTGCTAATCAAAGTTTTGCAAAAATGCAGGGAAAAGGTCCACATTCCTGAAAATAAGCCATACATCACATTGATCGGAGACGAAGACAAAGCTGACCAAACGGTGATAACTTGGCACGACAAAGCCGCCGACAAGACCCCCGACGGCCGTTTCTTGGGGACTTGGAAATCAGCCTCCGTCACAGTGTTTTCGAACTACTTCTGTGCATCGTCCATCACTTTCCAGGTCATCACACCACTAACATATAATCATCTCAAAACACCAAACAAAACTCAATTTGTTAATTAACTCAAATGTGCTTAATTTTTCCTTTTATTGAATGGCAGAATACTGTAATCGTGAAAGCAGATTTAGGAGTGAACGGTTACCAGGCCGTGGCGCTGAGGATCGCAGGCGAGCACGCCATGTTCTACAGAGTCCGGTTCCTGGGATCGCAGGACACACTCTTGGATGAGAACGGGTCGCATTATTTCCTGCAATGTTTCATCCAAGGCACCACAGATTTCATATTTGGCAGAGCAAGATCGCTGTATAAGGTATGTGATTTCCATTGTTGTCTGTCATATTTCCAAAAAAAAACTGAGGTATAATATGAATTGGATTGAACAGGAATGCAACATATCAGTGGTGGCAAATGGATTCGCGATAGCAGCTCACCACCGTGACTCCCCTTGATGAAACAGGCTTCTCCTTCGTCAACTGCACAGTGAGGGGAACAGGGGATGTGTTTTTGGGCAGAGCCTGGGGGCGTTACTCTCGAATTATATATTCCTACACCGATTTCGACATAACTGTGAGGCCTCAAGGATGGCAGGATTTCGGGATCCCATCCAGACGCAGGTATGAATTTTCTTGTCATTTGTTTGTGTATTGCTACATTCTTTCTTCCTGTACTCATTCCTGTTTGGTTGCAGTACGGCGGTTTTCGGGTCATACGAGTGCAGAGGGAGAGGAGCAGAGAGAGATACAACTCAAGACTGGTCCAAAGCTATGACTATCTCAGAAGCAATTCCTTTTTTACACACAGCATTCATTCAAGGGGAGCAGTGGCTAAGGCTCTAGTTTCCATTTTTTTATGCTCTGTCAAGGATTTTGTTTGTGCATATAGAATTGAGCAAGATGCAAAGTGATTATAGTTTCATTTACCAGTTGCAATAATATATGCTTTAGTTCAATATAACGGAGCCCTCTCTCTGCAACCAATGAAATAAAATCATAATGTAGAAAAAGTAATGAGAAATTGATGAATAATAGAGGAGAGTGCACAAGGACACACAATCCAGAATGGAGTGACACAGATCTCCAATCCTAAGTGGGCTTTACTGGAACAGGAAATTAGCTGAATGGCTAAATAAGACCTTGTTTCTATACATGAAGAAATTACTTGACAATCTTACAGTAAATACCTACCATAAATGTACACCTATTCTAAATTCTATTACCATATATCTAATAAGACATTATTCACTAACAATCGGTTAGCATCTCCGTCGCTTCTGCTTCACATTTCAGCTCAGCAATCTCACATTCCACCAAGTTGTTCTCTCCATTGTCGTCGTCACCATCACAGCTCTTTACAACATTAGCACCACCTAAGTCACTACCAGCATTCTCCTTCTCTTGCTCGTCATTGTTAGAATATTCCTTTTCTGCAGCTTCAAATACACGCTGCTGCTGCTGCTGCTGCTGCTCAGCATCGGTGCATTCATCTTTTAGAGGAACGTTGGTCAGTGTCATGCCCGCTAGCTCATGAATCTCTTCATCAACCACACTGAGCTTGTTACTGGCAATAACTTTATGAACAGAGGTTGGAGAGTTATCCGATTTGGCTTCCTTAGAAGCAACCGATGATGTTGAGAGCTTAGTATCAACACTTGTTGATATGATGCAAAGAATATTAGGATTTCGCTCGATGTCCACCCACCTATCGCCAACCCAATCTCTTGAAACTCTTAAATTCTTCACCTCGCTACTGAGGTACATATTTTCACCTGATATAACCCAGAAAACAAATACGATACCATTATTAATACCCAAGCATCAACACCAACGACACTAACTTCTATTCAAAAGTTAAACAGCAATTTTGGAATGATCATGGAGATAAGAAAAAATTAACATTGTACTACAAACCTGGAATATAAATCTGGTAGATTCCATTTTCGCCATCACTAGTGTCAGAGATGACACCTTCCCACCAACCATCACTCCACCATGCGTCAGCTGGATCTCCGACTCCAAAGGTTGGGATTCGCTCGTTGCTAGGGTGGGCAGGTCTGACAGTCGAGCGGCCAGCATGCCGCATCCCCAGCTTATCAGCCTTAGCCACTCTATTTGTAGGAATCCATTCCTGCAGTTATCATGATGTAAAACACACACTCAGAACAGAATTAGAAAAAACGGCAATAACCATCCACAGGAAGTAATGATAAACTGGCCGATTTGTCCTGATATCATGCAAAGACTTGAGCCTTTTTTTCCTTTCCAAAATATACACTGAGGATTAAAAAATCTGGCAAAAACTTGTGTACATCCAAATGTTTGGTGCATTTGCCCAAATTAAATCCAATTAGGCTTCACTAGTCCCTATTAGGGTTTATTAACCCCCAATTAGAATTTATTAATCACGATTAGGGCGGATGCACCGGAGTGTGCCACTAAAAATGTTATGGTAATCCATACCTCGAGGTTGGTGCAACTATCTTCATCCTTTATATCTTCATATAGAATCTTCATCTGTCTCCTCGAGATCTCTAACACTGTGCATCTGAACCAGCAGCCACGAATACCACTGTCTTGACAAAGAAACTCCACCTTCTCATTCTGTGCAAAACGAATTTGCCGAAATTGACCATCGACATGCTTGAGAAAATCTGTCTCCCTGCTCAGCAGCCCATATTTCTTGTACGACAGATCATATGCTGATTTATGATCCTCTCTGGAACTTCTATTCCTTTTAGATCCAACTTTTGCATCATCCTCTGAGCTAAACTCTTCTTCCTCAAAAAAATCTGGGCTAAAGCACGAGAATATTGCTTGATCATAATATCCGCGCAATTTACTTAATTTGAATTGTTTTACTCTACTACCCTTGAACTGTCTGAAACAGAAATGAAGGCCACCTAACAAATCATGTGGAAAAACTTCGAGGCATTTCTCATAGTGTTCACGAGTTAATACTATGGCCGGGCCATCAACACATTCAGCGCTGATGACTTGTACATAAGGAGTAATAAACACTTCTTTGGGATCAGGATTACGTAATGAGACAACTCCCTTCACTTCCTTATTATGATGGAACCATCTCACTTTGACCTTTTTCTGGCACTTTCTGTCTTCATACATATCCTCCAAATATGCAATATAGCAATTCTCTTTCTCAGCCATTACAAAGACAAATGACTGAACCTGAATAGCATGGAAATTTAAGACACGTAATGAGAAGAAAATATGGGATATACAAAGCTTCAACATATAGACCTGTCTCCACATGATGTCTCAGTTTCGAGATAACAAGGGCAATAATCAATTCCAAGCATACAGCTGATGGACATGGTGGTGACAATAGTTAAAGAAGAGCTACTATGGGCATCTTGTAATTCTACCAACTTAATATCCTTCTTTCAAGATAGAAATTCAAGATGACATCTAAATTGAAACAAATAATATTGCCTCGCATAAAATGAATTGCTTCAAGGAGATATCTCCCAGAAGTTAACTCAACCAGGTGGTTTTCAACCCCTTTTCACGGACAATATAATTTAGATGAATGATTCTCCGAGTTAAGCTTGAGAAACTCGATATATGATGTATTTAAACAGACTTACTGATATTGAAATCCCATTCCTGCGAAATTCGGGATAATGCTTCAATTGTTTACCACAAACCCAAGCTGAACCTGACCACGAAATGTCTAAATGATGACCTTTCAAATTCCTAGGTATGCGACCCTGGCATAAAATATAGTACAATTTGAAAATAAAAGACTCAGATGAATAGCAACACAAACAAGATAATATAAAATACATGGCAAGGAATGTGTACCTTATGAGGTAGCATCTGGGTCTGCTGAGCATTAAATTCAGCAGTATGGTTACCTTTAGGCGACGCTACAATCCAAAAAGGGAAATGAAAAATGTATTAAGCTAAAAAGAATTTCTAAAGTGTAATATGAGTGCATTGAGAAAATAAAGACAACGTAATACAGCTCGATATTGTGGCAGCTATTCAAAATGAAAATATTAGGTCAACAACAACAAATTCTTTACGCCAGGAGTTATTTTCAAAGGTCCTGGCGTTATTTTCAAAGTTGAGTTTTTCTACATATACAAATAACGAGTATTCTAACGGAGGGCATTCAGTACTATTAAAGGAGCCGTCAATAAAACTAACTTTCTTCTCACTAGAATCATAAGATAAAACATGACTTCTCATTCTCAGGAACTATCAGAGATTCTCTCTAAAAGGTTACCACTAAAACCATATTTGGCAGGACAAAGGAAGCAAAAACGGCACAAAGCAAAGAAACGAATACCTCAAATTACAACCAAAATAATATCCATGGAAGATTTTCATCATCTTCTAACTTTAAATAGCTTAGTAGGTCGCATAGGAAAAGGCGAACATGCCATGAAAATATGCTACGTCAAGTCAAAAGTAGTCTACAATAGTTCAGCCTCTCCTTGCTAAAGCAAATAAATCAAGAACCAAAGTGATATCTATAAAAAAAACAGAAAACTACTCAAAAAGATACATGCCCAAGGACCATTCACATAAAACCTTTACCATAAAATAGCTACGTGATAATCATAGTATATAAACGGATCAGTTGAAGTAGTATCAACACAAACAACATAGGAGTGCCGAAAAGCCACACTTATAGGAAAAAACATACTGGCACGATCTCCTTGCTTATGTTGTTTGGATAACATGGAAGTAAGCCAGTTCACCACCTCCCTCCTCGACCTCCATCTGAACCCGGCCTGCACCGAGTTATCAGCCCCGTGGGCGCTAAAGAACTCATCAGATACAACATAGAACATGTGCCTAACACTCCTTTCAGTACCCACAACAGCAAGAATTGATTCCCCTGAATTATCTTTCAGAAAATAGTGAACCACGCGGTTGCCCCTCTCTTTCGACACATATTGCTCCTTCCACTCCACAAAATAATGCTCATTCACAGCCATGGCTGAAAACTAAACAACCACTTTTCACAACTACTCCTCAGTAGCCATCAGAATCAAACTCAAACCCTAATTTGAAAAACTAAAACTACTTCCCACAAAAAAAATGTGAGAAAAACTACCTCACAGCCTCGCCATAAAATATAGATTAGCTGATAAAAGACAAAATGCCGGAAAAATCAAAAAAACCCCAAAATTTTGAAAGAAATGAAAGACAAGTTTGACCAGCCAAGAACGCCTCAAGACCCAAAACTCATATATCTAAAGCTGTCTCTAAACCATAAGAAACTCAGAAAATCTTGAAGCCATGAAGATCTACTGAACCAAGGCAGACAAAAAACGGGTTGTGGGTCAGAAGCCTGAGAACCCCACTAGACATATAGCAGAGAAAATATTCATCTAAAAATATAAATGGGCATCTGACTATTAGCATGAAAATAACTATGAAAAAGAGGAAAATTGGGCCCTGAGCAAGATTTCCAGTTGAAACAACTGGAGATGACGAAAGGAATTGGGAAGAATTATAACTAAAACTGGAGTCTTTTCGCGTGCAGTCTTTAACTGAAAATGAAAAGTTTAGCGGAGAGAAAGATTGATGGAGAGAGAAAGGGGAGCTGAGAAAAAATAGGAAAAGTAGCAGAAATTCAAGATGGTTAAACGGGTGGAGAGGTGGGAAGGAAGAGAGATGGGCTTCAAGAATGGGAGACGGTAGGGAAGTAAAGGGTTCAACTAACTCAGCAAGGTCAAGGGCAAATAAGGATGCCTACAATTATAAACCTAACTTCCCACCTTTTAATTGGATCTCACAGTATCATATCAGTTTTTAAAATCTATTAATTTTTTTTATAATAACAAATCCAACTTTTACCTTTTAGTTAGGTTCCACTAAAATACATATCATTGTATATATTTAAATATGTAATTAATTATGTATTTTTAATTATAAATTGAATAATTTAAAAAATAAATTAATTATTTCATAATTTTATATGAAGTTGTATATATAAGAGAGGATGAATCAAGTAGGAATGATTTTTTTTTGTAAAAAAAAGAAAAAATAAATATAAACTATTGATTTTAATAAATTAGTGGACAATGTTTATTTTGTTGTGTTACAAATTATACATATATGTGCTACAATTTTTTTTTCGTGTTTACGCCAAAGGTTAAATAAGTAATTTTATCTTTTAAGAATCAATGTTTTCCTTAATTTAAGGAAAAACACGGTTTTATATTTATTTTTAGTGATTTTTGTAAGTATCATTTAAATCATTATCTGCAACATTATTTTAGTTTTAAAACTTAATATACAAAATTATTTGTGATTCAAGCTAACAAATCAATGAAAAACTTAGGTAAAATAATATATGTTGATTCATATGTGTAGTTCTATATAGCACTGGTATAACAGTTTCATAGCATTTTTTAATAAATCGTTGCACATACAACTAAAAATTGAAAATTATTGTTAGTTATATACGTATGTTGTGCTTAGTGATTATTTTGTTTTTTGTGCTGTAGATATGTCATTACACTAGTGAAATATTATTGTAGCATTTTTAGCGTATTCATTTTACAAATATGTGGGTAAAAAAATTTATGTATTCATTCATATGTGATTTTAAATACTTATTGCACTGATAGAATATTTTCGTAATATTTTTTTTACTTATTCGTTGCACATAATGTTTAATCTCATCAAGACAATAATTTTGAAATTTTAGTTGTATGTGCAACAAATAAGTAAAAAATACTATGAAAATGTTATACAAATGCTATATAGAACCACATGTATGAATCAAAATATATAGGAGATGGATCAGGTAGGAAATGACAATTTGGTAGGAAATGAGAATGAATCTGGGTTTTTGATTCGCTGGATCAATGGTTGAGATTTAATTTTGATTGTGCTATAGTTTTGTGTTTTGTGTGTTACGCAGATTACTGTGCAGCACTAGAACCCTTCTTGTGCTACGATGCAATGAAAGATGTGTTAAACTAATGTATTTAGCATATGTCCTACGAAGAGATGAAATATGTGCTAAACTAACATGTGCTAAACTAACATGTGCAATATAATAATTCTGATTGTGCTATACAAATATGAAAGATATGCTAGACTTACATATCTATTCCTATTTCCTACACTTATTTCTATTCTCACAGTATATATGGTGAGAAAGCTCCTTAATGTATGAAATATGAATAGTAGCACATCTTTCATATTTGTGTAGCACAATCAGAATTAATATATTGCACATTTAGTTTAGCACATCTTTCATTGCAACGTAGCACAAGAATGGTTCTAGTGCTGCACAGTAATCAGCGTAGTACACAAAACACAAACTGTAGCACGCCCGAAATTAAATCTTAACCATTGATCCAGCAAATCAAAGGTCCAGATTCATTCTCATTTCCTACCTAATTATTATGCTTTCCTACCTGAACCATCTCATATGTATATATATATATATATATATGGTTGGGTTCCCGTAGTATCCGATCTTCATATAGTATGTATTATCCAATCTAGACCACACATTTTGAACAAGTGGATGCATCAAAATTTGACACGTGAAAGTTCATTTTTCGCTCAGGGACAAAATGGAAATGTGTCCAGCGGACGTTGGTGCCCGCTGGCGTTGGGTAGAGAAGTCCGTGAACGTTGGGTATCCGCGGACGGTGGATTTGGGGAAAGCCACAATAAAATACAGTTAATGCATACAAAATAACATAACACTGCATTCAAAATAACATGACACTGCATCGTACCCAACCAGCGTTGGGTGTGCACCGACGCTAGGTAGGGGCGCTAGATGCGCGCCGAAGCTGGAAAGGGGTGCTGGGTACGCGTCGGCGCTGGGTTTGGGAAGAGCCACAAAAAAACATAAATAATGCATATGAAATAACATAACACTGCATTTAAAACAATAAAACAATGCATTTAAAAAAACATAACATTGCATCGCACCCAAACGGGCTTGGGTGCCCGCGAGCGGACGCTGGGTGCGCACGAGCAAGCACTGGGAATGTGTTTTCATTATGCATTAAAATTGAAACTTATATGCATGTTTGTGTTCAAGTGAATGCATTTTTGTGTTCATTTGAATGCATAGTTCAGTTCAACTATATGCATGGTTTATTTTCGAAATCACATAACAAATCAAATTACTAATATATCCTTACTTTCGTGAAAATCAGCAAAATTGAGCTTAAAAAGTCCGAAAAATCTCAACCATGGGATCTATGAGATGAGGGATGAGATTGAGTACTATATACTATCTCTAGCTCGGATACTATTTGATCCTTCATATATATATATATATATATATATATATATATATATTATTTTACCTAAGTTTTCATTCATTTGCTAGCTTGAATCACAAATAATTTTGTATATATTAAATATTGAAACTGAAATAATATTATAAATAATAATTTAAAGGATAAGTTACAATAAATCACTAAAAATAAGTGTAAAACAGTGTTTTCCCTTAAATTTTGGAGAAAAAAACGATTCTTAAAAGATAAAATTACTTATTTAACCTTTGGTGTAAACACATAAAAAAAATTATAGCACAAATAGTTATAATTTGCAGCATAACGAAAATAAATCATGTCCATTGATTTACCAAAATCAATGGATTTGATTTATTCATATTCTTATACTTATTTACATTCTTACGTGAACCTCTCTCTGTCTATATATATATATATATATATATATATATATATATATATATATATATCTACTAAAATCGATTTTTTCAAAAGGGTGTGGTTTTTACACATAAGATGATGTTTTTTGTATTATTTTTTCACGTATAAAACAATGTTTTCTCTATTTCTTATGTTTTTTCACGCATAACACAATATTTTTTTATTCTTACAAATATATTGGTTTCTAGTTGCTAGAATAAAGTCGGTTTCTATTTGATCATATATATATAATTTGGCTCAAACAAAAACATATTCAAAAATAAGAAATGAGAACAAATTTGCATCATTGATTTTTGTAGATGAGTGTTGTGATTAAATCAAATTAGGCAATAATGATAATTATAAACTACTACGAAAATAATCGTCCCTTAATTATAGGGACTGTGATAACTTAATCTTGAACCCTTGATGAATGTCAAATGGATGATGGAGATGAATTCTTATTTCTTATTTTAAGGGGGTTTGTATTATAACTCATATTTTCATAAAAACATAAAAATCAATGTACTTTACGTATAAAGTTAATGCATTTTATGTATATAACTAATGCACCCTTGAGTTTTGTTAAAAGATAACATTATTTATCAATATTTCGTAGTGCAATAACTTTATACATAAAGTGCATTAACTTCGTAAATAAAGTGTATTGATTTTTAGGTTTTACGAAAAAATAGGTTTTTATTTGAACTCTTTCCTATATATATATATATATATATATATAGTGAGTGGATCAAATGAGAACTCCAACTTTTTTTAGAACTAAGAACTAACGTGGTCCATTCATTTTTATAATTTAACGGTCAAGATTATAAATAGTTTATTATCCTCATATTTTAATTTAACCGTTTAGCCCTAAAATCAATGGTTTTTATATGTTAATTTTTGTAATTATCCTTATATGCACAATTACTACGATTACATGAATTACATGAACATAACAATGAATTGAAATGTATAGCATGCACACGAACTACGATTATATGAACAACGACATGAATTACATGACAACGAATAATAAAATGTGAAATATCCAAATAGCAAAAAATTAAGGATTTGATTATTTTTATCATTAAATAATTATGAGTCGTCCGATCTTATTTAATCTAACGGTGATTACTTGTTCTTAGTTTTTATCTAAAAGGTGGTTCTCTCTCTCTCTATATATATATATATATATATATATATTCAAACCTTTTAAATCATTTTAAATCCATTTCATACGATTTTTATGTCAAATAAAAGATCTCGTCGCGATCTATAAAATAAAAATTGAAAAAAATAATTTCGATAACTCATTTTTGCAAAAATAAAAAAACATATGGACCCACATTATAAATGAAAGCTACCTTTCAATTTTGAAAGTTGGGTGCAACTTTAATTTTTTCTTCCACTATTGTAGCTAGGGCTGTTAAACGGTTCGATTTCGGTTAATCGAACCGTATTTTTCGATTAACCGAGCCGAATTTCTCCAAAAAAGTGGAACCGAAACCAAACCGTTTTACATTTTCGGTTAACCAAAAATCAATCGGTTCCGACGGTTCACCAATTAAAATTAATTAATAATAAAAATAAATAAAATAATAATTAAAATAAATAAATTAATCATTAAAAAACTGAAAATTATTATAAATAAATAAAATATTTGACAAATAATTAAAATAATTAATAAAGTAATAATTAAAAATTGATTTATGGAATTTTTAATTAATTAATTAATAATGAAAAATAAAAAACAATTTTTTGGTTCCGAACCGTTTGGTTATCGGTAAACCAATAACCAAATTTTTTTTCAACTCTGGAACCGAAAACGAACCGATAACCGAATTTATCGGTTTTTGATTAACCAAATTTGTCGGTTTCGGTTCGGTTCCGGTTCTAACCGAAAACCGTTTAGACACCCCTAATTGTAGCACCCCAAAACTTCCGTACCAACTTTTGAAAGTTGAGATCTCTTCCCATTGTGGGTACCCTAAAATATCTTTCTTTTTGTTTTTCGACTTTTCTTTTATCGAATTTTTTTCGTGCTATTTAAGATATAAAAAATTAACATTTATATGAGTTGGTTATAAAGGGAATCACCACTAAGAATAAGAACTAATTCTCACTCTAGATTTCATCTAATTTAATGGATTATATTTAGTCATGTTTAAAACTGAGTTTGACTATTTTTGTACTCCTTTCATCCCGTCAAAAGTGGCATGTTACTTTTGAACACGTAGATTAAGAAGGTTTGTGTTTTATGTGTGTAAAATAGAAGCTCACGAATTTTTAGATATTTTTATGTGTAAAAATGATTTTTTTTAGAATGAGTCATTCTTAGTGGGAAGACCTAAAAAGAAAAACGAGTCACTTTTAAAGGGACGGAGTGAGTATTATTTTTATGGTTGTCAAGGCGTTTTTTTTATGGTTCTTCTCTCGTTACAATTCGAGTTTCTTTATGAAAATAATAGTTGTGCATATAATTGCAATGATTGTGCATATGATTGTTAGTGGTTATGCGAAAAGAAACATGAATTAAGAATCAAACTTATAAAATTGAGAATCATTGTTCGAGTGATAACTAACATAAAAAAAGTATCAAAAACAACCTTGAATAATAATTAACGTATAATAGAATTTATAAAATTACTTTAAATAAAGATCACAAATAATAATTTGCATCACAAATCCCACAATTCGTGAGTAAAATATGATGATAACAACTATGGTTATTCATGTGATTTGGGATTGTCAGTGCATAAGATTGTAATGGTAGTGCATAAGATTGTTAATGGTTATGCAAAAATAAAACAGAAAGTAAGAACCAAACTTATAAATTGAGAATGGTTGTTTGAACAATATTTAACGTAAAAAAAGAATCAAAAACTACATTGAATAACAATTAACATAAATATAATTTATAAAAATTAAATTTAAATAAATATCACAAACAAGAATTTCACATCGCAAATCCCACAATTCGTGAGTGAGAAAAAAATGATGATGTACAACTAACCATTATACATGTAACATGGCTTGTATAAGTAAAGATCACAAATAAGAATTTCACATCGCAAATCCCGTAATTATTGAGTGAGAAAAAAATGATGACATACAACGATCATTTTGCATACCATTATTAATCATTATGCATGTACTTGGTTTATTATGCAACAACATAAACTCACACGAACAACATATAATTTACTATGAATTTTTTCAAAAAAAATATGTAATATACTTTCGTGAAGATGATAAACAAAGAAGTAGATTATAAGTAGGGGTGTCTAAATGGTTTTTGATTTTCGGTTAGAACCGGAACCGAACCGAAACCGGCAAATTCGGTTATCGGTTCGGTTTCGGTTCCAGAGTTAAAAAAATTTGGTTATTGGTTAACCGATAACCGAACGGTTCAGAACCGAAAAACTATTTTTTATTTTTAATTATTAATTAATTAATTAAAAATTCTGAAAATTAATTTTTAATTATTACTTTATTAATTATTTTAATTATTTGTTAAATATTTTATTTATTTATTTATAATAAGTTTTAGTTTTTAAATTATTATTTTATTTATTTTATTTATTAATTAATTTTAATTCGATTTTTCGGTTAACCGAAAATCGAACCGTCGGAACCGGTCGGTTTTCGGTTAACCGAAAATTTAAAACGGTTTGATTTCGGTTCCACTTTTTTGAAGAAATTTGGTTCGATTAACCGAAACCGAACCATTTAACATCCCTAATTATAAGTGTAGATAAAGATGATAAATCTTACAATAAAAAAACCATAAATAAATATAAGAATCTCCAATTTTTAGGAACAAAACAGTTGCACAAAATAATGAAAGTATATTAATAACCTTGTTAATAAATTTTGTAAACAGATTTCCTAAAATATCATTAAAATTTTAACCATTAGATACATATAGATCTATGAACAATTTGAAGACCTATTGATTCTAATAATTGATTGCAGAGTCGATCATTCGAGCCAACATTAGTTCTCATTTTTTCAAAAATATAAATTCTCATTTATCCACTCCCTATATATAAGAATTCAAAAACCTAATTTTCCATTAAATCTACTTTTCATATATATATATACTGAACTTCTAAAATTAATTTATTATATACGTAACAAAATCTTTATATGTGAAATATAGAGAAATTATGTATTTATGTCATCAAGCAGTAATTTGAAACTAATCACCTAATATGATATCTTGAAATAACTACAACCTACTAATCAATTAGAAAACCTGGTAATCAATTAGAAGTGTTTATCTTTTTTGAACTTTAAAGTTGGGCACAAATGTGGTCTTAGATAAATCTACGGTTCAAATAAGATTAAAATGATTTATTTTGCTCAATTATAATTGTCTTCATATAGGTGTATCCCATCCCTAAGTGCCTGAAAAGGGCTAAATTTTTTAATCAATTCCATAACAATTTTTTGTACTTGCTGATTTTTTTTTTGAATTACTACGAATTTCAAAGAAAAATTGTGAAATGAATTACTACATAAATGCAAGAAATTAACAATTTTGGTGCAGTGAGCACTGTTCGTGAAATGAACAGTATTCGTACAATCGCACATCGTGCAAACACTGTTTCTTTGTGGCTACACAATGACGATGATATCGTGTATCCAAATATTGATGCATCGTGTGTAGATGAATATTGGGTTTTATTATGATCGGTTTTGGAAGGAAAAAAACGAATCAAATTAACTGAATTTTATAATAAAAAAATAATTGAATCGAAGTGACATTTTTTGGTAACTAAATCGAAGTATATTTTGATTATTTCGATTAAACCTAATTTCAACCATATTTTAGTTTTAGTTTGCATTCTTTTTTATTTAATGTACCCACGAATAACATTGACACTGTTATGTTTCTAAAACAAATTATAGAATGAAGTATAATGTACTAAGACGAGTTATATAATTTGTTTTGAGAACTTATGTTTCACCAAATAAATAAATGGAGAATAAATTGACGCTGTCATGCTAACGATAAGTGAGTTTTCCAATAATTTCATATTAGTAATCCAATTTTTTATTTCTATTATAAATAGTGAAGTCTTACAATTAATTTTTAATAAGAATATCATATAATTATTTATTTTAATTTATAAAGAACTTAATTATTTATGATATTTTAAGGTTTAATTTATTTGAGATAATTAGATAACAAGACATGTGAAATTCTGATAAATTTGTCTTTTCTAATATATAGATATTTATTATGTAAATTCATATTTTATCCAACCGTACGTAGCATGTATTGTTTGGCTAGTTCAATGAACATACATAGAACACATAAACTCTACAGTAAATTATATCTATTTAAAATCATTTCATGCGTTTAATTTGTATAAATACCTAATGCAGCTCTATTCCACATCTTAATTGCTATACCCGTCCCATCATTTTCCAGAAGCTCCTTGCCTGTGGATATATAGGCAATATGTGTGTGTAAAATTAATCTATTTATATGTTCTCTACGCTGCTACGCATCTCTGCAATTAATTTATTCTTCCAATTCCACAATAAACAACTAGAATTTTGTGCAACCTAAATTCAGTTTGGTCATACATAAGATGGTGCGGTTTAGGTTATTGATATTTTAAATTATAATTTTTAAATAAATAAAAAATTAATTAATATTATATATATATATATATCAATTATCGATTTTTCCCCAAATCGATCGAAAACCAAATTACCAAATTTTAATTCGATTATAACCGAATTAAACGAATCAAATTTGATTTTCTATTTGTTTCGATTCGATTTTTAGACATTTTGTTGTTCTGGATGGGGTGGTGGAGCGCGCAACATGAAAGCGAACCGCAACTCACAGCAGCGGGGAAGGGATGGCGTCATTAGGGAGGGCGACAACGCTGCAGGAGTGGGCACGATTAGAGCAAAGGTCATATACTAAGAGGACGGTTGGTATGCAGGAATGAAATGGGAATGGAATGGTGATTCCTGCGTCCATCCCATTCCGATGGCTGGTAAGATTTTTACGTCAGGAATCATCATTCCCGAAGGAATGCTTATTACCATGAACATGGGATTAGCCATTCCTCCCCTCTCCCATGGTATTAGCTATTACCATGAATATGAGATTGTCAAATTTATTTATTTATTCGAAAAATTATTTTTATTTATTTTTATCTAGTAAAATTAATAATAATAAAATAATAATAATAATAATAATAATAATAATTATGATAATAAATAAATAGTAGTTATTAATAATAAATAATTTAATATAATAATAGTGATAAAAATATAGTTATTAATAATATTAACATAATAAATAACAATAAATAATTATATTAAAATAATAATATTATTGATAAACATATTAAAATAATAATAATAATAATAATAATAATAATAATAATAATAATAATAAATACTATTAGAAATTAATAATAATATTGACATAAAAATAATAATTAATACCAATAAAGATTATTATTAAAATATTATTATTAATTAATTAATTATGATAATAAATAAATAGTAGTTATTAATAATAAATAATTATAATATAATAATATTGATAAAAATTATAGTAATTAATAATATTAACATAATAAATAATAATTAATACAATATATAATTATATTAAAATAATAATAATAATAATAATGATGATGATGATGATAATAATAAATACTATTAATAATAATATTAATAATATTCCTAAGTAATTATATTAGAATAATATTATTAATAATAATAATAATTAATTATTAATAATAGTAATAATATTCTAACTAATAGTAATTATTATTAATTAGTAATAATAATTAATTATTATTATTGATATTATTATTATTATTATTAATTAGTATTAATAATATTCCTAAATATTAATACTAATTATTATTATTATTATTATTGTTATTATTATTATTATTATTATTGCGATAATAATAACACAAATTATAAAATCATAATTATTTTATTTGTTTTATTTCATTCATATTCGTTCATTCCTTGTACATACCAGCCATAGGAATCACATATTTCATTCCATTCCATTCCTATCATCATTCCATTCCAAAGTTCATTTCATTCCTATCCAATTGTATTCCTGCGTACCAGTCGTCACCTAATTTGTTTGCTTCAAAACTCAAAATCCTCGATAAAGCAAGGGCCATGTACCTATTATCATAATTTGTAAATTTTATCGCATCTCCTTGATGTGATGCGTAATATATAACATTATTGTAATAAATATCACTCTTTCCGTGCACCAAATTCATTTATAAACTTTAGTGACATCTCTCCCACGGCTTAGCTCAGCTCAGTTGATTAAAGATTAGCAAATTTTGAACAATGATCAAGGATCGAGTCATAGCAGTCACAGTGTGGGAGTTTCACCCCTTTTAGGGTGACTCCTTGTAGACACTAGACGTAATCCTCCTAACTTCTTAATCGTTGAGTCACAATGATTTATCATCTCATATTCTCATGGGACTGTGGTGTATGAGCTTTCGGAAGTAGAGCTTTCCCTTTTGGAATAAGGAACAAGAATTTAGTGGCACTAATTTTAATAAGTTATAATGAATGTAGAATTAGTAGAGAATGAGACCTACAATTGTAACGAATATTAGGTAAAAAATGAGTAGATTAATATTAAGTGAAATAAAAATGTGGGTCATAACAGATTTTTTTGTAAATAAGTGATTAGTATATGGGGAAAGTTATGAAATTTATGTGGGGTTCATATCCCTAAAAGTAAAGTAAATATTTTTCATGGATGACCTAAATAAGAAATAAGTAAACAAATTTTGTGAGAGGAAGATGGTAATTATTACTAGACTAAACTATTTGTAATTTTTACTCTTCCTACTCATAGTGCAAAAGGATTTTTTTGAATTGTAGTTTAATAGAGAATTTTAAAAGACATCCAACAAAATAGTAAATTATATATGTTGCATATAGTTTAATACATACAAATAAACATAACATGTATATGGCAAAAGACATCATTGTCAACTTTCTATATTTCATAATTAATCTCAAGCAAATGAGCCTTATTTTACGTCATAATTTAAAAGTTAACTTTGTCAAGTGCATGATTTTATTTTCTTCAGCTAACCAAATTATTATAGTGCAATATTAGGGTCTTTAATTGTAATAATGAAAAGTGAAGTGAAGAAGGAACTGACTGACGAATAGAAGAAAAGAAGTGAGAAGAATGTTTCCGTTCTTATTTTATAATATAGATTATACTCTCCAAGATAATGGATTCTTTAATGAGATTGAAATTTGTGTAGAGAATAAAAAGTATCTAAATGTTTTGTTGGCTGAAGAATACGATTCTTCTATAGAACTCTATATAGCAATAAATATGTTATTGATATTGTTTCATTGTAGTTCAGTAAAAATTATGTTTCATCTTTTTGTTGGATCAATTTAATACAGAAATTTAAAAGCCATGTCACGGTGGACTCGATCCCGAGACCTTTGGCCTCGAGCATTAACCACTCTACCACTAGGCCAACACATGCACACATGTTTGATCCTTTTTTTTATTGTGTGTAATTTTATATACAAAAGGAAAGTCTTTGATAGGATCAATTCGGCATTTGTATACTCTGTTGAACAACATTTTGTTTCGAGGTCAAATTTTTAATGATGTAAAATTATAAAATATATATTGGTTATTGGGATATATATAGAGAGAAGCTGCCCAAAATCGTCCCACTCTATCTTCTATACCATTTTGTTCATAAATTAAAAAGGCATACATTATCCCATATGCTCCTATTACAATCCTTAACAATAATAATGAGTCCAGTAATTATCTTTAGTTATTCAACTTAAATTCAATAGAAAACTCCACGAAAGTACATATCTCTGTTTTCATTTATACCCATGTGTGTAATTTGCATATTATTATTATATAGAAACAGAGTTTCCTCGATCCGTATCTCGGTAGCGGCTGCAAATTTTCCACTTTTTGCCAAAAAAGAGATAAAATCTACAAAGCTTGAACCCCTAAATTGGGCAAAAGAGTGAAGTAGCTAAGTATCCCAAATCATAACAACAGCGATGACTCCAACGCCAAACAAGACAGCCAGAAACCTATAACTTGGAGTGTCAACAGATACCTTGTTGAGAGGCTTATATCCCTTGGAGAGTAGATGATTTATTGACACATATATGAACACACCACAAGCTAACCCCATCGATATCGCAAAGATCCAGTCTGCCACAGCACCCTGGGTCGTCGAGTCTATTACAATGCCGATGGCTACACCAATCGGGGATGATATCGCGAATGCAAATGCATACGCTGCAGACGACAGGAGGGGCCTCTCCGGCATCATCCTCAGGAGCGCTATTCCCATCGCCACTGCAGCAAATATTTTGTGCAGACACACGGTCCACAGTGCCCGCCAAGCCTCTGCTTTCGTCTCTGCTACTCCGATTGCTATCCCTTCGAACACAGAGTGGAAGCATAGCGCGGCTATTAGCAGCACGCTGTCGCCTAGTGAAGTAGCATCCGTGACTGAAGCTTGGCCTTCTCTAGAGTTATTATCCTGAAATTACAAAACAGCTAGGGTATAATAAGTGACAAGAATACAACTTTTTAGGCCATGTTTGTACAAATTGAAGACGTTTTGTTCATTTCACCTGTGACTTGGAATATGACAAACTATTTTTGTTGCCTGCTGCGTTGCTAGGATTTGCTACAACAAAGTGAGAGAGGGAGATGAAACATTCGATAATCGTTGAACCAAAAATAGTTGCCACAAGAGTACAAAACGAGATTAATTATTGTGATTCACATAATCTAGATGGAGCTGATCACAAAACTACATGTAATTAAACATGCCTCCAACAAACAAGAATCCGATCTTTATCCGAGCCATGCACCGATAATATATACTCTCTCCGTCCCCGAATAAGTGTCCCATGCTACCAAAAAACGCATACGAAGGAAGTGGGTTCACTCATATTATCCATAATTATCGTGAGGAATAGGAAAAGTTTGCAAAATTAAGAAAACTAAACAAGGGCAAATTTGGTAGTTTAACATCATTTTTTTATAAGAATTCTGAAATAGGACAAGTATTTGAAGACAGATAAGAGTACATTGAGATAAAGACATAACACAAATGTTCATGTTTAAGCTCCTTTTTTTTTTAATTTAATATAGAAATTTAAAGGTCGAGTTTTCGAACATTAATCAATCTACCACCAAGCTAACACACGTACAAGCCTTTTCTATCAGAACGCATCTCAACCATGAGTATATAATTAGTGCAACTAATAACAATTTAAACTTTTCTAATCACAAAGATCAGATCTTTAATCTAATTCACCTAACAATTCCCATAACCGAAAAAGCTACACCTAACACATTCTGCAGGTTTAAAATATAAATTGCTTGAGCTACTTATATTCATCAAAAGAAACATAAACCAAACCACCAATTCCATAAAGTGAGAACCTAACTTCAACTTCAAACATCAGCCTCAACCAAACCAACAAAATCCCAACATGAATTAATAATAACTTATTCATCAAACAAAAACCTTTTAAATTTTAACAAACTAAAAATCAATTTACAGGTCAAGATCAGAACGGCTCGACACTAAAACACTGCAATCAAAACAAGCATTAAGCATACCTTGAAGCTCTACATCACAATGCGTGGAAGCATGATTTCCTTTCTTGCGGTATACATAGGAAACAACGCTATCAGCGCACATCGTCATCAAATATCCGGCGCAGACGAGCATGAACGCGAAAGGGTATTCCTTACTCGTCAATTCCTGAAAAGTCTCATTTGAATCGCTCAAGAAATGCATCAACGCGGTGCCCAGAAACACCCCTCCGGCGAACTGCGTTCCCAAAATCAGAAAACCCTCGTTCCATTTCATGAAATACGGCGACATCCCGCCGGCGAAAGTCCCAAAAAACACCAGTGTCAGGCACCATAGCTTCACCACAATCAGCGACCGAGACCTCAGGTTCGGCTTATCCGACGCTGAGTCGGAGTCGGAGTCGGAGCCACCGTGGGCGGAGGCGTAGAGGACGAGGAGGAGGAAGAAGAGGCAACGAGACATGGAGTATTTGGCGAGCATCGTTTATTGCTGTCGTTTTGGTGTATAAATTAAGGTTTTTGGGGATGGAGACATAAAAAATAAAAAATGAAGGAAGACATCATTAGATAAGGAGGTTGTTGTCGTACTGGACAGAAGGAAAGAGACGGACGTAATTGTGCAGAGAGAGAGAGTGTACTGCAAAGGTAATCAAGCTCGGAACATTGTGTTATTTTTTGCAATGAAATTTACAGGCAGTAGTTGTGTAGTACAGATAAAAAGAAGACAAAATGGAATCTGGCGGAGCACATGATTCGTCATTGTCAGGCATTCAACAGAATCTTGAAAATATTCATCAAATTATATACATCAATAATGTATTATAAGCATCCGATACTCATGCACTCAAAATCACCTATAAATGTCACACTAAATTCACGAGTCAATAAATTAATATCCCACTAATTAAATCGAAATTGCACAACTTCTCTTCCTTTTCTTCTTTACGAATTAGTAACACGCATAATTTTTACAGATAAAGATAAACTTGGCAGATAATCGATTATCTTTGACGAATTTAAATTCAACACTTCAATGGTGCTGGTGGGTTTTGATTCGTAGCGAATTCAGTACATCCACAATTTTCAACCTTGAAATGTCATTTAAACTATAAATTCTAAAGACAAATTATGGCCAAGAAATTAGGGGAAATTGAATTTGCTATAATAATTAGTATTATTGAAACATTTGAGAATTCGTATTCAAGTTATAAAATTGGTCAAGAGGCGTCATCTATTGAAAATTACGTATAACTAACATTGCAACAGGGTTAATCGATGAAAAGTCATTTAATAGTGAAAAACAAAAACGACAATAATAATAGCTTAAAAATTTAACACAATATATTTACTGATCAGTTAGTTAATTGATTCAAAAGCTAATAATAATTTGTGCAAAACTTTCTGATGAGTTAGTTAAACATGGAATTTAAGCCCATATCTAATTAGATATTGTACTTTTGCTTGTTTTTCATTGTATTTAAATCCAAATTATAACTAGTAATACACAACTGTATCTTATATAATTGCTCAAACACGAGCTGCGCCCAACACGATCTGCATTTTAGCACTCTTTAAGTCGGGTTGGATTTTAAATGCATCACAATTTCTTACAGCAAAGACGTATAGGAGAGGTTAGTTAGCAGATAAATCTTTTTCTTTCACATGGAATTTTTCCGGCCTTTACGACATCAATTTCATATCACAAAGGAGGCGTCTACTTTAGAAGATAGATTACATAAGAATGAAAATATGGAGGTTATATAATCAAATATGTGCAATCCACAAAATATATGACAGTCAATATATACTACTTTTATCTATTTAAAGTATCACCCAATCTAAACACCACATTTAGAGAACTCAGGTCCCACAGACATGTCAAAGAGGCTCTATACATTAACAATTAGAATTCAGAACCGCCAAATTTCCAGCAAAGGAATATTAATTGTCGAATCGATTACAAATCTTCCCAAAGAACCTGCAATAGCAGGAGCCATGGATACGTATTCACCTCAAATAGGAACCGTTTTTGCTTCCGGTTATGAGTTGCAAAACTTATACCCACCTCTCACAGTAGACGGATGTTCTAAGGACAAAACTGCTAATTGTGCCAAAAATTACTTCCATGACATTAAAAATAGAAAAAAGAGCATCATTTAGGTTAAGAGAAACTGTGTTTGAGGCAACTTCAGAGAAGATTTGCAACATAACATCAAAATGCTTCTTCAGATAATTGAAGTTGAGGGATTATCACTTTCATCTGAGTCTCCAGGGACGACCGTGCTGTTTCTGTTCTTGCATCCTCCTGCACCATACGAAATTCATTTTAGAATTTCATCACGAAGTATTGAACAAGGCCCAGGAAAATGAGATCATTCAGAGCATTTACTCAACATTAAATGCATACTTTGGAGTCTGGACACTGGTTTTTATTTTGATATAAGGGGAATATTTTGCTTGATCTTGCATCATTGGATAGTGAAGATGCGGTAAGAGGGCATTTACTTTTGAAGATTAGCCTGGGGGTGTTTACTTTACATGATTAGATTGGTTAGATAAAATTAATCCAACATAATCAAGTGTTTACTCTTAAGGATTAACAGACCATCTCAAAGCCCGAGATTATTTTAATCTTTTGAATTGTTCTCCATTAATTTTAATCCAACCAATATAGGTAGAATTGGAATAATCATCCAAATAAAGGGAGAGTCATTTATCCAAATTTTAATCCTCCACTAATCATTTGTAGTAAACAAATGATTTATAGATAAAAATTATCTTATCACACATTTAATCCATCAAATACTCAATCTTTCAAAATGTTAATCATGAAAAATAAAGACTCCCTAGATAGATAAAAATAGTATAGGCTAATCCATTGTTTACTTAAATGAATTGGAACTTTGGGATATCCCAAGACCATTGATAATTTCTATCATTTGAGCTAATTTTGAAAGATTCATATACCATTGAAAGGGTGGGATTGAAGAAATTTTAGTAACTTTGGAAAATCCCAAGGCTCTTGACAATTTCTATCATTTGAGTTAATTTTACTTACTTCATATCCTATTGAAAGGGTGGGATTGGAGAAATCCTAATAATGAGGATAAAATACTTTATCATGTATCTTATCAATCATGAAAAGTAAACACACCCTAAGTATTCATACACAATCTACATGAACATTAGAGTAGACCAGCAGATTAAAGATGAATGCCTTGGTCAACACTACAATAGCTAAGGACAAGCAACATGCCAAAAATAAGGAGATCCAATGATTCCTGATTAACAGAATCAACAATAGCAGGTAACCAACAATCAAATTTGAAAAGAAACCCATACCTTTGATGCTCTTTTGATCGTTCAATGAACTCTTTTGAAATATCACGACCTTGATATGAAGCTAGAACAGTTCGAATATCAGCTGGTCGGTGTCTAGCAACATCTGCACTCAAAAACAGGATAGAATTATATTTAAGCAACACTTTGGTACACTAACTGCCAACAAGAGTGGATCCAGACAGCAATCAAAATTGAATGCTTACATTCCAGGAACGGGATAAGATCTACAAGAGCAGTGTCTTCAGCTTCCCCTTGCCATTCTTTTATTGGAACACAATTTTCAGGCTGAAGGCTGGTTTCTAGAGCATGGCCGCTTATGTATAGAACCTTCGCCGGATCCCTGTTTAACATAGAAAGGTCCTGCAGCAGGAGATACTATTAAAAGATGTATAAACTATGAATTAGTGTCTCTCAGGAACAGTATGCAATAGTAAGTTATATATGCTCGATGCATCTGGCTATGACGAATAACTGATCAATTCTCATAATGAGAACATGAGCAGTCAACAAGCCAAGACTAGGTTCTTACCATGCCAAACTTTCATCAGAAGCAGAGGACGATGGTTCTCCAGATATGAACAGAATTAGACGCCAATTGCCAATGAGAATTTCAATTGACTTTTCTACATTGGACATTCAATCCACAAGCTAAATATTTAAATCTTGACAAGATTACACTTTGTTCTCAGGCATAATTAACAAAAAAGAAATGTTGACAAACTAGAATAACTCGTAAGGATTCAAGGTAATGAGACAGAAAACATCCACGAATTCTTTAGAAGCAAAGGTTAATAAAAAGGTGAAACAATGGGAAAAGCATCAGCTATGTACCAATCAGTTCTACAAGCTCGCTAAAAATGCCTGATCTACAAGAGAATATGCTTCACAATAAATTCTCCAATGTTCTAACTATGGTGGTGGTCATCATTTATTTCACACTTCACAACAAAGCATTGCTGTGCGGCTTTCAATGATATGGAATAGATAAGTTTAACAGCTAAAACAGATAAAAATCAAACAGTAATGACAAATAAGATCGTGCAAAATGACTATGTTGATTGGGCCATGTTTAAGATCCATGCAACGATAAGATTTGAAAGAGGGGTATCAAGGGGCAAAGCATAAACTTACATTCTTTTTTCCTTATGCCTCCGACACAGTAAAAAGAATTAATAAGGTTATAGCAATACTCCCATATGTGCATGTTTCTCCTATGTGTAAGTGTAGACAGAGAAATTAATGATGAGATGGTCATTAATGAACATTTCTACTCTAAAACTGGGTCAGTCCCTAAATAGACGACCAACCAATACTTTCTAGGGACCTGTTTCAGTGCTGGCCTAAAATTATCCCATTCAAGATCATTTTCATCAGGTATGTGTGAGTACAGAACCCTGGCAAAAATTTAAATGGACGTACCCTGTAGTGTTTACCATCTATATATCTCGTTGCACCCCTTGACAGCCTATAGCGGATGCAGTTTTTGGATCTAATCTTTCAGCAACAGGATCAACATACTGCAATTGCAAAGACACATTTTACATGAAAAAATGTACAAAAACAAAAGAACAAAGTAATGAAATGTTAAGAGGTGAAGAGTTCCAAGAGAGCAAAGCTCACCATACTTAGTTGGTCAGAATATACAACAATTTCATAAAATTGAGCTAAATTCTCCAAAAAATCATCTACTCCCGGTCTTTTGAATGTTCTCCATCCCCTGTCACGCTTTAAGAAGAAGCAAACGAAAAAAAAATCAATTTAAGAGCACCTTCCGTAATGCAGGAGGGAAAAGGAGACACATGCAAACAATATCATTCATTGAAATAGAGGTCCCTATGGAGACTGGAGTAAAATTTTCTGTTCATGTCTACATAAAGTAGGTAAAGATGAAATGAACATACAAAAACAAATCGAAAGTCGCAACACAATCTAAGTAAGCAGATAAGAAAACTACCTTCCAATCAGAATAAATCAAAGTCTCATTTAGATCAAGAACAAGGGTAAAAACATGCTGCTCCAGTGGATGCAAATCTGGCAAAAGCTTATCTGATGTCGGTTCGGTGAAACCCTGATATGATGCAATGAGATTCAGAAGCATCATAGTTTACAGACGGAAACAAATTCGTGGATAAAGCATCTTAAAAAATGAGCACAAGCAAAACATCAAACGTTCGCTTACCTTAACATGTTCTTCAGTTAACCTCCTCAAGTCAAGGTACACTTCAATTAACTTAGCAAGCCCTACAACATATGACAAAAAAAAAGAAGGATGTGTCATTAAATAGATACATATATGACTAAGGGTATTACAAAATAATGAAATAAGAGTCCAGGGCAACAAAGAACTGTAATTCTTCATCTAATAAAATTTGCAATAAAAAGCACAGAGAGAACTTCACCTGTCATTGCAGCTGCACGTAGATAAGCTTTATATTTCTGTATAAACAATAAGGGACAGGAGACATTTAGCTCATATCACCTACCAAAAGAAAATGGCTAATGTACAATTGTAATAATTTATCTTCAAACAGTATAGTAATGATTGAGCATTTCTAGAGATGCTTGCGCATCTTTTAAGATAATGAAAACCATATCGCACCATATGATATTGATCACTTCTTTACCTACCCAACCCACCCTATCCGAACCTCACATGTGTCTGCCTTCGCTATGTAAGCATATAAAACACCCAGTCCTTTCACAAGCGGCAGACAAGGTGTCGAATTTACATCAAATTTTAGTACATCTGATCTCACACCCATTTACCAATTAGGTGCCATTTTGTTGACTAAGATAAGAGTAAAATATACTTTAATAAAGATGGAGTATATGGTATATGTTTCTTTAGTTCTGAGGGAATTGTCGAACTGTATTTTCCTAATTATATCCACAACTTTTAGTATAAATTAGCAAACTGCTCATTATAAAGAACTCACATGCCTCAGAATCATATTGAGTATAACATCATACAATAACAATGAAAGATAATTTACGCTTGCAAAGGAAAAGCATCTAAGATGGCCCAATCTGGATGGTACATAAAAAAACGAAGTCAGAATTAGCGGCCCTATGTTGCTTGGACTCTAATGTGGTGTATCAAAAAGCCCGCAAGGAAAAACTCAAGTTTTGAGGCATATAAGTGTGCTAGATATTTAGATATTTTATGTATGTATGCTAACGTCATTTATAAATGGAGAATAAACAGGATGCTCCCCAGATGTCTTGTATAAGTTTAATATTAAACAATAATCTATGACATGCACAAACATGAGGAAGAGAATGAGCTTTCACAATTTTTAGGTAAAAGCTTATGGCTTAACTATGGGGGTCTGTCTCAGACTCTCAGGCAAAAGAAAGTGTCCCCAATTTGAAGCACATAACAATTTACACTGCACTAAACTGACATCCATGTCATACCATAACTGCAGTGTCTCAATCAGGAACTATAAAATTGAATAGAGACCCAGACACCCACACCATCCAACCCCGGAACGAAATGTTACAGACCATGGGTCGTCATATAACTTGTCTTTAACCATGTCCCAGTTATTACTTGTCTCAAAGGAGAACCACTTCCTATTTATTTTAACTTATTAAAACCCGCTCCATGTCTCAGCTGCAGATAGTCTTTTAAAACAAAAATAGGTCGAATTATTGGAAATCAGAAATACAACCATAACTTTAGGACTTAACGAAAGTCGTGAGCAAAGCCACTAAAGAACATATATCCATTTTGTATGATTGCTGAGAACTAACATATAATAAATGAAAGCTAAGAACGAGGGAGCAGACAAACGCACATATGAGGAATCTGCACCATCCCCAATGGTGATATTGGTAGATGCACGCAAGGCCTTTGTTTTCTTGTCAATTTCATCCAACGAGTATGCTGCAAAGAAACAACTCAACAAGTGCATCAAGTTATATACAATCAAAGTTTAAGTCATCAAATAACAGGACAGAAGCCATCCAGTTTCTGAAATGCTCTAGACATAGTCGCCGTTCTGAAGCAAGAGCATCATATCGATTTCTCAAATTTAAATAAGCAGGATATAGAACTTCTAACTCACATGGAAATATCAAGAAAATATTAAGAGAACATATTAAGAGCAGCACGGACAGCAGAACCAATATGACTAGGAGCTTCAGACATCCTACTCTATTTTGGGTTACTATGTGAAGAAAGCAAGAAACTCGTGATCTAATGGGCCTCCTGCCTTTACCCCTAAAAAGCAACAAATTCACACTAACGGGTGATATAGCCAGGCGAACATTCACAACTGACTGTAAAATTCACCAACTGAACAGGGTTAATAATACTCTGTAAAACTTCATTTATTGTTACAATATGATTTTTCACGTTAAAAATATTCGGCAGCCCCACTAAGACGTAAAATGAACAATAATATGCAGAAGGACAAAACAGAAAACAACATATACAAGAACTTGAAAACACCCACCTACGAGATTATGGATCAGGTGAACACGAAAAAATGATTGAAAGATATGAGCAACTAAAACTGAAAGCAGAAATCTAGGACCAGGTACATGAAATCGACTCTGAAAATCATCACTCAGATTAAGGAATAACATATCAGTGTACCTGTTCGTCATTACCATGCCCGTGCGACACAAATAGTAATTTGCTAGCATTTTCCCACTAAACTACTTCCCCAATTAAGAATGAATAACAATTTAAGTAACAAAACGCCAAGAATATGTTTCACCAGTTCGAAAGAGAAGACCCAAAAAAGAGGAGAACGCAATATTAACAACTTGATAGAAGTCGGCCCAAAATAAAAATACGAAAGGAAAGTACCATAGGTAGCGTAGCCTGCAGTAGCAGCAGTTCCGGTTAGCGCGGCGATGATTCCATACTTAAGAAAGCTCCAGGAACTTTTCACAGCCTCTGGTTCCGGCAGTGAAGACGGCAGACCATCTGATGCCGGAGGCTGATCACCGAGGATCGAGGAAGAGATCATAGTTGCCTTGGGCGGTTCTAAAGCGAAATTTGATGAAAATCTACGATTACTCCTAGAGATTGTAGAGAATAGACGCGACGAAGATCGGAGTAATGCCGACATTATTAATTTGTCTGCAGCTCCGATTAGGGTTTTGGATTGCTCAGAGCAGTGGCATGGGTTTTAGACGGAAGGGTTTTTCTGAAACGAATATGTAGTCCGGTTGAAGTTTGTTAAGGAGAAGGACGAAGATGCCCCGCTCGTTCAAATATATGACTGTTCTTTTTTTCTTTTTCTTTTCTTGAGTTTAAATATATGACTGCTGCTGTTTGTCTAATTCTTATTGGGTATATATATATATATATAGGAGATGGATCAGGTAGAAATGAATAATTTGGTAGGAAATAATAATGAATGCGCTTTGATTATTTGAATCGATGGTTGAGATTTAATTCGGTTGTCTTCTGGTTTTGTGTTGTATGTGCCACGCGATTATTGTCAACATTAGAACTAACTTTCAGACTACACTTAGGGTCGTAAACAAACCAAACCGTTCGTGAGCTACTCGAGCTCGGTTCGAAAAAAGCTCGTTCGAAATTCGATCGTTTTGTAACGAGCGAACTCGAGCCTCGAATCGAGCTCGATAAGTTTATCGAGCGAACTCGAGCTTAGAGATGTTCGCTCGTAGGCTCATGAACATGTTTGGTTCGAATTCAAACGAGCGAACCCCGATTCGAACATGTTCGCGAACCTTAATCGAACATGTTCACGAACATGTTCGCGAATGTAAAAATAATAGATTATTTATACATATTTAAATAATTAAAATGAATAATAAATTATAAAATATATGTTAATTATAATTATTTAGCAACAAATAAGAATATATATGAAGTATTGATAATAAAATATTTATATATTTAAATAATTAAAATAAATAATAAATTAAAAATATATATTTTAGTATAAATTTTTCATCTAACTTATATAACTAATTACCCTATTTATACTAGTATAATATTTTTGAAAAGTAAATATAATTGAATGATAATGAATAGTATATTTAGTTTATTTAGTATATATATATATATCAAACCTTAATATATATTTTCATGTGTGTTATAAAATAAAATCATTAAATGAACAATTAATTAATATAATTAGATATTGATTTGGAAAACTAAAAAATAATAACATGATTTATTAAGTTATCTTATAAACAAAAATATCGATTTAGATAATTATAATGTATAAGTATACTTGAGTTACATAGTTATATTTATATCTCGTAATTATAATTCTAAAAATAAATTACAATAACTCACATAACTAATTGACTATGAGATAAATATAATAATAATTCATAATTCTAATATAAAGTTCATCTACCTTTATAATTAAGTAACTATGAGATAAAAAAATTATAATTTATAACTCATAAGTAGATTTTGAAAAGTAAATGTAATAGAATGATATTGAATATTATCAAATGAAATATTGAGTTGGAAAATTAAAACAAAAACAAAAACATGATCTACTAAGTTATCTTATGAACAAAAATATCAATCTAGATCATTATAATATATAAATATACAAGTATGAGTTACGTAGTTATATTTATATCTCTATAATTATAATTCTAAAATAAATAACATCTAACTTACATAATTAATTTTTATGAGATAAATATAATAATAATAATTCGTAAGTAGATGAATGGAGTAGATGTATTCGAATGATATTAAATAATATATTAATTTTATATATTGTATAGTCTATATCCAAAACTAATTAGAATCAGACATCTTTTTCTAATATGAATCTCATCCAAAACTAGCTAGAATTAGACATATTTTTCTTTTGCTAGTTGTGAAAATTTCACTTGGTAATGAATCTTGTTAAACTTCTTATTGTAATTGTTGTTTGATTATGATTAATTAGTAGACTATGCATCATTTGAATTAATGGAATCATATAGTGAATTATGATAAAATAGTGTTTTAAGCTGAGTCGAGCTCGAATTCGAGTTCGATCTCGAATAACACATTATCAAACCGAATTCGAGCTCGAGTTCGAGCTCGAAAACGAGCAAAGTCTAACATGAGCAGAGTTCGAGCTCGAGTTCGAATATATCTCATAAACGAGTAGTTATCGAACCGAATTCAAGTAGCTCGCGAGCCCAAATATTTTATAACGAACCGACCTCGAGCTCAATTTAAAGCTCGAATTCGAACTCGAGCCGAACTCGAGCCGAATAAAATTTAAACGAGCCGAGCTCGAGCTTGGTAGTGTTCGGCTCGGCTCGGCTCGGCTCGGTTCGGTTCGGTTCGTATACAGCCCTAACTACACTGCAATGAAAGATGTGCTAAACTAATACATTTAACATATGTGCTACGAAAAGATGAAATATGTGCTAAATTAATATGTGCAACATAATAATTCTGATTGTGTTACACAAATATGAAAGATATGCTAGACTTACATATATATTCTTATTTCCTACACTTATTTCCATTCTCACATGAACCATCCCCTATATATATATATATATATATATATGTCTTGTGTTATAAAATAAAGAGAAAAATAAAAAATATTAAATGTACAAAGAATAATAAATGTATTACTATGAGTATCAAAAGATTTTATGTATAGAGAGATACAAAATTATGATTTATTTGGTCATTACTTCATGCATCATGTATATTTACAAATATATATTTTCAACTTGTTCTTTTTAAGAATATATGATTTGTTGTTAAGTGTGAGCCGCAAATAAGGCAACACGTGGGTGAGGATTGGGTAACAAGTACAGACCGACAAGTACTTTAAGTTTAAATTTGATTTAAATATGAGTTAATTATAGTTTATGACTTCAATTTTCATCGTTTTTCAGTTTATTACCTCAATTTTTAAGTTTTTTTAAAATATTATACACTTTAAAAATATATTAACTTATGGTTCGAAAATATTTTTCTGTATCAGAATGCTGACTAGAACGATAATTAATTTGAAGTTGATTTTATTTTCCACATGTACATGAAATGACGACGTTTTGACCTTCTGAGTTAATTATAGTTTATGGCCTCAATTTTCAGTGTTTTTCAGTTTATGGTCTCAATTTTCAAGTTTTTCAGTTTTTAGTCTCAACTTTCAAGTTTTTCTATAATATCTTGAACTTTGATAAATGTACTAACTTATAACCCGATTTTTGTTTTCCAACACCGGAACGCTGACTAGGACGGAAACATAAATTGAGGTGGTTTTTCAATTATATATTCGAAACGACATCATTTTGGTCTGCGGCTTGGAGGAATCGTTCGGCTTCGACGTCTTGAATAAGAGGAAAACGACGTCGCATGCGAGCTGAACGACAGTGGATTGATATTGTATTTGGAGACAGCGCGATATTTTTTGTTTTGATTTACTCTGCTATGAAACTCACCAAAATCCTAAAGGCAAAGCAATTCAAAACAAGAAAAATTTCTCTCGTCTCCAAATCCAATATCAATCAATTGTCGTTCAGTTCGAGATGGCGTCGTCTTCCTCTTTTTATTTAAGACGTCGAAGCCAAACGTTTCCTCCAAGCCGCAGCTAAAACGACGTCGTTTCGAATGTATAAGTGGAAAAAAAGTTCACCTCAATTTATGTTGTCATCCTAGTCAGCGTTCCGGTGTTGGAAAAAAAATAGACTATAAGTTAGTACATTTCTCAAAGTTCAGAACATTATAGAAAAACTTAAAATTTGAAGCCATAAACTGAAAACTTGAAAAAATGAGGCAATAAACTGAAAAAAGCTGAAAGTTGAGGCCATAAACTATAATTAACCAAGAAGGTCAAACGTTGTCGTTTCATGTACATGTGGAAAATAAAAATCCACTTTAAATTAATTGTCGTCCTAGTCAGTATTTTGGTATCGAAAAATATATTCGGACCATAAGTTAGTATATTTCTTAAAGTTCATGACATTTTAGAAAAATTTGAAAATTGATATCATAAACTGAAAATCGCTGAAAGTTGAGACAATAATGTACAAAATGTGACATATGTTACCAAAATATTCTTATTAACTATGTTGTAATAGGTAAAACTACACAAATCTCATAAAGTGTATGAACAAATACCCATACGTTATAAAAACATGCAAAATTAGGAAGAGATACCCCAAATAGCCTAAAAAAAACATTGTCTGATCTCCGAATGACTAAAGCTGAGGAACGAGTTGACTTAAAGCTGAAAAAGCAGCGCCAATGCTCGGATTCTTGACTGAGTGTGGAATCCGATCGGACGATCGGATTCGATCGGATTCTTCGCTACCCATCGGATCCGATCGATTCTAACTAAACTATATGGAATCCGATCGTTCGATCGAATCCGACCGGTTCCGACCGGTTCGATCGGTTCGATCGAATCCGACCGTCTTATGAATCCGATCGTATCCGAGCTCAAATATTTCGGATTCCGGGTGTAGTTCGTTATTTTACATAGAAAACAAAGACGCTTTTGTCCACATTTGAGGTATATTTGTCCATACAATATAAACCTCTGCGATTTGCGTGTTTTTATCCCATTGGGTAGAGATATGGGTATAGGTGCATGCGCCCCTAATTTTTTCACTTTTTGACAAAAACTGAAAAAAAATTGAGAACCCGAAAACAAAGCCCTCGTCGTTTGTGACCTCCTCTAATGTCGTTCTGCCCCTCTTGTTGTTTGTGTTGCCGGAGCCCTTGCCATTTCTCCTCTAAGGTTACGTAGAAAGTAATCAAGTAGAAATTTGATTAAAACTCGTAGGCCATTTATAAGAAAAACCTAATAATGGGGACTCGATTGGTACCCAGTAGAAATAAGATGTGATATGTTTAATTGTGATGTCTTTTATTATATAATTTATTAATATTAAATTTGGTAGGATATATTAAAATATTATAATTCATTGTTTGATAAGATGTATTAAAATTAAATATAGCTAATATTTGTTATAACCAGTGGCGGAGCCAGAGATTTTATTCTGGGGGGCCCAATTTTTTTTTAATAAAATTAGAAATAAATAATATTGTTTAAATTATATCACAATATTAGAAAAATAAAAGTTAAACACAATCACCATCATAAGTATATCTTATATTCTTCATTTTCTGAAATCGTACATAATAATTTCATTGGTAGCATTAACAAACACATCATTTTCAATGTACGAAATTATGTTCATTCAATATTTTGGTTCAACACTTATATTTCTAAAATAATAATCATATATTCAATTGATCTATATTTTGATTGTTTTATCATCAACAATTTTTTTAGATGCTTAAAATAAGAATTTAAATAACTTAGATACCTTCAGTTGGTTGTTGTTAGAATAATTTATCATAATTTGTTTAGAAATTAGATTGATCATATTAGTTCACATATAAACCGTTATATTTTTTGCATACATTTTTTATTTTATCAACATAATACAAATAATAGAAAAAAGAAAAGAAAAGAAAGAGCACAAAGTAGAGAGACAAAAAAATATAATTAAATTACAAGAAAAGAAAAATGAAAAATAAAAAAGGAAAGTAAAAAGGAGAAAGGAAAAAAGAAAAAGAGAATGAAAAGGAGAAAGGAAAAAGGAGAAAAATTGAAAGCGAGAAAGGGAGAGAGGCTGGTTCGAACCTGTGTCGTTGGTATGGCAAAATCGGTTTACCCAACTCGTCTACACTGCATTCTTGGTACTATTAATAACTATATACTAGTAATATTCAAAAATTGGGGCCCCAACGTGGCTAAGACCGGTTATAACTATGATTTTACGATACATATATACACATCCTAATCGCCTATGCCCTAATAATAATAATATCAATAAAGTTATCCATGTTCAATGGAGGTGGTTCGTGGCGAGAGGTCATGTCGAACCCCACCAAACGCCTCTATGGGTTTGAGCACACCACTGGTTTTCAAGTGTGGTTTACCCGTCTGTGTGGTTTTTTTGCGAGGCGTGGGGTTTAGACCTAAGGTAGCGGTGCGGTGGGTTCCCCATGATACCAAAAATAAATAAATAATAATAATAAAAATAAAGCTATGCGACGCATTATTATACACACACCATTTTTCCATCTAATCTGAAAAATATTAAATTATTAAATTTAAATTTTTCATTCAATAGGTGCAAAATTGTAATTCCATGAGATTGTTTTAATGTAAAACCAATTTTTTAATAGATCAAATATTAAATAAATGAATTTTTCATTCAATAAAGTTGATTATGGCCGGACACAGTATGGCCGAATAGCATCACTCTAATAATAATACCACCTTTACATGTAATTAGTAATAAAATATAATTAAAAATTTGTTAATTATGTACAACTTCTACCTTTAGTAATATAATATAATTATAAAATTATCAATTTTATACTTTTAGTAATATAATATAATTATAAAATTATTAATTTTATACAACTTATATTATAATTAATAATCAGTCATTGATTTTTTATTAATTTTTTTACTATAAAGAACAATAAATTTTAGTGCATAAAATATTATCTCATGATTTTTTTTAATGATGAGTATTCAAACTTTAATTTAAAAATAGTTGATACTAGATTAAACTCAAATAAATTTGTAAATATCATAATGCTCGATAAAGAACATTTGAAATCAATTTATAAACAATTTAAGGATTAATTATAGTTTATGATCTCAACTTTCAGAGCTTTTCAGTTTATCGCATCAACTTTTAAGTTTCTCTAAAATGTCATGAACTTTGAAAATGTATTAACTTATGGTCCAAATATATTTTCCGGCACCAGAATGCTGACTATGACGATAAATAATTTGAAGTGGATTTTTATTTCCATATGTACATGACCATAAACTGAAAAGCGCTAAAAATTGAGTTCATAAACTATAATTAACGCTTATTATAATGATGACTAGTTTTTATTTTTACAATAACTAATAATATAATTTTAAAATTGTCTCGACATGAGGTTAACTGTAAAGTTCACTCTCATATATATGTCCTAACAAAAAACATCATGAATTCCAATAGATGATTATGAGAGAGGAGCTTACATTTACATATTCCAATTAGATTCAATAAATATTACTTAAATCACTAAAAGCAGGAATCTCCTGCGGCTGCTATGATCCGATCGTCCTTCACTTTTTACGTCCAAAGTCGTGAGGAGGGATATTTCTGTCAAAACTCCCTCGCAAAATGTGAGCGAGCTGCCAACGCTTCCCCTATATAAAGGCACCACCGCATTGTCTATAGAAACACCAGCTAACACACCCCTTCAAATTTTATCCCCAAACACACACACTCACACACACAGTAGGATCAACCGAGAGAAATGGACCAAAAATATCATCCCACCGGATCCCAACCGTCAAAGAAGATGATCTCTCAGGTACTGATCTCCGTTTCACTGTTTTCCTTCCTAGTTTCCTACTCGTCGCCTCTACTTCACCCCTCCTCCAAATTCCACCACTACTTCTCCGCCAACTCCTTCCACCTCCTCACCCGTGCGCTCAGCAAAAACTGCCTCTTCCTCATCTGCAACGGCCTCCTAGTCTTCCTCGCCAAGACCTCCGGCTTAATTCAGCCACCTGCCACTCACGATCTCAACTATAAGCGGATGGCCGACGCCTTACTGCAGACAGCTCTTGACAGATTTCAATTGGAGGAGCGCGATCGCGACGACGGAGGGAAGAGCGCCAAGGAAGTCTCCATCTTCATCGCGGAGAGTGAGGAGAAACGAGGAGACGATGGCCGTGATTCTGTGGAGGAAGATGGATATCGACCGGAATATTCCACTAGTTGCAGGCTTTTCCACGATGATGTGGAGCAGCTGTGCGGACACGACGAGGAGGAAGGAGAAGATGGTGAAGAAGAAGCGGATAAGAGAGAGGAGACGATGAGTACGGAGGAGCTGAACCAGAAATTTGAAGATTTCATAAGGAAGATGAAAGAGGAGATTTTAATTAATGAAGCTAAGCACAAGATGCTCATGCTTAATTCACCTAATTAAATATGTGAATATATATATATAGACACCTATTAAATTTAATATATTATCTTCCTTTACCTTGTAATATAATAAGTAGCTAAATTAGTTGTATAGACTCATAATTAGATTGTTTTGTATGTGCTTGTGAGGTGCTTTTCTTCTTTATTAGATGGGATGGGATCGTTTTGTAGAAAGTAATAACACTGATATATCTATACAAATATACAATTGTTGTTATTATTTAGAGGGTTTGGCTTAGCTTATAAGCTCTTTAAAACAGCTTATAAGTTGTTGTAAAGTGTTTGGCATAATAAGCTCCTAAACAGCTTATAACCTGTGAAAATAAGCTCCAATAGCTTATAAGTTCCCCTAAAAATAAGTTGGTCAACCCTAACTTATTTTTTCATAAACTTATAAGAAATCTTGAATTTACCAAAATAATCTTATTATAATTCGTTATTTTATACACATACCGTCATACATTATCAACTTCACCTCTCGTCAATTTTATCTCTCTAACTATGATTTTCTCTCTCTAACTTACGATTATTTTTCTAGCTTATAAGATCAATTATCCAAACACTTTGACAACTTATAAGCACTTGAGACATCACCTCTTATAAGCTCTTGAAACATCTTATAAGCTCTTGGAGCTTATAAGCTCTCTAAAATAAGCTTAGCCAAACACTCCCTTAATCGACTTCCTAAATCATAAAAACTCCTTACGTTTATTTTACTTAGGTGGTGTTTAATTTGCATGATTATGTTGGATAGATAAAATTAATCCAACATAATCAAGTGTTTACTTATAATCCTTTGAATTGTTTTCTCTCTAAAAAATTTGATAATTATTTATCACAATTTTAATCATTTGTAGATATCCCAAAGCACGAGATTATTTTAATCGAATTTCCTCCAAATAAATGGATAATTATTTATCACAATTTTAATCATTTGTAGTAAACAATCAAACAAATGATTGATAGATAAAAATTATCTTATCACACATTTAATCCATCAAATAATCAATCATTCAAAATGCTAATCATGAAAAGTAAACACTCCCTTCCAAGTTTTATTGAGTATTATTATAAGATGTAAGAACATAAAATGCAATTTTTTTCGTTATATTCAACTAGCTGTAATTTCAGGCGGCTCTGAAGTAATGTGAGCAAATAAATGAAACTATCATTATTTTTATTAAGATTAAGGTCACTTTAAATATGTGATGCCCAAGTACTAATAATGAAGAAGAAATATTACATATATCAGAATAATATTTACTCGATAAACTTAAACTTCAACATAATTTTAATTATCTGGAAGAGAGAGAACTACACAAATTACTATTCGGTCAACTGTATAAAGTTCCTTCAAGGTCCATTAGATCGGTTTGGATCCTCTCACTCGATATTTTCTGTATTTCATTACTAAGTAGATTATTATAAAAGTAAAAATTGTTATAGTAAAATAAATATAATTATAGAATAATCAATTAGTAACTCAAGTTGAAATTTACAAAAATGGGGGGTTGTAAAACTAAGAAAATAGTATCAGTATACAAGTGAGACACACAAAATGAAATAAAAATCTCAAATACGATTCACGATTGAATAGTCACGATTGGAAGGATATACTTTTATTTGACTGGTGTTAATTCATTTACTTCTTCATAAAAATGTTTGTTTGGACTTGAGCTTGTCCATATTGTGTTAAGGAGAAAAATGTGTTTTGGAAGAAAGAAAATAAAAACATGTATAAAAAATTGATGTAATATATTTTGATAAATGCTTCAAATTGATGATATATATATATATAGATTAGTAATTTGATTTGTTATGCGATTGCGAAAAACAAATAATGCATTTAGTTGAAATGGATAATGCATTCAAATAAATAAAAATACATGTAGTTGAAGAGAATAATGCATATGATGGAAGCTCGCGTCTAGCTGGGCGCCAGTCTTGTTGGCGCCCATGTGGCAGGTGCGCCTAACGTCTTCGTGCTCGCGTGTCGCTCCGGCGGCTCGTTCGTGCGTCCGTTGGCCTGCATTTTACGTTTTATTAAATGCATAAATATGTTTTGTTAAATGCATGGATATGTTTTAATCAATGCATGAACGTGCTAAGTTAAATGCATGTTTCTCTTTCGTGGGAACACGCATTTTTATGTTTTGTTCAATGCAGTTTCATGTTTTGTTCAATGTATTTTATGGTTTTCGACACCAAATCTCTCATCCATCATTCTCTAACAATTCTGTCGTCTCTTTCACTGATTATCGGCGAATTAGCCGTGAACCACCGTCATAACCACCATCTTTCTCGATTCTTCAATCATTTATCAAATTCATCTTCTATTTTTTCTAAAAATCCATCAATTTTCTTCTTCTTTTTCTTTCTTTCAAAATCTGTTGTTTGTAGTTGTTTTTGTATCTTGTTGTTTGTTGTTCGCCGGTGTTGCCGTCGGCGCCGCCGTCGTCGTCTCCGGTGCCGTCCGGTACTGTCAAGGAGAGAAGAAGACTGATTTGTTTCTTCCGTTTGCCCTTACAAAATTAAAAAAAAAAAAAGAAAAGGAGCTGCCACGTGTCGACTTGTGGTGTGTGCGTGTTCAAAATGTGTGGTCTAGATTGGAACTACATACTATCTGGGGACCGGATACTACGGGAACCCAACCCTATATATAAAATAAAGAAAAACACACTCACATACTAATCATCTAGATGACTTGAATCCCCCAATCTATTGGTTGGAGATATATCTTATGAACAGATTGCAATTCATATTTAATTAAAAATATTCTTTTCAGTATTGTGTTTTTGCTCTCATTGATAGATATTTGCTAACCGTAGCTTTTCATTAACTTTATTTCATAATTACTAGGGTGTAGGTTTTTGTTAGAATTCATGGGGAAAAAATGTTGCAAGTGCTCTAACTGAGGGATTATAACTTAATCACATATAATATTATTCTTTTTCATTTAACTTGACACCTATATATAATTATATTCCAAACATTTGCTGAAGTGAGTGAATCGAAAATGAGAATTTTATTCAATAGATTTCATTTAACATGAAGTACAAGATTGACTGTGCAATTATTTTTGAATATGGTTGTTGATCAGTAGCTAATTATGTACACAATTATGTAATTACATATACTTGATTAGATACATAATTACCTTAACAAAGTTGTAAGAAGTAATAAGATACGTTTTACAACGTCAACTACATCACATTGGGCTACTAAAAAAGTGGGGTAGCTTCTTGTTAAATGTATATCAAAATTCGACTCTTTGTTCTAAAAAACTCTTCCCAATTGATCCCCTACACCCCTGCCCATGAGTATATGAGAGGGTAAATCACGATAATTCAGCAGTTATATAATTAGGAGGACTTTTACATAGTATCCACAAGAAGTCACCCTCATTAAAATGTGAGAAGATAAATCACGATAACTCAACGATTAAGTAGTTAGGATGACACTTGTATAGTACACACAAGTAGCTACCCTAAAGAGGGTGAAATTCTCACACTGCGACTGCTATGACTCGATTTTTTGTCATTGTCCCAAATCTATTAACTCTTAATTAATTGAGCTAATCATGTGGAAGCAAAATTAATTCGACTTCTATCAACGTCTTATATGGGGGCAAAAAGCTTCTGATATAAAATATGCTTGAACTGATAATTATTTTTTTGTAATACTAATGTTAATCCGAACTCCACAAGATTTGTTGGAAAAACGTACAAATAGTACAACTTGTCGGGCGTATTACAACTTAAAACAGAAATGTAAAAGGAGATAAAACAACAATGAACTAAACTGTATTGTAAAAACAAATGTAACAAAAAAAACCGTAGAAAATTGCCGAGTCGAGAAGGCCTCTTTCCGCAAGACGAGATACACCCGTAGTGCTCTCGGTTACGGCGTATCGTCCCAAAGATGAAGCAGCGTCTCGTAGGTGGCGCACCATGAACCAACGAGCTCCGCGAACCGGATGGAGGTGAGGGCGAGCTTGGACACGAGCTATGTATGCAAGGAGTGCTTTGAGAGAATGCTGGAATGCTTTAGACAGTAGGTGGCTTATGCTGGGGAGACATGTCCTATTTATAGGCGTCGTCCCCCTCATGGGGAGCATGCTGGAGTCAACACCCGCATTGATGTCGGGTGTTGCGAGTCATGTCCCTATTGAGTCTTGTGACGGTTTACGGAGACAACGTGGGCACGTTTCCCGCAGAGCCTTCATGTCGGAACGTTACCGACGGTTACGACGAATCTGGACAACGCGTGCGTCCAGGTTCATTGGACGTATCCGGACGTCTCTTCAAGTGCACAGCAGACCCAACGGATTGGGCCACACGAGTTGGGCCTCGGACCAACTCCATCTTTGGGCTCGATCAAACATTGATCCAAAATATGCGGGCAATGGGCCACGGAACTAGGCCCACGAAACAAGCCCACGAACAAGCCCAAAATCCACGATCCATGGAACCGAAATCGGGCGGGCGGACGGGCGAACCGAACCCGAACCGAACCCGGACTGGGCGGGCGGGCCGAGCCGCGGCGGCGTGTGGGCTTTACAACCCATCACATGCACACAATTATACTAAGTGTTCAATGAACCACTTATATAGACAATTAATGTATGTACATTAATCAATGTGGGATAAGGATTAATTAATCCATGCTTATCCCTTAAGCACATAACTTCATGTTTAAGTGACCAACTTTGATACATTATTTCTCACTCACGAAATCGGTTTGAGAATGTGAATACACCACGATCATCTACTCAAAGCGTAGATCGATTCTATGCCATTTAATTTCAAAAATTAAACGTTCGTCACTCAAAATCTTGGTCAAAGTAGCTTCGACAACTTGACCATATATAATATATATAAATATATATACGATTTCCAACAAGATTTGTGTTTGTCATCATAGGAAAAATTATTCAAAATATTTCGAAGTATTTGCTTGTATTTTAGAACATTTTATACTATCAATAATATTCTGCCATATCTATACTTCTATATATTTTTTAATCATAACCTGTTGGTTTGGCGTCCACTTAGATAAATGATAGATTTATTTAAAATATATCAAATTATTTGTATGCATGTATTGTAAAATATCATGAACTATCAATTATATCTCAAAAGTACTCATACTTCTAATCTTTTATCCTAATCCAACTCGTAAGTTTTTTTTTTTTTAACTTAGCAAAATCTATCGCGAGATTGAATGCAAATTATGTCATTTTGATTATTGAAAAAATGAAAATTATGAAATAGGAAGACTCTCCCCCAATACAGATACGGTCATTCCTACCACCTCCTTTAAACTTGCAATCGTGGTGCCACAAGCGTCATGCCCATCCCGACCCTCCACCGTCCGTCGCCATCGCAACTGTAAGAACACAGAAGGTGGGTGGTGGTGGACTGGTGGACTGGTTGGATTACGAAGAACCTCTAGGTTCTTTAAATTTTATTTTTATTTTATTAATAATTAATAATAAAAAGACGTCATTTTTAATTTTTATCCACTTGAAGGAAATTACGTCAACCGATTTTGTTGAATTAACGAAAATATATCGGATGTTAAATTAGGGCAAAGATACTTTCATAACTACAAGTGCATAGTTTTTTGACATTTTTTATAATTTGGCATTTATATTTTATCCACGTGAAGGCCACGTCAACCCATTTGATGAGTCAACAAAAGGTTAATTTTCCTGTTAGCAAAAAATTAACGAAGGTTAGATTAGGATAAAAATTGAAAATAATTATTATTGAGAGATATTTGGTAATTTTCCCTTTGCTATATTTGTGTCTTTAGGCTTCGTAAACTAAATGGAACTCATTTCGTGTATTTTCTTGAATAAAATATATATGTTAGATATATCAGATATATAACTGCCACAAAGACACATTAATATAATAGAAAATAAAGAAAAGTACAAGAAATAGTAGAAAATGTGACAAAGAATCTGATTTGGTAATTTATCCATCCAAAAAGTTGACTTTTTCGTGTATAGCACAAAAGCATTCAAATCGAAGCAGTTGAAATATGTAAAGTTTCAGTTAGCTGTTAGTAGGTTCATTTTCTTTTTCTTTTGCAATTAAATACATAAATTTAAAAGTCTTGTAATGATGAATTCGAATCCAAAACCTTTAATCTCGAACATTAATCACTATATCACTAGGACAACATACCCAGTTCATTTTCTTTTGTGTTTCATTCAGTTGAAGAGATCGATATAATTTTTTAAAAGAAATAGGAAAAGAAAAATGGTGGGGTTTGGAAAATAAGTGGGAGGGTTATAATCAGAAAATGTTTCTTTATTTGATATTCTCTTCATATTGGGACGGCGGGAAAAATATGCATTCGGTTTATTATTAGGGATGGAATATATTTATATAAAGAAGAAAAGGATCGATTGGTGGAATCTTTGGCGGCTATCCCTTTTTGTTCTTTTTTTTTTTTACTCCGAATCGTATATTCGTATTCAATCATCCTATCTTCCTCATTCCATTTTTATGTTCTCCACATATAGGGATTCATCTAGTTTTATATATATATATAGATTGAGAGGGAAAAGAGATCAAATAAAAATATATTTAAAAAATTAAAATCAATGTATTTTATGTATAGAGTTATAGTAAAAACCTAACCTAGATTTAGGTATTGAAATAAAATTGAACCATACTTTTTAGGTTTATTCTGTTCATTTTCGTCGTTGGATATCCTTTATTATCTATTTATTTGACATTTTCTATTTTATACATAGATGAAGGACATATGAAAATTTTAAGGGTTTAGAATCATCAAATATGTGGGTGTATGTTTTCTTATATAAACCCTAAATCATAAATCTTTAATACTACAGTATATCAATCATCCACGAATGTAATAGAAAATGTCACACTAAAATGTTGTTGAGCATATGAAATGAATGAATTTCATGGATATATAACTCAACTCATGTAAGATAGATATTAATTTCTTGCTCTTTTCTATAGATTAATTACATGCATGAGTCCACAAATATAATTCAATTATTACCATTCTTCAAAAAATCAATAAAAAAGGGAAATATATAGGACTACACACTTTTGTAAAAATGTGTACAGAGTATAGCCATTTTCAAAATTTGATGCACCACATACCCATTTGCTTTTTTTAATATATATACAAGTCATTCAAGTCAGTCTTCGCTGACATGCCATTGAGGAATAGTACTATTTTTGTTTGTTAACAAACATGTGAATCAATTAATGATTGCGAAATTATTTGTTAAATTACTTTATAGTTATAGAGCAAAAGTGCGAGAAAATCATGAAATAATTTAAATTATTTTGTTAAATTACTTTATAATTTTAATTAAATCATTGAATCATGTTTTTTTTTCAAACATAAATGAATCATGATTTTTTTTTAAATAAAAGAATCAAAATATTAATTAACACATTTCTGATTCTTGATTTCGGTCGATAATCCTTGTTTCCGGTCGATAATCCTTGCTTTAATTCTCTTCTTTAACCACTTTTATTAAAACATATATCACTCATAACATTTTCAAAATTTCATACACCCTATACCCATTACATTAAAATAGAATAATTCATTGTTTCGGTCGACCGGAAGCAGACATAATCGATGGGAGAAGACTTTCCGGCCGAAAACAAGGATTATAGGTGAAACAAGGAAATTGGTTTAATTTCCTTGTTTCGATCGATAATCCTGTTCCGATCGAAATCTTCTCCGTCGATCGAAACAAGGAAATTAGACTAATTTCCTTGTTTCCGGTCGAGTAATGTCTATTTCCGGTCGAGAAAGCCTTCTCTCCGGTCGACCGGAAACAAAGAAATTAGTTTATTTTAATATAATGGGTATAGTGTGAAAATTTGAAAAAGGTTATGGATGGTACATACTTTTAAAAAGTGTGTAGTTGTATATAAAAAATTACGCTCTCCTCTCGCCATTTGACCGAAAATAGACAAAAAAAAGGCGAATCTTGTATCCAATCACCCTTTTACTTTTACAAGTTTCGAAACCATTTTTTCAAACAAACATAATATGACAAAGACTGCAAATTCTGAAATTTTTGACTTTTTTTATTCAAAAAATATTTATTTAATAAAATGGGTATAGATTGTAGTGAATTTTACAAATGGATATGAGTTGTATATATATTATCAAAGTTGGGTATATAAGTCGCGGTCCCTAAAAAAAAGGTACCTGAAAACTGGATCCATGACTGTGGATGCCCTAAGCTAAATCATATTGTTGGCATACAATCCAAAAACTCGATAAAATCCAAAACATTATTAAGCATACAGCTAATAGAAAATCATTAACTGCACCCTTCCAAATGGTAATGCAAAATGATGAATAGAAACATAAATTGAAGATTATCCATGCATGGCATGATATGATCAAATAGTTCTTCAAATTGAAAGAGACTGCTGATACTGTCTCGTGGAGAGCCAAAGGGCAAGGAGTTTGTGCTTCAATTATTTCCATCTCTTTATTCTATAGTATTCTATAGATATATATACATATATAGAGTTGAATTATAATAAAAACTTATTTTTTCGTAAAAACCTAAAAACCAATCACTTTACCCGACAAAGCAAGACAAGTCAAAAATCAAAGCATCTATATGATTCGACGAGACAAATATAATAAAACACTGCAAATTCTTGGATTCAGGTGTTAAAACAATGTGCGGACGATCCCGAAAGAAACTCGTATGTTTAGCGACTCCGGCTCGCCGGTCGAGAGGATTGCCGATGGGCCGACCTACACCTATAGAAGTGGATGGAAACTCCGTATAAAGTTAATGCATTTTACGTATAAAATTAATGCATCATTGAGTTCTGACTTATACTATTCATTAATTTTTCGTAGTGCAGTAATTTTATGCATAAAGTGTATTAAATTTGTACGTAAAATGCATTGATTTTTAGATTTTTACGAAAAATAAGTTTTTATTTATCTCTTCCATTATTTTTCTTTGATCTCTTCCATCTATATATATATATATATGTTATATGTGGCTAAATTTTCATCTGCCTTTCATTTTCGAAACCCTTTGTAGTGGATATTTATCGTGCAGGAGGCCCCTCCCAACGGAGGCAGATCTCCATGAATCCAATTCCAAGCCAATCTCATAATATATATTTAATTACTAAAAATTTAATGTACTCTAAACCACGTAAATCTTCATCTCGAAGGTTCCCATGCAAATTGGTGCATTAATTAGGAAAAGAATAGGCTGGATTGTGATAGACTTTTCCAGCAAAAATTTGACACGGGGAGCTTCCAATAACAACATATCCACATTCTCATAGGGGTTAAGTGTTTTGCATCTGTAGATAAAAAAAATGTGCCGAAAAACTCGTTTAATTAAAAATAGATTCTGCACCAACATTTAGTGAAAGTTGTTAGTTAAACGAGTGAAGCTTGAACTTGATAGTACTTGACTCATTAGCTCGTGAAAAGCTCGACTTTAAGTGTTTCAAAATATCGATTTATTAATTAGAGACAACTTATATTTCTATATTATAATTAGTAATAATGTATCAAGTCTCTAATTAACTTTATTATTCTAAGAAAATAGTGTTTTTAGTATATATATTGGATTATTTTGAATAAAACAATTTATTTTTTAAAAAAATAATTATATTTTAGGTATAACTTAAATTTAAAAAGTTCCAATAAATTATTGAACATCCAAGTATTCAGTACATAAAGGAAACCAAACAAATTTGAATATAGCAGCATCTAGCTATACTCGATTACACCCCTACCTATAAGCAGTCACGTTGCAATCTCCTTAAATTTATCTTTTTAAGTATAACCGAGAAAGTTGTCTAACCTAAGTATTCTGATTTTTATTTCTTGTTCTTCGGAAACTCGTCGGGCATCCAAAAACCAAACCGAACAATTTGATTTGATTCGATTAAATAAACTTCAAACTAAAATAAGTTTGTTTCGGTTTGATATTTTAATTTATAATTTGACATTTTATCTGTTTTCATAATAACAAGTTCAGTCTGCGATTTTTAAAACTGAATTAATATTTTTAATTTAAAGTTTAATTTTCTAATTGAGCTCGTTGTGATTCAAAGTGACAAAATGGAAGGGAATGAGATTTAATGTCCCATAATTTTGTGTGTACCACTGTGTCTCACTATCATATCTATTATTTTAATAATATTTTTATAAAAATAAATTATTATAATATTATGCATCATATATAACTTTTATTTCAAAATTTTGAAATTTTTAAAAATCGTATACCCATACTTTGGATTTATCAATCCTAATACTAAATTATTATTTAATAAAAATAAAATTAAATGATAAGAAATAATTATATACACTAATTGGGTAGAATAAATCATTGGAAATAATTAAAAAATTAAAATAAACCATACAAAATTAAAATTGAAGAAAATTTCATGAAAATGAAAAATAAGACACAAAATAAAATACAAATTATGAGATACTAAATCTCTAACCCAAATGGAAGCCCCTAACTTCTCCCATCTAACGAAATAAATACGGGCATGTATCTTTCGGTTGTTACAGAATCTGATATATAATATTATATTTCATAGTATTTATTATGAATGACATATTTGAAAATATATACACTCATCACTATTTATAGAACTAAACTTCGCGACACCCATATTAACTCTCTTCACCGAGACTGACAATTTATGTGTGGCGTATTGTTAGTGCGTCAATAAAATAAGGTCAAACACCAATAAGATATATAATATTGCTTATATTGATACAAAGCGACACAATAAATTGAAACCCTAAATAGAAAATAAGTTAATAATATACATATATATATATATATATATGATAAATCTGGTTACGTGAGTGTGCGAGAATTATTAAAAGCAATAAAGAACACCAAGACTTTTACGTGGTTCGATCGTTAATGAGATCTACGTCCACGGAGAGTGTTTCTCAATACTTTCACTATAATGCGATGTAGTTACAAGCTCACAGTATTCGATAAGTTACCAACCATTCTATTGTCAACTTTCCTCCTATTTATACAACCCCGAGCCAGCTGAAGGCGTGCTCAACCTCTCCATTGGTCGTGACTCTTCCTCCGGCATGCCTCCATTGGCGGGCGGGGACGCTTCGCCTTACGTGCGCCACGTGGAGGTGGCGTCGACTTTGGTTCGGGCGTCCATTGGCGGTGGCGCGACTTTGGTTCTCGGCGTCTCCTCCATTGGCGGCGGGCGCTACCACGTGGAGGTGGCGTCGATTAGGGTTTGGGGGCGATTAGGGTTTGAAGCTCGGACCTTGGCTTAACCGCATGGGCCACTACTAATGTCGAGCCCACTCGTTTGGGCTGTCGGTGGGCTCGGCGGTTGGGCCATATCCCATCATAGCCCCCGAATAGTCGAGTAAATGACCATGCCGGGGTGGAGTGAAAGCGCTTTGCCGAGGTTGAATGTTGCTCGGTGAGGTTCTTGTTGAAGGTGTTATCTTAGTGACGTGAGGGTTTACGACGATATGGGTCCGAATCGAGTCGACGAGCCGGGTCGCTTTGTCTTTGGACGAGGTCCTTGAGGATGGTGATGTCCGTCGGCGGGATGCCGAGTGCCTCGACTTGCGTGACTCGTCAAATCCGGTTTGACTTGGGCCGCGGCGAGGTGTGTAACCGACCGAAATGGGGTGGCGATCACGAGGAGGATGGCGAGGTCGGGTCGAGTCGTACCCTGGCGGGATCTGGGGTGGGATATTGCTCGATGAATTGGGTGTTTGCCACATTCCGAATTGAGGCGGATATCTTGATCGGTGGCTCGCCGAGGCCGAACAGGATCGTGTGCGGACGGGTAGAAGGTCGGGGTTGGCGGAGGCGTAGTGGTGTGACAGAGGCAGGGGCGGTCTGGAAGGCGGCGAGTGGCACAAGAGACCGAGGGCGGTCTGTGGCGAAGGTGGCGAGGTGGTACAGAGACCAGGGCAGTGCATTGGCTACCGAGGATCGGTTGAGGACACCGAGGTCGAACCGAGCATCTTTGTCAGCTCGGGAGGCGAGTCGCGGCTCTAGCAGCCGGCGGATCTCGGCGGGAGTTCGGCCTCGCAAGGAGTTCAGATCATCAAGGAAGGAACCGGCTCGGCGGCGGTGGCGGGCGGACCGACGGCGAACCCAGGCGGGGTTCGACCTCGGCCCGAGGAGTGCCCTCTCCAGGTCGGAGCATCCCTGCACCTGCTGAAGGAGCCCCTGGAGTAGGTCGTGGCAACGCCGACCTCGTAGATTGGGTCGAAGGTACCGAGTTCGTTCCAGGTATTTGGCGCCGACCTGGAGATTTTGTGCAGAGTTGGTGTAGCTTCAGCGAGTCGTGGCGGAGTGGAGCTCGGAAGCCAGAATAAGTTTGTATATAGCTTAGGACTTTGTATGTAGTCGTAAATGTATTTAGACTCGTTCCGAAGTGTATGTTTTCCCCCTTGAGAGGTACAAACATAGCTTAGGACTTCGTTTTGGTCGTAAATGTATTTAGGCGTATCTGTAATGTATATCTTCCCAAATAAAGGGGTATGAACGAGCTCGGAAGCCGGTTGACTTGTATATGGCTTGGAACTCGGTTTGTAGTCGTAAATGTATTTAGACTCGTTTGAAGTGTATGTTTTCCCTGAGAGGTACAAACATAGCTTAGGACTTCGTTTTGGTCGTAAATGTATTTAGGCGTGTCGGAGTGCATATCTTCCCAAATAAAGGGGTATGAACGAGCTCGAAGCCCGGTTGACTTGTATATGGCTTGGAACTCGGTTTGTAGTCGTAAATGTATTTAGACTCGTTTGAAGTGTATGTTTTCCCATTGAGAGGTACAAACATAGCTTAGGACTTCGTTTTGGTCGTAAATGTATTTAGGCGTGCTGGTGCATATCTTCCCAAATAAAGGGGTATAAGTTGGCGAGATCGGTCGGGATGTCGCGTGCATGTAGACGTCCAACTTAATGGGTGTCTGTATGCTTTGCATGTAGAGCGTTCAAATTAATGAGTAGTGCGTATGCGTACCTACTCGATGGGATTTTCATCTTCGTAAGGCGTCCCTTGTGAAGGTTTAGATGTGGTATATCCGAAGGATGTTCACATAGATATGAGGCAGTGATGTACTTGTTAGTAAAACAAATGTTTTATTGATAAAGTAAATGACATCGTGCCGGAAAAAATAAAGGAGGGTTAACATGATGCCGATCTGAAATCAAAGCAATGTAAAATACCTCATCGATGAGTTACATGCCGAGTTCGGGATAAGTGTGCGGACGGTGGCGAGCTTATAGGCCCTTCGCCGAGGTCCTCGTGGGCGCGGTATGGGTCTTCCATGTCGGGTCCGGTTTGTTGGGACACTCGGCCTTACCGGCCTCATTGTTCGTGGTTGCTAGGCACAGGTAAGGCCGCGTCACGGGTTGAGACTCGTAGGCATTCTTTAGCTGCCGTTTGGTCACCCCGATGCTTAGCACTCCCACGGGGTGAGTATCTTGATGGTGGTGGTACACCGAGCGGGCGGCCTTGGTGGCGTCTGACCGTTCGCCGGATGATGTTGTGCGGGGAGGAGCTTGGACCGGGAAGAATTGGATGGCCGGTGACCGACACAGGAGTGCGTCCGACGGTGTAGGAAGGTAATAACGCCTCGGGTTGAAGCGCATCGTGTGAAGCTCCAAGGCGGGGCGGCACGGGGTGTATTTGAATCCCCGACCTCAAGCTTATCCAGACAACTCAGGAAGATAATACTAACGGAGGCACCGATGTCGGCGTAGACCGGTGGGCGTTCTTGTTGCCCACCACGGCTTGTATCGTGATGGCGTCGTAGTGAGGCATGATTACGGGCACGGGTCGTCCTGGAGAACACGATGTCTTCACCACTCGGAGTCGCTTGTTCTTGGCTCCTCGGGCGGCCTCGAGCCGCTCTTCAACGACGACCTCGTCGTGCCTATGCGCGTCCGGTGATGGCGTAGACTTGCTCCATCGCGTTGGGAGTGTCGTCCTCGTCATCGTCGAGTACGTCGTCCCGAGGTCGGCTCATAATTGTTGCCACCTCCGTTCTCTCCTCTGCGATTCTTGTTTCCGGCGTGCTCGTGGGCGGTCGAGGTACTCCTCAGTCTCCTTCCTTAACGAGCTCGTCTATTTCCGAGCTCAGATCCCTGCAGTCGTCGGTATCGTGACCGTATCCCTGGTGATAGTCGCAATACGGGTCTATCGATCTCTTCTTGGGTCCTCCTTTCATGGGAGGTGGCCTCGGGAAGAGCTCGGCGTGGAGCTCGTATATTTTCGCCCTGGACTTGAGCAGATGATGCCCGTTGTTGCGGGGTTTGGCGAGGTCGATCCGGATTCTCGGGCCCTTCTTGATCCTATCGAAGGCACTTCGGCGATCAGTGCCTACTCCGGTCGTCTGGCCTCTTCCTCTCGACCTTCTGCTCGTCCCAGTTTCTCTCTTTTTGCGGTCTGACTCGTCTCCTTTGACGTAGTTGTCGACCGTGGTCCGAGGCTACTTGTCGTCCTCGGCTTCTCCCTGGTGATCTCCTTGTTCAGTGCGCCAGGTCGGATCACGTTTTTGAACGCGTTGATGATGTAGAGTCGTTACTCTCATCAATTTTGAGGGATTCCTTGATGAACCGTGAGACGAAACTTGACATCGTCTCGTATCGTCCTTGGCGGATGGTGAGCAGGTCGGACGAAGGTTGTTGGGGTGGCATCTTCTGGTAGAAGCGCCATTTGAATTGATCCATGAGGTCCTTGAAGCGATGGATCTTTGTTTTACGGAGCGATGTGAACCAGGCCGGGCGTTGGAGACCAAGACCTCGGGAAGATCTTGCATGTGGAAATCCTCCATTCCTTGGTTCGCCATATTGGTAGTGTAGACGAAGAGGAAGTCGGAGGGATCCCCAAGGCCGTCGTAGGCCGCGATGTTGGGTGCCCGGTATCGCCGGGGCAAGGGTGTGTCCAGAATCTCTCTGGAGAAGGGAGAGATGATTCTCCCGTGTCGGTCGAACCCCGGGAGATCGTTACCATCTCTCTCCGGAGGTGTGGGGACCGTAACGGCGTCTGTCGTCTCTTCGAGGAGGAGTTCGGCCACGTCTCTCCTCCTTCTATCGCTTCGGCCAGCGTGAGTGTTGCGCCGGTGGTGGCGGCTCGCGGATCGCGCGGGGTGAGTGATCGCGGTGGTTTGTCGCTGCAATCGGCCGGACGTCGGGCGGCGTGCGTGTTCTCGGCCATCACGCCGAGGTGAACGCTGGTTGTCTCGGAGGGGGGGTCGACCTCGGGTGCCTGAGGTAGCCAGTTCGGGGACTCTCGAGGGGCCCGCTTCCTTTGTCCTCTGGTCGAGGAAGCTTTGAAATTGGCCACGGTTGGCGTTGAGGAATTGGTCGCGGCTCGGCGAGGGCTCGTGAGATGAACGAAGCGTCTGCATTCGTCATCGTTGAGGTCGACATCTTCTTCTACGTTGGGGAGGCGGTCACGAGGTGTATGAGGCGTTTTCCATGTAGCCTCGGTGTATGGCCGGTAGCGTCGGCGATCTCCTTCCCATGGCTGTTGTCGACCACCGGTTGTCTTCGGCGTGGGCGGCGGTTGTGCGTGTTCTTGCCATTAAGTTGTAGAGAAACGAAGCTTTCTTGTTCAGAAATCGTTTCCCACAGACGGCGCCAATGATAAATCTGGTTACGTGAGTGTGCGAGATTTATGAAAAGCAATAAAGAACACCAAGGCTTTTACGTGGTTCGATCGTTAATGAGATCTACGTCCACGGATGAGTGTTTCCTCAATACTTTCACTATAATGCAGTGTAGTTACAAGCTCCTAGTATTCGATAAGTTGCCAACCCTTCTATTGTCAACTTTCCTCCTATTTATACAACCCCGAGCACTGGCAAGGCGTGCTCAACCTCTCCATTGGTCGTGACTCTTCCTCCGCATGCCCTCCATTGGCGGAGGTGGACGCCGCTTTACGTGCGCCACGTGGAGGTGGCGTCGACTTTGTTTCTGGGCGTCCATTTGGCGGGGTGGCGCGCGACTTTGGTTCTCGGCGTCTCCTCCATTGGCGGGCGGGCGCTACCACGTGGAGGTGGCGTCGATTAGGGTTTGGGGCGATTAGGGTTTGAAGCACAGGCGCGGGCTTAACCGCATGGGTACTACTAATGTCGGCCCACTCGTTTGGGCTGTCAATGGCGCGAGCAATTGTGCCATATCCCATCAATATATATATTCCTATTATACAATACATGATCCGACATTAATATGAACTTGAACAAAATTATCGTGCTATATACATTATACGAAAATCAATTCATTACATGCTAGGATACTAAAGAAGCTATTATAACTTAGATAGGACATCGGGGCCAATTTTAATTTCTTACACTCAATTTATACGTAAAACGTGTATGCAAAATACATAAAATCTCCAACTATTTTGAAATTTGATGGTTCCCGTCGCCAACCACAAATGAAGGAAAAATACAAAAACAATTAGTTTTTACTACACAAAAAAGGAAAAGAACAGAAAACCTCTCCTAAATCAATGTTTATCATTTATGATATATGTTATAAATTAAAAAAGAATGTTGCATAATTTGTCATATGGATTCTAATTATACATAAACAATATGTATATATAGTATAATAAGTAATAATTATCAAAGTCAACACTCGCTTCAAAACCTCATAGCAAGTCAGAGTCATCCTATATCACCAATGGATAACTCAATTCATTAAAAATAATACTCATACTGCTATCTCTTTCTGTGTATCGCAGGTACGTGTTACTAGTGTAACCAAAAAAAAATGATGCAGCAGAAAATCTCATCGATCACAAGATTCCAGGGCTGAAAAATGGACTGCTACCAACAAAATCGTAACAATCTAGCATAAAAGAATCAAAGAAACGGACCCAAGATCAAATAAATGGACCAAACTGACAAATGTGAAGTTACTTGCCAACCACTTCATTCATTAGGCACTAGGCAGCCAAGCTACAAATGAGATAAAATGTTGGGAAAATTGAAGGAACATGAAATTGAAAGGATATATAAGTAAACATTGTAAATTAATTATTGCTTATAAGACTGTAAAAAAATAAATTGAAATTGAATAATTTATTTTTTGGAGAGCTTATAAGTTATTAAAACTTATTTTTCTCAACTTGTAATTGTTATAAACTTATTTTGTCGAACACTTCTCAAGAGCTTGTAATCTTAACCAAACACCTCATTTGATCATCCCAATCCCAGATGATCCCAAAACTGACAATTGATGGGGCATGGCCGCATGGAACACCGTCTGTGTATTTTTATATATGGGTGATCCGATTCACACAAATCTTTAACATTGCCTATATTGTTCTCATAATTTTGGATTTGTATCTACATATCGTGATCCCATTAACTAACATTTTAGAGTGGATGCACCACGCATCCGGATATAGTAGAATGTATCTCATGTATAATTCCATAGAGACTTGGGCGAACATAATGCTTAGACAATATTGACATATTAACTAGCTATAAAACTTGCCCCCATTATGCATTAGAAACTAGAAACCGGTAAATTAAAGGTGCACTCCCCTCTCAATCTTGGATGGTAAATATTTCTCTGACAAGAATGTGAGTGACTGCGCTGATAGTGCTTCAATCTCGAATTTGACTCCTCTATCCAGCAGCAACTGGATTTCAGACCTAAATAGGATTGTCGAATAGATAAAATTTTCATTGATTTTCAAAAACGTTAACACTCCAACTGAGCATAAGCCACAGAGTTTAACCTCCACTGTGGGACTTCTCGTTCCATGTAACACCGATGTAATATTGCTTCAGCCTTTTGCTTATCTGCCAAGTCATTTCTCATTTTAGTTAAATAGATTGTGTTTCATCAAACGGCAAAGATATCTTTGGCACGCATCTCACCTTCTGCTGTCAACTTTAGCAGGCATTGCTGCGGGAGTTGATAATTCTCAGAGTCTGATGGAAAAGCTCCAAGCCAACGAATCTCCGGGAGGCGTAGATATTTGGCGTCATAAGCCATTTGCTTCAATACATCAAGATAAATAATGATTGTGTAATCATTATGAAGATAAATGAAGGACAAACACCCTATATTATTTGCTTCACATTAAGTACTTGAAACAGTGATCATAATTGCAACAATGGATCAAAACTAGAAGATCTTACCATAGAACCGAACCTATAAGTAACTAAGATATCAATGCCATATGGATCACAATCCACCAAGCAATACACCGGAAGATGCAGAGTTCCAACGATGAGGTGCAAAAATCTGAATTAAAAAAAGGTATAAATGTGCTGAAAGAAAAAGTTGCAACAATGAAACAAGTATTTACCTTCTTGTGGGAATATCAGGGTATCCTCTACCCTGTAAATGGAAATGTTTATTAGACGTCATTCTAGTAATATCAAACTAAAACAATCAAAGAAACTATTCATACAGTGATAACTATTGCACGATTTTGCCTACAGAATTGATCATTTGCCAACCGCTGAAAAACTGCACAATAAAGTCAAATATGAGATGAGATGGTATTTTTCCATTTAAGAATATGCACAATACAAGGGGTTTATATGAGGAAGTGGTATAGAAGAAGCTCACACCTGATTCTTTCTCCACTATTAAGATATATTCTGCCCAACTGATTATATCTAGTAAAAGAATAGAGGAAAATGATGTATCTATAAGCAATTTATTTCAAAAGAAAATATAACCTTTAACAAATTAATGTAAAATTTACATATTGTATTTTAATATCCTAATGCTCCCGTAAAAAAATTTCATCCCTTCAGTTTCATTTATTATTATAGATTCAACTGATACCACTATAAGTTCAATTTTGAAGAATTATTTTATTATATATGCTAAGGAACTGCATGTGAAAACTTGCTACCTTCCACGTCTTCCACTTGGACAGGAATATGGTATGTCTGCAAGGCACAGTTAGCTAGTATTACATTGTTGAAGTATATATTATCATCTTCATCTTCACTTCCTTTATCTTACCTTGTTAGGACAGCCAATGCAATCAAATTTTCTCCCAGCTTCGGAAAATCTCAACCAACCCATCACCAATCTGAAAAATAATCAAAAACAGATCTATATACTTTAAAAAGAAAAATATAAAGAGATGCAGGCATTCACTGAACTTAAATGAACAAAGTAAGCTGCTAAGGGTGTCGATCAGTTTGAAGAAGTTGACAATTTCTTTTCCACTGAGACATCCTTACAGAGTCTAAACAATATGTGAATCGAATGACATTGCATGGAATGCAATATGCTAGTATATAAGCAGTATTCTTCCATCCAATGTAAAAATATTGATATGTCACTCACACTCAGATCCTGATTGGATGTAATCAGTCTCTTAAACATGACAAAACTAACTACAAATAGGTTCAATTTGCTCACGGATGATCAGATTTGAATGCTAAGGACAAGACTTAAGCAATTCTTACTTAGCAAGCAGAGAATTTGCAGTTGAAATCATAAAGCTGAAGGATACAGTAAATCTCAAAGACACACATTAACCTCAATCTCTGTGAATTTCAACGTGCACTCGGTACCTACCCGTTTCCGACAGATACCTGCAATGGATGATATAGAGGAAATAATCATAAATCTGAAGCTCCCTTAAATGCAGTTAATGGGGCATCTGAATACACTACTTTCACATTATTATTATTTACTAAACAGATTTCAATAAGTTGAAAACTTCTGGGAAGAAAGCAAAGATATCCCCCCCCAAAAAAAATTAATATTAACAACAACAACAAACAGAAACCAACATTACAAGTTTAGTTAATTAAAAAAAATTACTCTTGCATTGACACACTCAACAGTGACAGATATGTATAATATGTTAAAAATAGCAGTCACACAATCATGTAATCATGTCTAAACATATCATACTTATGGAGTTGCAAACTATTTACTGCAGTCAGATAAGTCTGTAGATGTACATCACATACTCATGTGCATACATGTGCTAGTTAAAATGGAGAAACTAGTAAACTGAAATAGTTCAGAGAACTTACCACATTCAAGTTGTGGCGACTGCACTGCAGAAGAATGCAAATGTCATTGATTGCCCGGTCAACAACAGATTGTTCTGTTTAACAGTTAAAGGATAATTAGGAAATGAAAAGGTCTAACAGAAAATCCTGATTTTGAACACATCCCGGTATACATAATTGTATGCTTTTTGGTAGCTTTGCAGTTGGCACTATGTGCTTAATTTTGTGTGATATGTGTTCCTCTTACTGAGATGATACCTTCTAGTATAAAAACTAATTTGGTAAATAAATGGAGGTGCATGTACAGGCGAAGAGATTGATTGTTAATTTACCTTTAAAAACTGAAGGGTGCATATAATATATATCTCTTTTTGAACAATGCTTGTTTTCTTGAAGAAGTTGCTGAACTATTAGCAATACCCGTAGCAGTAAATCTGAAACCAGAAAAGCCAATTTTCTCTAAATTATTGAAATAATTCGAATATAAAATTTAGGATAACTAATTTCCTTTCAAGTTCGATTAAACTCTAATCTAAAACTTTGTTTAGAAGATGTGTCACTCACCAAACCTGCGTACTTGACTTTCTCTCTGAAGCATGAGAATTTCCTTTCTACTATTTGGCAAGTCGTAGCTGCAACAGCTACACATTGCAACCCAAACAAATTAAAGTTAAATAAATAAATAAATAAATAAACACCACCAGTTCATCATCTCAAGTTACTTGCATAAAAAATTAACAGTCTGCCTTCACAGAATTGTAAAAAAAAACGCCACCAGTTCATCATCGACAAAAAATACAAATCCAGAAAGCGAAAAAAAGCCTAATCGTCCGATTCAACTTCCTAAAAGAAAAATATGTGGAGACAGCTTACCAGTTTCCAGAAACATCGGAGCAATATGAACTGAACTGATCGATTCGTAAAATCGGCGATCGACCGCCACATATATCTTCAACAATTGATCGCGTGAGCTCTGCAGATTTTTTGATTAGGTTTCCGATTACATTTACTGATAATGAGAGCGTGATATGAAGTCGAAGATTTAGATCAGAAAGTGAAAGTGTACCCCTGATTTTGTTAAGCAAGTCGAACCGAGTGTGGCTCAATTGTCTTCGCGCCATTTCCTCCTGAGTAGTTTCTACTACATCAGGAAGTATCAAAATTTGTGATTTTATAAGGTACCATGCAGAATTAAGAATGATATATACCTCGTGTATATATAATTTGGCGAAAAATGTATACATCCGAGATTATATATATAGAGTTAGGTTCAAATAAAACTACTTTTATCCTAAAAACTAAGAATCAAATAAATTATTATGAAAGTTGATGAATCTATTGATAAAGGTTCTGAATTTAAAAATTCAGAATTTTTCACCTGGGTTCGAATCCAATGATGGACGAAAATTCTATGTTTTTGGATTCAGTAACTTCTCCAACGGATTCATCAACTTTTACAGTGAATTCATCATTTTTTAATTCTCACGTTCTCATGATAAAATGGTTCTCACGTTAACCTTATAGTGTTGCACAGTAACCTGCGTAGCACACAAAACATAAAATTATAGCACGACCGAAATTAAATCTCAATCATTGATCAAACGAATCAAAGGCCCAGATTCATTCTCATTTCTTACCAAATTATCGTTCCTACCGATTATCTCATATATATATATATATATATATATATATATATATGGTCTATTATCATAGTTACGATTCATTTATTTTCAATTAGGATTTATCAAATTTTACTATAATTTAATTAATATAGATTCATCGTGCAACCGAATGCACCGCAACACATCTTCTACTAACCTAGCAAATGGACGGGTCGGTTGGATTGGCCCGAGCCTACCGGGCTTTTTCTATCAAAAAATAGGTCGGACAGGCCGGGCTGGAAAAATCGAGGCCCAACCTAGCTCGAAACATATCTTTTAGTTTAAATTTTTCGAATCAGCTCAACCCAGATCCATCGGGCTTTGGTTAGTTTTGGGGGTCCCCGGCTCAGTCCGTGCAACCTATTTTTATTGAACCCAACCCGACCCAGAATCAAACTGAATTGAACCGATCCGTCGGGCCGGGCCCGTTTGCTACCTCTACTTTGTACCCAATACACACAAACCTCATTAATCGTTTCAACTAGTTATTGGAACTTGGAAGGATGCTTGAGTCCTTTTTCTCAAGATACAGCGAATAATTATTCTATAGTTAGTAATTTATAGTTAAATATTTTTTTTATATATGATTTTATATGGATTCAAATGTTGTTTTATACATCATATAAATTCTATAGAATTTAGTTATTTTTGTTTGAATATTTGTGTATAAAATACAAATTAACGTATTGAGAAAAATAAATTAATTTTAAAAATAATTGCACATGTCCATCTCTGACCCAGTCTCGCTCGACCAATGCCCACCTTCATAGATAGTCCTGGGCCCGGACCATATATTTTTGAAAAGTCCAATACAAGCCCGACCAGCTCAGTCTCGGATCTCGAGTGGGCTGGTCTAAATTGTGGTGGGCTCATTCGAGCTTGGGCCTCCGAGTCAGGCCGATCTGACCAAATTTTATTCCACTCCATATTTCCTTTTACAATGTTGAACAAAGCATCAACATTAAGAACTTGTTTGGTAGCCCAGAAAAAACATAGATAGCTTACCTATCTTGTGTTAACTAGTTGTTTGGTAGTCCGCATTATTATACTCCGAAGCCCGTTATTGTATCTCAGCCCGTCAATAAAACACTATTCATCTTTGGTAGACATAACTTAACCTAAAGCTGAGATACCTAATCGGGCTATTGAGCCAAGACAAATCCACCCTTCGTCTATCACAAACATTCCACACCCTATTTCCGTGATTAAACTTTCTGCTTCCTTTTCCGAAGCTGCGTCTTGTCCAATGGCGCCGATTCCCCTTATCTCCGTTTCGATCTTCTCTCTCTTCTTTGTTTCACTATCTGCTCTTTTAGCCTGCACAAACGGATTTTCTGGTAACCTTTTTGCTTCTTCTCGCTCACCATTTCTGATTCATAAACAACGCCCTCACCCAGGAAAACAACAAAGTTTGATTCTTGTAGTTGCTGCTGTTGCGTCGAGTCATATTAATTTACTGGACTGTAAATCGGTAGCTTATTAAGTTCTTTATTCTTTATTTTTAATTAATATTTGGTGAATCGGCCCATTTGAGATTTTGGACTTCAAGAGCTGGAGATTATATGGCTGAATGGCGTTTATAGATTAGAATAAGATAAAAGTTTGAAACATGGGAGATAGTTATACTAGAGCTTGTGTAGGTTGGCGTCCACTGACAATTTCGAGCAGCAGTACCCCAAAGCTATATACACATGCTCGAGTGTTGAGAGCTCTGCAAAATCAATGAGGTTACCGTGTGTCATTTTGATTTGTTTTGGAGGATACAATTATAATTTTTTACTTAATCTTGCTTTTTAACTAGTGTATCAAACAAACAAATTTGTTATCTATATTTTTATATCTTATCTACCAAACAATAAGATATGATATCAATCTAACATTATCTATAATACATATCATATTCTTATCTATATTAACATATCTAAATATATATACCAAACGAGCCCTAACACGATTAACCCCAACAACTGCCAGAAGCCTTCCATTCCTCTCGCCAGTTTGATCCCCGTAATATGACTAACACGAATCAATGCCACCAGGGGCGGATCCAGAAATTGATGATAGGGTGGACTGAAAAATAAGTACTTCGGCGTATTAAATATCATAAATGCTAAAATATTTCTAGGTTTTTATAAGTCGTCTTGCGAGATATCAATACACAAAATCCATCAATAATTAAGTTTATATCTATATTTTTAATAAAATTTCTTTCAATATAAACTATTCTTTAGCGTAAACTTTAGAGAATCCATCAGCCAAACTACTGGCAAAACTTGGCTGCGATTGAACTTGAACTTTGACAGCTTCGAATGGACAGAGAGCAACATCAGCAAACACTTGGCCGATCTGTTGAGGAAGAATATGATACATTTGTTTGGCTCATTTTCACGACTTGTATGAACCTTTGAGGATGTAGATAAATATGGTATTCTAAAAGCATCAATATACGTCTCTCAAAACAGTAGGCACGCAATAATAAAGAGATAAAAAATTTTAACATGGAAAACCTCTCAAAATAAAATAGAGGAAAAAACCACGGGAGCTGTTTAAATCAATTATAATCAACAATGTAGCAGTACACAATCTTCTCTAGATTATATTAGAGGCATACAAAGCATCATACACTCGAAAATAAGCACATCAAGATATATGAAATCAAAATCGAGCAAAGATCAAGAAAAATATCATCAGAAATTATCCTATATTCAGATCGATAACCCGACCTATGAATCTCAAAATCCGATCTCCACCGTCCACAACGTTCGCCCAGATGATGTGAAGCTTCGTCCAAAAATCAAGCTAATCTAACGGTTCAATCTCTAGGAAACAGAATTTTTCCAAGTTCACAATGAAAATCGAGAGGAAAAAAAAGCTAAGGATTTTTCTATTTTTACTACTCTAATTTCTCCCTTCAAAAATGGTGGTTGATCTTTTTCGTTCTTATAACCTTCTCATGGGCTCATGGGTTTTTTTCATGGATCAAAAATATAAAAAAACTCAACAATAACAACTTTGTTTTAATTTTTAAATTATTTTGGACCTGACTAATTTTAAATTGGGTTTGATATAATACATAGGCGTAAGAAAAAATTTGAGAACTGACTGTTTGAATTTGGAGCCGGTGTAGCTAGTACCTAGATCCGCCCATCAATGCCACATAGTGTTCATAATAAAAGAATAAAAATAGCATAATCTTGAATAGAAAAAAATCCCAAATGTAATTTTGTTCCATCCCCACTTTTTCTTTTTTCTTTTTCTTTTTTTATATTATTGTAAACTAACGGTAAGATGGTGTGGTAAATTAATATTAATATTTATATAATAGTAGGAACTATAAAGAGACAAAAAGTAAAGGTAGTGAAAGAAAAATGTATGCACAATTTTGGAGCTAAAAGAAAAACAAAACAAGCCTAGATTGCTTCAAACAGACAGTATCTAACGAACGTGCTTAAGATTTTCGAGCCTCCATGTACGAATTGCCAATTACTTCAATTTCTTATACAAGAATACCACTTTTATATTGCAGCACAGATCTCCACGCCTATATTCCAATTTCCAAAATCCATTTTTGTTCTTGACTATTAAATTTGATTTTTATCAGGCTCTCACTTCTTAATTTTTTCCTACACCGAGTCATTAATTCTTTTATATAAGAGGAAAACCAAAAAATATATTGAGAAGACAAATTCAAGGATAAAATTTTTAAAACCAAACAGGAATGTATTCGGAAGACAAATGCGTTGAGTCTTTAATGTTTATTATAGTGCATTGATTTTGACAGGGAATAATTTATGCATGCCATTAAAGCGAGTCAAATGTCAATTTGTTTTGAGGTTATGGCTTCAATATTATAAAATAAAAAGTTGGAGAGTTATCCACTAGGGACAGGTTAAGGTGGGTTTTGTGGTAGGAGGTCGCGAGGCTCGAACTCCACCAAATACATACTATGGGTTTGAGTTTGTTATCACGGTTTTCAAGTGTGGTTTACACATCATGTATGGTTTGCGAGTTATGACAGGCGTGGGGTTTCGACACTTAAGATAGCGGATGCGGGTTCCCCATGATACAAAAAAAAAAAAGTTGGAGAGCCTACTACAATAAAATATAATAATGTATGCGCATATAATTTGCGTCTTCCCGGTGATTATGCGAATTTAATGTGTATATATTATTATAAATTTATTGCATAACTATAACACCAATACAACATTTTTTAGCTAGAAGAATGTTCTCTCCCTCTCTTTGTGAGCTACTAGAATGTTACTATTTTGATTTTGATAATATCCTGAGAAATAAATTGCTCTTTGACCTCATAATTACACGTTTAATGATTGAGGTGGTCTCCTGTGCGTGCCCGCGCACAGTGAGACCACCTTATTTAATTAATTAGTTAATTAATTAAGTAGTTAATTAATCTTAATTAATTAATTTAATTAAATCTAATTAAAATTAATTAATTTAATAAACTTTAATTGTAAATTAATAAATATAATTTTAAATTAATATATCTTAATTTTTAATTAATAAACTCTAATTTTGAATTAATAAACCCTAATTTTGAATTAATAAACCCTAATTTTGAATAATAAACCCTAATTATGAATAATAAACCCTAATTATGAATTAATAAACCCTTATTGTTAATTAATAAACCCTAATTATGAATTAATAAACCCTAATTTTGAATTAATAAACCCTAATTGAAAATAATAAACCCTAATTTTGAATAATAAACCCTAATTATGAATTAATAAACTCTAATTATGAATTAATAAACACTAATTATGAATTAATAAACAAAATATAAAATAATAAAAGAAATCAAAAAACTTTGTGCGCGTCGCATGCGCGCGCACACAGAAGTTTTTGTGTTAATGATTTGCAAACTTTTCATGAACATAACATTTCTTTGAGTTTGACTGTCAAACACATTTATTATTATTAAAGGAGAAAATTTATTTTGATATTCAAATTATGATTTTTTTACAATTGCACCCCAATATAAAAAATAAAAAAATAAAAATTAATTATCTGAACCATCAAATTCTCTACATTTATAACATGAGATTTGATTTTTGGCAACGAAAATCTTATGTCGGACAGTATATGGAAAACTGGCCTAGATTTTTAACAAAAAATAAAAAATGAGTATAGTATCAAAATCGCCCCTAAAAGCCTGATGACCAAGGCTAGACCTTCTTGATTAGAGTCTGTACCTGTCTTGGTTCAATTCTTACTGGGATGTTCCTCTAAAATATAAATGGTAAGACTATATATAATTGTATTTCAAAATTTATAATAATCCTAGTAAACTGCACACATGGCAGTTTGAAAATAATAACAATAACAATAACAATAATAATAATAATAATAATAACTTCATCGAGTACAAATAATTAATATAAGCAGACTTAACACCTAAATCAGCCCCTAAAAAAAGAAAACAGTGAAACTTGAAAGCCAAAGCACATAATGCGAAGATATCTCACTTGCAGTTAGTCTCTCACACTAATAGCTTATTCTAACTAAACCGTTCGATTATACAGCACAAAATCATTGGTTAAAACTCCAATAAATAATATTTCTATGGTTAATAATCTAAAATAAGTGCTCGTCGCCTACATTTGGACAGACTATAATTATAATCCAAATAAAACCAATAATTACTATAGGAAAGCGGAAATGACTCGAAATTAAATATCGCCTAAAATAAGAAGATCCAAATTCCAAACATCGAAGCCAAAAAAAATAACAATAATTAACTCAAATCCCAGGAATTAATACAATATTATTATTCCGCAGATTTACAATTCAGGGCCTGCCTACGAGACATAACGGCGTTAATGCGCTGTAACAGTTTCTCCTCCTATGTCTTCCAAGAGGTGCTGTATGTGCCCCGGCTCGCTAGCCACATAATCCAACAGCCCTTCGCCGGCCTTCTCGCCGGGAGCTTCCCCCACAGGCGGTGAAATTCGGCCGAAAACTACGATTGCGACGAGAAAGAGCGCCGTGGAGACGAGAAGCGGCCAGAAGTAGTTCAAAATGTCGAGAAAATTAGGCGCCAGATAGCAGAAAGAGATGATTACGAGGCTGAATCCCAAAGCGGAGAGGAAGTGGAATTTGAACTCGAGAAGCTTCCCCGGGATTTCCATGGCGTCGGATGAGAAAACTCGAAACCTCTCTCTCTCTCTCTCTCTAAAACTCTCGCTCTCGGTGCGCACAGATTCTCTGTGGGAAAAGCTTTTTTGTTGGCTACGAATATATCATAAGAGATTTGGGGTTCACTTCTTTATTTTAAGGAACTTGAAAAGGCAGTTTCCCCAAAATGCCCATCGTAAAATCTGGCTTACCAAATGAGAGTGAAAGTACAGACTGTGACAGCGGACGAATCTAAATTTTTTACCTACGATCCCTTACGTTTTACTTTTTTCGTTGCAACGGAGTCAATTACGGATCAGTTTCATGTTGACCTTAACTTTGCTTTTGTCGATCATCTTTATCCCGACCTCTTTGTTTTAAGATTGATAGTTTTGCGTTACTACATTTCTTTTGGTAGCTTTTTATTTGAATCTGAATTTGGTATATTAATGTTAACTAAATCATTTATTATATTTTTTTATTATTATTATTTTGAATTCATGAGAAATTCCAATCGTTACATTCGATGCACACTGAATAAAAATCTGCAAATCACATAGAACAAGTAAACCACACTTAGAAAACCAAATCATTTATTTGATTAGATTCATATGTAGGTTAATATAATATTGCCCAAATTCGAGTAAATATAATAGTTAAAAATTACAACAAAGAGATTAAGTTTTAAACTGAACCATTATCTACAAAAGAGACACATTGTAATGTATCAATCCTAATTAAATTTCAATTGTAATTACTAATTAATGAACTCTAATTTAATTTAATTATGGCATATATGTCATACATTCGGATGCAAGATCGTTGGGAGTAAAGTAAACATAAACTAAAATGTAGGTGAACCAACTAATCACTACAATAACATCATGATTTCATTTTTATCCTGGAGTCAGATCGATTTAATGTATGATACTCCAAGAAATGTGTGACAATATAAGGATTAATTAAAAAAAATACGTGTGTATGAGAGAGAGAGAGAGAGAGGAATGTGTGTGTGCCAGTTTGAGAGAGATAGCCCTATTCTTCAAAAGATATTCCATCCCATGAATAAAAGTGGGAAGTGTGCAAGTGCGAGTTTGAATTGAATGGGTGTCATTTAGTGGTGTGTAATTTAGTGATAGTGTTGGTGTGCCCTATTCTTCAAAAGATATTCCATCCCATGACAGACCACTTCTTGTCATGTGATGTGCCTTCTTTCATTCTATTCAAATTTAATAGTAGATTACCTCCAAAAGGTAATTCTTTTCAAAAAAAAAAAAATTGATTTAAAAAAAATTAGAATCCAAATTTTATACTATTGAAAAAAGTTGATAAAAAATGAAAATAAGAAACCAACCAACTTCTTTGTTTCTTTCTTTCTTCTTATTTTTTAATTATTTTTGTCTTTGTATATATATTTTTCTTTATTTATATATAGATATAATTATTATATAATATAGTGAAACTTGTATAAAAGTTGATTTTGTAGGTATATGATTGGAGGCATACAATCATGTTGAGTTTTATAGATATATAGTTGGAGGTGGTGTTTTTTTGGTTTCTCTCCACCCGAGCCTTATTTTATGGGGATTACATTTTGGCAGTTTGTTTTTCTTCCAATATCATAATTATCACTCTAATTAATACATCAATTTCTCGGTGTACCGTCACTAACATGGTACAATAGTCGCACATATTATACTCTTTTGGAGGATCTACGCTAAGTTATATTATGAATCTTGTAGAAAGTTAAATCAAACAAAGAGCTATAGCTCGATTATAAAGTATAATCTCCCTCATTTTATTGCAAACTATAAATTTGCATGGGTGGAAAGATTTTCTACACATTTTTTATAATCAATATGTTTAAAATAATTGTTCATTTGGGACGGCCTAATGATAAAATGGGTTATGTGACCAAAAGATCATAGGTTTGAACCATATTAATGTACCTATGTGTCTGAGTATGTCATATCTAGTTTTTAAGTATGGTTTAATTGTCTTGTATGGTTTGTAAGTTATTGCATTGGAACGTGGGATTTACCGGTGCGTATTGCAAATAGCGGATGCCGGTTCCACATAAATTCTAATATATATATATATATATGTGTGTGTGTGTGTGTGTGTGTGGAGATGAGTTCAAATAAAAATCATTTTTAACATGAAAATTAAGAACCATGAAAATTCGTTATGAACAAAATGAATTTGCTATGAAAGTTAATGTCTTCGCTGGAAAAGTTATTGAATCAAAAAATTCAAAATTTTCACTCATGGTTCAAATTCCATGAGAAAAAAAATTCATTTTTTTGATTCAGTAACTTTTCAAACAGATTAATTTTCACAACGAATTCATCATTTTTCAATTTCACGTTTATACGAAAAAAATAGTTGTTACGTTAATATTCTCATACACATATATATACGTGTTAAAAATAATTTTCGAATAAATTTCTTTCATTGAATTTGAGTGGCGTTGAGGAACCATTGGAGGAGAGATTTGTCGACTAAATCATGAAGATTTTTCTACTTTTTGAATTTAATGCTGATAATTATAATAAAAAAACATGGGGCATAGAGTAATGAATGGATTTTGAAAATTGCTAGGTTAATTAATTTACCCCATATCCTTGTCCCCCACAAATGCTGTAAACTAAGCTGTCGGTTGATATGCAGTAATGGAATGATGGTTTCTACCTTGATTTTCAATCATATGGTTGGTAAGATTTTTACGATTAGAATCACCATTCTCGAATGAATACTTATTCCCATAAACACGGGATTAGTCATTCTTCCCCTACCCCATGGTATTAGTTATTCCCATGAAAACGAGATTAACCAAATTTATTTATTTTTTCTAACAAAATTATTCATATTTATTTTTTATCTTACAAACTTAATAACAATAATAAATAATAAAAATAATAATATAGTAATATTTATGACAATAAATAAATAGTAATTATTAACAATAAATAATTATAATATAATAATATTGATAAAAATCATAGTTAATAATAATTAACAAAATAAATAATAATTAATGTAATAAATTTTACATTAAATAATAATATTATTAATATAATAAATAATATTAATAAAACAACAATAAAATAGTAAAATAATGATGATAATAATACTAAATATTATTAATTAATTAATAAGTGATAAAATTATAGTTATTAATAATACTAACATAATAAATAATATAATAAATAGTCACATTAAAATAATAATAGTATTATCAATATAATAATATAATAACAATAACAACAACAACAACAACAACAACAATAATAATAATAATAATAATAATAATAAATATTATTAATTCATAATAATAATATTAAAAATATTAACATAAAAATAATACCAATAAATATTTTATTAAAATAATAATAATAATTAATTATAATAATAATAATAATAACATAAATTATAAGAATAACAACTATTTCATTTTATTTATATCATTCATTAATTTTACATACCAGCCATACGAATCACATAGTTCATTCTATTTCATTCCTATCTAATTTCATTTTTGCATATCAAACATCACCTAAAAGAAGTAAAAATCTTCCTCCAACAACTATTTGGAAAATCGAAGAGAAACTTGGTTCGGAATTTTTCGAAAAGGAATTGTGCTCGGATTTTTTAAGAGGAAATCTGCTCACTAGGGGTGAGTATTCGATCTGGTATGGTCAAAAAAATATCCGATATCCGGACCAAACCGAAATTACTTCGGTTACCCAACCAAAATAACCGAATTTTTTCCGATATTTCGGATAAAACCGAATTTTTGCCCTAATTCTGAATTCTAAACAAAAATATAAAAAAATATTAAACACTCAACAAATAACTAGTTGGCGGTGGCGGTAGGCGTAAGCGGCGGCGGCGATGTCATGACGGTGAGTGAGCAAAGGCAAATGACGACGTGGCGTGGCGTTGGCGAGCAGAGAGCAAAGCATTGAAGCGGCGGAGGCGGCGTGGCATATGTTGGAAGAATAGAAGCACCCTTTTCAGAGAACTTTCGTCGAGCTGTTGGTGTGCTATTTTTGTTGTAGAGAAAGACGAGCACTCTATCTAGTCTAGTGGCAGGAAGATGGTAAGATGAAAGAAGATGGTGAGAATTGAGATGGTGAGAGTTGAGAGTCTGAGGGAATGGGGGCGGCGCCGTGTGCGTGACATCGTGAGAGTGAAAGTAGATTTAGGGCCCTTTTTCATTAAGGCAAACTCAAATTCTGGATATTATAATTATAATATATATATTGTGAATATAAAATAGTAGGATGCCAGAATGTATTCCTTTCGGAGAGACGAGTTCAAGTTCGGCAGTATAAATTCGGGTATGGGATATTCGGATAAAAAAACTTATACCCGACCGAAAACCATACTACCGAAATACATCTCGATTATAATCAAATTGTCCGAAATAACCGGTTTACCCAAACCAAATTAGATTTTTGGTTTGGTTCGGTTGGATTCGTTTATTCGGTTATTGGATATTTTGCTTACTTACAAGTTACAACCACTATGTCTTCTCAACCTCAAAACACCACAATCAACATGCTAGTTACTTTCATTTGCAAATATGAAATTCGGGTCAATTTGTCCGTTCGATTCAAATTTCAGATAACACGATTTGTCAATTTATATTTAAAATGTCGGGATCTTGCTGATTTTTCCGTGTTTATTATGCTTATGCTGTGGGTTTTTTATGTTATTGTTTATATTATGTGTGATTTTAGTGTGTATGATTGAATATTTCAATATTTTTATATATTGCTAATGGTGAATATTAATAATGAAATAAAAATGAATACACACCACCACACAATGCTCTTTTAGTTCATAAAGGTTTTCAATATTTGAGTTTTGAGTTTAATTTGTACACAAATGACTGAAATATTATGACGTCTCTCATTTCTTTATATAGTTGTATATATTTCTTCACTATTATATTACATTTTCTTTTCATTTTGTTGATAGCTCGAGATATTTTTTATGTAAGATTAAGTACATTATGTACGAGGTTGATATTCTAAAATGGATAATTGTCTAAGATGTACTCCTCCGTCATCACGATTAGCAATGGCTAGAGCGCAAGATCTCTGCGGTATCGGGTATAGCCCATTCCAGTCCATAGATTCCATGCTTTATCATGTGCATCGAGGATGAGAAAAGCGCTCGTTAAAGGACGCCGATTTCTAATGAAAACCTCCAAACCCGTTTCCTTCCAACAAGCTTTCGCAAACTGGCAGGAGATAAAGGAATGCCAAACGGTCTCAACATCACCTCTGCAAACCCCACGCACTCCATCTACTCCAAAGCTTGGACTTGAGTAAATTATCCCTGTCGCCTCCACAAGAAAATCTTAACTTTCGAAGGAATACGCAAATTCCAGATTATGTTCCATCTGCCCCCTTCAGCCCACTCTTCATTGATGGTGAGTGAGCACGTCCTAATTGGAGTATTGGTGATGATATCGCTTCCTCTTCGAACGTACGACGACCGGTCTACATCCCAACGTCTTTCACCTTCAAGTTAAGGATCCCACCCCAGGAACCGATGTCAAAAACTTCGCCTCACGCAGCTGTGGGTTAGGCTCTAATCCTTTCTCCATTTCCCACCCTCCACACGAGATCTTTATCCCATAGCTAGGACTATGTCCTACTTTAATGGGAAAATACTTAGCCTTCAAAACCCTACAAACAAGAGCATTAGGATCAGTCTGAAGACGCCATCCCATCTTACCCAGCATGGCAAGATTGAACAACTACAGGCTACGAAAGCCCAGACCACCCCTCTCCTTAGCAACGCAAAGCCGCTCCCATCTCATCCAGCAAATTCCCCCCCTAGACTCACCTTTCTTACCCCACCAAAAACTGTTCATCACTCTTTCCAACTCGTCCGTGACCCCTTTCGGAAGGAGAAAAATCGACATGCAAAACGTAGGAATAGCTTGCGCCACCCCCTTAAGAAGGACCTCCTTACCCGCACGTGATAGCTTCTTCCCTTGCCAACCGTGAATCCTCTTCCATAATCTATCCCGGAGATGCCCAAAGATCTCCTTCTTTTTGCGCCCAACAAGGGACGGAAGACCAAGATACCTGCCCGTATTAAGAGGGTGTGAGACTCCTAGGATGTTAGAATAGCACGTTCTATCGACCTCCTGGACGTTCCTGCTGAAGAAAATGCCAGATTTATTATAATTAATAGCCTGTCCCGAAGTCGCTTCGTAATCATCCAACAGGCAACGAAGCTTCAAACATTCTCCAGCAGAAGCTCTACAAAAAAACATGCAGTCGTCAGCGAACATGAGATGCGAGATAGACGGCCCAGAGCGACCAATTCTGATGCCGTGAATGCTCCCCCTAGCAATTTCATGATTAATCACCGCCGAGAGACCCTCAGAACATAGAATAAAAAGATACGGCGATAGAGGATCCCCTTGACGAAGGCCCCTCCTCGGGGTAATCGGACCTACCAAGTCACCATTGACCAGGACATTATACTTAATCGATCTAACACACATAGATATCCACTTTCTCCATTTGTCACAAAACCCAAGTCTCGCCAACACTATTATATTACATTTTCTTTTCATTTTGTTGATTTTTTTTTATGTAAGATTAAGTACATTATGTACGAGGTTGATATTCTAAAAATGGATAATTGTCTAAGATGTACTCCCTCCGTCCCACCCAAGATGACCCGTATTCCATTTTGGGCTGTCCCACCCAAGATGGTCTGTTTACTTTTTAGGAAATAATTATCTCTTCAAAAGTTGTGGGTCCTACATACTTTTTATCACTTTAACCACTTTATCCCTTCTCCTAAATAAACCGTGTAGAAAGAAACGGACGGAGGAGTAATATTTAACTAAAGTATAAAAAATATTCAAGTTTAAAATGTTATGTTTTTGTACTCAACATTTACTCAAAGTCTCGAAAAAATTCCAATATTTCAAAACTGCATTTTTGTACCCAATCCGTGCTTTAAGTCTAAAAAATATCATGATTTTTAATTTTTGATTGATCGAAAAATCGAGGCGGCAAACCAAAGCCTCTCTTCTATGCATGTGACGTGAATTTTTCTTCTATTTTTTTTTATAAAATGGTGTTATGATGGCATATATAATAATATAGCTCGTCAAATGCAAAATAATAATAAAAAATAGTGCATTAAAATTAATTTTGATGAGATATTCTTTGTATATGATTGCTCTCTGAGATACCAAGTTATTTGCTCCTTCTTTAATCTATCTCTACACAAGAAAAAAAAAACTTGAAATACATTGAAAGAGAGGACTACTATGCCAAATCTGATTGGAATTGTTTCAACTATTCCTTCAGCAACTTCCTTAAACACCAAATTTTTAAGAGATGGAATAATACACTTTAAATGCGTTGAAAGAGACGAATAATTCCTGTCAAGCCTCGTGATATTGTTTAGACTTTATGCACACATTGGGTACGAAATATAATATTTTATACATTAGTTGGGACTATAGACAAACTTTGAGTATAAAAATATAATTTTTAATAGGGGTGTAATTGAACCGAGCCGATCCGAGCCGAACACCATCGTGCTCAAGCTTGGTTTGTTTAGTATCGAACCGAGTTTCGAGTTTTATTTATCGAATATTTTGAGTTCACGAACTTATTCGAGCTTTAATCGAACCCAAATAAACTTTCTAAATTTAGATATATGTTTAGAATATTGATTATTTTTAAAAATATTTTTTTTTTCCATAAGAACATAATATATTTATTGATTTCTTATAACAAATAAAAAGAGTTAGAGATTTAATACAATAATTACTAATTATAGAAAGAAAATAATTATATCAAGTTTATAATTTTATATTTTCAAAGAAATCGCTTAACTAACTTGTTCACGAGCTAACGACCGACTACTATCACGCTCAAGCTTGGTTTGTTTAGTTAACGAACTTCACTAAATAAACTCGAACGAACTTTTATCGTCTTAGAAACGAATAATTCTCCGAATAAACTGACTAATTTACTGTACCATAATTTTAACATCGATACATTTTTGAGATTTTAGACAGACCATTTTCCCTTCTGAAAATAAATGAATAATTTGATTTGTAGTTGGGCCCTACTAAAACAATCTAGTGCGAGCCCAACCCAATCGAAAAATATTCAGCCTTCTAACTGGAAGTGCCGAAATACAAATATAGCTGGCCGTTTTGGGCGGTTGGAGGCAGAACAGCCCCGCGATGGTGGCGCTCGCGAGAACTGCTGCCGCCGCCGTTACTGCTCTCTCTCTCATCGGTCTCCTCTCCTACATAATTATACATAACACCAAGCCTCGCTTAAAATCTAGGAGCAGAAAGGCCGCACTTAGAAAGCGGCCAAGCGGTGTGGTCGCCGCCATTGGCAACACTCCTCTCATAAGGATCGACAGCCTCTCCGACGCCACTGGATGCGAGGTCATTGATCGTTTACTTTTCTGCCTTCCCTTTTCTTTAGACACTTTGCCAACTGACACCTCTCTCTCTGTCTCTCTGGTGGGCAGATTTTGGGGAAAGCGGAGTTCTTGAATCCTGGAGGCAGCGTGAAAGACAGAGTGGCACTGAAAATTATTGAAGAGGTAGGTTTAGTTTGTGCTCATGTTGGAATTTTCAGCAATTCTTCTTTAGCTGTTTATTGATGCTATCTATGATCTACTATCTGTGCACTCTTCGAAGGAAAATGCTTGTCAAGTTTCTTCTTTTATAGCAATTTTTCTTTTTCTTTTTTGGGGATCCTATTGTATACTAATCACACTGGATAAACGAGAAAAGCTGCATTTTTATTATGAATAAATTAGAAGCAAAGTATTAACTTGTTTATGGGTGTGGTTTTCGTCCTCAAAATGACTGCTGGTGTAAGGGTGCAAGTTGCACCGTGCAACCTCTAAGAGGGTGGTTTGGGTGAGCTAAGCTTTATAAAAGAGCATCTAAGATGTTTTCGAGCTTATAATTATTTCAAAAGTGTTTCCTCAACTTTTTGAAAATATCATTTTGATCTCAAAATAAGAGGTTGGGAGCTTATAATTTCGTTTAATGAAACTGAGGGACCCCAACCTTTTCTTTTAAAAAAGACCATTTATTTTAGAGAACCTCTTGTATCTTAGTCATGGTAGTTACAATTTTGTCAAAATTATTATCTTACGAGCTCAATAGCTCAAACACTCCAGCAGCTTAATTTTGTAATAAGATATAACTTCTTATAAGCTTGAAAAATATCTTACAAGATGTATGAAAGCTAAACATTTCTGGATGCAAATGAAAATGGTTCCGTAGGTTCTGATCCATCCTCCTATTTCATGCTGTCTCTCTCTTACTTTCTATTGTTTTTTTCAAGGAAGTTATTTCGAATTTTTTTATGACAATAGGTTACTGCAAGCTATATCAAAATGCTATATGGTTTTCTGCCAACTAAATCTATTATATAGTTTATCATAGTTCCGTAATTTGTTTTGGCATTGCATTTGCAGGCTCTGGAATGTGGAGCTCTTTCTCCTGGGGGAGTGGTTACTGAAGGCAGTGCTGGAAGCACAGCCATTAGTCTTGCAACCGTTGCTCCTGCTTTTGGATGTAGGTGCCATGTAGTTATTCCGGATGATGCTGCTATTGAGAAGGTATACTAGTTGCATTTAAATAAAAGGTTCCACTTTCTTCATTATTCATGCATCCTTGTTTTTGAGCCGTATTTGGTACATTTCTTCCTTGTACAAGCTCATACAGTTGCTCTTCTGCAGTGATCAGTTTAAGGATGAATTAATCTTTCATTTCAGTTTTTCTTTAATCTTTCGCTATATTTTGCAGTCCCAAATCCTGGAAGCTCTTGGTGCCACTGTGGAAAGAGTTAGACCTGTTTCGATCACCCACAAAGAACACTTTGTCAATATTGCAAGGAGAAGAGCGAACGAGGCAAATGACCTAGCCTCAAAGTACAAAGAAACTAGCAAAATCGGCAACCATTTCAATCAGCTTAATGGCAGGGATGCAGTCTCTGAAACGAATAATTCAAAGTACTTAGCCGACTGCAAAGGTGGTTTTTTTGCAGATCAATTTGAGAACCTTGCCAATTTCAGGGCTCACTATGAGGGTACTGGACCCGAGATTTTGGAACAAGTTGGTGGCAAATTGGATGCATTTGTTGCAGCTGCTGGTACAGGTGGCACTCTTGCTGGGATCTCTCGGTCTCTGAAGGTAGTTGACTGCAGAACTGTACAAAATCTCTAGGTTGACATCGCTGAAATAGTGAGTAACCTTCTTTCGCATAATCAACAGGAGAGAGATCCCTCTACCAAATGCTTTCTAGTCGACCCACCTGGTTCTGGTCTGTTCAACAAGGTGACAAGAGGAGTGATGTACACGAGAGAGGAAGCTGAAGGACGGAGGTTAAAAAACCCTTTCGATACGATCACTGAAGGAATCGGAATTAACAGACTGACAGAAAATTTCAAACTTGCAGTACTTGATGGGGCTTTTCGAGGCTCGGATAAGGAAGCTGTTGAGATGTCTAGGTTAGTCTAATCTTTCTTTTTTCCTGCATCAAATGGTGTTGAAAGTTTGGTTATATGTCAATAACCTCATTGATGTATGCTGATGATCATTTCTCCTTACGTAAAAGTCACAGACAAGTTAAGTAAAACAACTTTAGGATTTCTCATCACTATTCTTGTTGTGAAAATGCCAATACTTTAGCCTATTTCATGCCTTCCATTATGCAAATAAGGCATAAAACAGGTGTGATTGGTCCTAAGTATTTGTCAACACTAGAAAACAGATAGAAAGCAAGGCCAGAAAGACGCTTAATGATATACCATAATTGGAGGATAGTAATGTTCCCTGTTAGGCTGCAACTTCTTGGTGAAGTTTATTCCTCGAACACCATTCTTTTGGCTCTGTGACACTGATTGAAGTTGCGTCTGTTATTTGCCTGTCAGGTATTTATTGAAGAACGACGGGTTGTTTCTTGGTAGTTCTTCAGCAATGAACTGTGTTGGAGCGGTCAGAGTGGCACAACAAATGGGTCCTTGTCACACCATCGTCACAATTTTATGCGACAGTGGTATGAGGCATTTGAGTAAGTTTCACAATGCCGAATATTTGGCGCAGTATGGGTTGACGCCTTCAGCTTCTGGATTGGAGTTCCTTGGTATCAGTTCGGGTGAGAATTTTTTTCAATTTATTTCACATATGGGTGGGTTACTTGGTAGAAACTCATGAATCACATTATTTTTCTATTATTTTCTTCTTTTAATGACTTATAGTGGATGACGGGTGATAGAATTTCCAGTTCTAGACATCTTTAAACAGTTAGAATCACAGAAACTTTGTGTCATGAAAGCTCCTTTGCACTTCGCCCTCTTCCTTGTCCCCTTAGTGTTGATATGAAAATAGAGAAGTCATAAAAGAAGAAAAAAACACACCAAATAGAGGACAAGTTAAGTCGTGTAAAACTCTTGAATGCGAACTAGTAGATTCTCAAAAAGTCGACCTTTTATATGGTGAGTTCTGTTTCTGGAATTGGAATTGGTTCCAACTCTAGGTAAGGTTCCCCCTTTTCTCAAGCGTAAAAGTGATGACCTAAAAAAAGAATTAGAAAGAAAGTACTGTCGAAAAATCATGTGCAGACTGAAGTCATCATCCTACCCGTACCCGAGACCAAATCACTTAAGAAAAAAGTTGGCTTGATTTAATTTGGATAACTGAAACAGGCTTGTCGGGCATTGGAGATTTTCGGACTAGTTTACCCTATTTTGCTGCTTATACTCTTGACCATTTGGCATCCATTCCTTGAACCTTAATCAACTGGTATGCTATTAGCGGATGGTCTTTAAAGATCTTTGTCTAATTTATTTGAAAATGCATTCAAAATCTATGCTGTTGCACTAAATGATTCATCTACTAGAGAAAAGTAGTTTGAAAATGTAGCTAATGATATTTAAGTGCATGTCCACTAATCTTTTGCAAATTTTCTTCTTTCCAGAAAAGATATAAATCATCGCGCATATGTGAAGGAAGAATGATCAGAAAAGGCGATGGCTCTTGATGAATCTCGAAAACAATGGAATTTGGAAAAGTCACTGGGGTTGATGAAGAAAAGCTTCTGCAACTGGAATATAATGAAAAATGCCAAGCTGCAATTCATCTTTCTCCATTCATCATTCTCTTCTTCTTGGTTTCTGATGTCATTTCCTCTTTGTCAGGTTCTAATATCTGCTGCAAAACAGTTACTCGAATATTTGATGAATAGAGGTTTTGTAGTAGCTCAAAAACTGTAAGGATTTATTAGATTGAGGTGTAAAACACATAAATACTTTTTTTAATGCATGTAATGTTTTTTATTTGCTTGATCCAATTCAATTTCAACTTTTTATGATCAGTTCAATCTTCAATCTAGTAGTACTGATTATGTAAAACAACATTAAAAAAAGGAGTATGAATCGACACATTACATTTATATTCAATTTGTTGTGATGAAAAGAAATTTGAAATTTTGAAAAACACTATACGAGTGAGTGGGGGACATGCATGATTACAAATTGGAGGGAGTGACATCATCATGAATTTTGCAATCCTAGTTGTAGACAAACCAAAATGGGCCATCATTACCCATTATCGCCCACTTCCAACTCTCCAGAACTCTCCAGAAAAGGGATATTTTTATAAGTTTCAATATCTGCATTCACTCATCTTTGCAGAATCAGAGCAAACACATCATATATTTTCAGGTGGAATGAAATTTCATCTCCTTCAACTTTTATGAAGCTCAAGAAAAAATTAGTAAGTCTGGGTTTGGTTATCAAACAAGTAGTAGTTCAATTCCTTTTTCTCCTAACAATTCTTGATAAAATGATCATTTTCATCTGCAGAAATCTTAAATGTTAACCACAGTCGCATTCACTTTTTACTTAGTTTGGGAAGATGACTTATCATTCTCCTCTTACATCAATCATACTTGGTTTTTCCGAGCCTCCTTACTATTCGTGGCACTTCTTTCAACTTTCTATGCCCACTTCTCTCTTTTCTCCGAATTAGTCGCCTCTTGTTTCCTGTTTTTGAACATCGTTTTTGTGTGCAAGAAAATGTCTAGCTATGAATATGAGAGATTAATGGTACAACCAAATAAGCTGCCCGAACAAGAGGCCACCACGACGAAAAGATCGCAAAATGGAGAGAGTTTGTCTGAGCCCGATTTGATATTTTTGGAAGACCAAAAGTTTGAGATGGGGGCAAAAAGTTTAGAGTGTGATTCCGTTTTTAATTTATGTGAGGAGTTGGGATTAGAGGAAGACTATCTCATTGAAATACCTCTGTTAGAAAATGAGGGCTATAATTTGGAGGCAGAAATGCTTTCGGATATGGATGATATTAGTGGGGATGATAATTTAATTGAGATTGATATTTCATTGGGATCAGTCTCCCACCGTGAAATTGCTACTTGATTTTCACTTTTTTTTAATGTTTAGGAAGTCCACAGTCTAACCAGAGCATACTGGTTGAATTTGAATTTGCTAGCCCTGCAAATCATACATGGAAGGTAAATCACACTTAAAAAATTAAGTGTTATAAAGCTCAGATCTATAAAGACGTACGTTGGTTGAATACGAACGCTTGTTATGAACTGAATTGTTTCTTCAGTTTCTTTTATCAATACATTATTAGTTCCACATCTGCTGGCATATGATGTTTGGACATAGAATCGAGTCCTTGTAAATGGATATCTTGTAAGTTATACCCTTCTAGTGTAATTCTTCCCGTTTCTCTTTCTTTTGTAATATTGTGGAGAAAAAAAGTCATATTGTGGATTTTCGATCAAATTTTCACTAAATTAAGATAGTTCAAATAACAGTATCCTCTATCTATCTCCAAATTTATATCCCACTCTGTATTTCATTATTTAGGGTTAATTGCTAAAACATTGAAGAACTTTGATCTATTTTTTGTTTTCAACACGCTATAAAATTATTGCAAGAAGAACGGTACTTTTAATCTGTAGCAAAATAGACATCTAAATTTTTCCGATGACTGAAAAAATATGTGCCATGATTTTTTATTTTTTATTTCGGTAGCGTTTACTCGTCACATATCATTCAAAGAACGATGTCTTATGCGTGTTGAGGTCAAAATGATATCGTTAAAATGTATAAATGTGTCTATTTTATTATGAAATTGAAAGTTGTATTATTATTACAATAAAAAAGTGTCAAAGTCAACACGGAATCAGAATTCGTTAATTGTTTTGCAATTAACCTATTTATTATGGGTTAAGTCTTAATTAAAGAATGCGAGTTTCTAGGAGTTATGGACTACTCAGTGATAGCGTTCATCTATTTATTTTCAATTATAATAAGCTATTTTAATGGTCAAGTTAAAGCATCAAAGTTTATCAACTGCAATTATTGGTTTGGATATTTGGCTAGTTTATTATACTAGCTTATTTATTGGAATGCGTATAATATAATTTTACTAGTTTAATTATTTATTTATAATGTATATTCAATTTTATGACATGATATGTATTATGTATCTAAAAATAAGATATAGCTATTTAAACTTGTAACAATAAGTACAATAATATTTTTTATATTAATTTAGGTATATATATAAAGAGAGAAAGAGAGAAGTTCAAATATGAACAAAATGAATACTTTATGAAAGTTGATGCATCCATTGTGAAAGTTACTAAATCAAAAAATTTAAAATTTTTTTCACCCGCAGTTCAAAAAATGTGCGTGAGATGATTTTTTTCATTATTTTTGAGATGCTTTTGGATCAAATATAAACTAATCTTAAAATATAAAATAAGAATAATTTTCACCATTTGTTTGTGAAAATTACATTATTTATCGTGAGAATAAAAAATGACTGAAAATTAAAACGATTTCATGAGTTCATAGTTTATATTTTAAGGAGATTTTTACAATAATCAATTCCTATATATTTATATATATTAATTAAATAAATACAAACAAACATTAAAATATAAAATAAGAATCATTTTCGCTAATAGTTGCTTGAAGCATTGGGCGCGATGAACAATCTATAGAGTCTGCTACTGCTTTTCTCAATCATCCTATGCAATCCACAATTTCTATACTTAATATTTCTGTGTTGTGTGAAGGGATTCGTGCTATCACAAGATATAGAACACGAGGCTCAATTTCTTGTTTAATAATTACATACAAGTATACAACATCGAAACAACCATTTTTAGTGTATATATGTTGATATAATGATAGAATGATTAATGTTCGATATCAAAAGTCTCGAGTTCGAGTCTACCGTGACGTCAATATTTAAATTTATGTATTTAATTAACTAAAAAAAAAACCCATTTTCTGCATCTCTCTTGCAAATTCGTGGCAAAGCCGAAAAAATCAAGCTAGTTTCTTTTAGGGTGGGGTGGGGATTTTATTAGAACTTTGAATAAAAGTTTATAGTATATTATATTAATATTTTTTTTATTATTATTCACTATCTCTTGACCGACATTCACATTTCAGTCCAACAAAATCATTTATCACTAATTTATTTTACAAGGTTTTTGTAATTAATTCTCTTATAAATGTTAGCTGGACTTGTGATATCGACCTATTTGTTAAATAAGCTTGGTTACAAGAGAATATATAAATACATTGGGCTGGAAACTGTAGTTTTTCTTTATTTATTTATTTTGATAGAAAGGATTTCTTATAGGAGTACTAAATATTTAATCTCACCTCTCAAAAAAGAAACAATATTTAATCTTAAATAGTACGGGCAGGCCGTAGGCCCATTTAAGTCCAGTAAATGAGGAAAGTAGCTGTTACTGAAGGTCAACCGAATCCGGATCGGCTCAGCAAAAGCAGATTCAAAAGATTATAAAATCTCAGCCGTCAATCACTGAAGAAGCTGATCTCAGCCGTCAAAAGGCATGTCCAGTTTTAGGATCCCGCCGAGTGTCTGGCTTCACGATCCGACATGGCATTAAACTGGATTTAAAATCCGAATTTGGTGTCCGCAATATAAAATGTCAGCCCCCCCCCCAGCCCCACGAAAGGTGAACCCACCACGGCGCACGCTGAGGTTGGAAGCTGTGGGTACCTTTAAAACAGAAATTTTAGGAGAGAAGAAAGAACCTGTAAAATCGTTTCAGTGTGACAGTGAGCTTCCGAAGAAGCTCTCCCATCTTCGAATTTAGCCTTTAATATCTGTAAGTTCAACTTACTTCTGGTCCCTGTCCGTTACGCTTTCAGTTACGGGAACTGCAGTCTGTGTTTTTCAGCTCTCTTAGTAAAATTGAGATTGAATTTAGCAACCTTACACTTAGGGTTTTTGTATAGTGCTTGGCGAATTTCAATCCTCGGATCATGTTTTACTCGCTTTTCGTGTTAAATGTGTGTTTTTTTGGTTTCTGTCAGTTTTGATGAGGTAGTTACGGTGTTAGTGCTCCTGTAGATCTTGTTAGGGCATGCTAATTTCTTTGTTTGAAAGCGGCGTTTTTCACGATATGCACTGTGTTTAGGGGTGAATGAGTGTAAATTCAAGGGCTTTTTCATTCCAATATTACATGTCATTCCAATCATTTTTTTGATGGGATCTAATGTCATACTTAATCTGTCAATTATTGATTACCTATCATCAATTTTATGTTTTCATGACTATATGCTATCATGATGTTACAAAAAAAAATAAAATTTAATTAATCTGCAGTGTGCTTTGGGAAAGTGGGCTTCTCTGAGATCTTACACTTGAGTTTTAGCTGTTATGGGAGAGGGAGATGTGGTGTCTGAGAAGCTTGAGCCTGTTGCAAATGGGAATGCTGAAGCGGAGGGTGAGCCAGCTATGGATAAGAAAGGAGAGCATCATGATGGAGTAAAAGAAATGGAAGTAGATAAACAAGATAATGCAAAGTGCAAGGCTCAAAATGTGGATGTGGACAAAGAGGAAGTCAGCAAAAGCAAGGAAATTGATGAAAATGCTGCAAAAGTGGGAGAGAAAGAAACTGTAGTGAACGGAGAAAATGAAGAAACTGCAGTGGACAGAGAAAAGGAAGAAACTGAAGCGGACAAAGAAAAGGAAGAAACTGCAGCAGACAGAGAAAAGGAGGAAAGTGCAGTGAACATAGAAAATGAAGAAACTGAAGCAGACGGAGAAAAGAAAGACACTGCAGCAGAAGTTGAGGAGGAGGAAACCAATAATGAGGAAAATGTTGAGGAGAGTGCTGAGAAGGAAACCAATAATATGAACGAGGATAAGGTTGAAGAGGATACTGATGGAGTGAAAGAGGAGGAGATAATCACGAGGAGCCTAGCAAAGAGAGAGGATCTAAGAAACGTTCGAGAACAAATAATAGCGCCGGACAGAAAAAAATTAATAAAAAGATTTCTAAAGATAAGGGAGAAAGCACCAAGAACCCCCAACCAGAAAAATACAAAAGAGCCTAAAACCTCATCAGATAAAAAGGAGGAGACAAGAACCTCAGTTGATAATAAGGAGGAGACAAGAGCCTCAATCGATAAAAAGGACAAAGAGCCAAAAACCCCTGCAGCTTCTACAATTGATCGTCCTATTCGTGAGCGGAAATCCGTGGAAAGATTGGTTGCCACAATCGAGAAGGACTCAGCCAGGGAGTTCCATATTGCAAAGGTGCCATTTTAATTTCAATTTGGTGTCTTCTCCCATTCCCAGAAAAGTTCTACGGGATGTCTGTTACAAAAAACTAAAGTCTTGTTCTAAGGATAGATGTTGACACTATTTATTTAAAGGATAGAATTTGACAAAGTAGCGTCTTGTTTCAAGGATAGACTTTGACAAATTAGCTTTGCTTTCAGGGTCGTGGAACTGCGTTGAAAGATATCCCAAATGGTATACATTTCCTGCATTCTGTTTCATGCATGGTTGCTCCTTACTTTCTTGTTTTGTGTTTTGTAACTTGTGCGACAACCTCTGTTGATCTGATGCATCTATTTCCGAACTTTGTTGAGTATATTTCTTTTTATTTGAGCTATTTGGTTAGCTAAATAATTTGGGGCATCATGCTAACTTTTTGAGGAAATATAACTACAGGGTGTAAAGGTCTATTTTATTGTATACATACCAAACAGATGCATAAATCACTCCAAATACTAAACCATGTACTTATTTTTTAATAAAGATGGCATTTTTTAATTTCCTTAAGTGAGTTAATGAAAACTGAGGCTTTGACTTCCACCCCTCTCAGTATCTTTGTCATTCTGTTTCGAGCAATAATTATCTTCTGCTACATCCTGTTCTTAATCACCTTCATTATGTTTACTAAGTCTATGTCACCGTTTCTTCAAATTTGTGGAATTTACAGATCAAACATCCCCGTGTTACTATCTTTGGGAAATATTTTGAGCCTGTATAAATTGGATCAAAAGACTTTCAAGGCAATAATGGTCCAATGGATACAAGTACTGGCCTCCGATGAATAATGAGATTCGACTCATACATGAAATGCTTATCTGTTATGTTTTCATTGCAACATAGGGACATTCTTTTGGTTTATGTTCCTGTTATTAACAACAATTGATGATATAACTTATAAGAACATGTAAGTTTAGCAAGAACTTTATTATTCCATTAATAGCCGAATGTGGGTCCTTTAGAGAAATGGTTATGGTGACATTTGAAACTTTAATTGAAATTAATAAATGATAGGGTTACTTTAGAATAAAATTGCTATCAAGTGAGCGTATATTGGAAATTACCACTTGTTATTCTCCATACTCTCCTTGTTTGTTCATGCTGACTTGCTGAGTGATAGGTAACTATTGTAATTGCTTAAGCAAATTGCTCACCAGGAGATGCAGATCTTATAATCTTGAACATCGATCAAATAATATTTAAAATTAATTACTTGAAAAGTCTCTTTGAAATTGTCAGGTTGCGATTGCGATTGGTAACTATAAACTTTATTCACGTCTTTCTGTGTTTATATACGAAAAAAGTCCATTCAAGTGTTTGAGTGTTAAATCTCATTATTCTTATTTATCATATGAAATACCGGAAATGCTTAGCTTTCTGTATTCCATGTAACAACTCTCAGCAATTCGATTAGAAATTTGATTTGTTCTGTTAAAAATATATTGTTTATCCAGCAATTCTCTATCTAATAATGGAATGGGTTTCATGTCTGAGCTGCAGTGGCGTACAAGTTATCAAGAAAGAAGACTGATGATACTTTCAAGTTGCTCCATACAATTCTTTTTGGAAGAAGAGGAAAGGTAATGTTTTGAGAGTTTAACTTATTCTGGGTTTAAGCTCACAACACTTAAGTTCCATGGTTGTCTCCTAGGACCAATTAGATTAATATTCTTAAAAAACCTAATATTGGGAAATTTCGGTTAAACTGTACTGCTTGTGAACTGCATTTCAGGGCTTATTTACTTTGGAGTTGAAAAGCATATCCATTCTGCGAAGACATTTGCTGCTTTCCTAATTTCAAGTAGCATGTCATTCTTAAGTGTTGTTTTGAAGAATTTGTCTTGAGCTCTATGAGAATCTCCAGTAGCATTACATCTATTCACCTGTAGTTCATACTTGAGGGTGTATATTTCATGTTCTCATCTCCCGGTTTCCTCAAAATCTAGTTTTCTGTGTTCTTGCTGGTTTTGAAACTCAGTTCAAACATGTTCACCCATCTTACTTCAATCCCTGTTAGTTTGCTTGATCATAGTAAGCATGTCTAATTCTTAGACTTGATAAGTTGATGTCTTTGCCAATTATATGAATGTCGGTCTGCAGTTGTTGGCTCAACTGTCTGACTCTGTTAAACAAAGTCAGAATTATTTCTTTATTTTTGTACTTTTCTGGTTTATGCAGGCTGCTCAAGTCAAGACCAACATATCAAGATTCTCTGGATTTGTTTGGAATGATAATGAGGTGAATGAATTTCATTAGTTGGTTCTCTTTAATTTTGAACATCTCTTTCTCCCTATTATTCACCGAGATGTTGAGCTTTATGTGCCCCATGTGAACATGATATCAGGAAAAGCAAATGATTAAAGTCAAAGAGAAACTCGACAAGTGTTTTAAGGAGAAACTGGTGGAGTTCTGTGATGTCCTTGATATACCCATCTCCAAGGCTCATGCGAGGAAGGTTTGTTTATATCTCTTAAGATCAAGCAGCAAAAGGTCAAAACTTACAAATTTAGTTACACTAGTTTGGGTCCCTTTTCTTAGTCTATATGTTCTGATTTTTAAGATGTGCTGACCGTTTTTTGTTAATCATTATTAGAATGTTGGCAACCCTGCATGATTGTATTTAGATCCCATAAAGCATCTTTACCACATTGTTAGCTGATGGATTGAGTTACTGAATTTTTGCTATTCTGTTCTCAGGAAGATATTATTGCTAAGTTGATAGAATTTTTGGTGGAACCTCATGCAACGACCTCTGAATCACTTGCTGATAAAGAGCAGGTTTTAACTTAATGAAAATTTTCATATAACTCTTATTTCACCATTTAATTCTTACAACTCCTGTTTATGTGTATTTCATTTTTAAGGAACAGTCAAGTAAGGGTAAAAAGAGAAAGAGGGTAAGCAAATCGTCTGGGAGTAGTACGCCATCAAAAGACTCAGCTAAGGTATATTTTTCTCGTTATTTAATTGTTTGCTACCTGAATTTTCTTTGAAGTTGAATTCTTATAATTATGGCTAAATTTTATTTGATAGTTTCTGACTGTCTTTCTACAAGATATTAGTGTTAATATTCGATATCTGTAGCTTTGTCTACAATTTGTGTGAGCTAATAATTTAATAAAGTAAATTAGGTGTTTACTGAGTTTCTTGCTCGTTCTGGACAGTTTACAAGTTTCTGTAGGATGTAATGGTACTTCGTCTTGTATGAGGCTGAAGTACTATATTAACATCTAACTTTGTTGAGCTGCGGTGTGAGAGAGAGCTTGACATTCACTTACAGTCTGTGCTGTAGAACTTCAAAATATTTGTACTGCAGCGTATGTTCATATCAGCTTCATAAGTATATCTCTACATGCACACAGACCGACACATTTTTAATTTTGTCCTAAGGTAGTGTTCTGAGCTTTCACAGTTTCTGCTACTTTTACATTGGTCCTCAAAAGTAAATAGAAATGAAAAAAGGAAAGCATAATTGGTTCTGAATTAAATGAGAGGAAATGAAATGAAAACAAAAGTGAAAGGGCAAAAGAGGCCACTACCACCACCAAATTTTGCTTTCCCTTCTTTTTTCTTTTTGGCTTTCTGCACTTCAGCTAATTTTGTAGTCAGATGCTTTAGACAGTTAATTTATATGGGGTTTGCTTGAGAGGGTTATCTCAGTGGTAAGCACATTACCTATCCACCTGGCAAAAGTTGGAGAAGGTTAATGGGAGAAAGTACAAAAGTAATTAACTGATTGAGCCAAAGGATGAATTAAGCAAGAGGAGGAAGGTAATCAACAGTACCTGCTAATTTGCAACTGAATGTGAAATTAGATTGACAAAAAGAAATCAAGTTGGTAAACAATTTCAAGTTCTTGGAGATTCTGAATTCATGCATTATTTGATATTATTGTCTCTGGTATTTTCAGAGTCATAAGAAAACTGGCAGTGCCTCTAAAAAGGCTGGTGAGGCAAAAGGCACACCTCCTGAGTCAGAAGATGAAACAGGGGAAGAAAAAGATGACGAACATGAAGAGGAAGGTGTAAATGGTATTACAGAAAGATCAGAGGATGAGATGTCCGAACAAGCTGTGAGTGAGGACAAAGAAAGTGAATCTGAGGAGGAGTCTGATGATGACAAGGGAAAGCAGAAGCAACAATTATCAAAGTCTCCTGCAAAGAAAGGATCTATTAGTAAAGCCAAAAGCCAGAAAAAAACCTCTAAGAAGGCCAGCCCCCTGCCAACAAAAGTAACTGCCAAACCAAAAAGCAGGAGTAACACTAGTGATAAGAAACCTTCTAATAAGAAGAAAGATGAATCAGACAAGAAGTTGTCAGCTCCAAAGAAATCAGCAGTTAAGGAGAGCCCTGGTAAGAATTTTGGTTTCTCCCATTTTATCAATTGCATGTGGAGTCTCAAAAGCCTCTAACTGGATGTTTTGTTGTAATTGATTCTTTAATTTTGGATTCACCTTCTGTCCTTTAGTTGACATGCAGTTCCTGAAGGTGCTTTAATTTTGGTTCAAATGCAGGGAAGAAGGTTCTCAAAGTCCAAGATAAGCTCAAGGAGGAGAATTTAAAGCCAAGTGATGATAAACTCAGGGATGCAATTTGTGAACTACTTAAAGAGGTTGATTTCAATACGGTTAGTCTCTGAACACTTCCATCCATGCTTTATAATAGGCACTCTACTGTTGAATGCTGTCATAGTGGTCAGGTGGCACTGAAAGACTAGAAACCTTTGGTGTAGCGATATTTCTATTCCGCATGTGTGATTTGATTTTGATCAGGTTTTTCCTTTCCCTGATCATATATACTTGATGCATCTGATAACTGAGAATTCTGGGAAGTTATATGAAACCAATTTTAGTAATTTCCCGTTGTAGCTTGATCATGCATGATCTTTATATTGCTCAAAGTGTGTATGTGTTGAAGTATGAACAAAATTCTTTCTTTTACCCTTTTCTTGGGTTGGGGGTGTGTGTGTTTTGGGGGGCAGTATCTGTTTTTGTTGTTATGATTTTAACACACTCATTGTACCTTTATCTTGCAGGCTACCTTCACTGACATTCTGAAGCTACTTGGTAAGTTTCCCTTATACTATTATTTTTTTAGGTGACAAGTAACTTATTTTCACTCCGCTCCTCCACTGTTTCCTACCCCATGTCTTTCTAATATAGATGCCAAGTTTAAAGCCTGGGGTTTGGCCTAGACAGACTTGCAGCTATACTTTTACATTTTATATGGATGTTTGGGATGATGTTAGTGTGTCTGTATGCGTTTTGGTATATCTAGTTCACATGATTTTGGGAGAATGTTAATTATGAGCATCCTAGTTCCGCGGTTCTTATTTACTCTATTAATGTTCTTGCTCTCTGCCACCCAACCAGGACAAGTCTCATTTAATTGTTCTGTTTACATTTTGGCAGTAGGGCAGAAGAGAATGCTCAAAATTCCTTTTATACTATTAAGCTCGTCTATCTGTATATCATTTCAGCTAAGCGATTCAACGCAGACCTCACACCAAGAAAATCATTGGTAAAGCTCATGATTCAGGAGGAGCTCACAAAACTAGCTGATGTTGACGAGGCCGATGAGGAAGAGGATGCTGAGAAGCAGAATAAGGCTTCCACCAAAGGTGTAAAGGCCTAGCGAGGAGGCTGCCTAAGCTTGTATACTAATACTATAGCCCTATCATGTTAAAAGTTTCATCATTTTCGTCCCCGTAATTTATTTTTATCCCGCTACTGTTTAGCATAATCTTATTTTGCTTGGTGAAGGCAGCTGTGATTTAGTGTTAGTTGTTACTGTCCAACACTTACACCCTAGCTATTCCTAGGGGTAACAGCTGCAGCCTGTCATGTAATATTAGTACACATAATACACAAAGTTGTAGATTTTCTTTTCCTTTCCCCTTTACTCACCCAACTTCTATCACTGGACCATTCATTAATCTATTTCAGATATTGGTATCACAAGTGGTAGATGGAATGATTATGGGGGTGTTTGGCTGAGCTTATAAGATTTTTAAAACAATTTATAAGTTGTTTAAGAGCTTATAAGTTCAATCAATGTGTTTAGCAAATTAAGTTGCTAGAGAGTTTATAAGTTTTCAAAATAAATTCTAAGAGCTTATAAGCTTTATTAAAAAAAAGCTCTAAAATTCAACTTATTTTTTAATGATTCTATAAGTTACAATAAAATTATAAAAATAATTATGATATATTTTTTTATTTTCATGTTTACTTTTATTATTCAAATACGGTAACATCTTATAAGTTCTTAATATACTATATCTTATAAGTTTTTAAAACAATTTATAAGTTGTTGAAGCTTAAACATCCTCTATATAAGAATATTTATAAAGTAATGCTGTGGGTACTTAGTGTAGTTGATGTCAGTTATACTTTTTGTTTTCCACGTGTATTTGAGAGGCTATCTGAAAATAGATTTTCCATTGATTCTCTTCTATTTATACTTTTGTATGCACATGTATTTTTGGGCCAAGTTGCATCGTAATTATCCATTGATTGTGGTATATCTTTTGAAATTGTCCTATTGATGGGATAAAGAATTGCATTCTTCTGTCAAACCGAATGTTCTTTCTAATTCACAAATAAATAAATATGGTTAACGCCAAAAGGTAATATTTTAATTCATAAAGCTCGAGTTTTGATCGACTAAATCGGAGCTCAATTATATGACAAACCTCAAATGTTGGAGCTCAACACGATCTGGTCTAATTACTTGCATAAATATTTAAAGTTTATTTTATTATAGTTTGAGGCGCAGTTCAACTTGATTCTTTTTTTTCAATTAATAATTTTAAATTTTGTCGGGGTGGAACTCGAACCCGAGACCTTTGGCTTCGGACATTAACCACTCTACCACTAGGCCAACACACACACAATTCAACTTGATTGTTTATAAGTGATAAAAGCAAACACTAACTAAAAATTAAAGATGGTACAAAAAGATCGGTTTGCGAATTTCTTCTAGAGCAACTCAAGCAATTTGAGACCAGCCCTATGAAAATGCAATTAATTTCAAGTTACACTCAAATACTCTATCCATTCATTTAATTCAATTTTGGTAATTCCACAAAATTCGTTCATTTTTCTTTTATAGACATGAACCCCACCTAAATAAAGTCAATACTTTTATTCATACGCAATCCACTTATTTATAAAAAACTACTTATGGTTCACATTTTTCACTCACGTAATATATTTTATTATGTGAGTGTTATTCTATATTCACTTTATATTCATTACATTTATTAAAACACGTATAGATAAACACTAATAACACCATGGAGTAGTTATAACTCGGACCAATTCCCACCTAAAATCCAGAATCTTCAGACAGTTATGATTATTAATAATCCAAAGCACATGCATTACACAAGTTAGAACCACTAAAAGATGTCACGTGTACCAAGTTAGATGAACACATCATGTTTAGTTCTTAATTATTAGTAAAACAACAAAATTAAGTGGAGCACCCAACACCGACTCCTTTTCTTTATTCATTTAAAAGCTAAAATTCAATCAGAAAATTGCACCGAACTAGCATCCACGTGTCTTTGTAATATCTATTTTTTAGTGGACCACTAATCGTTCATGGCCGCTAACCTCATTTATCCAAGACAGGATATAAATCGGCCAACCATTATTTTGAAACAAAACGTAATAATGCTTTTTAAAGTGTATTAATCTGGCCTACCAAAGGAGGCCTAAGTAAATATAACTTCAGTCAATTTGTTAAGTGACGGAATATATAAAAAAAGAATTTACATGAAAAGTGCAAACCAGAAAACACAAATCTTTCTTGAATATTCTCCCCGACCATCAAATTGGCCAAACTATAAAAAAAGTATCCAAATCTATCATGGAATCGATTTTTTCAGCGTTGAAAGCTGAGTTAGGAGTGTCGGATGAGGATCGGCCGGGTCCAAGAATTTTCAAATGGACCTATGATAAATTCACATAATTATGATATATATTTCAAGTATTTAATGGTCAAAGAGAAAGTTGAGAATAGAAATTAAAAAAGGCCCCATAATTTAGGATAAATTTGTATGTGAAACATTTTTCATTTGTCAAAGCTTTAACCCAATTTCCACCAAAATATACTGACATTGGGTTTCTTTAAAACGAGGATATGATGCAATGGGAGGCTATGGCTGTTCCAAGGACAGCATGTTGAAAGCGACCGACGTTGGCTCCATACTGACTACTGGGCCTTGACTAGAAGTAACAAGAACAAGAATTACAGGAACACTCACTCGCGCACTAGAGGTTCATGCCCCACAACTAGTGGTCACACACTTGATTGATGGATGTTTCTAACTCTAGTAGCCGCTCTCCCCACCTCCGGCCCGGTTAGGTGGCCGTAATATTTTGTCAAGATTTATCAAAACATAAGGGGCATTTACAAAATAAATTTAACATAATGGGATTGGTGTATAATTTCTAAATTTGCTAGGAATATTTAATCTTTATGTAATTGGTTTGAAGTTAATCTTCAACTGTTGTTTATGAAGAGGCGTAGGCAAAACCAAATATGAGGTTGATGAGATAAACTAACCGCCGCGCCCAACGATGCATCTAGTGAATATAATACCTAATAGTCTCTACAATACTCCTTCCATGTTCTCAACATCTAAACCCTAACCAACCGGAGAAGAGATAATCAGGATCAAGATATGGAAGGAGATCGGATCCCACAAATCAAGGGATCCAAGACATCTTTAGAGATCCACAAACATGTATAAATAGAGTTAGTCGACGGTGAAGGGTTGACAACTATTAGAATACTAGAGAGCTTTTCAATATATTCATTATAATCCTACATAGTGAAAAGTATTGAGGAATCACCTTGTGGACGTAGATCTTATTCTCGATCGAACCACGAAAGATAGTTTTTTTATAGCCAGAAAGTAGACACTAGATTTATCGAGGTAAAAGTTTAAAATATCAAATATATATTGTATATAATAAAATATTTTAAATATATTATCAATACATCACTATTTGTCATCAAATATTGATAATAGATTATTTGATCAATTAAATCATCCATCTAATAAAATTTTGAATACGATATCACCATGACCATGTTCAACTTGCAAGTGAACATGTCTGAAATTTCCAACAATTCGCTTTTTCATTTGCAAGTGAACATACCATATTATATTGTTCAGCTTAGAACTAAAAGATTTTGTACTCATTGTGAGAAAGGAGAATCGGAGATATGGAGATGAAAAAAAAGTTTATATTATTCCAAACGATAAGGTGTGTAGCTCATATAAATATATCCAAATGCTTTTATTTAAATTTAAAAGTTACACACATATTATGCATATAATTTACAATATTACTTGCTATTATAATTTTTTTTGGAAACCTGCAAATTAAAATAGTACTTCTCAAGATGTATTTGCAAAAGAAAAAGGGCATTTTCCATGCATAGATATGTTTTTGTAATTTTTAATATAAACAAAATTATTAGAATGAATAATATAGACCGTCGCCCTCGGCCCTACATATAGAAACCAATTCTACAAAACATTTTGCGACATAAACTGAGAAGGAAAGTTACGAGAAATATATCATGAAATTCATTGATAGAAATATAAATTGCTAATTAAATTAACATAAAATCCACTAAAGTAAAAGATTAATTAAAGAATAAACTGGGTTAAATAATTTTAAAATATAAGAATAATTAGAAAATATTCTTTTATTGTGTAGAGCTTAGCAATTTGCAAACCTATTGGAAGTAACGTTCGTGTTGGCAGCAAAATGCTGCAAAATTCAGACTATTAGAAATGTCTTTTAAATTTAATTGATATATACTAACTGCCACACTCATAAAACTTATCAAATTTCCGAAGTTCGTCTCCTAATTAAAACATCAAACCCTAGTGCCTTATATAGGCAAAAACAGCCAAGAAAATAATTTTTAATGTTTAAAAATAATAAAAGCCGTAGAAAATTGCAAAAGAAAATAACATATGAAACATGCAATTTTAATCAGACGAGGCAATATCATCTCCATCACTAATCCATAGATATGTGAAAAGATAAGCATTTTGAGAATGGTCCCTACCTAAAAATCAGCCTTACTTTGCCCTACTTTTAGGCCAATATGCCTAATTTCTTGTTATAAAATTATTTGAATTGACAAGTGCAATGCTCCAAAACAAAATATCAAGGAAAAAGATGCAAAAATCGCTCGTGTACGTCCGTTCGTACCATGCAGACAGACAAAAATATCATTTACATTAAAGAAAAATATCATTTATTATCAAATATAATTTACGTTAAAGAAATATATCAAAATTCGTAATATGCTGACGGGGATATAAGAAGACCACCTCACGTTTATTATGTTTCACATATACTTTGTAAAGTTTGTTTTGACACAAAAAAACATCTATAATATTCCAAAACAAGTTGCAATTTCACATATTTGAAACGGTCCTGAATTTATTTTGATTTTCTTTTATCTATTTCTTAGATCCTACGTCAAGCCAACTGCTTAAAAACTGGTGGAAGCACATTTCTTTGAGATTTTTTCAGTTTAAAAAAATACTAAGAACTTAGAAAGCCAAATGTAAACCAAATTTAAAACTTTTGTCGGGTTCATAGACATGTATGTTTCTCTGATTAACTTAAAATAGTGTTCCACAATACGATCATACATCATTCCACACATCTCGTCAATCACAATCTTCATAAACATGAAATAATGTAGAAACCAATTTTAAAACATGTTATTATTATTAGACAAAGACTTCTGTACGTGCACCCCTATGGTGGTGGTGCGCGCACAGCTTTTGTTGTTTTTTAAGTGTAATTTTATTTTGTTGCTTTTATTTGTTGTTTTTTAGTGTGTTATTTTATTATTTTGTATTTTGTTTATTAATTCACGACAGGGTTTATTAATTTATAATTAAGGTTTATTAATTTAAAGTTAGGGTTTATTAATTCATAATTAGGGTTTATTATTCAAAATTAGGGTTTATTATTTCCAATTAGGGTTTATTAATTCAAAGTTAGGGTTTATTATTCAAAATTAGGGTTTATTATTTTCAATTAGGGTTTATTAATTCAAAATTAGGGTTTATTAATTCATAATTAGGATTTATTATTCAAAATTAGGGTTTATTATTTTTAATTAGGGTTTTTAATTCACGATTAGGGTTTATTATTTCATAATTAGAGTTTACTAATTAAAAATTAAGATATATTAATTCAAAATTATTATTTATTAATTTACAATTAATTTTTATTAAACTAATTAATTAATTAATTAAAATTAATTAATTAGGATTAAGGATTAATTAGTTAATTAAAATTAGTTAATTAAGGGGTGGTCTCACTCACGTGCAGAAGACCATCCCTTATTATTATTATTATTATTATACAATGACGAATATTTGTTTATGTTATTTTATGAATATGAGAGGCTAATACATATTTATTTTATTTATCGGAAAAAAAAACTTGTTGGCAAAGTTTGAAACGAATTATTATGCCATCTATTGTTTTCATTCATGTAAGTTTTAATTTATGTTTCATTTGTGTAAGTTTTAATTTATGCTTTTTTTGCATTAACTTAAGTTCTAATTATGTCTTTTTGACATTAATATATTATATAAAATAATTGTATTTTAAATTTATTTTAATATAATTGTAAAAATAATTAAAATTGAACAAGTAAAGAAGAATATTTTAAAATATTATTTTTCTACTATAAAATAGAATAGATGATTGAAAATAAAATATTATTTTTATTATAAAATAAAAATAAAACTACTATAGTTTTTAGATAACCCTGGAGATGCTCTCAAGAGGGCAAACAAAGAGGTTTTGTGGCTAAATTTGTTAATGTACAGACTAAAAACTTTCAAGATAATCCAAGAAACAAACAATATTATAAGTTAATCTTCTTTCCCCATCTTTTTCTGTTTTTTCTTCTTGAATAAATCCCAAAATAATAAGAAGAAAAAGGTAAAATCCTAATCCTAACCAAACAAAATGGATAAAGAGAGAACAAGACCCTGATACAGCAAGTAGAGGGAAGAATAAGAAAGAAACATCTAATGTCACTCACAAAATGCAAAACGAAAAATATAAACATAATTTTATATCAGTATTATATGGTACATTTCAATATATAATCTATCTAATTAATCAAGTCAACTCAAGCTACCTCGGCCTACCACCGCCGCCCCCACCTCCGGACCCGGATCCCATATGGTAACCCGACCCGAGCTTCCCACCGCCCGCCACCTGCCCGTACCCGTAAGCAGCCCCTCCTCCTTGATGGCTCATCACATTCATACCATACATCCCCTCGTATCCACCCCCGCCGCCGCTGCCCATACTCACCATCCCGCCTCCATTTCCGCTGCCGCCGCTCTCCTTCTCCCCTCTCCCGGCCATGACAGTCTTCTCCCCCTCCAGATCCCGGAACCTCTGCAGATACACCTTGAGCGGCTCCACGTAGTCCTCGAACCCCAGAGTGGTCATCGCCCACAGCAGATCGTCGCCGTTGATCGTCTTCCGCTTCTCGCGCTGGCACTTGTCGGAGGCCTCGCCGGTGATGAAGCTGATGAACTCCGACACGCATTCCTGCACCGTCTCCTTCGCGTCCTTCGATATTTTGGCGTTCGCCGGCAGCGCCTTCTTCATGATTCTGCTCACGTTCGCGATCGGGAGGAACCTGTCCTGCTCTCGAGGGGATAATTCGTGGTACGAATTGTGCTCCCGGTGCCCTCCAGACTCATTGTCTGAGTCCGCCATTTCCGCTAAGCTCGGAAACCTTACGCTGATTCTCCCAATTTGAATTCAATATTATAAATTGGGAAATTACTGCCAATTACACTTTTCTACTTAAGAAAGACTTTTGAGATGTTTTTCCAAGCATAACTTTGACAGAAAATTTAGAGAGAGAAAAATGTAAATGTAGGTGAAGAAAAACGTGATTATGTTTGGATTTGTAACTTTACACTCAGCTTTTATAACTCCGGTAAATCCAACAAAAATCCTCTCTGCCTACGCGGCTGAAAGGGAAAAAGGAAAAAGTCAAGCTGCTACAAATAAACAATTTAAACCTCAAAACTTGATCATCTCATATAATCACCGCTGTGAAGTTGCACACATCTCACCCGGAAAAAGGAAAAAATTCCGCGATAAAACTCAGGTTTTGAAATATAGGATTATCAGAATTCCAAGAGGAGGGAGTGGAAGAAGAAACAATTGAACTGCAAAAGAAAAAGGAAAAAGAGCTTGTATACAGATAACAAGAGTTACAAAGGAGGCAACAACGGAAAATACCCCCGAGGAATATTCCGGTACCGGAAAATCGGATAAGAGGAGGAGGAAGGGTAGAGACAGAAGGGGGGGCGGGATGGAAGTGGAGTCTGTGGAGGTCCGTTGGATCAATGGCAATGCTATAATAACGGGATCGTCAGAAACACGTGGAAGATTCGAGGCCGTTCCTTGTCGATAACTATGCGATCAGTGAGGGGAATTCGAAGCCATCCGATTGGTGGTGAGTGGGAGGATCTTATCCGTCCATTTCGCATCAGGCACGTATTAGTCTCTCACTGGTTGTTTCTGCCCCAACGAGGAGTTGTCTAGTGGCTCGTGTGGCCTCCACCCCTACTTCTTTTCTCTTCGGGTCAGTATAGTTCATGGTTTTCAACTTTCAAACTTTTCTAAAATATCATAAATTTTGATAAATATATTAACTTATGATTGAAAATATTTTTGACATCGAAATATTAACTAGAATGTCAACTAATTTAAAGTAAAATTTTATTTTCATGTATACATGAAACAACGACGTTTTGATGTTCTGAGTTAATTATAATTTATGGTTTCAACTTTCAATATTTTTCAGTCTATGACCTCAACTTTTAAGTTTTTATATAATATCATGAACTTTGAAAAATGTACTAACTTATGATCCAAATTTTTTTTTCGTCACCAGAAAACTGATTAGGACGACAACATAAATTAAGTTGGATATTTTTTTCCACTTATACATTTAATATGATGGCGTTTTGGCCTACGACTTGGAGGAGTTGTTCGACTTCGATGTCTTGAAGCTCGTCAAAATCCCGTCGAAGCCGAACGCTCTTCCAAGCCGCAGGCCAAAATGACGTTGTTTCGAATGTGTAAGTGGCAAAAAAATCTACCCCAACTTATGTTGTCGTCCTAGTCAGCTTTTCAGTGTCGAAAAAAAATCGGCCTCAAGCTTATACATTTCTCAAAATTCATGAAATTATATAAAAACTTGAAAATTGGGGCCATTAACTGAAAAACGCTGAAAGTTGAGACCATAAACTATATTTAATCCCAAAGGTCAAAATGTTGTCGTTTCATGTATACGTGTGAAAATAAAATCCACTTCAAATTAATTGCCGTCCTAGTCAGCATTTTGGTGACGTAAAATATTTTCGAGTCATAAATTAGTAGATTTTTCAAAGTTCAGGACATTTTAGAAAAACTTGACGTTGAAGCCATAAATTAAAAAAACGTTGAAAGTTGAGATCATAAACTATAATTTATCATTTCTTTTATTATTATTTTTTTCTTTTCAAACACACTTTTCTTCTTTCCCCTAAAAATACACCTTTACACTTTTCTTCTTCACCTTTACATCTTGTAGTACTTTACGAGATTTGAAACTAAACAAACATTTACTAAATTATCAAGAATTATAAACATTTTTATTAAAACCAAACACAAATCCTGATTAATAACATATTCTCGTGTTTTAGAAAAAAGCAAAATATATATTTTTTAATTCATGAAAAGCGTGAAGTCGCTATCTTCAATGTGCACTGGATAAAACATATGTTCATGTGCAATAACTTACAAATAACAGAGAACGAGTAAACCATATTTGAAAAATCAAGTGTGCCAGAGTATTTTTTTTTGTTTAACATATGGTTAAAGTAGAATTTAGCTAGATGTAAGTGCACATAAACAAATTCATGAATAAATGACTGATAGTTTGTCTATTAATTAAATTTCTCACTTAAGTGAAATGTAAATGTGAAAAAACGTTCATCCACTCATTGAAAATAATAGTTTCTCTCTTCATCCAAGATGACTTATATTTTTTTTCTGGATTGTTCTACTTATGTTGGTATATTGTTTTTAGAAAATAATCATCTCTTCAAAAGATATGGGTTCAACATATTTTTTTATCACTTTAACCACTTTATACACTTTTCTTACCTATTTTTTATTAATTTAATATTGTATATCATTCTCCGAAATAATTATATCGAAAAGAAATAAGTTATCTTGGGTGGGATGGAAGTAGTATTAATTTAGCCAAAGTTATTTTACAATATGAAATTGTAGTCCTTTTTCGTATTTTGATTTTTTTTTTAATTTAATATAAAGCAAATGACAACACATGAGATGTACATGATGTTTGACTAAACTTATTTTAGAGAGCTTATATATAAAATATTTCAAGAGATTATAAAATGTAATGTCTCAAAAGTTTATAAGTTGTCAAAGTATTTGAATAATTGAATTTACAAGCTAGAGAGAGAATCGTAAGTTAGAGAGAAAATTGAAGAGAAATGAATGTGATAATGTTGCTGAAAATAACAAATCGTATTGAGGTTATTTTGCTAAATTTATTATTGCTTATAAGTTTATGAACAAATAAGTTGGAATTGATGAACTTATTTTCGATGAAGCTTATAAATTGTTGGAGCTTATTTTTATAACTTATAAGTTATTTATGATTTTATATTATCAAACACTTCTTCAAATCTTATAAACTTTATAAGTCATTTTGAGGAGTTTATAAACTCAACCAAACATCCTCATAATCATTCTACATCTCCCTCTTTCATTGCATATGAGAAAATGTGTTCACTAGAATCCGTTTGCAAGTTTAGGACAATAAACTTCTTGAATATAAGATTTGTAGAAAACAATATATAGAGAGAGAGAGGTGAGATAAAAAAACACACCTAATTTTGTGAGAAATGCCAAAAAATCGTGGCCCTTCATTTTATAAGATTTACGGTCACAATAGATTCTTTAATTACCGTTTTTTCTAACACTTGATTGATTCTACTCACTTAATGATATTATTGTAAATTCGTACTGTTATAAATAAGTACAATTTATATTTATATACTATATTAGTAACAGTTTTATTGAGTCTCTACTTAACTCTATTTGTTATAAGAAAATAATTAATATATTATATATTATGAAATTAAAATAATATATTTTCAAAACAAAAAAATAATATTTTAAACATAAATCTAAATTTAGAAAAGTTTGTTTAGAGTAGATTAAGCTCGTAAATTTCAAAATATGTTTATTTGAGATTCGACTATTTGAGATTCGATTCGATAATAAACAATCAACCTTGAGCATTTGTTTCTATTGACTTCAAACTCCTGCAGGTTTTGATATAATCTCATTGGCAGAGCACTAGAGTCGGAGAAGATTTGAAAACGTTTCCGAAATTATGAGTGTTTTACCAACTTTTCAAATAGCGAAGTGAGACTAAAAAAATGAATTATATCATCTTCTGCCGTGCAAAGTTCAACAAATATAGACTAACTAAGAATTCCCCACATTCGTCTTCACTCTCCAAGAAAAATATATAGAAAATAAAAACACTAATTTTGACACAAAAAATAAATCAGATCAAGATTCCTTCTCCAGATAGAAGTGAATAATGCAAACGCCATTAAAGATCGTTGAACAGTAAAAGGGGCCAAAAATGGATTTACACAGATGATGGATTTACAGTGCAACAACATATAGTTACATAGAAAGAAAATTAAGAGGCCTATTTCAATGCACCTCGTTTCCTCATCAACACTTCCCTGAATTCTTCATCAGTGGCCTTGAGCATCAGCGGCAGTGCAACCTTCACTCCACTACGTACAACCTCCATATGCCGAGGCTTAATCCTATTCTCCAAACTAAACGCAAAATACTGCGGAAACTCCTTCAATTCCTCCAATTTCCCCTCCATCTCCTTGCTAAAATACTCTAATTTCGGCTTGAAATTGTTCTCGATGCTAAACGTGAACAGCGCCGGACATCTCAGAACCATCTCCACCGCATCGCTCCTCGAGAATCCCAAGCTCACGAAGTAATTCAGTTTCGGAATCAGCGTGTTCTCCACGCTCGAGACCAGCAGAATCGGATCCTGATAAGCCAGCGCGTGCAGATCTGTGAACCCTAATCTCTGGAGATAAAACAGAGCCGGCTTCAACTGGTCTCTGACGCTCGAAACCAGGAGCCTCGGGCACTTGTTGATCACTTTTCTGAAATTGCGATCGGAAACTCTGAGATCGTGAGAGAGGAAATTGAAGACTGGAGCGAGATCGGATTTGATGTCGGAGGTGAGGATGGTGGGGCACATGCCGAAGATTCTGCCCAAATCCTTGAGGTGGATGCCCTTGGACTGGAGGAAGGTGACGATGGCGTGGATGGCGTGGAGGAGGCGGTGTGCAGAGCGGGTTCACCGCGAGCGCGCGGCCGGAGTCGACGCCCATGATCTCGAGGCAGAGGATTTTCTCCTTGAATTGGAAGGAGATGTTGGTGTGGGTCGTTTCGTAGAGAGGGTGTTTTTGGAGGAGGGTTTTGGGTTTGGCGCTTCTTAGGAGGATGCTTTGTTGTTCGGGATTCGGAGAGATGCACATGGAGGTCCGGCATGATGTCGCCGCTGGAAGCATGGCGGCGGCTCCGCCGTGAGATGGGTGGAAGTGGAGTGGGGGCAGAGAAGGTGAAGTAGGAGTTGGATTTCTTCCTCTTGCTCGGAGATAACTGTCATAACTGGATTGTGTTTTTATCTGATCCTACACGGACTGACACGTGGTAATTTGGTCTTAGTTTATTGGCTGATAATGGATTTCAGCAGATTGGGTGGATCTATTTTTTCAGTGCAATTTTTTAGTTTTATCAACCAAATTCCCACCAAACTAATTAATTGACGGTTGGTTATGGTAGCAAATGAGAAGTGTTCTGAAAATTTTGAGATTAATAGTTTTTAACATGGACATGTACTGTTTGAAGTTTACGAAGGTTTAGAAATAACCTAATGTGTAACAGAGAAAAAACCTACCACCGGTATTTCTATAGTTACAGAAATAGTTTTTATTTTTCTATTTAGGTCAAGAATGGATGTTGAGATTTATATCCCATCTCGCACCCTTATAAAGATAACACCATTAAGCTACGAAATCTTTATTATTAATAAAAGATTCCGTCGCCCTTATTCATAGACGCAGCCTTTAAAATTTCAGATTAAATTACCAAAAAAAGAAATCTTTTATTAATATAGGACAAACTAAGCTTTCCCCCAAATGATATTCTGACATTCATGCCTTATTCATAGACAGAGTGTTCGTCTCAATTTAAAAAAAATAAAAAATTATAAGAGTGATATCTTATATTTTCTACAACCATATTCAATGAAGGAAAAGTTACATATTTACGGCTAAAGTTGGATTGATTGCCAAATTTAGGACACACTTTCAACTTTGACATATTAGTATCCATTAAATCGATTGTGGGTTGAATTATCTCATACCGAAAAGTTTGATTAAGCTGCCGAGATTCCATGCGAACTGTATTATATATATACAGAAATGATGTTTAGATTTTTTTCCACATTGTGAAGTGGTTTAGGAAATGCACATTGTGCAGATTCAAAGCTCCTTGAAATAAATCCTATTATAGCCAACTTCTCTACCCACCACCACTTAAAAAAAAAGGAATAAAAACACCCAAATTCGATATTTAACTCATTTTTGACAGAATTAAAGCAGCAAATAAAATTCAAAACAACCACAAGATTATAAAACACAACAGCATTGCAAGAACCCAAAACAGAATCAACTGAAAAAATGGAACAAAAAATGAGCAACAAGTGTAAAACAATGAAGCAAGGTAGAGCGCATGAATAAGGTTTTGAAATGTCAGCCTACTAGAATTCATGAATACTATGAACTTATGCCACGAAACACAGTAACCTTCGGAAATATCAAGCTCGAACCTATTTAACAAGATAAGTCAAAAAATTTAAAACATGAAAGGCAAATTGAAGTTAAGTTTCGGTAGAACATAATTCCAAAACAGTCTTTTAGATTAATATTGAAACACATTCAAACCAAAGAAAATACTATCAATCAAATAATTAGTAGAGGAAGAAGCATAGGAAAACCATTCCATTGCTTGAAGGACTTAGGGAGTTCTAGTAATGGTATACTTTGCATACTTGTGCACAACCCAATTACTTGCATTGTGTTTACATGGCCCTATTTTTGCAATTCTATGTATTTTATCTTTGGTAGATTCAAATGAACTGTGCGTGTGTATGTTTTTTGTGTTCATAAAGACTGTAAGTGATAGGGAATAAATGCAATATATGTCAACTCACTAAAAATAATACACGTAAGTTGATTACATGTATCACACCTGGCGCAAGAGGGTCGGGTCTGCATTGATAATCGTATGTAGTGGACCCATGAGTCCATGCTCATAAGCCCAGGATCGTAGTCTCTGACAACGAAAATGACATCGTACATGATAGTATATGACACTTAAGAGAACTCCTATCTTCGGATATGAGCGGACTCTTATTGATAAGGACATGGCACAAGAAAGTCGGCATAGGTCTCAGAGGATCTGCATGTATCATATTCCTAAAATGACACAGATTGCCTTATTCGATACAATACCCACATCTATAATAGCATCATCATGAAGGTATTATGTACGCAATCTTAAACCATCAATAAGCCTTAAGCACAATATATTATTGGCTTGAGCGTCGGAGAGTCTACCCCGAGGCTTCCTTCCGGTCCTATTTTGAAGCTAGTCTGATCCGCACGTCGTCCAATCGCTCGACACAACATTCTAATCATACGCTCACAATCATCATTCCACTACTATCACAAGGTAGCCTATTTTCATAATTATTTATTATATTTATAAGTTGAACCTATCAGTAAGAAATATTACTAAAGATATATAAAATTTGTTGTATTCTACTAGACACGTATCAAAATCAACATGTTAGTTACTTTAAAAAAAATAATATGAAATTCGACTAGAAAATATGAAATTATGACCGATTTATTCATTTGATTCGAAAAACACGATTTTCCGATCAAGATTTTACAATAATTGACCAATTTCCGGCGGTTAACAGACATGTAGAAGGTTGTTATACGATGTGTGAGAAGTTTCATCATAATCATCATAAATAGGTTTCAGTTTTTGAAGCCAACGTATTATCATCCAAAAACTTTTTTGTCAAAAGTGGATATTTTCTACATGTTTATAGAATTGGATAATTTTTAATGTATTGTTTATGAGAAATGGGTTTTTTTATTAATTCAAAGCTTATCGGCAGAAATCAATATGGGCCATGCTATGTAAATAAGGCCGTTTTACTATCTCTAAATCTAGCAAGACGTGGTCCAATAAAGAGCCCATAGTTCTCTTCCTAAAATCTCACACACAACTAGGATATACTATGTGATTCTGCAATCTCCAAGCAGGCAGGCAAGCACCGCTCTTCAACCTCGGCCCTCTCTCTCTCTCTCTAGAGATGGCTATGACCATGAGTTACCTTGTAGTCTCTCCCTCAACCTCCCAACCCAATAACCGAACTCTTTCCTCTTCATTTCGAAAATTGACGATAACGAACCCTCAATCGCCACTCCTCCACATCCCGACTCCATACTCTCGAATCCCCAAAAGGTCGAGCTTCGCCGCTCAATCCAAGGGTAGCAACTCCGTCGACGCGCCGGACCGCCTAATCTCGGCCATGGTCTACTTCTACCCGTTCTTCGACGGCGTCCAGTACGGCAAATACATCATCACGCAGTTCTCCCCCTTCCAGACCTTGATCCAGCCACTAGTCCCAGCGATTAGAGTGTTCAAGAGCTTCCCCTTCAACGGGTTTCTGGTCTTCCTGACGCTCTATTTCGTGGTGGTGAGGAATCAGAACTTCAGTAGGTATGTGAGGTTCAACACTATGCAGGCTATAGTTCTCGATGTGATGTTGATTTTCCCTGACCTGTTGGAACGGACGTTCAATCCGAGGGATGGCGTTGGATTGGATATGATGATGAGCTTGGATAGCACCGTGTTTTTGTTCCTATTGGTTTCCTTGATTTATGGCTCTTCCGCTTGCTTGCTCGGCAATCTCCCCAGATTACCTATCGTTGCTGATGCTGCTGACAGGCAGGTATTGTAAATTGTGTTCGTCATTCTTAATTTTCGATGAAGTTTATAAATTGTTGGAGCTTATTTTTACAACTTATAAGTTATTTATGATTTTATATTACCAAACACTTCTTAAAATCTTATAAACTTTATAATCTATTTTGAGGAGTTTATAAACTCAACCAAACATCCTCATAATCATTCTACATCTCCCTTTTTCATTGCATATGAGAAAATGTGTTCACTAGAATCCGTTTGCAAGTTTAGGACAATAAACTTCTTGAATATAATATTTGTAGAAAACAATATATATAGAGAGAGAGGTGAGATAAAAAAACACACCTAATTTTGTGAGAAATGCCAACAAATCGTGGCCCTTCATTTTATAAGATTTACGGTCACAATAGATTCTTTAATTACCGTTTTCTAACACTTGATTGATTCTACTCACTTAATGATATTATTGTAAATTCGTACTGTTATAAATAAGTACAATTTATATTTATATACTATATTAGTAACAGTTTTATTGAGTCTCTACTTAACTCTATTTGTTATAAGAAAATAATTAATATATTATATATTATGAAATTAAAATAATATATTTTCAAAACAAAAAAAATAATATTTTAAACATAAATCTAAATTTAGAAAAGTTTGTTTAGAGTAGATTAAGCTCGTAAATTTCAAAACATATTTATTTGAGATTCGACTATTTGAGATTCGATTCGATAATAAACAATCAACCTTGAGCATTTGTTTCTATTGACTTCAAACTCCTGCAGGTTTTGATATAATCTCATTGGCAGAGCACTAGAGTCGGAGAAGATTTGAAAAACGTTTCCGAAATTATGAGTCCCGCGTTTTACCAACTTTTCAAAGAGCGAAGTGAGATTAAAAAAATGAATTATATCATCTTCTGTCGTGCAAAGTTCAACAAATATAGACTAACCAAGAATTCCCCACATTCATCTTCACTCTCCAAGAAAAATATCTAGAAAACATAAAAACACTAATTTTGACACAAAAAAATAAATCAGATCAAGAATCCTTCTCCAGATAGAAGTGAATAATGCAAACGCCATTAAAGATCGTTGAACAGTAAAAGGGGCCAAAAATGGATTTACACAGATGATGGATTTACAGTGCAACAACATATAGTTACATAGAAAGAAAATTAAGAGGCCTATTTCAATGCACCTCGTTTCCTCATCAACACTTCCCTGAATTCTTCGTCAGTGGCCTTGAGCATCAGCGGCAGTGCAACCTTCACTCCACTACGTACAACCTCCATATGCCGAGGCTTAATCCTATTCTCCAAACTAAACGCAAAATACTGGGGAAACTCCTTCAATTCCTCCAATTTCCCCTCCATCTCCTTGCTAAAATACTCCAATTTCGGCTTGAAATTGTTCTCGATGCTAAACGTGAACAGCGCCGGACATCTCAGAACCATCTCCACCGCATCGCTCCTCGAGAATCCCAAGCTCACGAAGTAATTCAGCTTCGGAATCAGCGTGTTCTCCACGCTCGAGACCAGCAGAATCGGATCCTGATAAGCCAGCGCGTGCAGATCTGTGAACCCTAATCTCTGGAGATAAAACAGAGCCGGCTTCAACTGGTCTCTGACGCTCGAAACCAGTAGCCTCGGGCACTTGTTGACCACTTTTCTGAAATTGCGATCGGAAACTCTGAGATCGTGAGAGAGGAAATTGAAGACCGGAGCGAGATCGGATTTGATGTCGGAGGTGAGGATGGTGGGGCACATGCCGAAGATTCTGCCCAAATCCTTGAGGTGGATGCCCTTGGACTGGAGGAAGGTGACGATGGCGTGGATGGCGTGGAGGGAGGCGGTGTGCAGAGCGGGGTTCACCGCGAGCGCGCGGCCGGAGTCGACGCCCATGATCTCGAGGCAGAGGATTTTCTCCTTGAATTGGAAGGAGATGTTGGTGTGGGTCGTTTCGTAGAGAGGGTGTTTTTGGAGGAGGGTTTTGGGTTTGGCGCTTCTTAGGAGGATGCTTTGTTGTTCAGGATTCGGAGAGATGCACATGGAGGTCCGGCATGATGTCGCCGCTGGAAGCATGGCGCCGCCGTGAGATGGGTGGAAGTGGAGTGGGGGCAGTGAAGGTGAAGTAGGATTTGGGTTTCTTCCTCTTGCTCGGAGATAACTGTCATAACTGGATTGGGGTTTTATCTGATCCTACACGGACTGACACGTGGTAATTTGGTCTTAGTTTATTGGCTGATCATGGATTTCATCAGATTGGATGGATCTATTTTTTCAGTGCAATTTTTTAGTTTTATCAACCAAATTCCCACCAAACTAATTAATTAGCTTCTGAGATAAAATTAATTTACGGTTGGTTATGGTAGCAAATGAGAAGCGTTCTGAAAAATTTGAGATTAATAGTTTTTAAACATGGACTGTTTGAAGTTTTACGAAGGTTTAGAAATAACCTAATTTGTAACAGAGAAAAAAACTACCACCTGTATTTCTATAGTTACAGAACTAGTTTTTGTTTTTCTATTTAGGTCAAGAATGGATGTTGAGATTTATATCCTATGTCACACCCTTATAAAGATAACACCATTAAGCTACGAAATCTTTTATTAATAAAAGATTCCGTAGCCTTATTCATAGACAAATTAAGCTACGAACTCTTTTAGTTTGGAGGACAAACTAAGCTCTCCCCCAAATGATATTCTGACATTCAGGCCTTGTTCATAGACTGAGTGTTCGTCTCAATTTAAAAAAAAATGAAATACAAAAAATTAGAAGAGTGATATCTTATATTTTCTACAACCATATTCAATAAAGGAAAAGTTACATATTTACGGCTAAAGTTGGATTGATTGCCAAATTTAGGACACACTTTCAACTTCGACATATTAGTATCCATTAAATCGATTGTGGGTTGAATTATCTCATACCGAAAAGTTTAAATAAGCTGCCGAGATTCCATGCGAACTGTATATATATATATATATATATATATATATATATATATATATATAGAAATGATGTGTAGATTTTTTTCCACGTTGTGACGTGGTTTAGATAGGGTTAGCAATTCGTGCGTATCGGGTTGTTGTCGTATCGACACGATAATGCCAAATACGAATACGACCCGTTAAGGATGTGTCCGATACGAATACGATACGAAATGTACCGATACGGACACGACACGAACACGAATGTAACACGATTTTTTTCGTGTTGACACGACATGATAACGATACGACACGAAACCATAAATTTAAATCAAACTTATAAAATAAATTAATAATAAAAATAAAATAACATAAAATATATTAATTAATATTAAATATATATAAATATTATCGAATTAGACGAAAACGATACGATCCGACACGAACACGAATCCAACACGAAAATTATCGGGTTATACGAACACGATACGGATCTGGCACGAACACGACACAACACGATTACCTAAATTATCGCGTTCTATCTCGAGTCGACACGATAGCACCAACACTAACCCGTTAATTTAGTATCGTGTCGAAAATTGTCAGTAGGTTTAGGAAATACACATTGTGCAGATTCAAAGCTCCTTGAAATAAATCCTATTAAAGCCAACACTTAAAAAAAGGAATAAAAACACCCAAATTCGATATTTAACTCATTTTCTACAGAATTAAAGCAGCAAATAAAATTCAAAACAACCACAAGATTGTAAAACACAACAGCATTGCAAGAACCCAAAACAGAATTAACTGAAAAAATGGAACAAAAAATGAGCAACAAGTGTAAAACAATCAAGCAAGGTAGAGAGCAAAGCTAAAACGCAATACCTCTTGTGCTCAAGAGAAATCACATGAACAAGGTTTTGAAATGTCAACCTACTAGAATTCATGAAATACTACTTATGAACTTACGCCCGATTACTGCCAAAAAAAACATGTAACACAGTAACCTTCGGAAATATCAAGCTCGAACCTATTTAACAAGATAAGTCAAAATATTTAAAACATGAAAGGCAAATCGAAGTTAAGTTCGCTAGAACTCTATTTCCAAAACAGTCTTTTATATTAATATTGAAACACATTCAAACCAAAGAAATTACTATCAATCAAATAATAGAGGAAGAAGCATAGAAAAAATCACTCCATTGCTTGAAGGATTTAGGGAACTCTAGTAATGGTATTGATAAATCTAGTATATGTAGATATGCGAGATTTATGTAAAGAAAGAAGAACACCAGGGCTTTTACGTGGTTCGATCGTTAATGAGATCTACGTCCACGGAGGAGTGATTCCTCAATACTTTCACTATGTTTTGATTACAGTGAGTATAGCTAAAAGCTCTTAGTATTCAAGAAGTTGTTAACCCTTCTACCTCGATCTAACTCCTATTTATACATATATGAGGGCCCTAAGGCGGAAGCAGTAGGGACTCTTAGCCTTCGTGTGTAGGGACTGCTCATCTTGTCCATAGGGCTGTTAGCCTTCACCGTAGGACGCCCGCCTTCGTGCAGGTGGCGCCGATTAGGGTTTGGGGGCGATTGGGGTTTGAAGGTGGGCCTGGCTTAACCGCGTGGGTCACATTAATGTCGTGCCCAACTCGTTTGGGCTCGCTGCTGGGCCCGCGTGGTTGGGCCATATCCCATCATAGCCCCCCGAATAGTCGAGAACGGCCATGCCGAGACGAAGTGAAGAACGCGCGTTGCCGAGGTAGGATGTTGCTCGGCCGATGCTTTGTTCTCAAAGGTTCCTCGATCTCTTTGGTGTCGATTTGATCGGTTCGCCGATTCGAACCGAGGTAGACGGTTTGGCGTTATGGGCATGCGCCGCTTGTTGGGGACCGAGCTGAGTCGCCGTCGTCGACAAAGATGTCTTTGAAAGGAAGTCAAGTCCGACCGGATAGGGACCCTGCATGTGTTACACCGAGGTCCGATCCGAGCGGCACCGCTCTTCGGAGGATGCCGAGGTCCGACCCGGGGACACGGATAGAGATATCATTTGGATGATACCGAGGTCCGCCCCGAGTGCCACCGAGGTCCGATCCGAGCGGCACCGCTTCCGGAGGATGTCGAGGTCCGACCGAGGCGATCCGGATAGAGATATCATCTTTGGATGATACCGAGGTCCGCCCCGAGTGACACCGCCTCAGGGGATCGCCGAGGTGTGGCTTAGCGGCGCCGACTTACGGAGGACGCCGAGGTCCAGCTGGAGCGCCACCTTCTTAGATGTGGAAGCGGACGAGGTCCAAGGTCCGAGCCGTATGAGGTCAACGTAATCATCACATCGATCGATCAAGGCCTGCCTTACCAGAGTACGCCATACGCGCCAGCGGCGGTTGGGCGCCGAACCGCACGCGCGTGAACTCCACATCCATCGCGGGTAAGCACGTGTGGAAGTTGAAACGACTGCTTTAGCGCCACTTGCCCATAAATAGCCCAAATAAGGCAAATCGCTCACTTTCTTCTTCCACACTTTGCATCGTAGATTATACTTTTCAAAATCTTCCCACCTTTTCTCGAACTTGTTGAAGAGCCAAACATCTCATCGAAAAGTAAGTATGTATTCTTCATCTTCCTTCTCGCTCGAAAATTGCCTCGCCTCGGTTTCCGCCATGTGCCTCCGATGTAAAGGACTATATGTGCTATAACCACTGGTGGGTCCGTAGACTTAGTGCTAGGGTCCCGGTATCACCGGTATGGGACGGACTTAGGGTTGGCGTGGCGAGGTCGAGGTTGATGCGGAGGAGCTTTTGAGACGACGGCGAATACCGTATTCGGAGGAGGCGCGTGGTGCCCGCCGCGACCGGACGATAGGCGATGGCCTCCGGAGGATTTATTATTGTGTATGTAGATAGCTCGATAGTCGACCTTAAGTTTCCTTTCGCCCCAATTTTCCTTAGCTTTCAAGAATATTTTCGGATCCCCATATGTCAACCGACCTCGAATTCCATTAGGTCGGCAAGGGCTATGGCTGTCCCGCTATGGCGTTGGGGAGGAGTTGTCCTTCGAGGTCTTGATGCGCTTTTTAGCCAAGGCCATAGGAGGGTGTACTATCCGCTTCCCGGCGAAGCTTAAGATAGCGGCCCTCGAAGGTGTCTCATCGCGAATTGTACTTCTTCCCGCGGTGAGGGCATCCGAGGTATGAGTGGGGCCTCGATGCGACGAAGGACGTTAAAATCAAGCCCCGGGTCCCATGGAGAAGATGCCGAACGACCTCGGCGAGATAATATCCATTGATTTCGCCGAGGATGACCAACAACGCCGGCCGAAGGCGTTTATAGTCCGGTGCTCATGGGCTGGTCGGATCAAAGTAGGCACCCCACTTTCCTTATTTTTGTGTACTTCCTTATTCTTGCGCTCATCAACTCCTTATCTTGTTTTGCGGAAGCTCGATTCCCGAAGAAGGCGGTGGATGCGACCGGTACACCCCCAAAAGTCGCCGAGCTCGCGGCCAAGGGCGAGGAGGCGGGCGGGCGGTCAGCAAGCTCGTGGTGGTGGCGGCAAGGCGCCTGAGGTGGGAGGCGAGGTGCCCGAGGTGGTGGACGACTTTAACTTGTTGGTGACGGCACCTCACCGAGGGCGACACTGCATCCGGATGCGTGACGAGGCGCCGACCTCCGCCTCCCCATATCCTTCCCAAGTTATAGTGTCTTTTACGTATTTCTTGATGCTTCCTTCGCGATACATTCCCGACCATGTTGAATTTCGTGATGTCAATTCGGTGACGGGAGCTGCACCGCATTGCGGGTACATTGCGAGGCGCTCTCGGTATGAGGCGTCGGAGAGGAGCTGGCTGCCGCCGAGCGCAAAGATCGCCGCCGAGGAGGCCGCCAGCCGCGAGGGCCGACGTCGAAGCCAAGAGGCCGCGCAAGCCGCAAAGAAGGCCACCGCCGCCGAGACCGCCTCAAGAAGCGCATGGGCCTTGAGACGGCTCGGCCGAGCTCAAGAGTCGCGAGAGAGGCGGCCGAGGTGAAGAAGAAGACGGCCGAGGAGCAGGAGCCTTCACGGAGGGTCAAGGGCCGATGTTAAGGGCCTTCACCGCCAGACTCATCGAATCGGAGACCTTCCTCCTTTATCTCCGACCGCCGCCCGATTTGGACGAAGGTGGTGTCGACCACTGGAGGGTTGGCGGCCCAGATGCCCGATTTCGACAAAGTGAAACATGGTCGGGTCGAGGTCGCCACCCGACGATGAACAAGAACTATGCCCGAGTGGTTGCTTGGCCGGGTCTTTCCCTTCGGAGGCTCAAGGCCCAGCCTCCTCCTTCGACGGCGGAGGCCGTTGCCCAATCTAAGGAGGATGAAGATCCCGAGTGCAGGAGCTTCACCGAGTGGTTGGCGCGGAGGAGGAGGAGGAGGGGGGGAGGAGCCGAGCTCGAGCTTCCTTCCGATGGGGTCTTCTGCGCGCAGCAGCAAAGAAGTGAAAGTGGAGGCCGGCGAGCCCGGCATGGGCCCGAGGTCGGTGGACCTAATGTTATAGTTAGTTTGCCGGGTCGATAGGACCCTCACCTTGTAACCATTCCAACTTTTTTGAGTAATAAATTTATCACTTTCGAAATGTGTGTTGTCTCTTTATTTATAGATCCCGCATCTCAATACCTCGACTTGATCATGAATTGACGACTGTCGAAAGAGGTCCGAGGTGCCTTGGGCCGAGAAGGACGAAGAGGTGCTATTTTGGATGAGTCGATCGTCCGAGTTGACTCAAGTTTCGACGAGTATGGATGTCACCGGCATCATCCGCCGACAAGAAGAAGAAGCAAGGGCCGATCGAGAAGGCCCGCCTCCGGCCGAGAACGAGGCGCTAAAGCTAAGAATCATACAACTCAAGTCCGTGGCGGACTTATCTCGCCGACGTGATCCAAGGACGGCCGATACAATACGAGGCGGCTCGAGCCGACGACGGAGGAGCTAGCTCGGATCTCGGAAGAGCATGCGAGTATGAAGGTAATCCACCGATCCGTGGAACTACCATATCGTGCCGACGATCGAGTTCGAGAGTCACGCGCAGGCATGGTGCCGAGAGACGGAGGAGGGCCTAATAGCAAAAGTTTAAAGGCGCCTCGACTCCATCATGAAGTACATGCGGACGCACGAGGTCGCTCGAAGCGACGATGCTCCGGCCCGCAATGAGCCTACAACGGGCTCCACTGGTCCAATAATAGAAGAACCCAAGAGGAGGCGGCTACGCCGATCACGCCCAAGTGTTCCGTCGATGGGTTCGGTGAGAGTGAGCATTTAGAGGAGGTCTCGGCGGCCTGAGGTGCCCCAGACATCAGTCGGGCGTGGAGGCAGGTCGGGCGGGCGTGATCATGGCCCGGCGTCAGCTCAAGGGCCCGAGGTGTGACCTCGGTATGTGAACGCCTCGCCTCGGAACCCGTCTGTGTCGGCTCGAGTGCACCGAGCGGGTCGCGGAGGTCCCGAGTCATCATTTCGTGCCGGGTACCCGAGCCCGCCGAGCGCTCGAGTAGCCGCGTGAGTCCGCCTTGTCGACCGGGTTGAAGGCACCGAGTTCGCTCTGTGCGCACCGCCGACCGGAGATTTTGTTCGAATCGTGCGCAGCCAGCAGACTGGCGGTGGAGCTCGGAAGCCCGAATGAGTTTGTATATAGCTAGACTTTGTATGTAGTCGTAAATGTATTTAGACTGCTCAAGTGTATATTTTCCCTCGAGAGGTACAAACATAGCTTAGACTTCGCTTTGGTCGTAAATATATTTAGATCAGACAAGTGTATATCTTCCCAAATAAAAGGGCATAATTGACGAGATCCGATCCGATGTCTTTTGCATGTAGATACTTCAACTTAATGAGTGATCCAGATGCTTGCATGTAGACGCTCAATTTAATGAGTTGCCTGTATGCCTGCACTTAGACGCTCAATTTAATGAGTAATCTGTGAGTGCGGCGCACGCTAGTGAGTACCCACTTAGTGGGTTTTTCATCTTCGTAGGCGCCCCTCGTGAAGGTTTAAATGTGGTATATCCAAAATAGATGTTCACATATGTATAAGACGAGGCAAAGTGAAATATTATTCCGTAAAACAAACGCTTTATCGAGAGGTAAATAACATCGCACTGGTAAAACAATAAGGGACTAACATGACGATCCGAAATCAAGCTATGTAAAAGTACCTTAAATGAGTGATATGCCAGTTCGGGGATAAGTGCACCGGATAGGTGAGCTAGCTTGTGTAAGCCCTTTGCCGAGGTCCTCGTGAACGCGGTATGGACATTCCATGTCGGATCGAGCTTATTAAGGTGCTCGCCATCTTGGCCTCGTTGTTCCGTGATCGCCAGCTGTTGTAGGGCCTCTTCTTCGGCCGATATCCTCGTGCATTCTTTCGTCATTGCTTGATCACCTCGATACTCAATATTCCACGGGGTGGGTATCTTGATGGTGGTGGTAGACCGAGCAGACGGCCTTGGTGGCGTAGAGCCAATCTCTCCCGAGGACGATGTTATACGGAGAGGAGCTCGACCAGAAGAATCGAACGGCTTTGGTGACCGACCGGGAGACGCCCCACTTCGACCAAAAGGTAATGACGCCTTCGGCCGGACCGCCTCCGAGTGAAGCTCCGTAGTGCGATGGCGCGGGGTGAACTCGATCCCTCCGACTCGAGTTTGTCTAAGCAATCCCGAAAGATGATCGCCGACAGAGGCACCGGCGTCGATGTAGACCCCGTGGATATTTTTATCGCCCACCACCGCCGTATGGTAATAACATCTTGGCGGGCATAATCTTGGTCTTGGTCGCCATTGGAAAATACGATGCTCTCATTTTCCGAAGTCGCTTGTTCTTCGCTCCTGGGATCGGCCTCCAGAGCTTCGGGCCAACGACGACCTGCGTCGCACCTATGGGCACCCGGTGATGGTGTAGACTTGCTCCATTGCGCTGGGAGCGCCGCTCGCCATCGCCGGGTACGTCGTCTCGAGGTCGGCCCACGCTTGTTGCCACTCGGTTTTTTCCTCCGCGACTTTTCTCGACGTGCTCGTCGCGCGGTCGAGGTACTTCTCCAAATACCATTTTTAACGAGCTCATCTATTTTCGAGCTCAATTCGCAGCGATCGCATCGCGACTGCACTCTCGTGGTAGTCACACATGGTCCGACTTTCTCGATCCTCCTTTAACGGGAGGTGGTTCCGGAAGAGCTCGGCGGAGCTCAAATATCTCCGACCTTGACTTGAGCGAGATGATGCCCGTTGTTGCCAGGTTTGGCCGAGGTCCGAGCCTCGACTCCACCGGCCCTTCGATTCTCGAAGGCACTTCGCGCCTCGACCCGGTCATCCGGCTTTTCTCTCGCCTTACGCGCGTCCTGCATCTCCTTCTTCCGATCCGACTCGCCCTTTGACGGTTGTCACCAGTTCCAGGCGACTAGCCGCCTCCCTCTCACGGGTGATCTCCTTGTTCGTTCAAAGGCGCCGGTCGGATCCCGCTTCGAACGCGCTGATGATATAGAGATCGCTGCTCTCATCGATTTTGAGAGACTCCTGATGAACCTCGAAACGAAGTTCGACATCGCCTCGCCCCGCCTCGGGCGGATTGTGAGCAGTCGGACGAAGGTCTCTTTGGGGTGGCATTTTCGATAGAACGCCACTTAAACCGATCCATGAGATCCCAGGAAGCAGTATACTATTTTTCTGAGCAAGGTGAACCGCGTTGGAGATCGACACCTCGGGAAGATCTTGACATATGGAAATCTTCCATTCCTTGATTCACCATGTTAGTGGTGTAGGCGAAAAGGAAGTGGAGGGTCCCCGAGGCCATCGTGGCGGCGATGTTAGGTGCCCTATACCGGCGGGGCAAGGCGTGTCCGTAATCTCCTCGGAGAAAGGAGATGATTCTTCCGCTCCGGTCGAACCACGGAGATCATCGCCATCTCTCGGAGGGTGGGAGACCGATAACGGCGTCTCATCGTCTCCGGGGAGTTCGCCGCTTTCTTCTCTCCTATTTTGCTCGACTCTCCGGGTCGGCATGACGAGGTGGAGAGCGGATCCGCGAATGGCACGGGCGAATGGTGGTGGCGGCTCGGCCGCGGTGATCGGCCGGACGTTGGGTCTGTGCACATTCTCGCTATCACGCCGAGGTGAACGCCTTGTCTGTTTCGGCGGGAACGACCTCGTGCCGTGGTAGCCGTTCGGGGCTCTTGAGGGCCCGCCCGCTTGTCCTTTGGTTGAGAAGCTTTGAATCGCCGAGGTTGGCGTTGAGGAATTGGTCACGGCTCGGCCAAGGGCCTCGTGGACTAACGAATCGTCTGCTCGCCCTCGCTGAGGTCGGCATCCCCTTCGTTGGGAGGCGGTCCTGAGTGTATGGGAACGTTTTCCATGTAGCCTCGGTGGGTGACCGCCAGGGCGCCTCGCGATCTCCTTCCGTACCGAGTGACCACCGGTTGTCTTCAAGCGGTTGTTGCCAAGATCGACGACGGTTGACGTGTTCTCGCCATTAAGTTTTGTAGAGAAACGCTTTTTGTTCGTAGTTTCCCACAGACGGCGCCAATGATAAATCTAGTATATGTAGATATGCGAGATTTATATAAAGCAATAAAGAACACGAAGGCTTTTACGTGGTTCGGTCGTTAATGAGATCTACGCCCACGGATGAGTGATTCCTCAATACTTTCACTATGTTTTGATTACGGTGAGTATAGCTAAAAGCTCTTAGTATTCAAGAAGTTGCTAACCTTCTACCTTCGATCTAACTCCTATTTATACATATACGAGGGCCCCAAGGCGGGAACGGTAGGGACTCTAGCCTTCGTGTGTGTGGACTGCTCCTCTCGTCCATAGGGGCTGTTAGCCTTCACTGCAGGACGCCCGCCTTCGTGCAAGGTGGCGCTGACAGGGTTTGAAGGTCGGGCTTGGCTTAACCGCGATGGACACTACTAATGTCGCCCACTGTTTGGGCTGTCGTTAACTGCGTGGTTGGGCCATATCCCATCGTGTATACTTTGCATACATGTGCACAACCCAATTACTTGCATTGTATTTAGATGGCCCTATTTTTGCAATTTTATGTATTTTATCTTTGGTAGATTCAAATGATCTGTGGCTTCACTGTGTGTATGCGTGTGTGTGTTTTTTGTGTTCATAAAGACTGTAAGTGATAGGGAATAAATGCAATATATGCCAATTCACTAAAAATGATACACGTAAACTGATTAAGTGTATCACACCTGGCGCAAGAAGGTCAAGTCAGCATTAATAATTGTAGGTAATGGACCCATGAAACTGGGCCTCAAAGCCTATGCTCATAAGCCCAGAACCGTAGTCTCTGGCAACGAAAACGACATCGTACATGATAGTATATGACACTTAAGATGACTCCTGTCTCCGGATAGGAACAGACTCTTATTGATAAAGACATGGCACAAGAAAATCGGCATAGGTCTCGGAGGATCTGCATGTATCATATTCCTAAAAGGATACAAATTGTCTCATTCAATACAATCCCTTTATCTATAAATACCATCATCATGAAGGTATCAGATGCGCAATCTTAAGTCATCAATAAGCCTTAAGCATAATATATTACTGGCTTGAGCATCAGAGTGTCTACTCACGAGGCTTCCTAGGTCCTATTTTGCGCTTAGTCCGATCCGCACGCCGTCCAATCGCCGACACAACATTTTAATCCTACGCCACAATCATCATTCCACTACTATCACAAGGTAGCCTATTTTCATAATTATTTATTATATTTATAAGTTGAACCTATCAAGAAGAAATATTACTAAAGATATATAAAATTTGTTGTATTCTACTAGACACGTATCAAAATCAACATGTTAGTTACTTTAAAAAAATAATATGAAATTCGACTAGAAAATATGAAATTATGACCGATTTATTCATTTGATTCGAAAAACACGATTTTCCGATCAAGATTTTACAATAATTGACCAATTTCCGGCGGTTAACAGACATGTAGAAGGTTGTTATACGATGTGTGAGAAGTTTCATCATAATCATCATAAATAGGTTTCAGTTTTTGAAGCCAACGTATTATCATCCAAAAACTTTTTTGTCAAAAGTGGATATTTTCTACATGTTTATAGAATTGGATAATTTTTAATGTATTGTTTATGAGAAATGGGTTTTTTTATTAATTCAAAGCTTATCGGCAGAAATCAATATGGGCCATGCTATGTAAATAAGGCCGTTTTACTATCTCTAAATCTAGCAAGACGTGGTCCAATAAAGAGCCCATAGTTCTCTTCCTAAAATCTCACACACAACTAGGATATACTATGTGATTCTGCAATCTCCAAGCAGGCAAGCACCGCTCTTCAACCTCGGCCATTCTCTCTCTCTCTCTCTCTCTCTCTCGAGATGGCTATGACCATGAGTTACCTTGTGGTCTCTCCCTCAACCTCCAAACCCAATAACCGAACTCTTTCCTCTTCATTTCGAAAATTGACGGTAACGAACCCTCAATCGCCACTCCTCCACATCCCGACTCCATACTCGCGAATCCCCAAAAGGTCGAGCTGTTGAAAATCGCGTGCATATATATATAATATTATATATGTGGTCAAGTTTCCGTCGAAGCTACTTTGACCAAGATTTTGAGTGACGAACGCTTAATTTTGTGAAATTAAACGGCATAGGATCGATCTACGCCCGAGTAGATGATCGTGGTGTATTCACATTCTCAAACCGATTTCCGGTGAGTGAGAAATAATGGATCAAAGTTGGTCACTTAAACATGGAAGTTATGTGATTAATGGGATAAGCATGGATTAATTAATCCTTATCCCACATTGATTAATGTACCTTCATTAATTGTCATATAAGTGGGTCATTGAACACTTAGTATAATTATGTGCACAAGTGACGGGTCGGAAAGCCCACGCCACAAGACACGCCGCCGCCGCCGCCGCCGCCCGCCTTGCCCGGCGCCTGCGCCCGCCGCCGCGCACGCCACGCCGCGGCCGCTGCGGCCCGCCCGCCCGCCCGCCCGCCCGCCCGCCCGGCTCCGTTCCGTTCCGGTCCGTGGTCCGGATCGTGGATCGTGGATCTTGGATTCGATCTTGGATCTTGGATCTGGATCTTGGATCTTGGTCTTTGGGTGGTCTTTGGGCCGTTCTTTGGGCTGTTCGCTGGGCCGGTTCCGCGGCCCATCGTCTTATATTTTGGATCAACGCTTGATCGAGCCCAAAGACGAAGTTGGTCCGGTGCCCATTCGTGTAGCCCAATCCGCTGGGCTCGTCAGGCGATGGAGTTGGTCCGGAGGCCCAACTCGTGTGGCCCAATCCGCTGGGCTCGCAGGCACTTCAAGAGACGCCCGGATACGTCCAACGAACCCGACGCGCGTTGTCCGTATTCGTCAGAACCGCCGGTAACGCCCGACATGATGGCTCTGCGGAAACGTGCCCACGTTGTCTCCGTAAACCGCCACAAGACTCAATAGGGGACATAACTCCGTAACACCCGACATCAATGCGGGTGTTGACTCCAAAGATGTTCCCCATGGGGGACGACGCCTATAAATAGGACATGTCTCCCCAAAGATAAGCCAACCATCGCTAATCAGATTCCAAAGATTCCAAAGCACTTCGCATACATAGCTAGTGTCCAAGCTTTGTCCTCGCCTCATTCCAGTCACGGAGCTCGTTGGTCCATGTGCCGCCACCCACGAGACGCTGCTGTTTATCTTTGGAGACGATACGCGTAACCGAGAGCACTACCGGGCGTATCTCGTCTTCATGGGAAAGAGGCCTCGACTCAAGATCCGCTTACGGTTTTGTTTTCCAGTTTCGATCAGATTGCTTGTTTTAATTCATTGTTAGTTTTGATCTTCTATTTTTCTGTTTTTGTCAGAATACGCCGGCAAGTTCGTACTAGTTCGCATACATCTTTTTCCAACAATCGCAAGACGAGATATCACTTGCCAAGGAGTTCGACTTCTAAATCGACTTAAACTTTCAAATAATACCTTTACTCGAGATGTCGACCGTACACGCCACCGACCGCCTCCGCCGCCGCCGCCGCCGCCGGCCGCCGCCGCCGCTTCTCTTGCCGCCGCCACCGCACAACGGCTTCGGTCATATTTGGTTCGATGCCTTCTGGTCAACCATGGGACCCTTGGGTCGATCGTTGGTTCCACTTTAGTGGTTCAACAATTGGTTCCACTTTTAGTGGTTCCTTCGTTCGACGATCGCACTTTTCGCTGGTCGATCGTTGGATCCACGGGATCTAACACCGTGGATCCGGTCATGGATCGATCTCGCGCCTGCTCATACCGCAAGGACGATGCCGCCGCCGGCCGCACCAAGTTTGGAGGATCCGACTTCAAGAGATGGCAAAAAGATGCCGTTTCACCACGACGTTGGGCTTCGCCAACTTCTTGGTAGAAGATGAGCCCGCCGCCCGGTCAAGTGACGGACTTTCACGTCCGCAAAGATATGACAATCGGCGACCGCGACTCACCTTTGTAAAAATTTTATACTGGTAGTTTAGAAGATAGCTCAGATAGTGTTTATGTTGTTGTAACGACATCCAAAAGTATGTGGGACGCGTTAGAAAAGAAGCACCGTAGTGATGATGCAGTATAAAGAAGTTCATTGTAGCCAAATATTCGACTACAAGATGGTCGATTCCCGACCGATCACGGACCAAGTGCAAGAGTTTCAACTCATTGTGCACGAGGTTCAAGAAGCGGCACACTGTTTGAGACGGCTTTGTCGTCGCTGCTGATTGAGAAGTTACCCGGGGGAGAGACTTCAAGGTCTACCTTAGCACAAGCGAAAGGATATGACACTTGAAGACTTGATCGCCGATCGCGATCGAGTCCGACGTGAAGAAGCTAGTAACTAAAGGAAAGGCTTGATCGATGCTAGAGCCAACTGCTGGGAGGCGGTCCTCCAACAAACGTGTTCGTCCCAATGTCAAAGATAAAGGCAAAGGAAGGTGGTTTCCGTAAGTTTGACGGGATCATATAATTGTGGCAAGCATGGCCACAGTAGAGGGCCGCCGTCGACTGAAGAAGAAGGCTAAGCAAGTTACCAACGTTGTCGGAAGGACTTCGACAAATGGGACAAGGATGACTTGCCGCTGTGGTGACCGAAGAAGTCAACCACGCCGAGAATCAAGGTGGATGGTTCATCGACATCGGCGCAATCGCGCACGTATGCGCCGAAAAGATGCGTTTCTCCACCTACAAGCCTGTTGAGGGAGGAAGCTCAACATGGGGAACCAAGTCGTCCGAGGTTGTCGGATTTGGTGATGTGGTGCTCAAGATGTCGTCCGGCATTGAGATCACCTTGAAGGATGTCTGCATGTCCGGACATTCGCAAGAATTTAGTGTCGGCCTCTATTCTAGTTAATAATGGTTTTAGACTAGTTTTGAGTCGGACAAGTTTGTCTCGACTAAGTTTGGAAAGTTCCTTGGTAGGGTTATCTCACCGGGGTCTTTTCAAATTGAATGTAATGGTCATACTGTGTACCCAAGATTGCTATGAATAAAATGCATCTACTTCCTCTTACTGACCGAGTGCTTCGATTTATGGCATTGTAGATTAGGACATGTTAATCTAAATGCAATAAAAGATTAGTAAATTTAGATTTACTAAAGTTAAATGAAGTTAATACACAAACGAAATGTGAGGTTTGTGTGGAAGCCAAATGGCTAAGTTACCGCTTCATTCGGTAGAACGGAGCACTAAGCTCTAGAACTTATTCACACCGATGTGTGTGATTTAAAGTTTGTACAAACTAGAGGTGGTAAAAGTACTTCATCACGCTTATTGATGATTGTACAAGATATTGTTATCTTTACCTTCTAAGAAGTAAAGACGGTGCTATTGAAGCTTTTAAAACTTCAAGAACGAAGCCGAGAATCAATTGTCGTCGAATTAAGACTGTTCAAGTGATAGAGGAGAATATGTAGTCCGCTTGAGGCATTATGCAACGAAAGTGGTATAATACATCAAACGACGACCCTTATTCACCTCGATCTAACGGCGTTCTTCGAACGAAAAATCGAACACTTAAGGAGATGATGAATGCTTTGTTGATTAGTTCGAGTGTTACCCAGAACTTGTGGGGGAAGTGTTTTGATGACCAACTACATACCGAACAAGATTCCACTCAAAGGTAAGGATGTCACTCCTCACGAGTTGTGGAAAGGAAGAAAGCCATCGCACAAATATCTCAAAGTGTGGGGTGTTTGGCGAAGGTTGAGGTGCTCTTCCTAAACAAGTTACAATTGGACCTAAAACAATGATTGTATCTTTATTGGGTATGCATTGAACAAAGAATACTTATCGTTTCGATCCACGGTCGAGGTACGAGATATGACCGTGGGGACGACGATTGAATCAAGGAATGCTATATTCTTTGAAAGTGTTTATCCTCAGAAAGACAAGGATAAAAATGAAGCCGATTCTAGCAATAGAGCGATGGTGAAACTTCGAGTTCTAAACCTTTGGAGAAGAACCGATATCGCATAAGCGATCGAGGTCTCGATCCGGAGGGTCGGAACCGAGACGTGGCGAGAGAGTCGAACGCCAAAGAATTTTGGTCCCGACTATATTATGCTCATGTTGGACGAAGAACCAACTCGATCAAAGTAGCCTATGCTCGGTCGACGGGATGCTCGCGAGAGGTCGCTCAAAGCTTAAATTGATTCCATTCTCGCAAAACCACACTTGGGTGTTGGTTGATTTGCGAAGGTTGTAAGCCCTTAGGATGCAAATGGATCCTTAAAAGAAAGTACAAGGCGATGGATCAATTGAAAAGTATAAGGCCCGTTTGGTTGTCAAAGGGTTTAAACAAAGAGAGGATACGATTTCTTGATACCTATTCACCGTGACGAGGATTACGTCTATTAGGGTGCTTCTCGCAATTCGCTTTGCACAATCTTGAGATTCATCAAATGGACGTTAAGGCGCATTTTGAATGGTGACCTCGAGGATGAGGTATATATAGAGCAACAGAAGGGTTTGTAGTACCGGTCAAGAGGGTAAGGTATGCAAACTCGTGAAGTCTCTATATGGTTTGAAACAAGCGCACAGAATGGCACTTGAAATTTGACAATGTAATGTTGGCAAATGGTTTCAAAATCAACGAGTGTGACAAATGTGTCTACGTTAAGAACACCGATAATGGTTATGTTATAGTGTGTCCGTATGTAGATGACATGTTGATCATGGGTAGCAATACTCAAGTCATTAATGACACAAAGCGCATGTTAAATAGAAATTTTGACATGAAGGACATGGGTTTAGGCGATGTGATTCTTGGAATCAAGATTCTAAGAAGATCGACGGAATTGTCTTGACACAATCTCACCACGTTGAGAAAGTGCTTAAGAAATTCAACGCGTTTGATAGTTTACTGCTAAGACCCCATTAGAGCTCAATGTTCACTGAGTAAGAACAGGGTGAACCCATTGGGCAAGAAGACTATGCTAAGGTCATCGGGTGTTTGATGTATCTTACAAATTGCACCCGACCCGACATAGCTTGTAGTGAACAAATTGAGTCGTTACACGAGCAATCGAGCAAGGAGCATTGGAAGGTTTTAGTGAGAGTTTTGAGGTACTCAAGTATACTCAAAATCATGGGCTGCATTTCACGAGATATCCCCGGTACTTGAAGGGCACCGTGATGCCAATCGATATCCGACACTAAAGATTCACTTTCTACAAGTGGGTGCGTGTTCACGACGTGAGGTCTTTGCCGCTTGGAGATCCACGAAACAGACGTGTATAGCCCGATCCACCATGGAATCGTAATTCATAGCTTTGGATAAAGTCGGTGAGGAAGCCGAGTGGCTCGTAATTTTTGGAAGATATTCCATGTTGGTCTAAACCCGCCACCGGTGATGATTCACCGTGATAGCCAACGACTATTGGAAGGCGAAAAGTGGTTTATGGTAAGTCTCGACATATCGTCGGCGACATAATACCGTGAGGCATTTGATCTCGTGGGGTTATATCAATTGACTATGTCAAGTCAATAGATAATCCGCGGATCCGATTAACCAAAGGGTTGAACCGGATCAAATGATCAAGTTGCTAGAGGAATGGGACTAAAATCCACATCTTAAGAACAATCATAGTGGTAACCCAACCATGATGTTGGAGATCCCAAGAACTTGGTCTAATGGGAGAACTAAGCTATATGAGTTCGTGTATAAACACTCGAGTTAGTCTGCTCCTAGAAAGCAAACGAGTGTTGAAAAACTTGCTTAGTGGTGAGGTTGAGTCGTTGACTCTTAATGATTCCTAAGATACCTCGGGAGGTTGAGTATGGCAAGATACTCGGTAAAGAATCACCTATGTAAGTGCAGTGGGGCCGCTCAAACAAAACACTTATGAATCCAAAGTGGATGTCCATGGCCAAAATGGAATCAAACGTGAGAACGGATGAGGTTGAGGTGTTAAAGTGTTAATACCATTGTTTGAAGGCTGCGTGGGGAATAGTTCAAGGCATCGTGTCCACTAATCCGCTTTGTGTACTCGATGGTACTAACTATGGAAGGTTCAAGGCCATAAACCACCGTCCAAATATTTTAACATCTCTTGAGGATCGAGCTGTGTCTGCATCATGCATATGGCTATTTCCACTCATGTGGGGATTGTTGAAAATCGCGTGCATATATATATAATATTATATATGTGGTCAAGTTTCGAAGCTACTTTGACCAAGATTTTGAGTGACGAACGTTTAATTTTGTGAAATTAAACGGCATAGGATCGATCTACGCCCGAGTAGATGATCGTGGTGTATTCACATTCTCAAATCCGATTTCGGTGAGTGAGAAATAATGGATCAAAGTTGGTCACTTAAACATGGAGTTATGTGATTAATGGGATAAGCATGGATTAATTAATCCTTATCCCACATTGATTAATGTACCTTCATTAATTGTCTATATAAGTGGGTCATTGAACACTTAGTATAATTATGTGCAAGTTGACGGGTCGGAAAGCCCACGCACAAGACATCGCCGCCGCCGCCGCCGCCCGCCCGCCCGGTGCCGATGCGGCGCCCGGCCGCCGCCCGCCGCGCCAGCCCGTGCCGTGCCGGCCCGGCCCGCCCGGCCCGGCCCGGCTCGGTTCGATTCGATTCCGTGGTCCGTGGTCCGTGGATCGTGGATCTTGGATCTTGGATCTTGGATCTTGGATCTTGCAATTGGTCTGGGTGGTCTTTGGGCGTTCTTTGGGCTGCTGGTGGGCTTGCTTCGTGGGCCCGGTCCGTGGCCCATTGTCTTATATTTTGGATCAACGTTTGATCGAGCCCAAAGATGAAGTTGGTGCCCAATTGTGTAGCCCAACCGTTGGGCTCTTGTGCGATGGAGTTGGTCCGAGGCCCAACTCGTGGCCCAATCCGTGGGGCTGCACTCAAGAGACGCGTCCGGATCGTCCAATGAACCCGACGCACGCGTTGTCCGGTTAAATTCGTGGAACTCGCTTGAACGCCCGACATGATGGCTCTGCGGAAACGTGCCCACGTTGTCTCCGAAACCGCCACAAGACTCAATGGGGACATAACTCCGTAACACCCGACATCAATGCGGTGTTGACTCAAAGATGCTTCCCATGAGGGACGACGCCTATAAATAGGACATGTCTCCCCAAAGATAAGCCAACCATCGCTAATCAGATTCCAAAGATTCCAAAGCACTCACTGCATACATAGCTAGTGTCCAAGCTTTGTCTCGCCTCATTCCGTCACGGAGCTCGTTGGTCCATGGTCGCCACCCACGCAGACGCCGTTTATCTTTGGAGACGATCGCCGTAACCGAGAGCACCACCGGGCGTATCTCGTCTTCTGGAAAGAGGCCTCCTCGACTCGGCATCTGTTTACGGTTTTGTTTTCCGTTTCGATTGTATTTTCTTGTTTTAATTCATTGTTAGTTTTGATCTTCTATTTTTCCGCTTTTAAGTTTAATGTCGCCCGCAAGTTCGTACTAGTCTAGACACCTTTTTCCAACACGAGCTTCGCCGCCCAATCCAAGGGTAGCAACTCACGACGCTACCGGACCGCCTAATCTACGCCATGGTCTACTTCTACCCGTTCTTCGACGGCGCCGAAGACGGCAAATACATCATCACGCAGCTTCTCCCCTTCCGCACCTTGATCCAGCCACTAGTCCCAGCGATTAGAGTGTTCAAGAGCTTCCCTTCAACGGGTTTCTGGTCTTCCGGCGCCTATTTCGTGGTGGTGAGAATCAGAACTTCAGTAGGTATGTGAGGTTCAACACTATGCAGGCTATAGTTCTCGATGTGATGTTGATTTTCCACGACCTGTTGGAACGGACGTTCAATCCGAGGATGGCGTTGGGTTGGATATGATGATGAGCTTGGATAGCACCGTGTTTTTGTTCCTATTGGTTTCCTTGATTTATGGCTCTTCCGCTTGCTTGCTCGGCAATCTCCCAAGATTGCCTATCGTTGCTGATGCTGCTGACAGGCAGGTATTGTAAATTGTGTTCGTCATTCTTAATTATGCTTTTAGTATCACCAATTTAGCAGATAATTGAAAAATGGCGAGTTTTGTAATGTGTAATAATTGTGATGATTTTAGCTGGTGAAATATATGTTGATTTTTGGAGTTTTGGCTGCTCTGCTCTCCAATTTGAACTCTGTAGTTCAGCCGTATGACTAGGGTTTGTAGCTTGAATTGTGCAATTTGAACATGGTGGATTGGTTGAAATTATGTTTATCTTTAGGTAAGCAATGGTGGATAGGGTTGACTATTCGGTACGGGTCGGGTATCCTACCCGAAAAAATCGGGTACCTGACCCCGATTTTGTATAAAATAAGCAACCCGATCCCGACCCGAATTTGTAGGTCGAGTACCCGACTACCCGACTAAACTTTAAATATTAATATATATTTGTATTTTATTTTTGAAACTTATGTGCTAGCCTATTGGGTTAAGTGTTAGATTTAGAGGGTATTTGGCTGAGCTTAGACGCTCCCAAAAAGTTTTATAATTTGTTTTTTTAAAAACAATTTTATATGTTGCTTTTTAAGATCTTATGTTCTCACCAAACACCCTCTTAATCTTTTAACTTGAAAGACTGGAGTTCGATCCTAGGCATAGTTTTTTTTACCATTTCATTTCTATTTTATATATATATATATATATATATATATATATATATATATATATATATAACTTATATATTTCTATTTACAAAGTTATAATAGCATATCACGATAGATAGGAGTCTCATTTGTTCAAGCGATTGTAGTACAACCAAAGTTGATTGCCACACTAGATAGGAGTCTCATTTGTTCAAGCGATTCAACATCCATCTGTTCAAGCGATTCAACCAAAGTTTATTGAGAAGTGTTTTTTGACAAAATAAGCATCTATGTTGAAAATAATAATTTATAAGTTTTTCAATTTTAATATATTTTTTCATAAGATTATAAGCAACAATAAATTTAAGAAAATAATATTTACTATGATTCATTATTTTCAGCATATATCCCATCAATTTCATTTCTTTTTAAACATTTTCTCTCTTCAGTTCACAATTTTATTGTAAATATAATTATCCAAACACTTCGATAATTTATAACCTTTTAAGATATTACATCTTATAAGCTATTAAAATATTTTATAAATTATTGAAGCTTATAAATTCTCTAAAATAAGTTTAGCCGAACACCTTATCATCCATCTCTATCGACTCTGAGATTAGGCATATCAACCATGATTGGTTAATGTTAAAATGAATGAAAATTACGTCTCCCTCCTTTCTTCCCAGGCAATGACACCAGTTTACGCGGCAGAAGCATCGTGTCTGATTCACAGGAACCAACACTTTGCTCAAGACTCCATCCTATCGGACGAAGTTATCATAAGTTTACATGGAGAGACAAATGCTCACCCAAAAATTAAAATTATAAATTCATAAGTGTACATGGAGAGACAAATGCTCACCCAAAAATTAAAACAATAAATTCCATATGTATGTATATCTTTTGTCACATTATTTTTATGTTTTACAGTTAAAATCGAAGTCTGCTTACCAAAATTTGAAATTTTGGGGCTATTTTTGTTAGTTCAGTCATTTAATTGAAATTATCAATATTTTATAATATTTTCATTAAAAAGTGAATAGTATAGACTTAATAAATCAAACCTAAATAAATAAAACAAATCAAGCGACTCTTTATATTCAGTTCAGCATTATTTGTTAATGAGGGCATCAAATTTAACCAAAAATTACAAGCAATTTTTTAATATTTTATTTAGGGTTAACTGCTGGATTACATCATTTTGTATTTTCATATGAGTTTTCAATTATTCACTCTCATTCCCCACCCCACCCCCCTCCCAAAAAAGAAGAAGAAGAAGCAGCACTGCAGCAGCAGCAATATCTATTTACGTGTGAGGTTCCATTTGTACGGTGAATGTGCAGAAATTAAGAGGCTTGGTGCGATAAAGTAAACAGGTTTAAGGTTTTCACAAGAAATGGTCGTTACAAAATAATTTGTTGACATCTAATTTATCCACATAGCATAAATCTTAAATTACATTTTGTGAAATACAGCCCAAATAAATATATACCATCGCACGTTAGATGGGTCATCTAAAAAAATTAGGCTGATAAATTGCCAAAAAGAAAATGAAAATTGAGTTTTAATTGCAAAGATTGAAAATTTGTGTAAATGTTGTAAAAATGTGTAAATATTGTTTTAAAACCGACGATTACCCTTTATTTTATGACAGTGTGTAAATTACAAAAATGAGTTAAGGTGGATTGTCCCACACTAGCACTTCCGCACAATAATTCTTCTAAAGACGATCTTTTTACAGGAATAGTCTCAAGTACACTTATTACAATTTTCACCGCCCAATAACCAATTTGGTTTCGAGGTAAGGAATAACCAGTTACTTCAAAAGATACGATTTAAACTTGCTTTCCACACTCAAAACTTTGATAAAGGGTGAAAAACAAGTCTACAAAAATTAATATATCTATTTGGGTGTTGCACAAGTCTATACACTATAATAGAGTGGCCAGTTAGGCGTTAGTACTGAAATGTGTTGTGCTGCTACTAGTCCTTTTTAGTGAGCAAGTAGCTTTCACATGAAAAGAAATAATAGTTCACCAAATTTAAATTTATTAAAATATTTATATTTTTGGAATTCAGCCCACACAGAATTGGAATAAGTGTAATATCTACTAACAAGTAATTTATTATATTTATGTATTCATGCCATCTATACTAACTATTTTATATTGCACCTCAATATATACATCTACTACACACACACACAATTATGTTAGTAATGTAATTTTCATAATGCATATTAGACCATCTCACCATGAAATGGATCAAAATCTGGATCCAAACTTATACTAGATTACATATTTGTAATCACAAATACAAATAACATTTCAAATATGCTATTAAAATATAAATTTCGATCCAAATCTTGATCCAATTATCATAAAACAGTCTAACATAAATCCTGTGTTTCTGTACACTTAATATTTTTTTATCACTAACCTTTGTATCAATAGCTCAATTTTATAAATGAGATGTATTATTAACTACGATTATTGAATTTCACACATAAGAAATGTAACAAATAAGTTTTAAGCACACACCCTGATAATATTATTCTAGTTCAATCGATATTCGAAAATGCTTAAACTTAAAATATTTTGAGATCGAAAAATTCAAAAATAAATAAATAGATTATTCATTCTTTTCCACTGTCTGTTGAGTTGCTTCTTAGTCACTGATCTATCTGTCTCCAGCTCTTTTACCTCACAAACGAAAAAATTAAAATCTGCGTTGTAACATTTTGTTTTCTTCTAATCTAAGGAAGCATATTTCACTCTCTTTTTTTTTTTTTTTTTGGTATCATGGGAACTCCAGATGCGCCGTCCCCGAGGCGGGCGAAAGCATCAAGCGATCGCCTGGACCCATCATTTTGGGGCCCAAAATTTTATATATGCTCTTATATTAATATAAATATTCATTCAAAAAATAAAATATTCAATGTCCCAAAATTTTGTTATAAACTTTTGGGGCTCAAATTTTGTAAAAAAATAATTCTTTTATAAATGATATTGTACATCTTTTTAGATATATTCAATTGTATCTCCATAGTGAAAAAATGCTCATTTTTGTTATTTCGAAATTCATTATTTGTCGGGGCCCGCCCCGCCTGCACTGCTACCTTAGGTGCGTCTTGGGTAAACCCTACGGCCCTATGCAATAGCCCGCAAACCACACAGATGACAGTAAATCACACTTAGAAAACAGGGTGATGTGCTCAAACCCATAGAGGCGTTTGGTGGGGTTCAACCCGTGACCTCTCGAGACAAGAACCCACCTTAATTATTGGGTTGTCCCTATGGGACAACATATTTCACTTCTACACGTATGACTAATGGGGTGTTTGGTTGAGCTTATAAGGCCTTTAAAACAAATTATAAATTGTTTAAGAACATTATGTTCTCAATCAACGTGTTTGGCAAATTGTTCGTTAGAGAGCTTATAAATTTTCAAAATAAGCTCTAAGAGCTTATAAGCTCTATTAAAAAAAAGCTCCAAAACCTAACTTATTTTTTAATGATCTTACAAGTTACAACAAAACTACAAAAATAACTCTGATATATTTTCTTATTTTCCTGCTTACCTCATATCCAAACACTATAAAGATTTTATAAACTCTTAATACACCATATCTTATAAGTTCTTAAAACAACTTATAAGTTGTTGGAGCTTATAAGCTTTTAAAATAAGCTTAGTCTAATTACGCCTTTAAACACAAATCTTGTCTACCTAAAAATTATTGATGCCTTTTGGGGGATTTTTAGACATGACATATCATTCTTACAAGAAAAGGGGGAAAATGACAAATCATCATGTAGTCGACATAAAATGGATTGGAATCTCGACCCCAACAAATTCTGTAAACGTCAATCATAATCAAGTCCTAATAACGGAAAACACTACTTAATAAATTGATTATTGTCCTCGAAATCATTTCATTATCGTCGTCGAAATTTATCTTTTAACAACATTATTGATATATATATTTCACATGATATCAAGCAAGATGTCACGTCCCACCAATTATTTCCAATTATGGCACCAAAAATAATAATGAGAATCAAGCTGAGCTACAGATATACCTGCAATTATTAAATTACGGCATTAAATTTATAACCGCGACTTTTGCATGCATAATTTGCATTGACAGCAATCGGGTAGTGTTGGTACTTATTTTTGTTTATCAAAGTTGTCAGAAATATCCCCACTCCCCTCCCCCAACTCGAAAAAGTTGTCAGAAATAAATATTTATATAAAAAAATCAGCAATTTGTGGCCAGAAATTTCTAATTTCGATTCTTTTTGTTATAAATTCTATAGTCATGTCATATTTTAATTAACATTACAAAATACATAGTATGTATTATTTATAATTTAATACACTTAGTAGTATCACAAATGAAGTCCAAATAATAAGATTTATAATAAAGAATCTTACAACACGGACTAAAGAAGTGGGAAAAAAATAGAAATTCAAGTATCTATTTTTCTTTTTACGTTGAATTATCAGCACAATCATTTTGGCTATATTTGATTGTGATTTGTGGCGTAGGGAGGATTCTAAGTATATTCGAAAACACACACACACACACACACACACATATATATATATATATATATATATATATATATATATATAATATAGTATAGATAAATTTGAGGTGTTTCTATACTTATATAGAGGCACAATCTGGTCATCTACCCTAATTATAACTTATAGGTAATAAATCTTAATTGAAGATTAATAATTCTTAGTAGAAATGAATAAATTTTTAATACAAATTAATAAATTATAAGTGAATTTAATTATGAACAATGCATTTTATATTTAAATGTACACAAATTTTTATCATTTAGTAGATGGAGGAACAGGGGCCCATGTCTAGGAGTAGGGGTCATTGGTCCTCTTAGGATTTCTTTAAATAAAAAAAGGTAAGGGAATTTCGATCTTTTTTACTTTAACATTTTGAAAAAGAAAAAAAAAACATGTCTACAAATTGTAATATTGGAAATAGAGACATTGTTGCGGCCTATGTGAGCTAATTTCCCTTTTTGTCATTGAGGTCTAGTCTAAGTCGTAAAGTCTCGTAGATATATATAGAATTCAGAAAATCGTATTCGATTAAAGTCGTATGTACGATTTAGAGGGAGATCTTTCATATCTTTCGAGATCCACCCCATAATATGGGATAAAAAAAAATCAAAATAAGTGATTTTAGCCATTATAAAAAGAAAACTGATTCTTAAACCCTTTCACGCTTAAAACACCAAATCGACAATTTTTAATTATATGTCCAACTTCTCACCGAAATGTGAGTTATATTTTTATTTTATTTAGATATATATGGTCTAATTTGTACTAATTTGATTATTGGACAAATTATTTGATTTTTTATAATATATTCATTTAAAATTCATGATATTATATGGTATCTTATATCTCATCAAAAAATAGTAATCCCCACTTTCAATACTGCCGCTTTTCTTATTTGTCTTCTTCATCAGTGTCTTCATATAATCTTTCAAGCTTCAATTATTTTTTTTGTCAATTTAATACATGATCGATCTTAATTTCGTAAGGAAATAAACGCGCAAGAACACTAAAGATTTCGTGGTTCGATCCGTGAAATAGATCTCGTCCACTGGCAAGAGAGAGTATGTGTATTGAGAGTGTGAAGGCGATTACAAAGAGAGTGAATGAAATATTTCGTCTAATCTAGCCTCTATTTATACACAATGTATCGACTCAGATCTTGAATCAAAGTCTTCTAACTAGGATTCGAGATCCTATCCCTCTTGAATTAGGATTCTTTTAGATATGGTTTGAGCTTCTGCGTTCCCACCGACTTTAGGAGTCTTCATGGGCGAACTTGTCCAGCCGAGCTTGATGTCGGGGTTACTTGTATTGGGCACGATGCTTGGGCACAGTAGTTGGTCAGTATCCTATCACACCCCCCAAAAAGACGCAGGCGAGGTCATCTTTGGATTGGGGTTGTTTGTGACGAAGCGGGGTTTGGACGATCTTTGACATTCTTTCATTGTCGACTTTGTGTGTGTCAATGCTTCGACGTCGTATATCGTATCTTTGTGCTCGCATGCGCCCGCCGAGGTCTTGTTTGTTGTTTGTATCTCTGGCGAGGTTTCCGCTTCGCAACGGCGTTATGCCGAGGTCTTCGACCAGCTTCACCGGACGGGCGTTAAGCGAGGTCTCCGATCGCTTCACCGCTGACGGCGCGTTGTCAAGTCTTCGACCGACTTCACTGGCGAGGCGTTGTCGAGGTCTCCGATCGGCTTCACCGACGAGGCGTTAAACCGAGGTCTTCGGTGGCTTCACTTGTCGAGGCGTTAGCGAGGTCTCTCGACCGGCTTCACCCGACGGGCGTTAAGTCAAGTCTTCGATCGACTTCACTTGGCGGGCGTTAAGCGTCAAGACGGATTTTCGTCGTTCTTGAGCATCGACGCGGGATACGCACTTAATGCGCATTAAATGTGGCGGTTGGATTCTCGATAAAGTGCATATTGGGGAATGTCTTCCTCGATACGCAATATCTCCTATCACTTCGCCTTCCACATTATTTCAATATTCAAAATTCCTTGCTTTCTGCGAAAGACGGTTATTCTTCGCCATTGGCGCCCAAGCTTCTTGCTTCTTCATTGATAAGCAAAAGTAAGTAATGGCTACTTCTTCTTATAACGAGTCGCTGAGGCCAAATCGTGTCTGCTCCTGTCGATTCGTTAGTGTCTCACTGCTTTTACCCGTATTCATATGCCTCTTTCTGAGTGTAGTCTGCGATTCCCCTCAGTGGGGGATTGCGGTAAAGTGTCTTCTTTTTCTTCAATCTTAGGTATTTCTGATATTAGGGATATCTGTTTTCAATATAGTATTCTTCCGATATTGAGTTCGTTGCCCCGTCCAGGAGGACAGGGCTTGTGCCCTCCGGATGGTTTTGTTGCCGTGTATGAGGGCGGCCTCAAGGCTGGTCTTCGTCTTCCTTACCCTTATGTATACGTTGAGTTCCAAGAGATGTTTGGCATATCTCTTGCCCAACTCGCCGAACTCATTCCGGCATACGAGCGCCCTAGGTGTCATGCCTATAGCATAATTTTCCTTTGACCTTGGGGCTTGTCCTTCTTTTACAGAATCGAAGGCGGCTCGGGGTGGTATTATCTATCACCCCGTAGGAAATTCAAAGCAAAGATTAAATCGAAGATCTCAACTGGCGAAGAAGTTCTTCTTCCCGGTTTCGGACATATGGGTTTCCATGGCGATCGATAAGATAGCCGATGTGTTTGTCGACAAGGGCTTGGTGACTGGAGGAGGCTGGACAAAATTGACCTTGTTGACGAGGTCTTCTCGAGGCCGAGCTTGCGGCGGGCTTAGCCCTTATGATCCTACCTCCAGGGGTGGAGTCGGTGAAGGTGAGGCCCTTCTCTCTTTCTCTTTATTCCATGATTATACGTGTTGATCTTGACCTATGTATTTCACGGTAGTGAACCTTCTAAGGAAAAGAAGAAAGGAAGGAGCCGATCTGCGGCCGAGCCGATCTCTGTGGCCGAGCCGCCTCGACCTTGAAGGATGTCGAGGACATGCAGAAATGAGTGTGGAGCCTTCGAGATCCCTTCACCGCAGCCCACTCAAGCGCTTGAAGAGGCGGAAGCATGTAATCCCGAGTCCCGGTTCTTTGCCGAGGTGAGTCGAATCATTGGTTCCAAGTCGTCACTCGTCTCTTTCCGAGGTTTTGTACTTGTCCTTATACTTTGTGTAGTAGTATAAAATTGTGTTCTTCCGACTGATGTATATATTGTATAGGGGTCGAGGGCGTGGCGGCCGAGGTGTCAAAGTATCCGATCTTATATCGGATTACTTGAAGAAGCGCCGTTCAGCTGATTTGTGAGGTGGCCCGGTATGCTCGGGAGGTGGAGGAGAGAATACCTCCTCGCCAAGAAATTTCGAGGCCGAGGCTAAGATCCGGACCTCGTCAAATGTAAGGCGGCGGACGCGACGGCCATTGAGGCGAGCGGCGGTAGGGGCAAGGCGGCAAGGCCGAGGTTGCCGTGATGAAGGCGAGGTGGAACAGGTTCGCCGTCGGGAGGCGGACATGGCGAGCTCGCAGGAGAAACGCCCGTGCCTTTGCGGAGAGGTCATTCATGTCGGCGAAGCCCGGATGGTTTCGGATCTGGTGAGGTGCTTAATAAGCGCCGTCTCGGATCAATCGAAGAGGTCGCCGAGGACTACCTGACACTGGACAAAGCCAAGTATGGGTACGAGGAGACTGAGGATGATGTCCTGAGACGGGCCTATTTTGATGTGCTTGTCCGCGGCCTGAAGGAGCTTCCCGTGCTGCAGAACCTTGCCTCCTCCTCGGTTCTTTTGTCCGCGGAGTCTATTCGCGCCTGTCCCGTGGATCGGGATCCCCTGACCGACGCTTTTGTGTCTGATCATGCAAAGGGGTCGGGGAGGCGGATGATGCCTGGCGTCGAGACTCGGTGGTTCCCAAGAGGCCGGGTGAGCGGGCGAAAATAGGCGGAAGAGGCGAGGCTATCCGAGCCGGAGGCGGATGTGGACATGGCGAAGCTTACGGAGGGTCGATTGATCCCCATCTTTTCACTCCTTTTTTTTTTTGAATGTAAATGTATATTGATTTTTGCCTAAGGGCATGTTAATAAAATCACAAGTTTATGTTAAGAAACTTATCTTTTTTTTTTTCGATTGTCTCACGAAATGCTTGATGCTTCTCCTGGTTGAACCGAATCGAAGACCTATCGCGGGCTCTTGAGTTGAAAGAGATCGAACTCCTCCATATAAAGGGACAGCTTGGTCATGTATGCGAGTCGATGTCAAGCATAGAGCCTCGGGAGAGGCGTGACGAGCTCCGTGCTCGCTTTTGGAATTGGAGGAGGCGTTCGAGGTCGCGAGGAGAAGGCCAATGTGATAGGCGAGAGCATGCCGAGTACGAGGAGGTTATCCACGAAATGGTGGGATGACGATCCCGGAAGTTGAAGCGAGGTTGTCGAGGCTGCGCCGTTGTCGAGGTACCGCGCGAATATGGTCGGACCTCCCGGCAATTCACGGGCGATGCTGAATTAAAAAGGCTCGGGAGCATATACAAAGCTGTCATCGCCGACAACCACACTCGACGAAATGCTTGACGGGACGCGAGGCCTCTTCTTTGCGGAGCTTCTCGATCTAGAATAAATGAACCGAATTATGACGATCCGAGTGGCGCGCAAGAGAGGCGTGCTATTGCCCTTGAACGACGTGGATCCTCAAGGGTCGAAACCAAAGGCGCCCTCGGTGTCCGAGGTCGAGTTCGCAGAGCGGCATCTTCAAGTGACCGAGGTCGCGCTGGCGGGCCCGTAATGTAGACCGAGGACGAGGTAGAGGTAGGATTAGTATAGATGAGTCTTTGAATCCCGATTTTTCTGTGGATTGGCTCGACTTTTCCCGATCCGCTCCGTCCTCGTAAAATGTAACTGTACATCTTTTATTTAATAAGAATGATTTCTTTTTGACTTTGTATTGAACAAAAGTAATATCTGAAGGTAGTTCGTCTCGTAGAAAATTCCGTTTGAAATAAACGAAGGAAATCGTTCTGCACGAAGGTAGGGGTTCTGTTTTTGCCGAGGTCGTCGGGAGGTGGTCCCTTCATCTACATAGAGAACGGACGAAATGAGCGAGGTGTCGATCTCGTATGTATGAATGGTTCCTGTTTTTGCCGAGGTCGTTGGGAGGGTGGTCCCTTCATCCACATAGAAGCGCTCAAATAAGCGAAGAAATCGGTCTCGTATGTAGGAATGGTTCTGTTTTTGCGAGGTTATCGGGAGGGTGGTCCCTTCATCTACATAGAGAAGCGCTTGAAATGAGCGAAGGTGTCTCGATCTCGTATGTAGGAATGGTTCCATTTTTGCCGAGGTTATCGGGAGGGTGGTCCCTTCATCTACATAGAGAGAGCTGCTTGAAATAAGCGAAGGTAATCGATCTCGTATGTAGGCATGCTGCGCGTTAAATTTACATTCGTATGAAGCGAATGTGTCGACCTCCGTCGAGGAATTTGTCCTCCGTAGAGGGTAAATAATAATGTGAAGATTAATTATGCATTAGTGACGAGTAGAACTTGCAAAAAATAATATTTTATTGATAAAAGATTACGCGACCACCAAATAAGACTCAGACTCTAAACAGGACTTTAAAGACACGACCGAACAAGACCCGACCCTTGACACTTATGCATAATATCTCTTCGGATGAATGATGTGCCATGCGTTGGGTAATTGCTCACCGGACAATTGAGCGAGCTTATAGGCCCCTTTGCCGAGGACTTCGTCGACCGGTAAGGTCCTTCCCGTGTGGCTTCCACTTGCCGAGCTGCTGACTTTCTCGACTTCATTATTTCGAGTACGAGGTCGCCCACTTAGAATTGTCGGGTTTTAACACTTTGGTTGTAATACCGAGCTACTTGTTGCTTGTCTGAGCTTCCTGATGTAGGCGAGGTCTCTTTTCTTCGAGTAGGTCTAGATCACTCGTAGATTTTCCCCATTTGCTCAACGAGAGAAGTCGAACGGTCGGGGACTCGACCACTCCGATCTGCGGGGATCACTTGCTTGGTTCCATACACCAAGCGTAGGGTGTTTCTCCGTTCGAGGTCCGAGGTGTTGTTGATGCGACCATAAGACACGTGGTAAATTTTCCACCCAGAGGCCCTTAGCTCGGTCGAGGCGAGTTTTAGACCCTACGATGGTCTGTTGGTAACCGGTCGACCATTTGCTTGAGGATGGGCCACCGAGGTGAACTTTGTTGGATCCAAGCTCTTGACACCAATCTTTGAATGTCTTATCCATGAATTGTGTTCCGTTATCCGAAAGGAGGATATGGGGATGCCGAGCGACACTATGTTCTTCCGCACGAAGTTGAGGCGTTCTTGCTTGTGATTTTCGCCAAGGGCTCCGCTTCCACCCACTTCGTGAAGTAGTCGATCGCAACAATTAAGAATTGGAGCGTCACGGTGCTTTACAAAGGGCCCACAATGTCGATCCCCATTGCATAAACGGCCAAGGGCTCTGATGGAGGTGAGGTCGGTCTGCGGTAGCATGTATGCGTTCCATGGATTTGACACTTGGACACTTTTTACGAGGTCCGTTGAGTCTTGGAACATTGTTGCCAATAGTATCCCCATCGCATGACTTTCTTTTGTAGGGAAAACGTATGTTAACCCTCGCCCCGAGGATCCATCTTGGGTGTTTAATTCACCATACATTGATTATAAACCTAGCATGCGTCTATATAATTAAATCGCAACACGTTGGGGTTTTCACGTGTTTACCTTTGGATCCGAAGAGGTCGGCGGAACGAGATGAGCGGATCGAGCGGATCGGACTCGTGCTTTGACCTTACGGATCGTATCCCGATTGCCCAATCTCAGCGTCGAGTGAGGACGATCTATGGAGAATGCTTGGAAAATCACCCTTGCTCTCACTAGAATTTTCGATAATTCTCTCACAATATGAGATGGCGAAATTCTTGCTTTTAATATGTGAGCATTAACCTAGACTTTATCTCATACCTTATATTTATAATGCACTACCTTAATCCTATATGGAATGTTACCATAATCCTATATGGAATATTACCATAATCATATGGAATATTACCATACTCTTGGGATTATTTCCATACTCTTAGGATTATTTCCATACTCTTGGGATTATTTCCATACTCTCAAGATTATTACCATAATCTTATATGGAAAGGATCTATGCATATACCATAAATATAATTATATCCTTGTGGATAAAGAGAATAAAATCTTGCCAATTGAGAGCATGAGGCGCCGATTTTCCTTGGCTACGGGCCCGATGGGCCACCAGGATCAAATCTGAGGAATAAAGATGGGCCTCAAATAAATTAATTATCTTATGTTCAAACCCGAACATAAATTAATTTATAAACATTCGATCATGCCACTAGAGAAAGAATGTTGACTTACCCTTTATTACCGAAGTTGAGTCGGGCTTGCACTTAGACATTCTGAATCCCGTATTTAAGATATCGAACGTCCATTAATCATTTATAGCAATCGATCGCTTAAAGCGATTAATAACTTTATTTCTTAAGTAGTACCACTCAACCTTATTATTGTACTTGAGCTAACTCGACTGCGGGGTTTAGTACAATAAACCTTTGAGCTCCTTAAGGGGCGTCATCATCCTTAACGGATACGGTGACTCGTCTGAGATAACTAGCGTGACATACAAGACAGCCCACCACCCAAGACGCGGAGAATCTTGGGTTAGAACATATAACCCTCACTCATAACAAGTCAAAGTGATGGTCAAGAACTCATACTCACCTAATACCTTATCGAGGTTTAGATCATCGTAAGTCACCGAGATCTTGGTTCTTCACGACGGTCGGAAAGAAGAACACATCTCATCGTGATCCTTCAATACGTCGAGACGCATCAAAGGCGTAAACAAGCAACTAAGTCAAGTCACTTCTTATCTATCTGCGGCAAACCGACAACTCGTCCTTAAGTTGTCTCATTTGTGAAACTTTTATATCTCATTAAGCTTGACCAATCATACAGATTTACGTGATCTTCTACACAACGTATGATCTAACTTATATATGAGATAAGGGACACGAGATATATGCAATCAAGTATTCAAATCGGATAGGAGATTGTAATAGTGGTAACAGAAACATTGTATACAAGCTCAACCAAAGCGCTTTCAATTATACAAATCCAACATCTTTGACAAGGCTCGGGGTCCGATGTGACTTCCGCACGAACCTTCGTGTATTTCTCGTAGAACGTAATTAGCTCGGTTCGGACCCAAGCACCTTAAGAGGTTGGAGATATGACTTTCATATAGGACCCCCGCTTTCAATTGTATATCGCAGAGATTTGTTCAGATCCTCCTAGCCTCCAACTTGTCGTGAGGCGGTTCGCCTTCTCCGGTACTCTTGAATGGGAGTCATCCAATTGGGTTCTTCATCCGAGACTACGTTGACCTCGGCTCCGTCTTGGCATCGTCTATGCTTCCTTTGGACTTACTCTCTTGGCGGGCTCGTTGATGGCGAGGCCAATTTACTTAAGATGTCACCGGCTATTTTGCTCCCTGGGATGCGAACTATCCGAAGTGTGAGAAAGTCCATTGCGAGGCTTTTTGCTTTTCAAGATACTTCTTCATTCATCGCTTTTGCCTCGTATTTTCCCAACATTTGGCTTACGACGACTTGAGAGTCGTGTGAACTTCTGCGGCTCGTGTCCGGAGACTTTGAGCGAAGTCCTGCGATCGATGCCTCGTACTCTACCGTTGTTCGTATTTTTGAATGTGAACAAAGTGAGTAAGCGATCTCTTGGTCGTCCGGCCTGGGAGTAAGATACACTGCTCCGCTACCCTTTTTCCCGGCCCGTCAGCGTAGAGTTGCCAAGACTCTCGGTGTTTCAACCATGGGTTCGGCTTCGACATCGTCGTCACGGACTCGGACTGGGCTTGGTTTTTCGACGGTTAGCCTCGGCAAGGAAATCCGCTAGGCTCGACCTTTGATGGCTGGCGGGCAGAAGGATATATCGTGCTCGCCCGGTTCGATTGCCCATTTGCGATTCTCCCGACGCTTCGGGCCGTCAATACTTGCCAAGTGGGTAGTCGGTGAGGACTTGTATGGGATGTGCATGGAAGTATGGATGTAGTCTCCTGCGGCGTTTATTAATGCTAAGGCAAGCTTCCAAGGGCGATACCTCGTTTAGGGCCTTTTAGTGCTCGGTGATGAAATACACCGGAGCCGACGTCCTTCTCCTCGTGCAGATCTGACTTATGGATTCGTCCGAGGCGGCGAGGTAGAGAAAAGGACCTCTCCTCTTCGGGACGGATAGAGTGGGAGCTTGGCGAGGTAGCTCTTGAGGTCTTCAAAGCGGACTGTGTACCTCATCCCATGAGAATTTGGGGCCTTTTGAGTATCTTGAAGAAGGGTAGGCTGCTTATCTGCGGCTTTTGAAAGAAAGCGGCTTAGTGCGGCTATGCACTGTCGACTTGTGTACGTCATGGATGGTCTTGCATCTTCATTTCCAAAATGGTTTGGACCTTGGGCGGGTTTGCTTTTAGCCTTCATGAAACCCAACACCCTAAGAACTTTCCGCACGGACCGCAAGCGTGCACTTCGGGGATTCAGTTTAGGTTGATTTTCGAAGAAGGCCGAGGACGATCCGGAGGTCGGAAACACACGCGACTTCTTCTTGCTTTTGACGACGATGTCGTCTCACGTATACCTCCACATTCGACCTATGTAGGGTTGAAATATTTTGTCCACCATCCTTTGATAGGTGGCCCTGCATTTTAAGGCCGAATGGCATCTTTTTATCGCAAAGACTCCAAAGTCGGTAATGAAGGCTGTCTTGGCTGCCTTCATCATCCATCGGGGCTTGGTGATACCCTTTGTATAAGTCCAAGAGCTCAAGACTTCGTATCCGACCGGTAGCGTCGACCTTCTTGTCAATGTTGGGAAGGGATAGCAATCCTTTGGGCAATGCTTGTTGAGGTCGGTGTAGTCGATACACATTCGCCATCCTCCTCCTTTCTTCACCATCACGGGTTGGCTATCCGGTCGGATATTTGACCTCGAACAGTATGCGGGCTTTTAATACTGGTTTACCTCGTCATGAATGACTTGGTTCCGTTCGACTGCGAAGATTCTTTGCTTCCGTCGAACTGGCTTTATGTTCGGGTCGATGTTGAGCCGATGAGTGATGATACTCGGCGAGACTCCGGTCATGTCGAGGGGAGACCAAGCAAACACGTCCCGAAATTCCCTTAGGAGTTGGATGATCTGATCCCTCACTTCAGGTGCCGTGGTGAAACCAACCTGGACGACCTTCAATGGCTCGTCTTTGTACAATGCGACCTCTTCCACCGACCGCCGGGGAGTGGCGATGTCTTCGACTCCAACTCCTCGGGTTTCCTTAATTGCTATGCTGTGGGTGTTGGACCGAGGTCCGGCACCTCGTAGGCGACTTGCATACATTCCTCGGCTTGCTTACGATCACCTCGGATCACATTTGTCCCCCGTGGTGGGTATCTTTATCGTCGGGTGGTACGTTGAGCATACCGCCTTACAATGTTCAGCCAATCTCGCCCTAGTATGATGTTATACGGCGAGTGGGCCTTCACTACTGAACGCACCACTTGGTCGAGGTCGTTGGTGCTTTCCCACCGTGACGGGTAGCTCGATTATTCCCTCCGGCGCGTCTCTTCACGGACGAAGCTTGGATTGGCGTGCTGTGCTGTCGCGGTGTCTTCTTCTACTCCTAGCTTGTCAAAGCATTCTTGAAAAGGATGCTCACCGACGCCTTGTTGTCAATGTAAAGCGCGTTTACCAACTTATTTGCGACTACTACGGATCACCAACGCATCTGGTGGGGAATCGTCGCAGTGTACGGGTCGATCCCGGAGAAGGTGATCGCCTCATCCTTTCTCGAACCTCTTGTTGGTAGGTTCGCGGTTTTAGGACTTCGGCGTCGGCCTTGAGGAGGACTTCGTGACTCCACGGGGAGCCCGTAATAGTGGAGATCACCCGTCATATTGGGGTTCGTCGTCTCCTTCCTCGTCGGTGTTGCGCTTCGTTTTATTGTAGGCGCAATTTTCCTCTTCCTCCTTTTCTTCTTTTGACTTTGGTCGGCTTGGCGACTCTGTCCCTGTATTTCTTCGTGGATCCGTCCCGAACTAGCATCTCTATTTCACCCATGAGCTCTTTGCACTCTTGATGTCGTGTCCGTAATCCTCATGGAATGAGCGATGTTGTCCATAGGTCGGCACCTCTTCCCTCCCCGTCATCGGTCGAGGCTTCTCGAACAGGTTCATATGGAGTCGCGAGATTTCGCCCTCGGCTTTGTCAATGGGGTGTATTGAGGTCGCTCGAGGCGCCACGTGGACCGAGCCTCGACCTTATCGGCGATGTAATCTTTCAGGCGCGCGCCGCCTGGTTCCGATCTTCCTTCCTTCGTCTCTTCTTCCTTTTCCTAGGGTCCGCTTATTCGCTTCGCGCTTTCTTTTGTCGCCTCGTCCGCTTTGGCGAACCGGTTGGCTATCGCCTGACTCTGTCATGAGACGGGTTCGTGCCACGATCTCTCGGTATAAGGCCCCGGCAAGATGCCGTTTTGGAAGGCCGAGATGACTAACAGTCGTTCACGTCTTCGACCTTCAAACACTCCTTGTTAAACCTCGTCGTGAAGTCGCGATGGGCTCGTTACGGCTTTGCCTTATGGTGAGGAGGTGTCCGGCGATGTTTTGACTCGCTTTTGGAAGAACCTTGATGGAAGGTTGCCATCGGTCGCGATAGGAGCCGATGCTTCCGTAGGTAGGCTATCGAACCACTGCGGGCGTTGTCGACGAGTAACTCGGGAAGAGTTTACACATATGAAGCGGTGAGGCGTTGGTTGATCATGTTGTATTGGGCTGCGAGAGGAAGTTACGTGGATCCCTCACCGTCGTGGGCGATGCTTGGTACCGGTATTTATCAGGGAGAAGTGTTGAGTATCCTGTTGAGAACGGGGTGACTATCTTCCGTATCCATCGAAGCCGTCCTCGGTGATTGGGACGGAGTTCGACGATCGAACTCGTTTAGGTGACTCGGACCGACTTCACGGCGTACGATGTTTTTCTGCTGCTGCTCGTCCCCGGAGATCGGGCGAGTTCGTGGATGGATTTATTCGGCGATCGAGGCCGGCTTCGCGGCGATCACGACGTCCTCTCCGCGTTGCTCGTTCGCGTGCGGTCGGTTTGGGCCCCGACCTCGTTGTGATGCCTCGTATCTAGATGAGGCTTCGCGTTCCGTTCTTCAGACGTGGTCGACCACGTGTTTCGCCGAGGTGCGGAGAAAGCTCTCCTTATTTTCTCGAAATCCTTTGTGGCGTCGTCGAGGTTTACTTGCGGGCCGGATGTTCCTCGGATTATTGCTACGATTTCCTTCGCTATGGTAACTCGCCTGCGGGCGGGGTGTCCGTGCTCGTCGAGACTTTGGATATGTCCTTGGGGTTTCTTCTCCGATTGGGCTCTTCCCGGTGAGCTCGGCATTCCCTTTCGCCGTCGGCGTTGTTGTTGCGGCGACGGTCCGATGCATGGCTTACGGTGTACACAGTCATGATTATTTCCAGTAAACGGTGGTTGATCGAAACACAAAATTTCGGTTCCCCAGACGGGCGCCATGATCGATCTTAATTTCGTAAGGAAATAAATGCGCAAGAACATCAAAGATTTCGTGGTTCGATCGTGAAATAGATCTACGTCCACTGAGAGAGAGAGAGTATGTGTATTGAGAGTGTAAGCGATTACAAAGAGAGTGAATGAAATATTTCATCTAATCTAGCCTCTATTTATACACAATGTATCGACTCCAGATCTTGAATCCAAGTCTCTAACTAGGATTCGAGATCCTATCCTCTTGAATTAGGATTCTTTTAGATATGGTGAGCTTTCTGCGCTCCCACCGACTTTAGAGTCTTCATGGCCGAACTTGTCGGCCGAGCTTGATGTCGAGGTTACTTGTATTGGGCACGATGTTTGGGCCCAGTGGTTGGGCCGTATCCTATCAATACATAAATTTAAAGGCAGCGTCATGGTGGACTTTTTTGGTACTTCTTATAGTTATTGACCATTTTAACTTTTTTACATTTTTCGTTCGGATTAAAGTTAGTTGCCATAGACGTGATTAAGAAATTATGTAAATTACTATAACATATTGGTAATCATGATTAATCATTAATATTTTTTAGAACTGTAATATTTCTTTTGTTCCATTAAAAATGGCTCGTTTTCTTTTCTTGGATCGTAAATGGTTCATTATAAAAAAGGAATCGTTTTTACACATAAAAATGTTTTGAATTATGAGAACCACTATTTTTACAAATAAAATACAATCATCATTAATCTACGTGCTCAAAAATAACGTGTCAGTTTTAGCGAGGCGGATAGAGTATATGTTAATTTTAATAAAAGTTATTCTAAAAACTCTACTTGTTATTCTTTAAAATTATTTATATTAATCAACCCCCTGAAAATATTACTAGCTTCCTCATTGAGTATATGATTTACGAAATATATCCATACGAATGAGACATGTCATATATTAACGAAATAATATTGCATGTGTAGTAAAAAAAAGAAAAGAACATAGCGGGTATAGTAATGTTAAAATAGAAAAAATAGAGGAGAAAATAAATGATTCTGACAGCTAAATGAGCAATTAAAAGCGAAGCATTATCTGTAGCTAATTCACTTCCTTTCCATTGCTCTTAAAATCACTCACTACCCTCACCACATACACATAACCCCAACACTCAAACACACACATTTTTTTCCAAGCTTCGCAATGCAGCTCCGCCTCGCCGCCGCGGTGGTTCTATCTCTGTCCCTCCTCCTCCTTTCCTCCACCCTCGCCCACAACATCACCCACATTCTCGAAAAAAACCCCGAATTCTCCACCTTCAACCACTACCTGACCGTCACGCAGCTTGCCCCCGTGATTAACCGCCGCGAGACCATCACCGTTTGCGCGGTGGACAACGCCGGAATGTCAGATCTACTCTCCAAGCACCTCAGCCTCGGCGCCATCAAGAACGTGCTCTCCCTCCACGTCCTCCTCGACTACTTCGACGCGAAGAAGCTCCACCAGATCACCGACGGCACCGCCCTCGCCGCCACTATGTTCCAGGCCACCGGCTCCGCCACCGGATCCGCCGGCTTCGTCAATATCACCGACCTCAAGGGCGGCAAGGTCGGCTTCGCCCCCCAGGATAACGGCGGCGTCGTCTCCGCCACCTTCCTCAAGTCCGTCGAGGCCATCCCCTACAACATCTCCGTCATCCAGATCTCCTCCATTCTCCCCTCCCCCGAGGCCGAGGCGCCGGCGCCGGGGCCGAGCCTCATGAACATCACCGCGCTGATGTCGGCGCACGGCTGCAAGCTCTTCGCCGAGACGCTGATGGCTAATCCGGCCGAGCAGACGTTTGAAGACAATGTGCAGAGCGGATTGACCGTTTTCTGCCCAGGCGACGACGCTATGAAGAGCTTTATGCCCAAGTTCAAAAACCTAACCGCGGCGGGGAAGCAGTCTCTGCTCGAGTACCACGGCATCCCGATCTACCAATCGATACCCGGACTGAAATCGAGCAACGGTGTGACCAACACTCTGGCCACCGATGGCGCCAGCAAGTTCAATTTCGATGTGCAGAACGACGGCACGGACGTCACGATTGTGACGAAGCTCGTGACGGCGAAGATCCTCAACACGTTGGTGGATGTGCAGCCGTTGGCCATCTACCAAGTGGATAAGGTTTTGAAGCCGAAGGATTTGTTCAAAGGAGCTCTGCCCCCGTCTCCGGCGCCGGCGCCAGGTCCCGAGGCAGATGCCGAGTCGCCCAAGCCGTCGAAGAAGAAGCATAAGTCGCCGCCGGCTCCGGCAGATTCTCCGGCAGATGCTCCAGACGGCGATGTGGCGGACCAGACTACTAATGGCGCCGCTAGATTTGACGGCGGAAGATTCGGTTTCATAATTTTGGGTCTCTGGTTTGCATTTCTTCAACTGTAGAGAGTAGATTTGTCTTCTTTTTCTGAATTTGCTGTTTCTTGTTTATTTGTACTTTTATTTATTTATTTATATTTGGGACATAATTAAGGCCCTTTGGCCATTTAATTTATTTGTATTATTAGATTGTTTTTGCTCAATAGAAAGTGTCGCTTTTTGGTTGATTAGTAATCGTTGGTTTCTTGTTTGTGGAATTATGGGAGGAAGTTGCGTCGGTGACTCGGTGGACTGTTTTCATTTGCGCTAATATTCGATTGTCGCGCGTAAATTACGGGAAATATTAGTTTTTATGAGATAACCTGCCCTCTTATTTCACATGCCATTCCATTATCGAGTGTCCAACTATTTTATAGCGCCACATGCTTAGATAATATAATCAGAAGACAAATTCTACTCATCGTCCATCATTTTCGTTCATCGATACAACTTTTTAGATGCATACAAATTATGAGAAGACTTAATAGATTGTAATAAGTATAAAATGAGTGAAGATAATAAATAAATAGAATAATAAATAGTAAGATTAAAATGTGTAGATTAGAGAGAGAGGACATCTACAAACATCCACTCTTTGTAATCGCTTACACATTCAATACACGAATACTCTCTCTTGCCCGTGGACGTAGATCTAATTATATAGATAATAAATGAATATATTAATGAATAGTGGATGTCCACTCCCGGACAAAATGGATTATATTTTTTGTAAATAAATTAATATGTTTAGGATAGAAATATAAAGTTGATGTTTGCACACCGCATCTCCCCAATATACAATAACCTCTTGGGAGGAATTAAAAATCAAAAACTTGAAGAGGACCACCCCGGCGATGACCTTGCCAAAACAGAACTATATATTTTGTGAACGATCTTGGAATCGAATCAGTCGAACTCAACTTGGCATCAGTCGAGTCGAACTCAACTTGGAATCAGTCGAGTCGAACTCAACTTGGCATCGAGTCGAGTCGAACTCAACTTGGAATCAGAGTCAGAGTCGAACTCAACTTGGAATCAGAGTCGAACTCAACTTCATGAATATGTATAAATAGAGGCTAGATTAGAGAAGAGAGGGACATCTACAAACATCCACACTCTTTGTAATCGCTTCTTACACATTCAATACACGAATACTCTCTCTTGCCCCGTGGACGTAGATCTAATTCAAAGATCGAACCACGTAAATCCCTGGTGTTCTTCTCGCATTTATTTCCCTAACGAAATTAAGATCGATCAAGTATAAAATGAGTGAAGATAATAAATAAATAGAGTAATAAATAGTAAGATTATAAAGTGTGCTATATAGATAATAAATGAATATATTAATGAATAGTGGATGTACAAAAATGGATTATAAGTGATTTTTTGTAAATAAATGAATAGGTTTAGGATAGAAATATAAAGTTGATGTTTCTAAAAAATAAAAAATATTTTTGTGAACGATCAAAATGTAATTAAATGAATATATTTGATGGATAAAGAATATTTACTACAAGAGGAATAGTGCTCTCCTCACTGCAGATTTAAATATTGATCCAAGTTTGATGCTAAACATGTTAATAATATTATCATGATTTTGTTAGACGATCATGGTGTTTTTATGTCTTGCGTGTGTTATGTTCAATGTTCTTTTTTTCTTTTCGTTTTGAGGGAAAGTTAATATTCATAGTTAGCATCGGCTAGTCAAAACACGCCATTTGTATATTATCGGGAGAAAGGTCTCTTGTGAGACGATCTTATATGAGTTCAAATTCAACTATTTTTTTTTATTTATGGGAAAATTATAGTCGTTATTTTGGATGCGTATTGAGTAAATATCATATATCTATATAATAGATTACAAATATATATGATGTGTAAATCACATTTGAAATATTAGATGTCACAGATTCAGGACCAAAGAGGCATTAGTGAGTTTCAAACTTGAGATCGAGGAATGATGCAACTAGAGATATCAATAAGTGGATTTTATCCGGATCGATCTAAAACCGTTTATAATTCATTAAATTTTAAAGCAATAATTTCGATTCTGGTTTCGATTCCAGACCCGTTTTAGATTTAGACTGTTTAGACCCATAATTTGATGGTATGGTCCAATCCAAGTCCGATTTTGGTTCCAAAACCAGAATCGATACTTATTTATTATTTCTGATCCGATTAGAACTCGTCTATAAACAAGTCTAAGCTTAAGTAGCTTGTCAACGAGTCGGTTTTGCCCATTCCGATCCGAAATCACTAATAACTTATTAAATTTTAAAGCAACAGTTTCGATTCTAGTCTAGTTCCAGACCCGCTTAGATCCGGACCGTTTCAGACCCATAGTTAATGGTCTTAGTCATGTCCGGATCCAATATTTAATGGATCGGTTCTAGAACCAGAACCAATACTTATTTATTGGTTTTGATCTGGGTAAAACTCGTCTATTGATATCCCTAGATGCAACATGTCAATGCAGTATTTCACAAAAATTGTACACAAGAGGCACTTTTATACACATAATTGAGATAAATAGAATGTGGATTGAAGTTGTGATTGAGATTGCGATGAAAGTAGAAATGTAAATAAAGGGTCTAATGTAGAGATATTGGGAGGTTGAGAAGCTCGTTGACATAGAGATAGCTGGTGTGATGATCGAGGAATGATGTTGTTGGGCGCGGTGTGAATCCAGTGTAACCTCTTTCGAGTTTAGCCAGGCATATATCGGCAGCATACTTGAAAACCCAGTGTTGCTCCGCGAAAGGCTGTGCTGCATATTCTGCGATTGGCATCCACTATATAATATAATAAAATATCAGAAATATATACGCAAGTATTTTGCCTATGACAGTAATTCATTTGTAAACTCATATACCTGGGCTCCATCAATCTCAGACTCTTGTATTTGGATCTCAAATGACAGAGGCTTCAGCATGCACAGGAAAAATAAGTCTGACTTCTCGAATAAGGTCTTGTGCATTTGCCTACCAGTAAAATCACCATGATTCTTATTTTATGATTTCAGACGCTGGAAAAAATATAAAAAATCCTTTACCTAAATGCCAGCACATCAATGAATTCTGAATCAACCTGCAATGGATAACACCGTTTCTCATACAAGGTGACCAAGAGGGAAAAGGATAAGAAATGTATTCATTTATTCACACCATTTAGCAATTGCTTACTCCGGTTTCCTCTTTTACTTCTCTTGTCGCACCTACGAAGAGATCCTCTCCCTGGAAAGTTTATGAGCAATTTACTCGTTGAAGCGTTTTGATTCATGCTATTTTCAAATGAAACTTCGTTTAAAACACAAACCTCCTCGACAATTCCAGTAGGGATCTTCCAGATTCCTGTACCTTTAAATCTACCATGCTTTTCCAGAACCACAAGCAACTGAGCACGAGAAGTAGCGACATTAAGAAGGAGAAGAACTTTAGGGTTCTATATAATATCAACTATTATTTGCATGGCGTAATTAATATTTGGTTACATGATGAATATTAAGTTGACTGGAGACCAGAGTATGCTTTACACAGCAACAAATAGGATGATTTAATAGGATGATTTAACATATCTACCAACAAAGATGAAATCTAAACAAAAGAATTGTTGATGCCATCATGCTAGCCAAACAAAACAACAAGTGATATAACGTCCTAAAGAAACAAATATCAGAAAATATGGAAATATAAAAGATTTTGCTATGAAGGCTTTCCGATTATGAATGGATCTTCATTTCCCATTTTGGGCTACCTTCCCAACTTGCTTGGTTGCTTATCAGACTCCAATTAACTATTCGAGCAACTACACCAAGTATGATAAGTGCAAACCCAAAAAGATTATGACATTATTAACCATGTGATGTTATAAATTTGCAAGAAGTTTCTTATGAGCCTGTTGGTCAATTTCTCAAGCCAACCCAAATTTCCATGACAGAGTATTAAACCGAAGCAGTCCACTTCATTACTCAGGCAACATGCATATATTATACTATACATATGACTGAATGAGACCATGCAAACATTGAGAAAGATATCAAAAGCACCTCTCTTTTGTCATTCAAGACAATAGCACCAATACGGAGGCGGTGTGTTGCATTTGCTGGAATGGTACTAGGAGTTTCAGAAATCCAATTTACAAGCATCAAATAGTGAGGCTCCGCATGGTGATACACAAATCCTTCCTGAAATGTTATAAATTGGTGTGATTAGACCAAACTCAACTGTCAAGATTGGTGGTGCATCTAAGCACATGACAAAGCATCAATTGAAGATAGAAGTTGTGAGTTGCTCTAGACAAATTGACTTTTTCTGCTGGCTCCCAAGTATAATTAGAAAGTAAAAGAGTCAGAATCATCTTTTTGGAAATTTATCAAGTAAAAGTTATACAATTCCCATACTTGCTGATTTTGCTGAGTCGGGAAGTTTTATGATCCCCATCCAGTATCCCCAGGTAGGGGTGAGCATTCGGATTTCGGTTCGGATTTTTGCCTAATCCGAACCGATCCGAAAATCCGAATTCTGAGAGGAAAACAATCCGATCCGAACCGAAAATCCGAAATCCGAAAATTCTATTAAAATATCCGAACCGAACCGAAAAATTCGAAATTATGAAAAATCCGAAAAACCGAAACCAATTTTTGTTAATTCTTATATATATTTATATTAGATTTAAAAATATTTAAATAAAATATGATTATTATAAATAAATTATATATAATTCGGATTTTTTAGGATTAAAAAAATCCAATGCGATCCTATCCGAAAATCCGAAATTTTGAAAAATGTCAATCCGATCCGAACCGAAAATCGAATTTTAAATTTCGGTTTGGTTCGAATCGGATATTCGGATTTCGGGTATTTTGCTCACCCCTATCCCCAGGCCTTATTGTTTTCTAGTGATTGATGTAAAGGAGATTGTACTTGTAGGATTACCATGCTATTATTTCATTCCAAAAAAAAAAAGCTTGGAGAGTCTTTAGGCCCATTATTTGATCATATGTTATTCCTAATAAGATTACCAACACAACAACATATTTGACCAGCTGACTCCCCTATAATTACAAAAAATAGAACTAGAGAAAGGTCACATAAACTTCAAAGTTCCTAAGGTGAAAATGAAACTACCTTGACTGCAGCTTCAGCAAGAATCACAAGTTTAATTGGTAATTTGATCCATACTCCCTTCTTTCCCTGCACAAATTCATTAAAGAATGTGAACGTAAATATGGTATTTTATTAATGTAACAATGAAATACTTATAAAGTTGACAATCCAGAACGGGCTTAAGAATTTTATACAAACTAAATCAGTTGAGTGCATAATCACTTAAATATGGCATTCTACATAAGTTGCAAGATTACATGCTCATTAAACAACAATTATTTTGGTTCAAACAGATTAGAGGCTCCATTAGATAATATTGTATGAAGTCTCCAAAGTGGTAAATACTTAGATAATTCTAGGTCAATATATGATGTGAAAGATTTAAAACTGTACTTATGGCGGGTTATAGTCAATCAAGACGTACATAATGGACCCTTGACTACAAAAAATCTGACTTGGACTCTTTAGTTGATCAACAGAAAATTTCAAGCTTGGCAGTTGGTCAGTCAAGAGATCAAGCAAGAGCTAAGTCCTTCCGGAAATAATAAGTTGGACTTCAGGAGGCTAGACGCCCACAATGAAACTATCAAAAAATCAAAGCTCCAAGGTCAAGTAACTAGATAAAAGTTTTCAGGTAAGAAGTGAAATCATGGCCCTTAGAGTAACCTGAGCTTCTGACAGCAACTCACAAATTTGCCTAACATGTGAAATCAACAACAAAAACGAGCATTGCCCAGTCATAAGTTCAGCGTGCAAAAAAGCCTTAAATAACTTGAGACTGCAAAATCTTGTTTGAATCTAAGAAATATATGATTGAGATCCATTAGTTTATAAGTTCGTTGAGGATCAAATTTTATGATTGAAAAGTCATCCATTTGGCAGGTTTTGGATCATATGAAAAACAAGTAGCAGTGGCTTGGGCACCATGTTGTGTTGACAGAGTGATCCCCAAGCATGAATACATAATTACCTGCAGTTTCCATTTTGAAAGTGAACTTTTGAGAATCACAGCAAAATCAGTGGGATCCATGGCCTCCTTCAATTCCACTATGACACCTCCGTGTTCATCTTCACTTGAAGCAAGCACTCGAACATCTTCATTTCCATTTTCAGAATTATCTTGATCCATTATGCCACAGGCAACCTGAATATATGAAGCAACTTCTCAATCTTAATGATATAAATGGTGATATAGCATGTTTCATCATATACAGGTCAAGATGATCAGGCTTGAATAGACAAGTAGGAAAATAACAGAGATGAAATTTTCTCAAATTCTCTGCTTCAAACTAATGAAGAGCTTAAACTCACAAAACAATCTCACTTGACTCTTGAGAACTATTCTTAATCTCACCTTCGATTATCATGTTTTCTGCGCTGATCATACCACAAAACGAATATCAGCAAGCATATTCACGAAACGGATTCTACTACATCGAGTGAAATAAGGAAACTCGATGCGAATATATGCTAATTAACACAATGGTTCAGTCACAAGTAACATATATCCGAGCTTATTATGATATCAGATTGCCATTCAGCAATAGTATTATAATAAATTCGGTTGCAGATCAGGCTCAGTTCATTAAATTCACTACCAGAACAAAAATGCCAACAAGAAAGCCAAAGCAGAAACGAAAAATCGAAACAAGTTGAAACCGGAATTGCGCGCAACAGAAAAATATGAACGATAAAATCTAATAGCATCCGTCCGCACCATTTCAGAGAAGGTAGAGCAGCGCAAATGCGAGTGCGTCGGTTGGAGCCAAAGAGGCCTCTATTTATAGAGTGCGCGGAGCAGCTATCGTGCGCCGGGTGCGCAGAAACGTAGGCGTCACTGCAGCGAAAAGAACGTGACGCGGACCATAGACACCAAGTGGCAAATGAATGGATGCGCCTCCAATCTCGATATGACTTCGAAGCTCACGATTGGGTAAACCGTGTCGTGACGTGGGGCAACGAGCCCGCACTTCGCCTTATCTGGGCGGCCCCGGCACACACTCGAGTTTTTCGGTGCGTGAGTGCGGCGTTTAATTGGACCTCTCGTCGCCATTATCGTCCACTACCGACCTGATAATTCAGATTTTACAGAATAGAATATAGATAATGAGTAGTTAATTTTGATTTCATGGTGAGGCAAACATGCTAAGTATATAAACCTTTTTTGGGATGGGAAATTATTTTCTTTCTATTTTTAGGTGGTTTTCGTTTTTATATATATATTGCTATTATGGTTGAAATTCATACTCATTCAGTTCTTTAAAAACTATCTCATTTATTTTGGATATGGATATTTAAGAAAATATATAAAATAATTAAATGAATAAAAATAGATATAATCCATACATTTTTAAAAATTAATTATTTTTAAAAATAGAATGAGACATTTATAATAGGATAACTCAAAAAAGAAAGTGAAACATTTTAAATGGGACGGAGGAGTATTAAATAATTAAAAACAATAGTATTTGTTTTGGAACTAAATTCGGATCATCTATTATATTTTATGTAACACCACCTATTATATTTGTGGATGATCGACATGTGACAATGCTAAGGGTTTATAATTTATGATTTATATGAGGAAAGACATATCCACTAATATTTGACATTCGTAAGCCCTTATTATTGTCACATATTCTCCATACAATAGATGATGTCACATAAATGTACAACATCGATCTCATTTGTAACCTAACTTATACTAGGAAAAAATTTGATGATGAATGTCAAATTATATATAAAGAGTTGTTTGTGAATAATATTCCTATGAATATGAATTCGTATTTAACTTTACTTGCTCTAACCACCGTTATACCAAAAAAAGAAGCTCTTATTGTTGTCATTGCTTCAATTGGTGTCAAAATAAGACTATCTTTAGTGATGACTCTTATCCAATCCAATCTAATTCAATTTTTAATAAAATACTTATTTTTCTTTCATTCACATACACAACCCACAATCTAAATCCTAAATCTTATATTAACCGAGTTCAAAATATTTGTTATGTTAATACTTTTAGCAATGTATTATCTATGATGTATTTTATTAAATTTAAAAAATCTAACAAAAATTATTTTATATTTAAAATTTATGATCATATTAAAATATTATCATACACTTAAAATTGAGGAAAAAAGAGTTTTAGTTTGTTTGTGAAAATATAATAATATTAGATTCTGTTAATAGATAAAAAATGAATATAAATTTTGATATAATTGTTTATAATAATAATAATAATATCAAGAATTCAATTTTTATTCAACTTAAATCTCTCTAAACCAATTGAGTTGTGCCATATATATGTCAAAAAGAGTGGGCGAAAAATTATGGGTTTGGATCCTCACCCATCTTATTCATGATTAGATGTGGTCCAGTGGTTGATGTCGTAGCAGCCACCTAGTCGGATTCTTGCTCTTAAATTGGCCTTCATCCAATCACCTAACAACACGTGGTTCTAGATTTCTTGGTTTCATTATGAATCATCATTTGTTGGCCTGGAAATGTGGATGTCGGCCTAATGGCTATAAACTCATTAAGTTTTGAGTTATATTTCAACTATGATGTGAAATTTTTGTGAATCTAACCTATGTTGTTAGTAATAAATTAAAAAAAATTATCATTAGACGTTGAATGCGTACGTCCAAACATTATAAAATTTGATAAACACAAATGGTTAATATTCTATTCAATTAGCTATGTTTAAAAGTTGGATGCGATGCAATATTTATACGATTAATATGGATCCAAATGTGAACACAAGAATAAGTTACGTGAAGATGAAAAACTGAACTAAAGGATGACAAAATAAAAAATAAAAATAATTGATTGTACATTGGATACATCCATGATCCATCCAACATCATCACTTCACATATAAGATTCGCTATCATAGCCTTGTAGCCAATATCTAACCTACCTCATAGAGCATTATCAGTTGCTTCAAGTGTGACAATGACAATTAGGGGTGAGTATTCGGGTATTTGGTCGGGTATGGTCAAAAAAATATCCGAATTAAAATAACCGAAATTTTAGAAATGATATCCGAACTAAACCGAAATAATTTCGGTTACCAAACCAAAATAACCGAAAATTATTTCGGATATTTCGGATAATTCGGATAAAACCGAATTTTTACTTTAATTCTGAATTTTAAACAAAAACATACAAAAAATATTATAATACTCAACAAATAACTAATTTGCAATATTCATAAATAACATTGTCAAATACTAAACAACTCATTACCAACAATCTTCATAAGTTCAAAGTTCAAAGTTCAAAAAACATTACCAAATACGAACAATTCATAAAAATGCTACAATCTTCTCAAAACACCAAATTTAAAGTTCAATTTAGGGCAACTATTTATTTTAATGATAATATTACTATACTATATATAAATATAAATTTTGGGTATCGGATATTCGGTAAAAACTCATACCCGACGATAACCATACTACCAAAATATATTTCGGTTATAACCGAATTATCCGAAATAACCGATTTACCCGAACCAAATTAGATATTTCGGTTTGGTTCGGTTCGGTTATTCGGTTATTGGACATTTTGCTCACCCCTAATGACAATAACTATTAACTGTGAAATCCCTAATTGCGCTATGTATTAATTTTGTTATTTACAATATAGTACTCCATCCGTCCCAATTCATATAGCTCCTTTCTTTTTTGTACGTAGATTAATAAAATTGTTTTTTATATATAAAGTAGTGGGTGATACGAAATTTGAGATACTTTTTAGTGTAAAAAATGTTTACTTTTTTGGAACAGAGCAATTTAATGGGACAACCAAAAAATAAAAACGTGCCAATAATAATGGGACGGAGGGAGTAGTATTTAGGAAACACTACACATTACCTGATACTTGCCAATCTCGAATTTGGTCCTCAATAACAATAATTAATAATAATTATTAGTATTAATATTATTATTTTTAGCCTTAAACTTTAAGGATAGAGTAATGGTATCATTTTGTTCATGATTGAGTTGATAATCTTTAACTTAATAGTAATTTAAATGATAGTTACATAATAAATCACGAACTTATTATTAATTTCTAACTTCAACCATACTTTCAAACTTAATTATAAATCCTTCAACTTTTATATCTATTATAGTAATAGTTATAAATACTTTTAAAGCATACCCATATCCCAATCCTAACGTGCTTGCTCTCTCAAAATATTATAATACTACATAATCTTTTCATCATGTATACATTATGCCAAATACTATAGTATAATATTTTCTATATTGTGTATAATTTATTATCCATAAATATATATGATTGGTTATTAAGATAAAAGCGTTATAAAGGTGTTAACTAAGTCGCTCCAGTGCAATTCATACTATAATGGGCCCAAAAGTTCAGGTTTGACCTTAGTGGACTGGGCCTGGGTTCGTGGGCTGAATTGGTTTAGGTTCATGAGCTTCATATGTGCTGGATTTGGTGGGCGCGCTTTGTATAGCTTTTTTTAAGATCACATATAATTTTCTCCCATAACTTTATTTGTTTTTCAAAACAAAAGTATAGCTCAAATTTATTGAACTAACATGATATATGATATTACATTTGGAATTTTTAGAAAATATCATAAGTGTTGTGGACGTCTTCGGCGCGAATTGGGTATGGTTTTCCAGAAAGGTCCAATATGAGCCCGGTTTACTCTGTATATAATCGCAATCGAGACTTGGAGAAATTTCATATATGTAGGGAGTGTTTACTTTTCATGATTAACATTTTGAATGATTGACTATTTGATGAATTAAGGTGGTGTTTACTTTGGATGATTAGGTTGGATAGATAAAATTAATCCAACCTAATTAAGTGTTTACTTTTAATTAAGGATTAATATTTGAAGATATCTTAAAGTCCGAGATTATTTTAATCATTTGAATTATTTTTCATTAATTTTAATCCAACTAATATAGGTAGGATTTAAATAATCCTCCAAATAAAGAGAAAAATATTTATCCTAATTTTAATCATTCACTAATCCTTTGTAGTAAACAAATGATTGATATTGGAAGGATTGATAAATGTTTTAGGGGTGTTTATTTTCATGATTAACATTTTGAAGGATTTATTATTTGATAAATTAAATGTGTGATAAGATAATTTTTATCTATCAATCATTTGTTTACTACAAATGATTAATGAAGGATTAAAATTGGGATAAATAATTCTCCATTTATTTGGAGAATTATTTCAATCATACATATATTGGTTGATTAAAATGAATGGAGAATAATTCAAAGGATTAAAATAATATTGGGCTTTGGGATATTCTAAACTATTAATCCTTAAAAGTAAACACTAGATTAAGTTTGATTAATTTTATCTATCCAACCTAATCACACAAAGTAAACACCCCGTAATATACTAAATTCATCTTTTATATATAATATTTTATTAATTTAATTTATATTAATAAAATATTATTATGTAAGATAGGAAGTAATACACATCCACATACTTAGTTTAGTTTGTTAAAAAGTTAGTATATATTTGGAACAAATGATTAAAGATTGAGTATTAATAGACACAATGTAATTGTGTGAGTGTTTCATCATCTTTATTATGATTCTTATGGGCATTAAGCATTGATTATTCTAACTATTTAACTATCGGATCATCGTAATTTATCCTCATACATTATCTTAGAACTTGAGTGTAAGAGTAGGTAGATCCACCACATCTATAGTGGAGAACATAAAATTTGAACTTGGATTAATGACAATGAATTTAAAAGTTATACATATATATATATATAATGTTGAACATACATATTTTATTTAATTTCGAACTCGAAATCACACCATTAAAAAGTAGTAAAACCCAACAAAAGGACTTAAATTTAACATTCGAATATCTTCACTAATTCGATTTGATATGTGGTTCGATTTAAATTGCAGTAATTCGATTTGATTGAAAAAATAAATTAAAAATGTCAAATAAATTGAATTTTGAGTAATGTACGTCGTAGCTATTATGTATGAACTAAACGGCACAACGCAGGTGAATTTGCAAGTGCATATTTTGAAAGAACACTTATTTCCTAGTACCGTAACTATACCTTTATTTTTTCATGTTCCTCTTCCCATTTTAATTTGATCGACTCCTCATCTCCCATACACCAACAAAACCCAGAAAGTTACTTCAAAAAAAGTATTCCCAGAGACCAGAAAAGGAAAGACCCAAAACATTCGCCATGTCTCTGGGGTATGCCGAGAAGCTGTCCTTCATTGAAGATGTGGGCAACGTTGGAATGGCGGAATTTTTCGACCCACCTCACGTTTTCCAGGAAAAAGTAATTTTTTTTTTCTTTGGGGGTTTCGTTGAAAAAATTCTAATTTCTGTTTTGGCTACATTATTTATTATGTGATACTTTTTCAGTGCTTCTCGATGAATGCCTTCCTTATTGTTTAGTTGCGTCCTTCGGTGATCATTCTATCTCTGTTTTGTTTAGCTGTTTAAATTTTCGTTCCTCTCAAATTATTGCCATTCGGTCATAGGAGGGTTTAGTTGATGCTCTAAAACTAATTCGTTTGGTTCTTCCATGAGATCTGCTTTGGTGAACTGCAGTATTCATTATTATGTTGAAGCATTTATTTTTCGTCTACTTTTGGGAAATAATCTAAGTGAACTCGATTTTCCCTTTTCTGGAATTGTGGAATCAAGGTTAGTCATTGGGGGGATTATAGTTGACAACTCCCTATGTAGTTGTCAATTGAATTCAAAGTTAGTCATTGGGGGGATTATAGTTGAATAGATATGACCAGGATAATGAGGATAGGCTGATATGTTTACAAAGGAAGTGATTCAATTAAGAGACAATCAAGGCAGTGTTGTATCCATTCTAAAATGTCTTTTGGAAAAGTTTGCATGTGTTTGACCTCATCCAAACAAACCAAGATCAAGTTTTACTCTTGAACTCTTCTAAATCTTGGGAGGAGCATCATATTTCATCTCGATCCTGGATGTTGAACTTGTTTGGTGGAACCAGTTGATGCATCTTAGTCTCCAAGTTAATCTTACAAATTATACGCTCTCATCCATCTTTTTTCCTTCGGTGTATTGGTAGCTTATGTGTTAAAAGGGGTAGGTTACCACATCATTCTGAGGATTGTCTGATGAATATATGACTGCAAATGAATGTCTTCATTGCAGGTTGAACGACTTGCAGGGATGATTCAAAAGGTCTGACCTGACAATGGTATATATTCATTGAGTTTGGTTCTCTCTGTTAAACTGAAGACCCTTGTTTGTTCATGCAGAGCAAGCACTTGGTGGTATTCACTGGGGCAGGGATATCCACTTCTTGTGGTATACCTGACTTTCGTGGCCCCAAGGGCATCTGGACCCTTCAGGTACTGGGTGTCTATTTTTCTCCTATGTTCAGCATTGTGTTCTTTGAGAACCTTTGGACATGATTTTAACGGAAGCCTCCACCAGACTTTGCATCCTAGAAATGTTCTCTTCATTTGAATGTGATATCACTGCTATACAATTAAAATTAATATCTTTAATAAAATGTTAATTCTTTGCTGTTAGAATAATGTAGTGGACATTTATAGATGCATTTCTTGATGTTTTCATGGGATCATAAAAATTTAAATAAATTAAAACCTGGCATTTGACACGGAAAAACTGATTTCAGTTAAAATTATATTTTGAGATTTAATACTTCACGGCTAAAAGACTTTAGTGCTATGCAACCTTTGGAGAAGAAAGGGAACCACAGTTGTGATTATTAAACAAATTAAGGTTGGTGGTGGATCTTGATGGTGGCCTCTTCAGATAGAAGATGCACGATATTATTCATACCATAGCTTAGATGACATAGTTTGGGTTCTCTTTTATTGGTACGACTGTTTATAAAGTTGTTATTATTGCTTGAAACTGTAGAAGACCCCCCCTCCTTTATTTTTACTGATTTACTGTCACATTGATTTGCAGCGCCAAGGCAAAGCCTTGCCAGAAGCATCTTTACCTTTCCATCGAGCAACACCAAGCACAACTCACATGGCATTGGTCGAATTTGAGAAGGCTGGTATCCTCAAGTTCCTGATTAGCCAGGTATGCCTTATGCCTCCTATGATAATGTTAAACTGAACATTATTGGAAGTAATTGGTTCTATCTATTTCCTACACTCCTCTTATTATCTTAAAGCAGGATCCGATGTACATCTGGATTTTTTATTTTTTTTTAGCTTTTTCCTTTTTGCTGAATCTGCTCCGTTTTTATTGTGCAATTATATCATTGCCACTTGAAATGCATATATGTTATATTTTTTCATGCTTGACATCTAAAGTTACATCATTTTTCTTGATTTGGTGGTTTTAACACTGATTTTGTGTGGCGACTTGTCTGATATGCTAGAATGTTGATGGCCTCCATCTTCGTTCTGGAATACCGAGGGAAAAACTTTCTGAATTACATGGAGACTCCTTCATGGAACAATGCCCATCCTGCGGAGCTGAGTAAGTATTTTTTAAATGATTCTCAATTCAAATTAATGTTAAATTTTTAATTCAGTTTGTACTTGTCTGATTCATTACACTTAGAATGTTAGCTTTGGAGCTTGGACTCGCTTGTTTCTAATAGTTATTTCCCTTGCAGATATGTCAGGGACTTTGAGATTGAGACTATTGGGTTGAAGGAGACAACTCGACGTTGCTCCAAGGCATCTTGTGGTACAAAACTGAGGGATACTGTTCTTGACTGGGAGGTATAAGTTCCTTTGGAGAACTCTTTAGTTTGAGCTCTTCATCAAGTATAAATAGATGATGCTGATTCTTCTAGTCTGTAGTATAGCTTGAAAGGCTCAGAAGAGAAGAGTTAACTCAGCAATATCATGCACACATGCATCACTATGAAATCTCATTGCAGGTCTATGAATGGTGAATTTGTAATAATAGATGAAATAGTCTCTTATTCTCTTATTAGCTCTTCTCTAGGATGAAGTACAAAGATTGTAAAATCATTACTTTTTGACCATTGGATATAATTGCATGCACTATGAAGCATGTGTAATGATCTAAAGTTACCACAATATTTGATACTTTATCATTCTTGTGATTTTGAGTATTGGACCTGACGAAAGTCCGCATTCAATCATCATATTTCAAAGTCTGATGTTCATTTTATCTTAAAGGATGCATTGCCGCCTAAGGAGATGGATCCTGCAGAAAAGCACTGCAAAATGGCTGATCTTGTATTATGTTTAGGAACAAGGTATTTCTGAGATCTAAGTTTACTTGTGACCATATATCTATTATACTTTGAAAATTTAGCATTTTCTTCTTGAAAAGCTAGCAAGATTCCTGACAAGGTTTATAAACCAGGGGAAGGTTACCATCATTAAAAATGACTTTCAGTAATTAAGCTTGGTCACAGCTCAAGGAAGCTTTGGTTCTTAAAATGCAAAATGACATATAAGCTCCTGTTTGTACTCTAAAAGCAACTTCATTTTACGTAGAGTTATGTCCTCCGCTGAAAACCGAGCTCGATATTATGAAAATACAAGTATCAAGATCTTCGAAATGCATGAAATGTTCTTATCTTAAAATTATATTCTCCTCAGGATGACTTCCCTTGTCTTAGAAAAATGTAGTTTGTCGTGGACATTTAAATTGTGATTGTCAACAATGGTCTTATTGTTTCTCTTGCAATACATTTGAAGTCATGGTCTGCTGAACTTGAACTCTATGCAGATCAGGAGTTTGGTACAGAAGATAGAAGATAAAAGTTTAAAATTTCTCAAGATGGATACAAGTTAATACAAGTTTAGGATAAAAAGAGCATGAAGCTAGGCTGCTAGAGCAAGTGAGGATGAGCTTTTTTCATGATTTTTTTGAGTGCCTGAATAGATAATAGTTGGTGTTCTCATTACCTCTGATGTATACTGGTTTCCTGCTACTGTTTTTGCCTTTTTGGTAATGCTTGTGCATGTGTCATGTCACCAGCTGCTAATTATTTTACCTGAAGCTGTCTCTATTGTACACACTTTAGCAGAAATTTCAGGATCTGTTCCATAAAAATCACATGTGAATTATGTTAAATTCAGCACTTTTAACTGATATTACACTCTGCAGTTTGCAGATTACTCCTGCATGCAATTTACCCCTAAAATGTCTCAAGGGTGGTGGGAAGATCGTAATTGTGAATCTTCAGGTAAAGCATGTCAACATTTTTGTTTCCCTATTGAATAGCATCTGAAACCTGAGCATGAAAGAACTTGAAATATGTCTCTAATCTTTTATAAATGTAAGTAAGATGAAATATATCAACCACAAGCCTTGTAGCTTGGTGGTATTCCTACCTTTGTAAGAGTGAGAGACCTGGATACGAATTCCAATCCTCCATCCCCCAACTCAAAAAAAAAAAAAGAGAAAAAATATGAAATTGCTCTTGTTTTAGCACTTGGGCTGAAATTTGCCTTCTATTTTTTCAGAAAACCCCCAAGGACAAGAAAGCGAGTTTGGTGATACATGGACGTGTCGACAAGGTGACCTTGAATGCTACAAACTTCATTTGTTTATTGTGTTTTTTATTAAAGAAAAAACCTTAAGCTTATTCGGGTTAACATAAGTAACTGAAGCTACTGAATATAAATGAAAATAAATGGCTGGGCGCTCATCCAAATTGTCTGATCCATGCGAGTCTTGAATAAGTTGGAAAAGACTGTGGACCTAAATATCAATATGAGAAAGCAACAAAATATATAGTCTCTTAAATCTAGAAGACCTTACATTAACCTAACTCTTAGTTTCCTGCTCTTTAAGATGCCCAGACCAAACTCATACAGATAATTGTCAAATCCGTAGTCTTGGTTGGTGCACCATTTTCTTGTCTCTACAGTCCCATGGGTATGGGACTTACTAAAGAATATTGCAATTGCACTTTATTCTCAGTAACTTATAAGACCAATGGGATCTTGAAATTTAGCTAGCAAAAGGAATCCGCTCAATAATAAACCACAGAAGATCGTAACACAGTCTTAACACGAAGTACCATCTGGTTTACGAACCCAATCTATTATCTATAGACAAGGCAAGGGTCTTGTGGATGCTACACTTCGTGCTTCATCTACCATATATTTTTCCAGATACACGCACATATGTGAACTTTAGGCCATAGATTTTGGAAGCATAACATCTGCAAATCGTATGCGGAAAAAATACGTGGTGTATTGGGTGTAGTATTGGTAAAACAACAAGGCAATAGAATTTACTATCTTGTGGATGGGACTTGAACACCCAATATTCCTGTGAGTAAACCTATTATCAAATTTGATTCATTCAGCCACACAGGGGATCAGGCTTCAGAAGAAAGCATATCTTACAGAGTCCAGGTGTCACTCCTAAACTAGGAACCTAAAAGTTTGATCTGATTGTTCTCTTTCACCTGAAACCATCCTCCACTTCTTCCATGCTTTGGTTTATAAAACTGCATCCTTTCCCAGCTCTTTTTTTGAACAAATAATCTCTGTCCACATTGATAGTGGTATAGCTGTTCGGAGTGAATGACTATGCTTTTGTTATGTAAGTGTTTATGACTTCTTTGACTCTGTGTGGTGATGGTGGCTAAAACTACCTTTTACAGGTGATGACAGGAGTCATGGACATGCTAAATATGCATATCCCTCCATTTATTAGGATTGATCTTTTCCAGATTATTATAACCCAGGCCTTAAGTCTAGGTATTTTTTCTCAAAATGTTTCATCAATTCACCTGCCTTTTATCATACTTTCTTCATTTGAATTTTTACTTGTTTATGTTCTAATATGTAAATCGTACGTATGCTCCAAAAGAATAGTTCATCTCACATGTAATTGCTTAAAACTGAGGGTCTTAAAGTTCATCCCCTATTCTAATACCCAATAAGATGCTAGTATCATTGGTATAATGTACATGAGGACTTCTACTTTTACATCTGGAGGTTGTGGATTTGGAATTCTTTATATCTTACCTTTTCATAGTCTGACAATAATCTCTGATGGATTACCCCATGTTCTCTGAGGTTCCATGCTGTACCCTAATAAGGAATATTGTTGCTACTAGAAAAGTGATGAGGATTTTATATATATACGTTAATCACAACTTAATTATTATATCTCTTGGTTGAATATATTTAATTATCAATATGAAGTTCAAAAGCCTAACAGTTTTCTTGATATGAATTCATTTTCCCGAAACCTTTTTTTTTTTTGGAATCACGTTCCCAATTAACTTTTCTTTCCTGCCAACTAAATGAGCCCTAAAAGTTTTATTTTTCTGATTTATGTCACAATTCATACTTTTATTGCTTATGTACAAATTCAGTCAAATCTTCACAACTATTTTATGTAATTTTGCGTTTCATAGTTCCGTACTTTTGTCTCAGATAAAAAGTATGTGAACTGGACCCTCAGGATAGCAAGTGTGCATGGGAAGCAAGCACCATTGCCTTTTATCAAATTTGTGGAGGTGAGTTGATAAATTTTACATGCCCCTTTACTGAGTTTCTCTTAGTAATGAAGGGTAGGAGTACTCGCGTTAAGTTTTTTTTGCTATTTCTGTGGATACAATAAGCAGTTCCCGGTGCTGGTACTTAGTTACTTGATAGTAATAGTTATTATTGAGTTTATTTGCTTATGTGTTGGGTGTTATTATTTGAGCACGTACTTGGAGATGTTGATAGTTGCGGTGGGTTCTATGGTTATTAATTTATTTTTTCATGGATCTGAAATACGTTAGCAGTTAGGTTTACCATTTGGGACCTTTTGAGGGTTAACTTGCATTTCTGGTTTCATCTCCTTTCTGTTGTAATTGGACACTAGGTCTCCTTCTCTGAAAGTCTAAGCATGAAGCCAGCTGTTTTATACCAACCTCTTCATCTCAAAAGGTATGTCCTTCATTTCCCTTTTTCGAGCTATATTTTAGATCGATTTTAATCCATATAGAATGAATTTGGAGTTCTATGTTGTAGATATATCTCTTATTCTTTTGTGCAGTTTGAGTACTTTTTGAAAGGTCCTTTTTCTTCTATGAAAATTCCCATTTTTCATACCTGAACTCTTGGAGTTCATGTACCGGGGTTATTGCTTCTTGGTCGGAGTGCATTATGCTAATCAAAGTAGTCAATGCAGGCCATATCGCATGTATATTTCATCTTACTGATTAATAACTCTTGTTCATTGCTTATCAGGAGGACAGCGAGGAGCACAAAACCTTTTGATGTTTTCTTGAATTTGAACTTCAGTGCTGGTTGCAAGTGTACATATGTCGATCTCAAAATCCCGGTTGATTTTGAGGTGAGAATACATTTAAAAGTGTTTTAATTTTCATCATTATTACCATTCCTTCCAACTTTTAGCCTTTTGGTCAGCATCCAACTATTACTTTTATTTGTTGATGCTTTATATACACAGTATAAACTTACAGTAAACGGGTCTTTTAATGCTAAGCGGTGATAGATTTGGGGATTCTACAAAATATAGTCTTAATGATCAGATATTTCATGAGGAGGATTTATTTCACTTGATAAAGATAAGCCAATTCTTGCATGAAGTTTGCAAGTCTAAATTACATCCACTAACGAGCCTCCTGTATCGGTCACCTGTTCCTACAAGGCTTTATTGGTTTTCCAATACTTAGATAGAGATATGCAATATGGATCTTTCATTTAATTGGACAATGGAAGAACTTCTCAGTCTTACTCATCGTATACATTCGTTGTGAAGGGTGGGATTAAGGAGTGGATGGAAAGATACTTTTCTCTGTGCAGATAATGCCTAGAAACATCAATATGTAAACTGCATCTTATGCTCCAATCTAACACTTTTATCTTGCATAACATATATTTAATGGCGTGTTCTCTTCAGATTCCAACCGACTGTCTCAAGGAGGATAAGGATTCCATCATTGAGGGGCTAAAAGAGCGAGCAGTGGGAGATGCTGCGGCCAGACAGCGGTGGTGGAGAGAAGAAGCATTTTAGTTCCCAAAAGTGAGGTCATTGTCCATGCAATCGTGACAAACATTATAGAATACGGGGGTTCTTTGGGGGCATTTGAAGCGTCTTCTCTGAGTAATGGCTCACTTAAGAGGAGAAACGAAGGTTTGATAGACAGTGGGATTTCTTGGAAGCGAACAAAGGCGCGAAAGCGTACGAGTAGGCATAGAAGGTAACTTAGGTGGGATTTAGCTGTGTAAATATTGGGTAGAATATGGTATGTGGATTCTATATCCCTTTTTTTGCTACATTTTGCTTTAGTTTATGGGGTTGGGATCTGAGGAGTACTTTGTTTTTTTGGTAGATGGCACTCTCAGTCCGCCTTATATATAGGAAACCCTGAAAATATAATCTATATTTCAACTTTGTAATTTTATATATTTCCTCTATTTGATTTTTCTTTTTGAAGTTGATACTTTGTTATTCCAGCATGGGTTAGCTTCATAGCTCAAACTTTGACATTATAGTTACTTTATAGTTTGAATTTTAAAAATTACAAAAATAGCTGAATTTTGCTTCGGGATTTACTTTATGGCCTGAGAGAAAAAATTGACGATGGAAAGCTGGTGTGGACCGTCGGAGTTTGACGTCTCATCATACGAAAATACATGGAAATTATATTTTGGGAAAATTATACTTTGTGGCCTGAATTTTGGCTTGTTATGTGAACTTTGGCCTATTAATGATTTTATTATGGCTTGAGTTTCACAAAATCTATCTAATACTATAATCCAATACATACTAGAGGTGTCCTAGGTGGCATTCCAACATAATTCTATTCATCTTTTTCTAAAACATTCATTTTAAATATTTTAAAATCTTTAAAAACCACATTCTTCTACACCATTCACTCATGACTGTCCATTAATATATATACGGCAGTTTCCCCCATCAAATCCATACGTAGCAATTTCATTATCTCACGCCATCATTAAGACCCCTCAATCAGTGCATTATTTGAACAATTTGAAGTTTGGGTTTCTCATCTTACTTTCAAGTGCATTATTTCAAAATATTGAGACTTTTACTGTGATTTATTATCACTTAGAAGTTATAATTTTCCCTTGAATAGAGTATTCATATTATATATTCTCTGAATCGTTTCACAAGTTTTATTATATGCTCTGAATTTATATGAAACAGTGTTGAAATTTATGTGAATGGGAAATGAATTGGTTTGACTATCTACTGCGTTTTACAATTTCAAATGTTTTGGTCATTTATTTGTTTTCTATTTTTTTTTTCCATTTCTGTGAAAGTTATTATGTATTTTCTAATAAGTTTTAAGCCTATAATTAATATTTAATTTTTTTAAAGTTTATTATTTAATATTTGGTATTTAAATAGTGTAGACTACAATCATTACATTATATATATATATATATATATATATATATATATATAAATGATATAATATTATCATAATACATATTATTATTAGTATTAGGTCCTATAACAAATGAAACATGATATGGGTTCACTTGCAACGAGATGTAAAACCTGTATATACAATAACAAAATGTCTCCATCCATAATTCACAAATATATGTTTCTACCCATTATAATTTTCTATTCCAGATAGACACATTTGTGGCCTAACTTATTTCTTATAACTGTTCATTTATATGTTCTCTAGGTTTGATTCTACTGAACAACATAAACCAGAGGAGGCAATTTTCCTTGACTATATTTAAACAAGAGTCAGGAAGGGTTATACCTACTAAAACCCATATTCATCATGGGTTTAGACGTTATAATCTCATGAGTCACTAGCAAAAAGTATCAAAATTTTAATTGATAATAAAACGACACAACAACTAACGTGGTGTAATGAAAATTTTGATAGGTTTGAGGTAATTATTCTTTTTGGTCAATTAATCTGAAATTTTAAATTTCGAACCCAGACCTTTGGCATCGGACATTTAACCACTCTACCACTAGACCAACACACACACATGAGGTAATTATTCTTTTTTTTTTGGTAAATAATACGAATTTAAAGGCAGCGTTATGGTGGACTCAACCCGAGGCCTTCGCCATTAACCACTAGGTCAACACACGCACACAAATCTTTATTCTTTTTATTTGGATCAATGTCTGAGAAAATTTAAAGGTCGTCAACTACATGGAAATTATATTTTGGGAGAATTATACTTTGTGCCTGAAAATACATGGAAATTATATTTTGGGAAAATTATACTTTGTGCCTGAATTTTGGCTTGTTATGTGAACTTTGGCCTATTAATGATTTTATTATGGCTTGAGTTTCACAAAATTACAAGATAATTTGAAACTTACCTGGCCTATAACAATTGTTAGTCGTGAAAAGAACCTAAAATCTTTAAATCTTCTACATTTCGGAGGCAATTCGTAGCTTATGTTAAAGCTTCAAGCTTTTCTAATATGGCAGCTTATCTATATATGATTTTGTAAATTCCAATGTATAGGCCATTAATTATTAACATTGAGCAAAAAAATTTACTTTAACCACTTTTGTCAAAATTATATGGATGAAGACAACTTAGACTGGCGTTTTTTTTTTCTCCTATTGTAACGGTGCCGTTGTAGGCGCTGCTGTGTTTACTTTTAACCACTTACCACCATTAATCACCTAATTTTTTTGAAATTCCAGTTTCGCGCTCAACTGGATGTGATCCTCACCGTTCATTCAACGATCACCACACACTCGCACACTCTCTCTCCAAATTTTATGCATCTGGGTATTATCATCGTAGTGGCGGAAGAAGGATGGCGACGGCGGAGAAGATGAGGGCGGCGGAGAAGCTGTTATTGCTACTCTTCGAGCGGAAGAGATCGATAATCGAGCATGTGAAGCAACAAACGGAGTCGTACAGCCAGCACCTCGCTTCCAAACTCCTCATTGAAGGCATTAACCCCCCGTCGTGGCTTCAGAACCCTAGTAACTCGGGCTCAAAAGGTACTATAGGGAAGAGTTTCTCCCATTTTCTGTTCAGGGCTTCATTAGATTTATAACCGAGTGTTGAGTTCAAAAAAATGAGCAATCCCATGGTTCGAGCCTTGAAACAACAACGTATATTTTGGCTCGATCTGTTGGAATTTTTTCAAATTTCTGGCTCGTTTTTAGATCAGCACTAGCAAATCTGGATATAGCGAATTTTGTTTACATTGGGTCTTACCAATCTTTTTGTCAAATGATTTGGGATAACTAGATGAAGTTTTGGGCATAAATTATTGCGGGACTCAATCATTTCAATTCGCCATTGTTGCAACTATTGATTATTCCGTCGAATTCTGTTTCTTTCTAGGTTAAATAAATTAGGAAACTTGAGTTTTCCAGTTTCTTTACGTAATTTGCATTTTGATTATACTCAAAATTTAATCTGTGCAGTAAGTATCAAGTTTAGTGTTCTTTATTTGAGGACTGGCATATAACTGATTGTTGTTATTATGTTGTTGTTGCAGAGCTAAACGAAGAAGACCTTATCTCTAAACTTTTAAGTCGGTATCCCCAACCATCAGCCTGTTGCTCTATTGCACGCTACCCAGGGCATAATGACGTAGTCATTACTGGAGATAATGAAAAATTTAATGATGGAAATGTTGTGGATCTTTCAGCTCCTGGTGAAGATCTTGATCGAACAAATGATCCAGTAGCACCTGAATTTAGCGGTGAGGATCATGGTGCATGCATGCTCAACCTGGTGCCCGAGCTAGATGCTAGTGCTGCATCGCCTGAGGATCAGACAGATAACATGATCTTAAATAATTACACTGTACCAGATCAGTCGTTAGCTGGAATCCAGAGGTCCAAGTCCAGACAAAAAGCTCTTGAGCTCCGCAGCAGCGCAAAAGCACCAGTGAAGAGTGTTTTAAGACATGAGAGTACCAGTGATGTTGTTTCTAGCCAGATTAGGTTTTCTCTCTCTATTACTAACCAGCCCGGCCAAAATGATGAGCTGTCCCAATTGAGAGAACCCTATATAATTGAAAGTCAAAATAGTGAGAACAGGAATGTGGTCGAAGCTCATTGCTTGAGTAGAGAAGTGGGAGTGGTTGCACATTCCGAGAGTAGGTCTGAAACTTATGCAGAAGTCCCACTTTCTGTTGTAGGTTCTTTTCCATTGGGTTGCTCATCTGAGGACTACAAAGAAAATGCCTCCTCTGAAGATGCTCGAATAAAGAGAAAAGAATCCATCCCTATCTCTGACACTGAGCATGCTGATAAGCATGTTAAGTTGCCAAAATCAGCTGGACCATCTGCTGTCTGTTGTCAAAGCTTTAGAGACAGGGCAGAAGAAGATGCAAATTTTGTCTGTGAGGATGAAGAAAAATATGTTTATACTGGCGAAATTACTGGGTCAGAAACTTTTAGCAGAAGGCAAACTTGTGATTGTGCCTCTACTGAAGCTGGTAGTTCTTTTGATGATTATCAGGGAATAGATATTACTCTGACGGATGCAGGGGATTATCTACCCCCAGATTGTGTTGAAGGATCTTTAATGAAGATTAAATGTTGTGACATTCATAATGAAGGCTGTGATGCCCGAGAATCAGTCCTAGAAGATTTTCGAAGATACAAAGAAAGAGATGCTTTTCCATCTCCGAGTTCTATTCAACGCAATGCCTGTATAGTTAAGATTTCTGATTTGGGAGTAGCCTCTGCATGTGCTAAGGTGTATGGAGGCGTTCTTGCTCCATCAAATGCAGGATCAGCAACACGAGTTAATGATTCTCAAGAGCTATCAGGGTCAGTTAAACCATCTGATGGATTTCACAGGGTGACAAGGTCACAAACTCATTCCTATGGCAAAGAAACCTATCGACCTGTAACTTATAATGAGGGTACAAAATCCATGTCAGACTGTGAAGGGAAGTCTGTTGAAGAACTCCAGAACTCAAGTGGTGAATCTATGCCTCCCTTTCTTGGTACCGAAAAGATGCTTGATGATGATAAAAATGGCAAGCTTGTTATAGCCAGTGAGCTTTGTTTGCTTGATCATGTTGATAAATCTTGTCATTCCAGTTCTAATTATTCTAAGCAGAGAAGAGGGTTGGTGTTCGAAGTTGCAGTGACTCCATCAGATTCTTTTGCCTCTGTGGAACCAAAGCAGTTAGAGCTGAAAGAAACTGAAGAGTACGACTTGAAAGCCCTCACTTCTAGATCTGAAAAGAAGTTAAGTTGTTCCTTGCATGATCCTGATGTATCACAAGATCAAGGAATTTATGGTGGAAATAATCAGCCATCTTCAAGTAAGCAATTACCAGGGATGTCAGATATCTTAAGTAAAGAAGAGAGAGCCCATAAGGATTCCTCTCAACCTGATGTTCAGGAGAGTCCAGACACTCACATTGGGGATTTTCGACCGGTTATAGGAAGTGCAATATTAAATGCTTCGAAAGATAGTTCAGAAGCTGAGCTAAATTGTAGAAGTTCTGAAGTTCGGCACGTGACACACAATCTGCTTTCTAAAATGGTCGACATAACTGATGTTGAAATCCTTCCAGTAAAGTTACATGTTAAACATGGGCTTGAGTCGTCTCCTGTGCACTGCATGGAACAGGTATTTTCTTATGAATATGCTTCCCCATGTGATCCAGTTTCTAGTGTTCATCTCTTTCTATATACTATGTGTATTATCTTTCACAGTGGGAAGTTTATGTATAAGTATTTAGTTTTATCAAAAACCATTGAACAAGCTCCCCGTATGTTTACAATTGCAATCATACAGCTCGTATTTAAGGAGCAATGCTGGCACTCAAAATCTGTCATTCTTAAAGTCCTCCGCTATTCTGAAAATTCCGAGCTCCTCGTTAAAAGTGACAGCGTGGATGTAAATATTTTACAGAGCAACGAGACCTGTATGCAAGTGCCATTTATTTTCTCCCAACTTCCTACAATTTTTGGAATGTTTCTTTGAGGAAGTTTTTGGATAGCTGGAGCACCTTTTGAGTTTTGAAAAATTCTATGACCAATCTATTCCTATTTGAACTCTGTAATGGCCTCATTAATCTTTATTGTAGGTTGTGACTAGTGAGTGACCACACCACATTAAAAAATTGTATCATTCTCTTGATCACTTGAGACTATTCTTTGTCTGACAACTGTTTGCAAAACTTTATCTTACTATCACTATTCTAGTCTAATTCATTAGCACACATGACTCTACTTTCTTAATCTGTAGAAGGAGCATGTTCCTAAATATGCTGTGTACGGAGATGCACAGCCTTCATTACCTTTCAATAATTGTTTGTTAATCCAGAAGATTTTCCTCTTTTGAAGTTCATATTTCTTGGTCTCTGTTCTGCCTGGTTTGACAGGGGAATTTTAATGATGAAGCAAGTGATAAGGGTCAATTGGTCTCAAGTGCTCCAGAAAGCAAAAACTCAAAGCTTTCATTTGGCCAGAATTCAGCTAAAGACCCAGCAGCAAAGTCCAGTGGTTGCTCGATTAAGAAAGCAGGGACAAATCCAATTGCAATTAATGAGATAGAGCAATATCCTGCTCGGCAATCTCAACTATTATCATTGCCTGAGAGTGAAGTTTGTGGTGAACATGGAGATTCATCACTGGGGAATAATTCCTTAGGAAGATTCAGACACTCGAAAATTGAATCATGGCCGCAGGTCAAAAGAAGGAAAATTGAACACCATCAAGCTCATGGCTTTGCAACTTCCCAAAGCTTTCGGGTGACAAAACCTCACAACTTTCAAAGAGATCCTGACATTACATATCCGAAAAACATGGAAATTGATATAGACACTGGTCTCGTGGTACATGTAGAAAAGTGTACGGATGATGGAATATACTCAGAGGTGAACATCAATCTGATGGAAGGAATTCAATCTGCTATATCATCTCAACATGGAGAGGTACAATCTTCTCCTGACTTAAACTCAACTGAATATTCCAAGCATTTTAGTAGATCTTATGAAGCCTAACTTCTTGTGAACGTCCAACCTGATGGTTTTCTTCTTCATGTTGAATTATGCCCAATTGTTTCATTTATTTTCTTAAAGAATTTACTGCTCGTATGATCTGAAACCAGATAATCATGATCATATGTTTATCAAGTCACTATGTGGATACCATATTTGCTGAATATTCATTAGTTACGGACTTTTGAATGGTTTTGTTCAAATTTGGCTTCACATTGTTATTTAGTTTTAAGTGGTTTTCGGGGTTGGACAAGGGCGATTTTCATGATTTTTGCCAAAAGAGTCTTCAACAGTTGGCTTTCTAATATCCTCAAAAGAAAATGTAATCTGCACGAAATGATGAAAATTTACTTCAGCCATTCTATTTGCTCCACGTCAATGTAATGAGAGCAATGTCAAATAATTGAAAGTAGATCAGAACTGCTATTGAGAATGTTGCTTGATGATGCCTGCTTTTATTTCTATAACTACACGTTAATATGGGTACATTTGGAATTGACTGAAATTGATTCTTCGTCTTAAAAGGAAAATGTGAGAGTAAGTATATTAAACTGCAATATTTGCATTGCTTGATTCATAGGTTGAGTTGTAAATTAAGAGTATGTTACGGATGGATTATATATACATGGAACCAGGAACTATGATTTTCAGGGGCATAAAACCTTTGAAATAGTATGTAAGTTGTAGCACCAACCCTTGATTTGCCATGCGAAAGGAAGATCCTTTCCAGCTTTAGGATAGAATCAATTGTCACTTTTTCATAGTGGGTGGTGTTTTCCATTTTCTGATTGGGCTATCTTACGCCTGCAGGTTGGACCTTGCTACATCGAAAAGAATGAACATGAACATACATCGCCTGTTATCAATAACGAGCAGTTAGTTGCGACCATCTCAAGCTTGGCCATGAAAGAATCCCGAAACTCACAAGGATGCTTTATTGAGGAAACAAGAACTTCACCTTTAAGTTGTGACTACCTTGATGCAAGAATGTCTAGGGATAAACAATGCGAACAGAACTTATGCAATCTCCGAAATAATACTGATAATCAAAGTTCTGAAACTGTGAAGCTTAGCAGTACACTGCATGAGGAGATACAGCAATCTCCCAAGTGGGAGGATGGTTTACAAATGCCGCATTCTGTTCTTTCCTCAAACAAGGAAGAGCTGCAACTTACTCTTGTTGATCAATCTTTGCCTGTATTTGAGGGGTTCATTGTAAATGCACAAACAGACACTGATGAACTGGATTTTGCAGCTGATGAATTTGACCTTGACAAACTGGAACTTCCTAGGACGTCTCTGGAACGTGCTAGCATTCTAGCTGAAATTTGCAGATCTGCTAGCTTGGATAGACCCTCATCCAATTTCTCATCTGCTTTCAAATTTCAGGACACCAGAAATTTGTGTAGATCTTTATCTGATGATGGTCATCTTGGGCATATGGAATTTGGAAATAATTATCCTTTAAATGCTGATGTCGGGATACAATTTCAATCTAGTAGCAGTTCTTCAGATGATTACAAGGATGCCCTTGATGGGATGCCTTATTCTGTTTCTCTTGCTTATTCTGGTGAAAGATATGGTTGGGATTCAAGAAAACTACCTCCATCTCCAGTTGGGAAGCTTTGGAACCAACACTCATCACATACCAGAAGTTCAGGAAAATGTTCGACTTCAAATCCAGAATTCACTTGCTTCCCGATAATGGAAGATCCCAGTAGTAGTGAAGAGAATAAAACCACAGAAGAGAATGCTGATGATACACAAGATGAAACTGATTCATCGTTGGCTAACCACAGTGATAAAAAGCAACCACTTAAAGATTTGACAAATATGTGTACAAATCCTCCTATGTCAATTTCTGCAGAAGAGGAAACTTTGAGAGCAGATTCTGTGGATTTTCTGACATCAAAGTTTAGTGTCACCGGGACACAAGAGAAGGCACTCTCGGGTCAAAAGTATCAATGTAGGAAAAATAGTGAGACCAGCGAAAAGCAGACTTCATGTACTCGCTACTCATGGAAGGAAACACCCACTTTCATCTATTGGTCCAAATGCAATCAAGAGGGCCAAAGAATCAGTGAACAATAACACCAGCAAGCCATATGTGTCAAATAAAACCAGTTTGAAAGGGCCAGATCAAAAGCTTTCTTTGAGAGAGCCTAAAAGGAATAACATTGTCTCGAATGTTAGCTCCTTCATACCACTGATACAACAAAAACAAGCAGCCACAGCATGCCAAGGTAGCTTTCATTTAAAAATACAGTAAATTTGTTTTTTCTTCTTCTTTGTTGGCTTGATTATTAGATTACATTAAAAGCCTATGCCATATTGGAAGGGTTGCATGTCTCACAAACCAGCTAAGGATCTATTGGTTCTGTCTTTGCTATCTTCTTGTATTGGTTCTGTCTATGGTTTACTATTTCTAGTTTAAGAATATAATTGTCGTCTCACTTGTAGTTCTAGGTGATGAACTTATCTTCTTCCGCAACAACAGCTATACTTTTTAAAGTTTGCTGGCCTTAAACTAGTTCTTAGTAAATGCACATTTTAGTTTTACTAGTCCTTAACTCTGCTCTTTCTCATTGTATGACATTCTTTTTTTTTTTTTCAAAAATAAGCTAAGATCTAGAAATAACAACCTCATTAGTTTTGCTTGAAGAAACTTTTAATTATAACTATAACCTGAAAGACAGGGATGCCTCATACATTTTTATTTGTTTGGGTTTTTGTGCTCAAAGTGGCACATAAAGGTATTCTTACATGTAGTTTTAAGAACTATAATCTAACTGGTACAGACTTGTTAAATATCTTTTAGTTGTCATCATGGGTAAAGCTGTTAATTCTCTAAATTTTAGAACTTTAAATAGAATGTCGCAAGGTTATTGAGGAGGTGGCAGAAGAGATAATATATTGTTCTTTTGTCCAATTATTCTTTATATTATGTCTGGAACTCGTTGTCTTGTAGGAAAAAGAGATGTCAAGGTGAAGGCCCTGGAGACTGCAGAGGCTGCAAAACGTTTAGAAGAGCAAAAAGAAAATGAACGTAAGAAGAGGAAGGAAGCATTAAAACTTGAACGAGCAAAGTTGGAAGAAAAGAATTTGAAACACATGGAATTGGAGAAGAAAAAGAAAGAAGAGGAGCGCAAGATTAAAGATGCTGAGATTATTGCAAAGAAAAGGCTGAGAGAGGAAGAAGAGAAGAAGGAGAAGGAGAAGAAAAGAATGCGACTTGAATCAAGGCAGCGGCAAAGGGAACAAGAAGAAAAGAAGCGTGTAGCAAGACCTGAAAAAGAAAATCAACGGACCAAGGTTGTACTTTTTTATGTGTCAAAAGCTTTGTGGCTATTACTTTTCCTTGGTAAAGCAGTCTCACTAGTTTCAGTTTCTGTGTTATCATAGGATGACCAAATGAACAGAAAGAAGGAATTTAACAATGAATGTAGAAGGCAGCAGAACAGGGAAACTGCTAGAGGAGAAGGCGTGGCCTTGCAAAAGACAGACAATAATTTAACTCTCAATGAAGTTGTGATGAATTATGAAGAATTTGGTACTTCTGGTCTATCTTGTGATGGAGAGGTAAGAGATTTTGTCATGGTAGATTTAGATGAATGTTGTCTTCTACAATACTTTTAAGACATGGTTTATCTGTAACCAGAGGTCAAATACTGACATGGAGTTTTGTACTTTACCTGTAAGTTTACTTCCTTCAGTTAGGTGTCCCCTTTGCGTGCTTACATTTGTTGCATCATATTCTTCCAGGGGATGCATACAATGGATAAATCACCCAGAAATGAGGACTTGATAGTTCAGAACAGTCAAGGAAAATCATATGAGATCTCTCCGTACCAGTGCTCAGATGATGAAGATGAGGATGATGAGTTGCCCACAAAGAAATATATTCCACCGTGGTCCAGGTGCTTGTTAAATTCTTATGGAAATGTTTTTCATATCTTTAAAAGAAATAGTAATGCTTGTTCGTTATGGACAAAAAGAAAGTTAAGGATTGGATCTGAGATATCATGAAAAAATATCGCCCATTTTCATATTAAAGAAAATTCGATGAGGTAGTTTGATGAGTGTCATATATAAGCAGCATTATCAACTTCGATTCTTGCCCTAGATGAAAGTTTTTGTAGTGCGCCTTTATTAACTTAGCTGAGGTTGTTTACCTTTTTTCTGCAGTAAAAGCTCCGTCGCTCTGTTTTTATCAATGCAATCTGAATTGGACCCTGATGTGATTTTCCCTCTTGAAAGTTTTTGCAGTAAGGATGAAAGTAAGTTTTGAATATAGATAACTTATTTTGCATGAAAAACTTGCAGTTTGTAAATAGAACTATTTGTATTATGCAGTTTTGCTTCCTCGCAAGCTACAGCAGAAGCAGGTGGCTTCATGACTCCAACTCTTGGCTGTTGTAAATTTGTAATGGTCATACTCTCGAATATTTGTTGATTGATTCTGACTGAGGCTTCCTATGATTATAAGGTTATTCCTTTTACTTTCAGTGTCATATCAGCTCTATTATTATGGTGATTTGACAAAACTATTAAATGCAACAGTAGGGGATTAAAAGATGAAATTAAAACTACTTTAAAAATTCATTACATTCAAGTGTCTTCCATTTTCCACAAATTTGTCTAATGACTTTGTGATTGGGTTGCCTGTTGAGTGTTGACAGCAGGAATCATCAGACTTTTACCTCCATATGCCATGGGGGAAAAGCTGAATTGGCCTGTTCCTTTTTGGTCATCAATTTTCCTTGTCACTGAGATTACAAGGCATTCTACTACCACACCATTATGATTGCTGAAATTTTGAATCTCTAAGTCTTGCAAGCAGCAGAGGTGTTGCGACTTCTGTGTGTTTGTAGTGGGATCACTTTGCCGCCTGTAAATTTGACTGAAGTTCCAATATTGCATTCGAGGTCTAATCAATGATCCAGTTTTGGCATTCCTCCTTATCTGTTGAATATGTGATATAAAGAATCTTATAGTAATAGCAATACGTTCATGTCAGGGCAGCATCTTTTGATTTTCAATAATGCTGTCTTCCTCAGCCTCTCTCACGCATCAACTGAGGATGCAGATTGGAGTGTGAAGAAAGCTTGTAAAGTACAAGCAGTATAATCTTTCCTTTTTGTGTTTTGGTGCAGTGGCTTGATTCTGCTTGTGTCTGCGTGAGATGATGTTTGGAATTCCAGGCTTTTGATATTCTTCATAATTCCGTGGCAGTGACTGTTGGCCGAATGAACACTCTTAATCGTTCGATGTTAGATGTACGATGCATTGCATATTAGAAAAAACATCACCCCTCCGTCATTAGTATCTGGGAGATCAGATCATAATGGAACTTTCTTGGAAATAAAGAGGACAAAGCTAACTTGTATTTATGTTATTTCATCTGTTGTAATGAATCAACGATGTTTAGTTCACAATTTGTTCTTTCATCTGATGAAACGGTGCTAATTCCATGCTTCACACTGCTGGGAACATAATTAGTATATGCGACAAGCATATGAGATAATGGAAGACGAGACTAAATAGAGTGAATTAGTAAGTTGTTTTGTTATTATTGCATTTTTGTTAGTGGTAAGTTTCTTGTGGAAACACATGTGTGCAGAAAAGGCTACAACCTTACATATATATAGATAGCTCCACACCAAAAAATAGTACAAATTCTATTAGTTTTTAGTGATGACATGCAACAAAGGAAGGAGTGCTTAAAAAACATTCCATACTGGGATACACAATCGAGAAGATAGAAGCGAAAGGTTTGTTATGGAAAAGAGGAAGACAAATTTCATGGGTAAAATTGGTAGCTCTCAATTGTTATGCTTCATGATGGTAGCTTTCGTAGTGGGATTTCTGGATCTCTCTGCTTCATTCTGCTATTCCATATGCTAAATCCAAAATCATCTTTATTCAATGCCTAAGAAAATACATCTCGTAGTAAATTAGGTACAGTCAATCATATTCAAACAAATCGATAAGGCCATCACGGGTTTAGCTCAGTTGGTTAAGAGCCAACGGATTTGGAACAAGACAAATCGACGAGGCAAACACACCCTCATAAATGATTCAATTATCTAAAGGTCCACTCACACACATACACATGCACACACACACACAAGAGAGAGAGGCACAAACAAGCTTTTGCCCAGCAGTTAACTTGAGCCTTCGGAATATGCAACTGCTTTCTAATGGACGGAAGAGTATTCAAGATTTTAATATGTGACATATGGAAGAATATATAGTATATATCAGTTTGAAGAGATGTTATTTACTTGCTAAAGTAAAATCCAAATGCATGCGTGTGTTTTGTGTGTTTATGGTTCAGCCTATATACATATACAGAGAAGATAAACAAACGTCACGCGGTAGGCGATGAAGTGGTAGAGGATAAATTGGTGGTGAGGGGCGGCGGCGGCGGCGAAATCGGCGGTGGGATGGCTGACAGAATAAAGAGAGCACATTTCCACAAAAAGCAAAGAACCTTGTTTGCCAATGGTGGCATGTGCTCTCTCTCTTCTGTCAACAACTCTCCCTATTTGTCATAAACAACAATTGCCACCTACATCATTTCCAAAACAACCAAATCAATCGATGCACATTCCATCTAAACTGCAAAATATATGCAGATTCTAATGGAGAAGAGATCATATTGTGATCCCACTATTGCTTTCTTTCTCGTGTTGAGGGTATGCTATGCATCAAAGGGCCCCATAATCCACAACAGTAGCACAATATCAAAGATTAGTTTGGAGAAAAACTTGCCTGAAAATATCAAGAATATTTACATGCCTGCATGAGTCACGCTGAGAGAGAGAGGAGAGAGATCAAAGGAAGATGCATTGGAAGAGCCAAATTTATAGAGGGAAGAGCTACCTATTGAGGAGATCCGCATTCTTATATCATAAATATGATATATGCTTTTTCATCATACTCGACTCTACTTCTCTTCAAATTAATTTCCAAATACTTGGGTGGAAATTTGTCAATTCACAACCCAACCTAGCACAACCAGGGTAGAAATTTACACAGATAACCTTATTGTTAAATTGGTTAGTTATAATTAAAGAAATATAATTCTAAGTAAACTTAATTACCCAATTCGTCCTATTAAAATTGAACGTAAATTAAAGGACTGTCTCGTGATTCTAGATTGAGCTACTCTCTAATCTCTATAATGTACTTATAAATAGAGCATAAAAGTTAATAATGAAAAAGACGATATTGCTAAAAATTAAAATATTTATTTTCAAGAAAAGAGAAATAAGAAACCACGTTGTGATTAAGAGTTCCTCTCTCATTTCATGCAGTCAACATGATATGCTTAAAATTACATGACACTGAAATTCCAATATAGCATAATTGGAAACAAATTCAAACAAACCAATTACAAAAAGAGGCACACTAGCTCCAGTGGATATATATGTACTAATTAAATCGTAATTATGATTAATAAATTTTAAATAATGAATGAGAAAATGAAGTAATTAGTGGAAAGTAGTTGGAAAATGATAAATAAAGAAATAATAGTTGGGGTAATGAGGCAGTGAGGATAAATGCAGATGTTTGGGCAAATTGAGAGAATGAGGGCTCTTCAAAGGCCCCTCGTGATTTGTTTTGGTTGCATGTGAAAGGGTCTCCTAACCAAACCTTGTGTCTTTTTCATGTTTCTCTTTACTCTTCTACTCCGTGCACGTGGGAGATTATCTGTCTGTTGCATTTCCATTTTGTTAGATGTCGTATTTTACTATCACCGACGCAAATGCATCATCACAAATATAAACACAGTTATTTATTTATTTATTAATTAGGGTTGATTTTATTTGAAAGCTATGTATATACTATGCACACTTAGAGGGTGTTTGGCTGAGTTTATAAAATCTTAAGAGAAAAAGCGAGTATTAAGGCCCAATATACGTATTAATCCAAAGCGATCACAGTCGGAGATAGCCAAACACCGTTTTAATTCACACCTTGAATTAATTAGAGAGGATGCAATAAAAAAAGGGAGAGCTAAATATGAATAAAATTTTGATCTTGTAAACAACTACTATGATTCACAGAAAACAGAAACAATCAATTGAAAAGAGATGACAGAATCTTGATTGAAAGAAGGAGCTGCTTAAAAGAGGCAATGAATTTCTGATTAAGGGGTGTTGTTTGTATTAATGGAATATGAGGGGCAGGATAATAATCATCATATTTAAGGAAAAGATTATGCTAAAAAGGCAGTGATATAGTTGGGCAAGCAAGTTATTTGGATTCTTTTTTCACGTCAAAGTTATTTCACCAATTATAACGAACACTTCGTTATCAACCCAGATTTGCTTTTATAGCTGGGCATAAATTAAACTATATAAGTAAGAAAAAATTGACAGCCACTGTACAGCTATATTAATATGTAAGAAAAAATTGACAAGCACTACATGTATTGATGTAATAATATTGCCAAACGCTTTCTTGACTAATGGCTGCTGTTTTCTCTCCCAAAAGAAGTCATAAAAAATATGAATCAGTGGTGGAAATGATCACCTACTTATTCAATGGTACAAATGATAATTTGCACTTATGGATGAGTGTAATTTTTCGTTGAAGATATATTTTACGGCACGGGCTGAAAGGGAGAGGGGGCTTAAGCCCCACTAATCTTTTTTTCTTTTAATATTCTTATGAAATTATCCAACAATCGACATTTTGTGCGAATTGTTGTGAAATAAGCAACCACTACCAATGGTTTTTATTGCGGCTGCCCTTGATTACACATTTGACATGTGATATGTTTACAGGAAATGAGAAATTCTATAAAATATGTACGTATTGTATATTCATCACCTCTTATATAATAATATTTAAAATAATATAAATTAAATTAATAAAATATTATACGTGGGCATGAATAACATGAATTTTTCAGGAGTAGGGATGACAATGGATCGAATTTAGACCGGATCTGATTAAATCTAGATCCAAATCCGATTTTTTTGGCTTGGATTTAGATCCAATCCAGATCCATCGGATCCAAAAAAAGAGATCTAGACCCAGATCCATTTGATCCACAAGGTCCAAGGTCTAGACTCGGATCTATATGTTTTCTCTTCAAACATAAATATTAAAATTAACCAATCTATTATCAGCATTCCTCAAATACTCTATAAATTCTTGAGCTGATTCAATCTCAACCATGTTTGGTTGGTTGTATGATTTCTCCTACCATTTCTGAGTTTTTTCAAATAAAATTATGCCTTTTATCATCATAATCAAATAGAAATCAATATTAAAAATATAAAATCAAATTGTATCACAAAAGATGAATGAAAACTATAAACATATCATTCACACAAACAAGGTCCAAATTTGGGAATTTGTTGCTGCTTCAACTGCTGAAAGTTTTATGGTTTGGAAATCAAGAGTGTTATCCCAAATTTTTGATTAAATCATAAATGAATAAAATAAAATGGAGAGGTGAAATCGAAGTAAAATGAAGAGGAGGAGAGTAGATTTTTGGAAAAGGTCCCATCGAAGTAAAATGGAGGGGAGCAAATGATTGGAATTGGAAGAAGACCAAGATAAAAAATAATAATACTAGAATTAGATATAGGTTAACTAATATTTAATTATAAAAAATAATATATTATATTGAATAAGGTCTACGAGCCGAATTTGGATCGGATATGGATCTCAAAATTAAAACCCGGATCTAGATCCGAGATTCTAGAGTAGGATTCAGATCCGATCTAAATCCGTCGGGTCCAAATTTTTTATCTTCGATCACAAAAATAGATCTGGACCATGGATCTGGACCGGGTTTTAGATCCATTGCCATCCCTACCCAGAACGAAACATTTACATGCCTACTATTGCGGCGTTGGTGAAGCATCACCCACAAATCCATGCGCCGAACCTTGACAATTTAAGGCAATGGATTCAAAATTCTTCAATGATTATAGTAATAGACTAAAATGAGAAGAGGTACACTTGTAGAAATTGAGGGGAGCTTGGTTGAAATTTATCGACAATAGCCATGAGTTTGATTTATGCATTGATCACATCTGGAGAATGATAATTGATAAATGAGGGATTTAATAAGTCAAGAATTTCACCGCTCTCTACTTAATTACCGAACACCATCTGAGTTAGGGCTGACAATTTTCGATACGACACGAGAACACGACTCGAACATGCACAAAATTAACGGGTTAATGTTCAGCCTTATCGTGTTCGTGTCCTTATGTGTCGACACGATAAGGACACCATAATTTCGTGTCGAATCCGTGTCGTGTTCGTGTAACACGATAATTTTCGTGTTGCATTCGTGTTCGTGTCGGATCGTATCGTTTTCGTATAATTCGATAATATTTAATATTAATATAATTATATTTTATATATTTTTATTTTTTTATTAATTTATTTTTAACTTTAATTTGAATTTTTCGTTTCGTGTCGTGTCAATATGAAAAAATCGTGTCATATTCGTGTCCTTATCAGTACATTTCGTGTTGTGATCGTGTTCGTGTCGAATGGATTCATGACGGTCATGTTCGTGTTTGTCCTTATCGTGTCGTGTCGACACGATAACGATCCGACATGCACGAATTGTCAGCCATAATCTGAATGATTAATTAATGAAGATTAAGCAATTCATAAAAAAAGGATTAATATTGGATCATTATCTATCTTAATTCCAATTAATCCAATTAATTATATATTACAAAGAATTCTAATAATTTGCACAATAACCAAGTTAGTGCAATATAGATCTTTTATTAAAGAGAGATTTTGATACTTTTAACTTTACTACTTGGACGCTACCTTTTCACAAACAACAAAATTAGTGAAAATAATTTATCACTTATTCTCTTTAATTTTACCTTGCTTAGTTATATATCTCGAACCAAACCATCCCCAAAATTGTATTCCTTTTCACGAACCGCACCATGCGGATACGTATGTAAGTTACATAAATGTACAGGATAATAATAGGAAATTAAAATTCCATTTTTATACTAATATTTAATTTTTGTTTGTTTCGTTTCTCATGTTAAACCCTTAAATTGTGTTATCGCTGTTCCACAATTTAGATGAGGTATATCAGAATAAGGAAGACATGATGGATAGATATATGATATTAATAAAGCTCAACACTCACAAATAGAACTCTTTGGTAAGAACTACATAACATAGAGCTCGCGACCCCCACATACCCATTAGTGTAGAAGATTGAAAGATGTCCACGAGCTTAGCTCAATTGGTTAAGAGCTAATAGATTTAGAGTAAAAAGACTGAAAGATCAAACACTTGCTACTTCCAGGACTAGTTAGTAGTCGCACATATAATTTTTCTAACCAACCTATAAAAGTGTCAAATTCGTACATCTATATGATTGCGGGTGTGTTATGTTTGTTCCCACTTAAAAGATCGGAATACCTTTAATATTCGAGGTCAGATTAATATTTTATCTTCACTATAAGCTTTCATAAATACTACCCACATGCAAAATTCCACGAGTATCGTCACTTTTCTCTCATATATCACACGAGAGCACTCTAAGAGGGTGTTTGGCTTAGCTTATAAGCTCCCCCAAAACAGTTGTGTTATGCAAACTTTCGACAGGAGATTGACAAGGCGATGTCGTTCTCTCTATTTATTGATGGATAATTGACCCTAATCTATCAATTACAAGTCAATGACATTATTCTTAGGAAAAATCAATATTTTAGCTCACTAACTTTTAAAATTTCTTTTGGCGTACATTTTACTTAATTATTCTGCTCTACAAAGCTCTTGAATTCTCAAATGTTGCGTTACTAAGAATCCTAACTTTCATCATGTCCATCAATGTTCACATTGAATATTTATTTTGGAAGACTTTGTAATAAAAAACATATCTCTTCATGGAAATGTAAATTTCAATGCAAACCAACGTACACGTATAAGAATTTGTCAAAACAAATTTTGAAAAGGAGAAAAGGGTTTAATTACAGAAAAACAAAGAATGCATGGCGATTTAATTGACCAATATTTGAATATTCAAAAACCACATAAGTTGTTAGTTTCTAACGTATTGAACATATGTAAAGCAAGTATATACTATGGGGCAAGACAAAATATTACATTAGGCAAAATGGGCCATATTCCCTGATCTTAAAAAATGGGCAAAATTTGGAAATATTTTTGTAGTAGCCCATTACCTATAATTCCAATTTAAAATTTTAATAAAAAATCAACTCTATCTAAAGAAAGAAGAGAATAAAACCAACAAAAAATTAAAAACGAGAAAGAGATGAAGAAGATCAAGGAATACAAATCCAACTAATGTATAACCCATCGAGTTTCGATGAAAAATCACTTGCCATAATAGTTTATAAGTTATAATTTTAAAAAGTTATTCAGTAATGTATTTTGTCTCCTAAAAAACAATAGTATTAATTAAATAAAACAAAATATACATAATGTTTCTAAAGAAATTAGATTTTCAACCAAACTCTTTATGAAAACAAACCTTAATATGTACAAAATATGAATGCAATGTAAAGGAAAAACACAACATCTCGTTTTCTGGAAATATATAAAGTTCACAAACTAACTTAGCATAACATTTCAAGTCTGTTGATTACTTCACCAAAAGTCTTAGTAGCTTTTCTTTGTAAATAAATGTAATGTAATGGTTAATCATCTCGTCATGTGCAAAAATTGAATATCTAAGGTGGAGCTAAAGTATAAACCATAGTTTGCATCATCTAACTATATAAGCCATCTTTATCAGCTTTGTTAGTAGACGATGCAAATGGGTTGGATTCAGTAACCTCAATTGGTTGTTAAGCAAAAGAAATTCAGTTCCAAACTCATACAACTGCTGCAAATGCTTGGCAATTCCATAAGTCAACATCACTCACTTTTGTGCGAGCATATTTCATGTACTCCTTGAAATTTGAAGGGCCCGATTTTTGATACTTATTCAACATTCTCATCCATTTAATCAGGATTTACCTATCTTCTCATCTTCCGCTATATGTCCTGGAAAAACATATTGTCAATGATCTCACTTCACATGCATAATGCTAGTGCCCGAAAATTTGACTGAACTCACAAAATACCAGGGTGAAAAGATTTAATCCCAAATGCCAGTGCAAAACACATATTTAAATTCTCATTGTTCGAGATCTTGATTTGAGAAATTAAAATCTAGCCTTTGAAGGTCTCAAGAATATGCACATTATGGCACATGAGTGACATCTAATATATGTGTTTAAGTGACGAAACTTGATGTACGATCTAACGAAAATTATTGAAAATTACTGACAAAACTCGTCATTGTTAGCAAGTAGTAGACGTTGATCCATATACCAAAAATATTCATCTTCACAAGCTCGTCAAAGCCTAAATATTGTGTGTATGTATTAGCGAATCACCACCCAAGTCAGCAATATGAAAATGTAAAGTAATAATAATTTCAGTCCCCTAAAAACCACTTATTTCGTTTTTATTAAAAGAGTTCATATATAAACATTTGCGGTGTATTAGCGAAATCACCGTCGAAACTATAGTATTTCTATATATACTTTTGCACTTGGAAACCTCAATATATTTACACGATATTTTTAAAACTATTAAAAAAAGTTAAAGAACATTTGATGATATTCATTTTCAATGACCTCAAAAGCATTTCAGTTAAAATTATATTTATCATGTTTCACAAACTTTGTGAAACTTGAAAGTCATCGACTTCTTTTTACTAATTTAGTTTTTCATTTCTTTTTGGGTGGCCCGTGGTTTGAATTGTCTTATTTAGCTAATTGCATTCGGTATGATAAATTTGAAAACATAATTTAATTGCATCATCCAACAAAACAGAATGCCATGAATAACCTAAAAAATGCACTCCCTTCGTCCACCTAATTAGCACAACACTTTTTGCACAAATATTAAGAAAAAATGGGTTAAGGGGTTTAATGGTGTTGGTCCCATAAGATTTAATGTTAATAAAACAGGAGAGAGAAATAGAATCTGGAGAGAGAGAGTGTGTAGAATCTCGAGAGGCGTGAATGAAGAGAGAGATAAAATAGATTAAGGGTTTAATCTTTGCCATTTTTGGCATGTGCTAATTAATTTGAGACGGTTAATTTGGTAAGTGTGCCAATTGAAATTTGAGACGAAGGAGTAATAGAATGACCTACAAATTAAATTCCACTTAGCTACTAAAGAATACTTATCGGTTTGGTCCCAGGGACGGCCGATAGTTAAGGTGAGTTCGCGTGTTCGAGAGGTCACAAGTTGAACCCCACCAAATCTTATATGGGTTTGAGCGCATCACACTTGGTTTTCAAGTATGGTTTACATGTCTGTGTGGTTTGCGGCTATTGCGAGAGCGATGGGGTTTACAGGTCTTGACCTAAGGTAGCGATTCTTGGGTTCGTGATACAAAAAAAATAAAAAATATCAGTTTCACTTATATTCTACTATATGGGAAGATGCACAGAAGTGCAAATTCTCATACTTGAGCATCAAGCTATCAAAACATTATTTACTCATCATTTTTTTTTCTAATTTAGACTTGAGGTTATAAGACTGGAAATATTGTTGAAACATGAAAACTATAATACATGTTTAAAGATAATTATAATTTCAAACCATATGTATATTGTTGGATAGCTATCATTTCTTTCAACAAATCCTAAAACAATAGTATTTCAACAAATGGGGATTCACATATTCTTTTGAGACATTTTGCGAATTCGAATCACGTGGATTGAGAATGATCTGAGAGAAGAGTTGGGCATCGTCTTCCTAACACAGACTCTTCTCAAATGGCTGGCAGACCATTGCTATATGTTGAACGATGATGAGAGAGAGAGAGAGAGAGAGGCGTTTTAGATTTCCATAGCTGGAGGATAATTACTTAGGCAAATAATGGTTTTTGATTTGCTGATTTTCATGGGGTTAAGAAAAGTATTATTATAATTTGATTTAAATTTGAATTTTAGGAGATAAAAAATCAATAATTTAGATAAATAGAAACTCAAAATTCTTATAGTGCCACATAGGATTGACAATTGCTCTGGTTTCTCCAATACACATCGAATTATAGAATTAATTAATAGATATATTGTGGATGATTAACACGCGAAACTTGAATTCTGGGTACCCAAATTCCTTACCTTATGCAGATATCGATTTGAGGACAATACAAAGCTACTATCACAGATCAAAAATTGAAGTGTTCTAATCTCTCAAAAGTTAAAATCTGCTCTGCAAATTTGAACTAAGTATGAAACTGATCTTAATAGATTATTCCCAATTATTGAGTGATATTAATCAATAGATAATTTGTAGGGGTGACAATACCTTCCAGAATCGATGCCTCATTCTGAGATGGAAGGTGCTAGAGATTGACCAAATCATAAGCATAGATGGATATGTATCTCCATTTCTCTCTATGTGATTTTAAGAAAAGTAAAATTTTCTCTCTCTGCATAGTTTTTAAGAAGAATTGGATGATAGGGTATTTCTCTCTCTCTTTTGTTGTGGGAAGAATAAAATAAAAGTAGTTTTAAATATTATTAAGAGATTTAAATTGTAGGATTTAGAAACTTGGGAATCGAGTTTTTTTAGAATGCCACGTGGATGTGGGATTGCTATGAGCTCTCCAATATGTAATGTGCAATGGATGTGATGAATCTAGCTACGTGAGTGTGCGAGATTTGTATGAAGCAATAAAGAACACCTGGCTTTTACGTGATTCGATCGTTAATGAGATCTACGTCCACGGAGGAATGATTCCTCAATACTTTCACTAGAGCTTTTAAATGCAGTATTGTTCTGACCTTTGTATTGATGAAATTGCTAACCCTTCTAACATCGGTTTTCCTTCTATTTATACGACGACTACGTCACTCTCGGCGCGCCCGACCTCTCCATTGGTCGTGGCGTGACTCTTCTCTGGCGTGCCTCCATTGGCGGGCGGGGACCTCTCGCCCTGCCAGCGCCACGTGGAGGTGGCGCGACCTGGTTCATCTTCTCCATTGGCGGAGGTGGCGGCTCACGGGGCTAGCGTTTTGGGCAATGATTAGGGCTCAACCGCGTGGGCTGCTACCAGCGTTAGGCCCGGCTCGTTTGGGCTGTTAGTGGGCCCGTCGGTTGGGCCATATCCCATCATAGCCACGAATAGCGAGGCACGGCGAGGCGAGGTGGAGTGAAGGCGACACCGCCGAGGTGAGGTGTGGCTTGGTGGGGTTGTTTCTTGGATCGAAGGTCTTGGTGCCGATCCGAGTTGGGTTGTTTATTGTCCGCCGCTCGGAGAAAGATGTGGCACCGATGGAAGTCAAGTCCGACTGGATACGCGCCTCTGCGTTGGTTATGCCGAGTGCGATGCAGTGGTATTATTCTGTGGTGGCTCGGTGTTCGACTGGCGACCTCGCTTTCGGGGATGCCGTGGTGTGTCTCGGGCAGCGCGACGCTGCGGCTGGTTGGCGAGGTCGATCTGGTGGGGCGAGGTCCGATTTGGTTGGACGAGTCCGATCGGTGTCGGCAGGCGCGGAGGTCCGATGTGGATTTCTTGACATTTGTGGGGAGGGCGAGTGCGACAGGCGCCGCCATCTAGAGGGCGCCGGGGTCCGTATGATGATTGCTAGGTCGGGCGGGCGGCCCGTCCTATCTGGCGTCGTCGAGCGCCGAGGCGGTAGTTGGCGCTCGAATAGCGTGCACGCGTGTAACGCACGTCAATCACGTGTAGCACGTGTTGAATTTAAACGGTAATTTGCGGCGCCTTGTCTTATAAAAAAAGGCAATTGTTCACTTTCTTCTTGACGCTTAACAATTACGAGAGAATTTGTGAGAGATTTTCGAGCCCGATTTTATTTGAAGTAGCCGTTTACTCGCCTAAAAGTAAGTATGTCTTCTTATACATTTACGATGCGCCCCGCCCTTGTTCCGGGTCCTTGATCATCTCCATGGAGTTTCGGTTCGAACCGCTCATCCTCCCCACGATAGTGAAATCGAGGTTAGGGATTATTCTGCTATACCTTGTCGGGTAGGTGTAGGAAGATTAGCGCTAGGGTTCAGCAATATCATCTGCGTGGGATGGGGTTAATGTGAGGACGTCGGATCGTCTGTGATTTTTGCGATGTAATAAGAGTAGGAGGAATGTCACATTCGGCCGGCGCTGGTGGTGTGTTCGCGCCCGTCGATGAAGCGTTAGCCCTCAGGAGGATTCATAACTATGTATATAGACGCCTTTAGGGCGGTCTTAGGTTCCGTTAGCCCGTCTTTTGAGCCTCGGGAGTATTTCAGAATCCCGTACGCGATTCACCCCGAACTCCATTAGGTCGGTGGTTGAGATGGGGTTAGCTGTTATCATGTGGTCGAGGAGTTCTCCTTTGATCTCTTGATGCGATTCTTTAGCGTCAGTACTCGAGAGGTACTATCTTTCGCCTCGGCGGCCGTTTAGGGTGAGTCGACCTCGAAGGTGTCGGGGTGGCAAAGTTTTTTTCTTTTGAGGGCCGATGGGCATCCGATCTGATTGGGGGATGGGTAGGTGGCGGATATAAAGCTTAAGCCCCTCGGTTTGGGTAGAGAACAGCTCGACACGCTCGGTGAAGTTTCTATAGAATTCACCGAGGACAACCTAATGATGCCGGTGAGTGTGCAGTCGCGAGCTCGGGGCGGGGTCCGAGGTGGGTGAGGGCACTCTCTTCTCCTTCTTATAGGTTCGACCTGTTTGACTAACGCGATTTTCTTACGTAATGCGGTGAAGCTTAAGCACACAAAGGAGATGAAGCGGCCGGCCTCGTCTCGACTGCGCCGGTGGCGGCGTGAGCCTTCTAAAAAGAGGCGAAGGTGTGCAGGCCCACCTCGCAGCCCGTGGTGGTGGAACACCTCGGCGATCTGTGAAGGGTCCATAACCGATCTCAGCTCGGGCCGAGGTGGAGGCTCGTGCCCATGATCTGTGCAGTGCCGATCTCCTGCGATCTTACGCCTTGTCTAGTCATGTTTTTTTTTTTTTTTTTTTGCTATTAATCGTTTGATTTGCGGGACTGCCCTTGATCATGGCGAGATCGCCGCATGGCCGATGTTGTTGCGTCCGGCACGAGGAGGCGGAGAGAAAGCGGCGGCGGAGTCTCTCGGCTGGTGCGAGGAGGAAGTGGAGGTTGCAGGCGGGCTGCTGAGGCCGCCTGAGGAGAAGGACCGTGCCGTGCGGGAGGCCGCCGAGGTGGAGTCGCTCGGGAGGAGGTGGCGAGGCGGAGAAGAGGCGGCAGATCGGACGAGTGCTTTCTTTGGCGGAGCGAGGGCCCATCTTGAAGGCCTCGCCGACAAACTTATCGAGTCGAGTCCTTCTCGCCTTTATCTCCGACACGGCCGCCGTGATGAGGCCGCGGTGATATCTACCCACTGGAGGGTTGGCGGCCACGATGCGGTTTTGACAAAGCGAGCATGGTTTGGTGAGATTGATCGAGGCGGTGAACTTGGGTATGCCGGGTGCTTGCCGATCGGCCGCCTTCCCGTGGTGGGCGTTAGCCTCACTACGTCGCTTCTAACGGCCGAGGCCGTGTCCCAATGCCGGTGGATGAAGATCCGAGCTTGGAGCTTCGCCCAGTGCGGGCTCGGGCGAGGAGGAGGAGGAGGAGCCGAGCTCGGCTCAGTCGACCGCGGCCGCCGCGGCGGGAGCGGCGGAGGCAGCGGGGGAGGCGGGGGCATGAGTGTGGAGAGAGGCCGAGGTTAGTGGGCGATTGTAATAGGTTGAACCATGGGGTCGATGGGACCGAGCCCTTGTAATAAATCCTTTCGTATCTGATAAAGAATGTTTATCACTTTACGAGACTTGTGTTGTCTTTTTATTTATAGCATTCCGCGTCTCAATACTTGGGACTCGACCATGAATTCTTGGCAGTGAAAGAGGTCGAGGTGCCCTGGCCGAGAAGGGCGAGGAGGTGCAATTTTGGAGAGTCGGTGCCGAAGTGACCCAGTTTTGGCCGCCATGGATGCGAGCTCGGTGTCTTCTTCCGGCGAAGAAGAAGTTGACCGAGGCTGATCGGGAGGTGGCCCGCCTCGGCCGAGAACGAAGCGGCGAAGTTGAAGGTCGCCACAGGGGCGAGTCCGGAGGTGGACTTATCTGCCGGCGCTATTCAGGCGCTTGATTCGGTGCGAGGCGGCTCGGGTGCTGGGAGGCTAGCTCGGTGTCGGAGGAGCATGCGGAGTATGAGAAGCGATCCGCCGGGCTGGTGGGACCACCATATCCGAAGCCGACGACCGAGTTCGAGTTTCTTTGGCGGAGGTATGGTCTTTGAGGAGGAGGGCCCCAAAGCGAAGTTCAAAGCTGCGTCGGCTCCGTCGTGAAATACATGGAGATGTATGACATCATCCATAAGCGACGCATGCCGGCACGCGACGGCGAGGCGCGGGGACTCTGGTGACCCGATCGCAAGGAACCCGCAGAGGGGGCTACTCGATCATGCCGAAGTCTTTGCGGTTGATGGGCCCCTGCAAGCGGATCATTGGGAGGCGGTCTTACGGGAGTAGGCGGCGACCGAGGACCTCGGTCGGCGGGGAAGATCGGCGGGTAGGGGCGGTCGCATTCCGGCCGGGTGAATCGCCACTCTCCGGAATGCCGATCTTGGCGCTGAGCCGCTGAAGTGTCCCGGGTGAAGGCGACCTTGGAGTCGGCGCCTGTGTGGGGCCGCTTCGAGCCCACGCCGAGCTCTTGAGGCGGGCAGCGGTGAGTCCGGCCTCATCGGTGGGTTGAAGGCACCGAGTTCGTCCCGGCATACACCGCCGACACGGAGACTTCGTGAGAATTGGTGCGACTTCGGCCGGTCTGGCGGCGGGCCGGAAGCCGAATGAGGCTATGTATAGTATAGGACCTTGTATGTAGATATACATGTATTTAGACTCGTTTGAAGTGTATATTTTCCTCCTGAGAGGTACAAACATAACAGGACTTCGTTTTGGTCGTAAATATTTTTATCTTGTATACATAGGTGCGTCTTTTCCCAAATAAAGGGTATAAGCGAGCTCAAAGCCAGTTGTCTTGTATATGTCTTGGTACTTTGTTTGTAGTCGTTGATGCATTTAGACTTTGTCCGGAGTGCATATCTTCCCAAATAAAGGGGTATGAGTTGGCGAGATCGGTGCGGATGTCGCGTGCATGTAGGCGTCCAACTTAATGGGTGTCTGTATGCTTTGCATGTAGGCGTCCAACTTAATGGGTGTCTGTATGCTTTGCATGTAGGCGTCAACAATGGGTGTCTGTATGCTTTGCATGTAGGCGCCCAACTTAATGGGTAGTCGTATGCTTACCTACTTAGTGGGATTTTCGTCTTCGTGAGGCGTCCCCTTGTGAAGGTTTAGGTGTGGTATATCCGAATGGATGTTCACATAGGCGTGGGCGAATGTGAGTGAAATACTCATTAGAAAAGCAGATGTTTTATTAAACAAGTAAGCGACATCGCACATCGATCAAAACAATAGGAGGGCTAACATGTCGCGATCTAAAATCAAGCTATGTAAAATACCTCCTTAGATGAGTTATGTGCGGGTTCGGGAATAAGTGCCCGGACGGTGGGCGAGCTTATAGGCCCTTTGCCGAGGTCCTCGTGAGCAGTAGGGTCCTTCCCATGTCGGATCAAGCTTGTTAAACGCTCGGCTCGGCTTGCTTCATTATTCCAGCGGACGAGGTCGCCCACTCCGGAGTGTGGAGGCCTTTACTCTTTTGTTGTAGTGCGCGACCGGCTCTTGTGCTTGGCCCGTTTATGAAGGCGAGCTCGCTTTCTCTCGAGGCGTCAAGGTTGGCCCGCAGGTCTTCCTCGTTCGGCTGGTTGAAGTGGAAGAGCGAGGGCTTGGTGCGCCGATCTCGGCCGGTATGATGGCCTCGGTGCAGTAGACCAGGCTAAAGGGTCTCCGTGCGCCGCGTCGAGGTGTGGTCTGTGGGACGAGAGGACTTGAGGAGATTTTCAGCCCGATCGCCCTTAGCTTGATCCGACCTCTTCTTCAATCCTTATGCGATCGTGCGGTTCGTCGCCTCGGTCGACCATTTGCTTGCGGGTGTGCGACCGAAGTGAGCGTTGATCGATGTGAAGCTCTTCGCACCACTCCTTGAAGTTTTGTCGACGAATTGAGTGCCGTTGTCGAGACCGGGATGTGCGGTATGCGAGCGGCGAACTATATTTCTCCACACAAGGTTTGAATCCTCCCGCTCGTGATGCTCGAAAGTGGCTCGGCCTCGACCCGTTTGTGAAGTAGTCTATGGCCACGACTAAATATCGGGCCGACACGGTGCTCGGTCGAGCAGCCAACAATGTCGATCCCCACCGCATGAAAGGCCACGGACTCTGCGGTCGCTCAAATCCGTCTCGAGGCGCTTTTGTCGTGGGTGGATCGGCACTGGGCACTTTTGACGAGCTCGGCGAATCTTGCGGTGGGCGGTGGTATCCCGACCTCGGCGTCTTCTTTGAAAGTGCTCGCGACCGATGTGGCTTCCACAAGACCCTCGGTGTATTTCGTTGAGCACATAGTCGAACTCTTCGGCCGAGGCATCTCGGGAGGGTTGAAGGTAAGACTTCCGGTGAAACGCCTCATGCATGAGATATTACGGGACTTTGCCATCATCTTTTGGCTTGAGCCGATCTGAAGGTAGTCGCCGTGTTCGGGTAGGCCTCGGGGAGACATCGATTCGGCTCCATCTCGGTGATGATGCCGGCGTGGGACTCGCTATCTTGGAGCGGATCTCTCCATTGGTGGACTTGTTGATGTGTGACTAGCTTGTTGAGGGCGTCGGCATTTGTTTCCTCGGGGATTCGGTGGATCTTGAAGTATCGAGCGAGGTCAACATCTCTTTTGCCTTGTCGGTATTGTTTCATTCGGTCCTCCTTGGCCTCGTGTTTGCTAACACACAGTTCACGACGACACAGGAATCGCCAAGATTTGGATCTCGCCCACCCCAGCTCCTTAGCGAGGCGGAGTCAGGAGATTAGGCTTCATACTCCACCTCGTTGTTGGTGGTCGGAAGGTAAACCGGTGCGTGGGTGACTTCCCGCATGTCTGGACCGAGGAGAAGGATGCCGCTCATTGCCCGTTTGCACGAGGCTCCGCCCACGTACATCGCCAACAACTATCGGTGGATGAGGGTCCGGTTCCTCCGTGCGGGGCAGGATGACAGAGGTGGGCGTTAGAGGAGCTAATCTTAGCGGTCGACGAGCTCGATAAACTTGGCTTTACCAGAAATCGGCGAGCTTGCCCTTTTATGGCGGTGCAGGGAGTCGAGATATCGTGCTCGCCAAGCTCCGAGGCCCACTTGGCTTTCGTCCCGATGACTCGGGTTTTGATAAGACTTGCCTCGAGGCGGTCGGTCGATACTGGATGGAGTGAAACTGAAAGTAGGGTCGGGCCGTCGCTTAGCATTCACCGGTGCAGTCTACCTTTTCGAGGCGGCGTACCTTGTCTCGGTCCTTTGAGTGCTCGGTGATGAAGTAAATAGGAAGCTGCCGTCCGACCTCGTCCGCGCGATAGCCGCCTTGATTGCCTCGTCAGAGGCTGCAAGTCAAGGAGAGGTTCGCCTCTTTTGGGGGCGGTCGAGGTGGCGGTCGGCGAGGTATTCCTTGAGTGTGTGAAGGCGGTGGTGCTCTTCCGCCATGCAAGTCAGGGCCCTCCTCAAGATTTTAAAGAATGGGGCTGCTTCTCTGCGGCAGGAGAGAGAACCTCTTGCGGCTAGGCACCCGGTAAGTTTGTGGACCTCGCGAATGGTTTTTGGCACTTGCATTTCGAGCACCGTCTTTACCTTGGTGGGGTTCGCCTTCAAGCCTTCTTGGGAAACCCAGCACCCCAAGAATTTCCCCGGTTTTACCATGAACGTGCATTTTTGGGGGTTAAGTTTGAGGTTGGCCGACTGGCGGTTGGAGGATGGTGTGGGGTCGTCGGCGACTCTCCGTTTTCGACTTTGACTACTATGTCGTCGGCGTGACCTCGACGATCTCCCGATATGGTCTTTGAATGTTGCGTCCACCATCCTACGGTAAGTAGCCGGCGTTCTTGAGGCGAATGGCATCTTTCGACGCAAAGCAGCGAAGTCGGTGATGAATGCGATCTTTGGTGCATCCTCGGGCTCATCGAGGATTTGGTGGTACCGCTGTATAGATCGAAGCTGAACATCTCGTGTCCCACCAAAGCCTCCACCTTCTTGTCAATATCGGGGAGGGTAGCAATCTTTAGGCGGTGCTTGTTGAGGTCGGTATAATCGGCGACATCGCCGCCCTCCGCCGGACTTCGGACCACGATCGGATTAGCCATCCGGTCGGGTGTTGACCTCGAACAAGATCTTGGCCTTGAAGTTGAGTCACCTCGTCCCACAATGACTGGCTGCGCCCGCGCGAATATCCTTTTCTTCTTGCGGACCGGCTTGGTGGCGGGTCGATGTTGAGGCGGTGAGTTATGAGCTCGGGCGACACCCGGTCATATCGGCGGGGACCAAGCAAACACGTCCTATATTCTTTCGAAGTCGTTTGACGTGCGCGGACGTCCGCCGGGCCACAGGTGCCGACACGGATGACCCTCGAGGATCGTCGTCGTATAGTTGGAGGTCCTCGGTCGGGTCATCCGGGGTGTCGGCCTCGGGGCGGTAATTGCTATGCCCAGGCGAGGCCGCGTCCGAGTTGAGGCCGTAGGCATTCTTTTCTTGCCGTTTGGTCGCGGATCTTGAGCACTCCCAGGGGTGGGAATCTTCTGGTGGTGGTAGACCGAGCAGACGGCCTTGGTAGCGTCTGACCAATCTCTCCGAGGATAATGTTGTACGGAGGGGCCGGACCGGGAAGAATCGGATGGCCTTGGTGGCCGACACAGGAGCCGCGCCTACGGTGGCCGGAAGGGTAATGACCCCTCGGTGGGCTAGCTTCTTGAGTGAAGCTCCGTGGTGGGAGGCGCGGGAAGCACTGAATGCCTCCGACCTCAAGCTTATCGAGCGACTACGGAAGATGATCTTGACGGAGGCCCCAATGTCGATATAGACCGGTGGGCGTTTTGTTGCCCGCGCACTGTATGGTGATGGCGTCTGGTGCGGCATGATCTTGGGCACGGGTCCTCCTGGAAACGTTATGTTCTCGCCATCCGAGTCGCTTGTTCTTGGCTCTTAGGGGCCGGCCTCGGCGTCGTTCTTAAGGGCGACCTCGTCGTCCCGAGGCGATCCGGTAACAACATAGACCTGCTCCATGGCGTTGGGACCTTCGTCCTCGTCGTCTTCGGGTTGGGTCGCTTGTTGAGGTCGGCCCATGATTGTTGCCGCCTCCATTCCTTCTCGCTTCATTCTTGGACCGGCTCGTCCGAGGTATTTTTGAGGCTCACCTTTGACGAGCTCGTCGATCTGTGAGCCCAGGTTTCTGCGATCCTCGGTATCGTGACCATACCCTTGGTGATAGTCATGATACTCGTCATGGACCTCTTCTTGGATCCCCTTTCATAGGGGCGGGGCTTGGGAAGAGCTCGGCGTGAGCTCGAATATTTCCGCCCTGATTTGGCGGGGGGGCTCTGCCCGGCGGGGTTGGGCGAGGTCAGAGCACGGACTCAGCCGCCCTCTTTTGATTACATCGGAGCTCTCTGCGGTCTGCGCCTCGACTTGATCGTCCGGCTTTTCTCTCGGACTTACGCTCGTCCCGGATCTCCGCTTCTTCCGATCCGACTCGTCTCTCTTGACGAAATTATCCACCGAGTTCCAAAGCTTACTCGCCGTCTTTGGTTTCTCCACGGTGATTTCTTTGTTCAGTAGCGGGCGGATCCGTTTTGAGCGCGTTGATGATGTAGAGATCGTTCTTTGTCGTCGATTTTGGCGACTCTTTGATGAACCTCGAGGCGAAATTTGACATCGTCTCGTCCATATAGCGGATTGTGAGCAGTCGGAGGAAGGCTGGCTGAGGCGGCATCTTCGATGAAGCGCCCTTGAACTTGTTGGTTGTATCTTGGCAGTTTTGTTGAGCTTGTATACTGATGTTTCTGTTACCACTATTACAATCTCCTATCCGAAATGAATACTTGATTGCATATATCGTGTCCCTTATCTCATATATAAGTTAGATCATACGATGTGTAGAAGATCACGAAGTGCGTATGATTGGTCGAGCTTAATGAGATATAAAAGTTTCACTGGTGAGGGCGACTTAAGGACGAGTTGTCGGTTTAAGTGCAGTATAGATAAGTGACTTGACTTAGTTGCTTGTCTGTCTTTGATGCGTCTCGGCGTATTGAAGGATCACGGTGAGATGAGTTCTTCTTTCGACCGTCGTGAAGAACCAAGATCTCGGTGACTTACGATGATCTAAACCTCGATAAGGTATTAGGTGAGTATGAGTTCTTGACCATCACTTTGACTTGTTATGAGTGAGGTTATATATTCTAACCAGATTCTCCGCATCTTGGGTGGTGGCGATCTTGTATGTCACGCTAGTTATCATGTCAGTCACCGTATCCGTTTAGGATGATGGCGTCCCTTAAGGAGCTCAAAGGTTTATTGTACTAAACCCTGCAGGTTGAGTTAGCTCAAGTACAATAATAAGGTTGAGTGGTACTACTTAAGGAAATAAGGATATTAATCGTTTAGCGATCAGTTGCTAGAAATGATTAATGGACGTTCGATATCTTAAATACGGGATTCGTAATGTCTAAGTGCAAGCCCGACTCAACTTGGTAATAAATGGGTAAGTCGACATTCTTTCTCTAGTGGCATGATCGAATGTTTATAAATTAATTTATGTTCGGGTGAACATAAGATAATTAATTTATTTGAGGCCCATCTTTATTCCTTGCATTTGATCCACAGGTGGCCCGTCCAGACCCATAGCTACAAGAAAATCGGTCCCCTATGTGCTCTCGAAGGAAGATTTTATTCTCTTTATCCTACATGGATATAATTATATTTATGGTATATCATAGATCCTTTCCATATAAGATTATGGTAATAATCTTGAGAGTATGGAAATAATCTAAGAGTATGGAAATAATCCTAAGAGTATGGTAATATTCCATATAGGATTATGGTAATATTCCATATAGGATTAAGGTAGTGCATTATAAATATAAGGTATGAGATAATGTCTAGGTTAATGCTCATTAATTAACACACAAATTTTCGGTATTCTCATAATATTTGAGAGAATTTTGAGAGCTTGGTGAGAGCATTGGGTGATTTTCGAAGCATTCTCCATAGATCGTCCTCACTCGGCGTTGGAGATTGGGCAACGGGATACAGATCCGAAGGTCAAAGCACGAGTCCGATCCGTTCGATCCGTTCATCTCGTTCCATCGACCTCTTCGGATCGAGGTAAACACGTGTAAACCCCAGCGTGTTGCGATTTAATTATATAGACGCATGCTAGGTTTATAATCAATGTATGGTGAATTAAACACCCAAGATGGATCCTCGGGCGAGGGTTAACATCGTTTTCCCTACATTGGTATCGAGCACGGGATCGAATCTTGGCTCTGTTGGATTAATTCACGTTTGATTATTACGTGCGTTATTATAATTGTGGATTTGTCGTTCATCGTGGCTCGTTTGTTTTGTTGGTTTTGTTTTACACCACGAGAAAATCCGTGGTTAGATTAGATTTTATTATGTAAATCTTATACGTAAAGAAGAACGAGCGAAAGAGCGAAGAAGCGAAGCGACGGGAAAAACAGTCTCGGCGGTGTTGCGGGAGGTATCTCGCGGCCGAGCCTCGCGGTCGCTAGAGGCGATCGCGAGGGTGCGGGCGGCGGGCGTGCGTTCGCGACGAGATCCTGGCGCCGCGCGGCGATCGGCGATCAGCGATCGCGGTGCGGCGCGCAAGCAAGCGGCGGCGAGCTAGCGGGCGGCAGGCGCGTTGGCAGCGGCGACCAGCGGCTTGGCGGCGAACTTCATGATCGCGGTTTCGGCCGCTGGCGGCGGCAGCGTCTCGGCGACGTTCGGCGCTCGAGGAAAGCGCATGCGTGCTCGGCGGTCATGATCGCCGCGAGCGCGCGCGGCGGGAGGAGACGCGAGCCAGGCGGGCGGCGGCGGTGGGCGCGGCGGGCTTAGCCCTAGCGCTGCCCGGCCTCTTTGGGCCGACCCGGCCCGGACCGATTTTCAATTTCGGTCCGTGCCCGTGCACGCGAGGCCCGTTTGAAGTTTAATTGCGTACTTTGTAAATCTATGTAATAGATTAGATTTAAATGTCTGAGGTTTCACGATTGAGCGCGATGAGCGTTTTATTTTATTTTATCGTTCATATGCATGTCGTGGATGTTTAAATTATGCGGTAGCATGCTATGTATGTTTATATTACGTTGACAAACCTTTAAGTGTTTTACGTAATTGGATACGCATAGTAAGCATGCTAGGTTTATCGCGTTTTATCAAGCATATTTTAGAATTTCTGCGAGCATGTTTTACATGTTGAGTTCTATAGAAAAGCATGCTAGGATTACGTGATCTGCATGGACAAACCTTTTGAATAAAAGACTAAGCAAGCAACCGACAAATTAATTTTCAAATTAAAATGTCAAGACCTCCACTTTTGATCTCTAAACAAAGTGAGGCCTGCTTGTGAGTGGCGATCCACACGCGTGGCTTGCTTGCTTGTTTATCATAAGTTTGTTAGATGAGATTTCTAAATAAAACATTTTAAATCTATTGAGAAGTGGGAGTTTCATGTGTATGGCGCCCACACGCGTGGCTTGCATGTGCGATTTTCATAAGTTCTCTAGTGATAGATATAAAATGAGATAACAAAAGAATTTGAATTGGAGCGGTATGGTCCGAGTGAGTATACCAATTCTAAAATTCATCTTCTATTGTTAAAATTGTGGTCGATGCTTAGACATCACCTCAGTACAACTTCCATGAAGTCCCTTCTTGTGATAGTGATGTGGTCTAGTAAGGTCCAATCATTAATTTCATTTGTCATAAGGATAAGTTGACATGGATTGAAATTAAGCGACTAAAAGGTATATTTTAGTGCGGTCGGGGGTTCATGTAAACGCGTCACACAGCGTGGCTTGCATGTGGAATTCCTTGGGCGATTGGAGGTTTCAATTAATATTGTTTTATCAAAGGTTACAATATTATTATTCACGAATTATATCGATCGTATGCTTATGTGTTTACATTATCGTTTGAGATATGTCTCTACGCCGATTATCAATATGCTCGCACAAAATCCGTTATCCGGTCCAAATTTTATCGAGTGGAAGCGAAACATGGAATATGTTCTTATCATTTGAAGAACACATGTTTGTTCTCACTACTCCTAAACCCGATGCCCTTCGCGCGTCGACTAATGGCGGCGAGTCGGCGGACTTTGGAATAAGTCGAACAATATGGCTAAATGCTATATGATGACTACGATGTCCAAAGGCTTGCGGTGCTGACATCGATCGATGGTGAGCGGATCGATATTTGGTCAAGTCTCGAGGTAAGTTTGGGCGATCGGATCGGACGATCGCTTCCACACAATGAGAGAAATCTTGGCGTGTAAGATGGAAGAAGGAAGTTCGGTCCATGAACATGTCTCCACATGACTCATCTCATGGATAGTCTTGATCGGTTGGGAGGAGGTATTGACGGCGGCCGAGGTCGATATCATCCTCAATACTTGCCCAAGTCTTTTGAGAACTTTCGTGAATGCGATCATGAGCAAGACCGAGTTTACACTTAGTCGGTTGCTTAATGATCTCGTTCTTTGCGGAAGGAGTTATGGGAAAAGGAGCACATGCTCTTGCTAGCACATCTAAGGGCCCAAAATTTTCATCGTAAAATGGAAATAGAAAAGGGGTGCCAAGGTGGTAAAGCGAGGAAATAGTGGGAGTAATGGGAGCAAGAACATGGTTGCCACGGAGGCTTGAAGAAGCGAAGGAGAAGGCAAGTGCTTGAAGTCTGATGGCGGGCATTGGAAGGCAGTGCCCTATGCTCGAGGCTCAGTGCATGGTTTGCTTTAATGTGAAACATGTTTAGCGACTTGTTCTACCCATTCTTGGGTAGTAGATCTGGCGCAATCGATCATGTTTGTTACACCTGCGGGGTTCCTGCGGACAAGGGGCTGTTTGATGGCGAGATAACGATCTCCATGGGCAACGCGGCGAAAGAAGGCATTGCGATTGGAGATGTTTCTTTATGTTTTGGGACAAGTTTTAGTTTTGAAAGGCGTTTTATATGTGCGGATTTTCGGTGGAACCTTGTTTCTGTTTGAGTATTTACTCATGGATATTTGTTATTTTTGATAGTGGTGTTTCTATCATAAGAAATGACGAAGTTATACGTGTTGGCACTTTATATAATTAAGCTTTATACTATTTACGCAAAACATAATACTATAACTATGTTGCATCTTCATCAAACCTAAAAAGAAAGTTTTCTTGTGAAGATGACTCTACTTTTCTCGGCATCTTAGATTAGGTCACATCAATCTAAATAGGATCCAAAGGCGGCTAAGAATGGGCGTTGGTTAATCTCACGGTTACTCGGTTCCCGATCTGCGAATCTGTATAGAAGGTAAGATGTCGACCGGACCCTTCAAAGCGAAGGGTTATAGAGCCACGAAATGTTGGAGTTAGTCCATTCGGACTGTGTGGACCGATGTCCACACAAGCTCGTGGAGAATGCAGTATTTTGTCACTTTCATTGGCGATTACTCGAGTGCGGATCGTATACCGCTTCGCGCAAGTCGAATGCTTTGAGAAATTCAAAGAGTTTAAGGCGGAAGTGGAGGCGAAGCTAGGTAAAATATCAAGTCCTGCGTTACGATCGCGGTGGCGAATACCTCGATAACGAGTTTATGGACTATCTAGTGAAGTGTGGGATTACATCCAGCGACTTCACCGACACACACCTGACAAAATGGTGTGTCGGGCGAAGAAATAGGACTCTTTTGGAAATGGTTAGATCTATGATGAGTTATGCTACATTGCCTATTTTGTTACGGGGTATGCCTTGAGGCGGTGACATACTTGCTAAATCTAGTACCGTCAGTCGGTCGAAAAGACCCTTCGAGTTGTGGTTTGGGCATGAGCCGGTTTAAGCCACATAAGGATATGGGCGATCCGGCCTGCGTCTTTGAACAAGAAGGGCGACAAGTTGGAGGCTAGATCACGCAGGTGTTTATTGGCTATCTAGAGGAGCGAAGGTGGTTTATTCTATAGTCTAAGGATCGAAGGTCATTATTAGCACTAATGCCCGATTCTTAGAAGAGGATTATATGAAAAATCATAAGTCAAAGTTGAAATCATTCTTCAAGAATTAGAAGATGGTCGTATTCCACCACCGATTAGGCGAAAGTGCGAGATGTCGAGTCTAGTGGGAGGATCGACACGGATACTTCAAGAAATTGAAGTGGGTCGAGTTCCTTGGAGATACCGACCGTCTGAGTGGTACTACACGACAAGTTGTGCAAGTTAGAGAACCACAAGTATCTGCACCCACCGTTGCCATTGTGCTGTAGAACCTCGTCGTAGTGGGAGGTTGTTCGTCGACCCGAGCGATTTATGTTCGTGGGTGAATCTTGGTTTAGTCGGCAGACGAACATGCGATAATCGACCCATGGACATACAAGGAGGCAATCTGAGATATTGATGCAAGATCATGGCACACGCTATGGACTTAGAAATGGAGTCCATGCTGACTATGGATGTATATGAAAGACACCTCTACCGGATGGCAGGAAGCCGTGGGTAGTAAGTGGATATCTGAGGAAGAGATTAGATGGAGGGTTTCGACTTTTAAAGCCGAACTTGTGGCGAAAGGGTACACTCAGTTGAGGGCATCGATTTCGATGAGACCTTTTCACTTTGTAGCAATGCTCAAGTCCATCGAATTCTTCTAGCCATAGCGACCCACTTGAACTAGAGGTTTGGCAAATGGATGTTAAAACCGCTTTTCTAAGCGGTTACCTTGAGGAAGGTAGAGACATCTATATCTGACAACTTTGAAGGTTATGTGGTAAAGGTGAAGAGCATCTAGTATGGAAGCTTAAGAAGTCCATTTATGGACTTAGCGAACCTCCGATCATGGAACTTACGCTTTGGCGGTGGTAAAATCTATGGATTTACCCGGTTGCCTAGCGAGTTGTGTGTATCGGTTAGATGTCAACGGTGATGTGGTATTTCTTGCACTTTATGTAGATGACATCCTTCAGTTGGCAACAACGTGAAGTCATTATCGAGGCGTAAAGAGTTGGCTATCCGATCGGTTTCAAATGAAAGACTTAGGAGATCGGCGTACATTCTTGGGATCGAGGTTTACGAGATCGCAAGAAGAAAATATTGAGCTTATCTCGGGCGTCTTACATTGATCTTGTAATTACTCGTTTTAGTATGCTGGACCGCGAAAGGATTGCTACCTTTCGAGACATGGCGTTCCTTTATCTAAGACACGATCACCTATGATTGCAAAGGAGATAGAGGAAATGAGACAAGTTCCTTACAGCTTCGCCGTAGGAAGTCTCATGTACGCAATCTTATGCACGAGACCGATATACGCTATGCGGTAGGCATAGTAGCTGATATCGATCTAACCCTGGACAAGCTCATTGATTGCGATAAAGCATATACTCAAGTACACGAAAAGGACTCGAGATTATAGGCTGGTTTACCATGCGAGATAGTCTAATGCCTTTGGGTTATCTGATTTCGGTTTCCAAGGCGACCGTGATGAGAAAAAGTCGACCTCGGGCTATGTGTTTACCTTGGGAGGTGGAGCCGTATCACGGAGGAGTGCTGGCGGCGATGCATTGCGGACTCTACCATGGAAGCGAATATGTAGCGGCGGAGGCTTCTAAGGAGGCTGTATGGTTCGAGAACTACCTCGTGGATCTAGATGTGGTACTGGTTTGCCCAAGAGTATCATAGTTCTTGTGATAACTCGGTGCGATGGCAAACTCGAAGGAACCACGGACCCACAAGGCGACCAAACACATAGAGAGAAAGTACCATGTCATACGAGAAATCGTTAGGCGAGGTGACGTCTGATTGAAAAGATTGATCGACGGAAAATCTAGCGGATCCATTCACGAAGAGCCTGCCGCAAAAAGTCTACGATGGACACGTTAGAGGACTTGGATTGCGCTTGATGGCACCCACTTAGAAAGGAAACTTTTGTATAAGTGGGAGAAGCAAAGTGATGGTTATTTGTAATAGCTAGTAGAAAGACACATTGTATACTAAAAGTTTGCTTTAGTATAAGTGGGAGATTGTTGGATTTGTATATTGAAAGCAGGTTTTGTTGAGCTTGTATACAATGTTTCTGTTACCACTATTACAATCTCTATCTGAAATGAATACTTGATTGCATATATCGTGTCCCTTATCTCGTATATAAGTTAGATCATACGATTGTGTGAAGATCACGAGAAGTGCGTATGATTGGTCGAAACAATGAGATATAAAAGTTTCTGGTGAGGCGACTTAAGGACGAGTTGTCGGTTTGAGGCTGCGGTATAGATAGAAGTGACTTGACTTAGTTGCTTGTCATGCTTTGATGCGTCTCGGCGTATTGAAGGATCACAGTGAGATGAGTTCTTCTTCGACCGTCGTGAAGAACCAAGATCTCGGTGACTTACGATGATCTAAACCTCGATAAGGTATTAGGTGAGTATGAGTTCTTGACCATCACTTTGACTTGTTATGAGTGAGGGTTATATGTTCTAACCCAGATTCTCCGCATCTTGGGTGGTGGCGATCTTGTATGTCACGCTAGTTATCATGTCAGTCACCGTATCCGTTTAGGATGATGGCGTCCCTTAAGGAGCTCAAAGGTTTATTGTACTAAACCCTGCGGGTTGAGTTAGCTCAAGTACAATAATAAGGTTGAGTGGTACTACTTGAAATAAGGATATTAATCGTTTAAGCGATGATTGCTAGAAATGATTAATGGACGTTCGATATCTTAAATACGGGATTCGTAATGTCTAAGTGCAAGCCCGACTCAACTTCGGTAATAAATGGGTAAGTCGACATTCTTTCTCTAGTGGCGTGATCGAATGTTTATAAATTAATTTATGTTAAATTTGAACATAAGATAATTAATTTATTTGAGGCCATCTTTATTCCTTGCATTTGATCGCAATTTGGCCCATCCAGACCCATAGCTACAAGAAAATCGGTCCCCTATGTGCTCTCAAAGGAAAGATTTTATTCTCTTTATCCTACATGGATATAATTATATTTATGGTATGTCATAGATCGCTTTCCATATAAGATTATGGTAATAATCTTGAGAGTATGGAAATAATCACAAGTATGGAAATAATCCCAAGAGTATGGTAATATTCCATATAGGATTATGGTAATATTCCATATAGGATTATGGTAATATTCCATATAGGATTAAGGTAGTGCATTATAAATATAAGGTATGAGATAATGTCAGGTTAATGCTCATTAATTAACACACAAATTTTCGGTATTCTCATAATATTTGAGAGAATTTTCGAGAGCTTGGTGAGAGCATTGGGTGATTTTCGAAGCATTCTCCATAGATCGTCCTCACTCGGCGTTGGAGATTGGGCGGCCGGGATCTGATCGGAAGGTCAAAGCACGAGTCCGATCCGTTCGATCCGTTCATCTCGTTCCATCGACCTCTTGGATCAAAGGTAAACACGTGTAAACCCCAGCGTGTTGCGATTTAATTATATAGGCGCATGCTAGGTTTATAATCAATGTATGGTGAATTAAACACCCAAGATGGATCCTCGGGCGAGGGTTAACATACGTTTCCCTACAGGCGATCCATGAGGTCACGGAAGCGATGGATCTTTGTTACGGCGGGCGAGGTGAACAACGCCGTGCGTTGGATATCGGCACCTCGGGGAAGATTTTGCACATGTGAAAATCTTCCATTCCTTGATCGCCGTGTTGGTGGTGTGGCGAAAAGGAAGTCGGAGGGTCTCGAGGCCATCGTGAGGCCGCTATGTTGGGTGCCCCGTCACGCAAGGCGGGCGTGTCTAGAATCTCCACGGAGAAAGGGAGATGATTCTCCGCACCGATCGAACCCCGGAGATCGTTGCCGTCTCTTTACGGAGGGTGGGGATCGATAGCGGCCTATCGCCCCTCAGGGAGTTCGACTCGCCTTTCTTCCTTCGTTTCGCTCGACTCTGGTCGGCATGGCGAGGTGGAGGCGGCTGCTGTGAATGGCGGGCGGCCGTTGGTGGCGGCTCGGCCGCGGTGGCGGCCGCTTGATGAGGTCGGCGGCTCGGCGCGGTGGCGGCTCCCGCGTCGAGGCGCGATCGCGCGCTCGGCTATCATCTTGGGGAGTGCCGATCGTTTCGGATGGGGCGGCCTCGGGAGGCCGTGGTGTTGATCAGGGGCCTAGAGGACCCGCCCGTTGGTCCTCTGGTTGAGGAAGCTTTGGAATTGGCGAGATTAGCGTGGAGGAACTCGCTCACGGCTCGGCCGAGGACCTCGTGGGACGAATGAGTTGTTTGCTCGTCCCGTTGAGGTCGACATCTTCCCCACGTTGGGGAGGCGGTCTGAGGGTGTATGGAGACATTTTCCATGTGGCCCTCGAGTGTGACCGCTCGTGGCGTCTGCGATCTCCTTTCCGTGGACGCCGGCGACCACCGGTCGTCCTCCGCGGTTGTTGCCGGCGTTTGGCGGTTGTGCGTGTTCTTGCCATTTAGTCGTAGAGGAATGAAGCTTTCTTGTTGAAGGTTCCCAGGCGGCGCCAATGATGAATCTAGCTACGTGAGTGTGCGAGATTTGTATGAAGCGATAAAGAACACCTGTGCTTTTTCGTGGTTCGATCGTTAATGAGATCTACGTCGCGGAGGAATGATTCCTCAATACTTTCACTAGAGCTTTTCGTGCAGAGTATTATTCTGGCCTTTGTATTGATGAAATTGCTAACTTAGCTAACATCGGTTTCCTTCTATTTATACGACTGACTACGTCACGTAGCGCGCGACCTCTCCATTGGTCGTGGCGTGACTCTTCCTCTGGCGTGCCCTCCATTGGCGGAGCGGGGACCTCTCGCCTTCTGCGGCCACGTGGAGGGTGGCGCGACCTGGTTCATCTTACTCGTTGGCGGAGGTGGCGGTTAAATTTGGCGTTTTGAGGCGATGATTGGGGAACAGCCGCGTGGGCGCCTTCAGCGTTAGGCCAAATTCGTTTGGTCATTGATGGTGAGCGTCGGTTGGGCCATATCCCATCAGGATGGATTATATAGATTTCGCACAGTAGTAGTTCTTCAGCATCCATTTCTGGGCGGCTATGAAAATCTTAAAAAAATTAAACATGACGTGGTACTGTTTGGTGCTGTAAATTTTTCTTCCGTGAAGTCGACTTGTTTAGGGGGGGGCTATAGTTTTTTCGGGTGGAGGGAACCCACCGGCAAGGACCCGGAGACCTATATTTAATGGGCCGCCTTCAACAGATTCCACATCGGAGATACACTCCGTAAGTAGTTCAATAACAGATATATCAATATTTCAACTCATCCAAGCTCAAATTCGTACATGTTTAAGCACCAAAACGACTCGGTTTTGGTCGTGAGCGCCGCCGATCACTTGAACTGCAACACCTCCAATCCCATCAAATTCCGAGAGCGCGATAAGGTTTTCGAGTTCGACTGATCCGGCTTCTTCTACTTCATCAGCGGCCGCCTCGCCTCGACCACTGCAGATCGGGCCAGAAGCTCATCATCCGCGTCATGCATCTGTCCGAAGCGCCCTGCCCGTCGCCCTCGCCTGCGGGCGGAGACAGCGGCTCTGACTGGGAGCCGCTGGCTGTCAATTCCACCACCAAACTTGCCCTCGTTTCCTACTACTACATGGCTGCCTTCGCAGGGTTTTTCACCATTTTCTACTTCTTCGCTTGGGTTTCAATTTCATTCATTTGTTGCTAGCTATAAGCCTATAAATTAGGCTAATTTATCTAGGATTGTTACTTTTTGTTGTTTTTTCTGTTGCTGTTTGATTCAAATTCAATGGTAGACTTGATTTCAGATTCTTGCTTTCATATATGGTGAATTTCGAGTTTAATATATGCTGATTCTTTAATTGATTAATTATAGCTATTTTCTTGAAGATTTGAATTCAAATTCTGCATAATATTACACAATTTCGTTGAGAATACGCAGCTGCGGCACATAGTTAAAAACTGGAAATTAAAATATTTACCTAACATTGAATCTTAAATTAAACATTAATTACTGTTTATATTTGAGCCAAAGCTCAAAAGGTCCAATTTTACCATCTTCTGCGCTCCAAACAGTGAGCAGCTTTCAATTGTGATGTTGAATAATCCGAACCGACGAAGGGTTTTAGTTTCCGTTTTAAGCTCTTACTTTCTCCACAAGTTGGGAGTTTGGTGGGATATCTTCCAACACCCTTCCGATTTCTCTCTGGTTTAAGCGTTTCGTTCGACTAATCCAATCCTCCATCCCCACTTTCTGCATAATGAATCAGAGAGGGGCTAGAATTGCTTAGCCAGGAAATGTCAGATATTAGCTTCCAAAGTTACTTCCAGAGAAGTTGCATCCTGAGAGTAATTCTGCTCGAATGATCGTCTAAAACTGCATTAAAAGGAATTGCGTGGAAAATGATAATTGATTCGTTTTTGGATCAAAGGAACCAGCAGCTAAGTAGCACGACTCCACTTACCAGTAAGTCAGGTAGATCTTAAAAGGCGAGCTGCAAAGGCTCCATCAATCGAGTGTTTGACAGGATGAGAGCTATAGAATCCACCTTCAGTCACGAACGGGGGAGACACATATTTGTCTACCGGATCTAAACTAAATTCCTGCAAACACGAGATAAAAGCATCTGCAAGGCTGACGAAAAGAGCTAAGTAATGTCTCCAGGCACTTACCGGATGTCTCAAAAGAAAAGCAGCGATTCTTTCTTCGTTCTCACCAGGATCAACTGAACAGGTGCTGTATATTAGTACTCCACCAGGCTTTACCAAGCTGTAGATGCAAAGCAAATTATCATAAAACAGTACAATAAGAAATTCTTGAAATAACAAAATCCAAACTGAAGTTTGAGATACTATTTTTCTAGAAAGAAAGAGTTAATTTGAATAATTTTTGCAAGTCTGATGCCCAGTGCAACAATCAGGAAAAATAGATGCAGGTATCACGTCAATCATTCACTGCACTATGACTATATTATAGAAATGGACCAATCATATACTTTTTGCTCCAAATCCAGCGATTCAATGTCCTATCAGATTTTACATACAATGCTTAGCCAATCAAAGAAGTGCAAGCAACTGCTAGACTCACTTGGAAGCTGAATCAAGAAGTGCATCTTGCAAATTTTAAGTTCTTCCATGTCTTCCAGTCTCCTATTCCAGCGCAAATCTGCTCTCTGTATTAAAGAAATATATTACAGCCAAGTAGTGCGTTGAAAAAATAAGCAGAGATGAAACCAGGAAAAGAAGGAAACGAAGAGACAAAGAAGAATAAAATAAGCAATTAAACAGTACAAAAGGGACACACTAAACTGAGATGAAATAGAATAATTTATAGTAAATTTATTAAGTGCTCTTTTATTTATGGTTTCTAGTTTTATAAAATTAAGGGTCATTAGGATTTCAGTTTTAGAGTTTAGCGGCAGGTTTTCAGGGTAGGTTGAAATTTCTGACAAATTTGCTTAGGCTGGGCAGGCATTTGTGAATTTCTATTTCCTTGTTCTCTGTTTATTTTCCAAAGATTAAAACAATTCTTCATTTTCTGTTCTTTTCTGACTGTTTCTTACCCTTAGCTCTATCATTTAAGGAATTATGGAGTTAAAAAAATTAGATGATCCATTCCCTGCAGGAATCTATCTGTAAAATAATATACCTTGGATAGTACACCCAATCCAGAACAAGGAGCATCCAGCAGAACTTTATCACCTTTCAAGCAATTACAATCCTGGGAAAAAAAAGGATTAATATTTCCCTTGAAAGTAATGTTACTTAAGTAAAAACTTCCCTTACAAGTGCACGGAGATCAGCATGAATGGTAGTGATAACTTGATCAAGTTCATGCAACTTGGCTGTCTCTTTGAGGATTCTCAATCGGCCTTTGTTTACATCAACTGCGCTTATGCTACCTGATAAGAATGTCACCATAACATCACTACTGAAAGATATAGTTTTTACCATAATTGAACTTGTATTATATTTTGGAATGGTAATATGATCATTAGTTTTGCCTTCATTCACAAGGGCTCTGTAACAATTGTCCTAAGACCTAGACATATTGGTATAATTAAATCATTATCATAAATTATTAGAAGGAGGTGGTTTCATGCAACCAAAATAAGATTATAGATTACAGGGTTTTGTCCAGGAATAAATAAAGAAAAATAAGAGCACTTCATGTTTCTAATATCTAAAAATTTCTTTTATGTACTGAAATCATAACAAATCAGTTAACACATTCAACAGCATTGTACCATGGCCATTCAGACACGAGGCCATGAAAAGAGTCTTTCCGCCTGGAGCTGCACAACAGTCGATAATGCTATCACCAGGTTTTGGATCCACAACTGCAACCACCAATCCTGCACCAAAAGTTTGTGTTCAGCAACCCATAAAGCATACGTGCGCCATGTGGCCAGCAGACAAGAAGGTTTTGCAAGGAAACAAAGAGAATTTTGGTATAGTGTGTAGACTTTATCCAGCCAAGAAGAAAAGAGATACTCTAAGGGGGTGTTTACTTTACATGATTAGGTTGAATAAATAATATTAATCCAACCTAATCAAGTGTTTACTTTTAAGGATTAACATTTGAGGATATCCTGAAGCCCGAGATTATTAATCCTTTGAATTGTTCTCCATTAATTTTAATCCAACCAATATATGTAGGATTGGAATAATACTCCAAATAAAGGGAGAGTTATTTATCCCAATTTTAATCCTCCATTAATCCTCAAATACTCAATCCTTTAAAATGCTAGGAGTGTTTACTTTTCATGATTATCATTTTGAAAGATTGATTATTTGATGGATTAAATTTGTAATAAGATAATTTTTATCTATCAATCCTTTGTTTACTACAAATGATTAGTGAATGATTAAAATTGGGATGAATAATTCTCCCTTTATTTGGATGATTATTTCAATCCTACCTATATTGGTTGGATTAAAATTAATGAAGAATAATTCAAATGATTAAAATAATCTCTGGCTTTAGGATATCCTCAAATATTAATCCTTAAAAGTAAACACTTGATTATATTGGATTAATTTTATCTATCCAACCTAATCATGCAAAGTAAACACCACCTAAGAAGACTGGGATAGTCTTATGGCAGAGGAAGTTCAACTGTTGGCTTTCAAATGAAGTTTTGTCATGAAGATAACCTGCACTCTCATCTTGGACCGAACAGAAACCCCTTTTCAGTAATCCAGCTTGTATGATAACCTGGAAGAAGTAAATGGGGAATAATCAGGACTTGGAAAGAGACTTTGACCACAGGTTACCAGCCGAACAATCAATAAATAGGATATTTCAGTTTTAGCAATCATAGAAAGAAACAGGTTGCTTAATTACAAAATGGGCACCACATTCAGCTTAAACAAATAATACCACACACAATGACGTGAAGCTTGATTAGATATCACTGTTTATTTCATCATTACTATGTAACGGATAACTAGGATAAAGAAAAAACTAGATGTAATATGTTGTGGATAATGTAAGAATTTGTTACCTGCATCCCCGTTCTTATGCGGACGAAATCATCCAAGTGTTGAGAAAGTTCATACGGAACCTAAATTGATGAGAAAGGGGAATAAGTAAAAAACTGAACATTGACAAACTAATGTGATTACCATTCTCATGCAAGGAATACTTAGAATTTAGGCCCATAAAAGTTAAGAAGTTTAGGCCCACAAAAGTTAAGAGATAATCTTAATAATTTTCAGTAAGTATTTCAACCCATGTTCATGCCAGTGAGCGTTTCTGTGTCTATGAGAAAAGATTAAGTACCAACCTTTAACTTTTCAAGTTCTCCAACGAGATCTGTCCTTGTGAAGCCTTTACCTGTGTTTGCTCTGAATTCGTCATCACAAGATATGGTGAGTGAAAGCAGACATGCTTTGAAAAAAAAAAGGCTTTCCAAGGGGTGAAAAGGTAACCTGATGCTGAAACCAGGATCAGTGTTATTCCATGTCATAAACTTGATAGCTTCATCAAGACCAAGGTGATTAATCCATCGTCTCACCATCCACTAGAGAACATGTAAATGATATTTGAGTCCAAGTGAGGTCTTAAGGTATGAGAGAATCCTTGAAGTAAGACTAATATCAAAGGGAACCCAAATTCTTTAGAATGTACATATCTTGAATGAATCAGAAAGTTCAACATGCATTCCTCACACATAGCTGGGTTCGTTTTCATATAGCGAAGGAGTTTCTAACCCTCAATAGAAAATCACCCACTTGTAAAAATAAAAATCTCAATATTTGTCAAAGGCTCCCAGAAAAGTTTTCTTGAGCATTGGCAGGTAAATGTTTCTAGATCACAACTCACTATTCCATTCAAATAGGCTGAAAAGTTTGAAACTTTCAAAGCGTAAAAAAAAATAGTACAGCATTGTACACAGACAGAAGGTTGTGGTTTTTACTACTGTAGGAGAGAAAGCTAAGTCGAGCAAGAATTATGGTTACCAAAATTACTGTGAAACTTAAAGCTGAAAAGACAAACTCACAACAGGATGAGAATGAATTGTGGCCAAAGCACGTGCGCGCTGCCTGTCATCACCATCTACTTTTGGTTCAGGGAGCAAGCTTCTCTCCTGTAGACATTCAAAAGAAAGAAAAGTAACTAAAATATAAAAAATAACGCCCTAAGATATATTTGAATAAGAGAAGGTTGACCTTAAGCGATACTAGCTTCCTCAATAGCGCATTAACCATATTACCAGCACCAACTCTTAGTGCAGCTTTTGCAAGCTTCACATTCTGTCAGACCCAAATAAGAGAAACATAAATAATAAAGATGAAATGAGTGTCAAGCAACCACAAATTATCATGTGTATTTGCTCAAATCTTTAAATATTTGAACCTATAATAAGACAGAGTTAGAAAAGGAAAAGTATATCAAGAATATCTTTCATCTGAAAACGTGGAAAAATAATTAAGAAAAGCGATTTTAGGAAGACCCTTCACCAGATAAAAAAAAAGAAACTTTGAAATGCCTATTTATTGAGGTCTAGAACACATACAGATACTGAATATATTTCTTATATGCAGAAAATTAAAAATCATCATATCCGGGCTGCGGGCTTATAGATAATCATAGTCCCGGTGGGAATATAACTGTCACAAACAAGAATACTCTAGTTAAGACTTTATGCATCCACATACCTCATCAACAACTGCATATGGAGGCATTTCAAGCTTTAGGATCTCATAAAAACCAATTCGAAGAATCTGTGTGCAAGCATACATCATTCAGCAAAACTATACCAGTCCTTGGACAAGTCAACTATGGAATTACATCATGCAAAATATACAAACTAGTCTCTGTCTATCAACCTGTAGTAGAAGAGGTTCCATACTTCTGATGGTGTTTTCATCATGACAAAGGGAAAGAATCAAATGATCAAGGTATCTTTTCCAACGGGTGGTACCCCCAACAATTTCTGTAACCTACAAACCCAATCTTTAAATTGCCAACTTTTCCTGATTTGATTTGAACGACAAATGCAATAGATAAGTGAGAGGATAAACCAGCCGAAGATCTCTATCATCTACATTACGGGTACGGAAACCAAGAGTTCTCTCAACATATCCCATCTCATTATCCCCTGAACCCTTCCCTTGCTCATTCAACAGGTCAGCAAATGCACCACCAAGCTCAATTCGCATCAATCTCACAGCGGACACTATTTGAGGATGTAAAACAAGACTCATTAGAACTTTTTCACTAATTTAGCATAGTTCCCAAATAAAATTATTCGAATGCAGAAGTATGCAACACGTTAATGAACCAATCAGGCAGTATAGTAACTGGGGAATCCATAATCAACGACAAACCCCTTCACCACTAAATGGTGCATAGATAACTTAAACTTCACCTATACTCATATGTAATTGCCACTTAGGCAACATGAACTGCGTGATTACTTAACGATATTACATTAATCAATCTCTAAAGCAAAATCATTCTTTTCAACACGTGGATAGTTATATCAAGAAAAACATTCACCATAGTCCAACCAGGACCATAATGCCTCAAGATAGCTAAATTGGATATAAATATAATGCCATGTAGTATACCGGCTCTATGAGGTGATATTTCCAAATTCAGCTTCCGAGCATCGCCTGCACCATTAAAATTACTTGAAGCACCAAACTATCATCAATTTTATCTTAGAAAAGAGATTGAGAAGATACAGAGAGAGAGAAATTGCAGACCTCCTCCACCTCCAGTAGTTGAAGTTTGTTGACGACCTGCAACACAACCTCAATGAGAAAAAGAAAGCTGCAACATCATTCTTGAACAGAAACTTCAAATTGAAGCAAGCCCAGGAAAAGTAATCACCTGTTTTAGTTCTAGTAGTCGAAGTTCCAGCCGAGTTGTCTCTGGAAGTCCTCCGCTGGTTATGCTTCACCACAGCTACACAAGTAGAACACACAACCCTTGGCACAGCGGCACTCACCATTCTCGCTGGCGCTGAAATCGAAGTTGTATAGTTAATCTCACGGAAGAGTGATAAGGGAGAGCACAATGCCTCCATTTTTCTCGGTGGAGAATTGATGAAGGGATGAAATCAAGAATCAAGACAGTCGTTTATTAAACCATAAAACGTGTTGGCTCATTTTTCATTATTTCATTATTCTATTATCAATAATATAAAAAGCGCTCAATTCAACTGCAGCAAATAGAAAGAAAGAAAAAGTGTGTATTTTTTGTTTCCTCAATGGCGTCGTAAAGCGGTGGAGAATCAATGGGTTGTTCCGATGTTCCGACAGCAGTGTTTATTGATACGAACTTGGGCACCCGCCTTGCCGTTCCGGCTTCGCCGGACATCACGGCCGAGGATTTCAAGAGTTAGTTGCTTCTTCTTTCCTTTTCTTGGTTTGTTGCATTGATTTGTTCTGCTTCTCAGATTGTGTTGATGTTTGGACAAGAACCCTTTACGTGTTTAGTTGTTAGGTTTTCCTGTTAAAGATCAAATAAGGTTTGTTACGTTTTCGTGTTAAAGATCAAATTTTTATGCTGCCGCCAACGTCTTTAATTAATGGGGTTTGTCGGTTGTACGAGGAATCTCTTTATGGAAATTGGTTTTAATGTGCTGAACTGAGAATTTTGCTGGATAATACATTGGTTTGCCCCTTTTGTTTTGTTTCTCTTATTAGCTGAACTAATCATAGTGTTTATCATTTGGTTTTGGATTAAGAAACGGCAAACTAGCCAACATACTTTCCTTTGTAAATTCCTATAATGTGGAGCTATATTGTTTTAACTGGGTTACATTAATTAGGGAATAGCTATGAAGTGGGATTTTCCATCTATAATTCTAAGATTCTGAGTAAAATTGGCGTGTCAGAGGTTTGGATTGAAAAGGCATGAAAATCATGTAAATAGATTTTTCTTGCTTGGAAAATCTGCTTATGTAGATGGTCTGAAAGAGAAACATGGTGCTGAGTATTATTTCAGATGAATATGTATCACATTTGGTTTAATGTGTGCAGTACGTTTAGTTGGTGTGTTCCAGAGTTTTGGGTGTAGGTATCTGAAGTTATATTTTGATGTAGTGCATGATGCAGGTGCACGGTTTCCAGATCTAGCTTTAGGCACATATATGTGTAAGTTTGAAAGAATTGCAAACTTTTAGATTAGTTACAAAGAGAGAATTTTTGTTGTGGGTCGGGAACTGCTTACAATCCTCTTTGTGAATCACAGGTTGCTCTACCTATAAGAAAGTTCATTTCAATATAACTTTATAATTCTGCCCAGTTTCGATTGAAAAGTTCACAAGGTTATTGACTGTCCATAAACTTTGATGGCAAAATGAAGAAATCTTTGCAAGAATTCCTGTAGTGGATGTTTAACTAGCTCATAAACATTTAAATGGCATGTCCGACGTTCCCTGTCAATTTTGTGGCTGCCATAGATTTAAACAGACACTTTACTTCTTGCCGCTAATGGGAGTGTTTTTCTTTGATGTTTTATACAATACCATGTTGTTTTTTGTTTAGCTCTTTATCATAGTTATATCTCTATATAGCTATCTGTGCATATGAGGTTACATGCTCGATGATGATATGTTGTACTATTTGTAGGAGAGGTGGAAAGGACACATCTCAATTGTTTCCCTGAATTTGGAACTATCAGGGTCAAAGAAGTGATGGTATGTTTTTGTTTTATTGTTTCCTCATGTTTTTATTACAAGTGGAAGGCTGGTTTATTTACATTCCGTAAGACCCGACTACTTAACTTAGATCTATCTTATCATTCTTCTTGCAAGATCAGGTGACAAAAAAATTACAACATTATCACCTATCGGGGTCTTTGCCTCTCAAGTATGCTTTTCTGGGTTCAAACGTTACTTGGTTTCTTCAAACAAGTGTTATTTTATCAAACGTGTCTGCTTGTGTAGAGTCACCAAAACACAATGAAGCCGAAGTTTGCAATCCTAGTTCTGCTGCTAATGTGACTACTGATTCAGTTGAACTGGGAGGTGCTTCCTTAGAGAAGAGATCAAAATGTAAAAGAAAGAAAGTTAAGGAAAAATCCAACCAAAAAAAGAAAGTTAAGGAACAAAGATTTCCATACCTCAAAGCTTCTTTGCTGAAGATTTCTACAGCTTCCTGTTTCCGTAGAAAGAGGAAAAGGAATAATGTGAAGAAAAAGCCCAAAACGAGACACCCAAGACGAGGGCGTATGCAGCGTTCTCTTGTTGAAAAGGAAATGCTCGATCAATTTGTTACTGAAGCTGAAGTGAATTCGAGTAAAAATATAGACTCCAACGTGATTGCAGAGGCCACTGGTGAAACGATTTCAGAACCAGGATCAGTTTCGGGAATTATCAAGAAGTACTTTTCAGATTATGATGAAGTGGCCTCTAATCCTGATTCTTTGTTTACCACAGTGCCATATAAACGCAGGAAGCAGCTTGACCATAGCACCAGATGTGAATACCCGAACATGCAGTCTGGCATAATGATGTTGCCCATAACAGCCCATATCCCTCCTCAAGTACCTCAGGATTTGAGGGTGGAGATGCCCAGTTCTGAAGCATCAAGAGAGAAACATAAAACGCCAGACGTCGGAAAGCGCCTTTTGCTTGCATCAAACAGTCTCGGGCTCACTCCAAATAGTCGGAGATCCATACTTTCTCTGTGCCAGTACAACAATGGAGAGTCGCCATTATGTAAATTCACAGCCGCAGTACAAAATCTAGTGTTTGAGATGGCGGATGAAGGTGACTGAAGAACTATATAGTACAACTCTGAACTCCGGTCTAACTGTGACAAGTTCAGCCCATCTTCTGCTGCATTGAGGTATGCACAAAAAATGTTTGCCGGTCGTCGTTAATCCTAAATGAATAGTTGAAAGAAAGTCAAACTCTCTAGTTTCCAGGTACATAATTTTCAGTTTCCAACTTGAAGTATCAACAAGCAACTTAAAGAGGGAGCTGTTATGGTCGTGACACACCTTGGCGATAGGCTTGCTCGTAGGGGAGTCTAGTAGTGAAGAAACTTCTTTTCTCCACACCCACATTCCCCTGGAGTGTCAAGCAAGACGAGATGCACCGATGATTGTCCCTTTGATCGAATCTTTCAGGTTATTGACAAATGAAACTCACTTTGAGTTATGTTGGTACAAGTTTGTGTTCATAGCTACATTTTATGTTTGAATCACAGTCAGGTGATTTTCGGTGTAATTTTGTTTACTTTTATGAAGTGGGCATTCACTTTTGAGAATGACTGAATGAAGTTGCAAAGAGTGTTGTTTTGTTGTCATGCTATTGCTACTTGCCCTCTAAGGAAGGCATATTCTGCTTTTTTGATGATGGAATGGAAGTCTTTTAAATAATCATTTTTTGTCTCCGCTTTAGTTGTGGAAAAGATACACTTGATTTAATTATTTTTTGTATAATAATTTGTCAGTACACATTGTATGTTCATGAGATAAAGGAGTTTTTATCGATTTAGATATAATAGTATTTCAGAAGATAAGAACGTATAGATATGGCTAAGGGATTTTTATTAGCATTTATTTAAATTTTTGACATTCTGCAAGTGAATTTTAGTGACGTTTTGAAGTCGGCGATAATGAGAAAAAAAATCATTTAATTTAACTGTAAGAAAATTAACATAAAGATGGTATTTTGAAGGATTGATTATTTGATGGATTAAAATGGTTCAAACAGGATAAGTCTACTCAAAATTTACATTGTTACCATTTTATCGACGAATAAATTAATGGAGTCATACTTACATTTCAATATAGCTATAATATTATCGATACTTTATAAAGTAAAGCTAGCAAGATATACAATTATTTTATTATAAAAAGTAATGACTGATTTTTACATTTTTGCCGACTCTCCCGTGGTAAAGAGTGAAATAACAAAGAAATTTGGATGCAAAATATTCAGAAATTGACTGATAAATAAATTCTGATATCTCCATCTCTACTTTTTCTAGTTTATTTTTGCATTTATTCACTAATTCTCACTCCCCTCGAGAGTTCCTTATATATTTGAGCATAACTCCATCACCAGCGTAAAATTTCCCCTTTTTTCCTTGTCTACAAATTCTGTGCGATCACCGATTGCCCAGAAAAACCCTCTCTTCGAAAACCCTTGGAATTCACGATCTTTCTTCTCTGTAGATACACAATTTCCCCCATCTATCTTGTTCAAAATTTGTGTCCTTTTTCCCAAATCCATCGAATTTCAGCCATCCTCGGGTTATCCCATTATTCACTTGAGTTCTCACATACCTCCGTCGCTCTAATTATTACTCGACTATCGAATCGGTCGTTTAATTAATTGAGCGGCTTTCTTATCGAATCGGGCAATGATCGCATTTGGTTGATCTTAAAACTATGAAGTTGAAGCGAAGGAAGGCGCTTGAAGTGGTTAGTGGAAATTATCTAATGTGCTCCGATAAATTCTTCTGTATTTTGTTGAAATTCTTACAATAATGGATGCTTCTTAGGGTTTATTTTTATGTGAATGTGTAACCGGGAAGTGATATCCAATGAATTGGAAATAAATTTGGATTTAGAACCTACAATCTGAATAACAATTTGTTAGAAGTTTATTTTATCTCAACTTAAGTTGACGCAGTTTTACCTTTTCGCTAACAGTAACTGTAAAGCACACAACTTCGTTGCTTCGCAGGTTCAGCTGTTTTCGATCTTGCATTTGCTGAAAAACTGTGGGTCGTCTAATTGAGTTTTAATTAGAGTTTTTCTGTTCCCTAAACTGTAACCGGGACCTCTTGCTTAGAAATGATTTAGCTCGATGAAGGATGTATCATACTTCATTTTTCTATATCAAATCGATACCTTTCCTATAGTGATCATATTTCTACTAGTAAAAGTGAATATCAATACTCTAGTTTGTTGACCATCAAAGGAAAAATATAACATCTCTTTTCCTCGTGTTTGTCTCTGTTTCAGCATTACACATGATGAAGCTCTTTGTTTTTTTTTTCTTGGGCTCATTTTTTGCTAAAGATATGGATAGGGTGTTTCTCATGAAAAAGCTGTACATTCCTCCATAAAATCCTTAATGTAACTTGGATGGGCGTTAAGTACTCTGCATGATCTCTCAGTCTTGATAAAAGAAGAATATGTTGTTTAAACTAGTCCGTAGTTGTTTAAACTAGTCCACCTACTTTTGATATTTGACAAAGTTTATTATTTATATGACTCACTGTCCATTGATACATCATGGATTATCTATCTTGAGATTTGGATTCTTTGATTTATAATAGCAACATGGTAGCATTTAAGTTGCATAGTATATTTCTCTAATTGATCGCTTGCATTGCTTTAGCTATATAGAGAGATGGTTAAGCTGAAAAATTTCTCCAAATTCTTAGTTGGGATTATAGACATTACTCATGTTTATGTAGTTCATTACTGCCATTTTCTCAAATTTTATTTTATTTTTAACATTCTTATATTTATTTGATTTATTTCGCTTGGATAACTGGGAATGATGTATCTTCCTTCTTTCATTTGAAGCCTTTGAAGATTAAATCATTCATCAACAATGTTACTGGTACACCCCTGGAGAAAATAGAAGAACCACTTAAAAGTTTTTCTTGGGAGTTTGATAAGGTGCATTATCCCCCACAAATTAAATGGTTTCACTCTTTCTTCGCATACTGATTTGCCTTGATGCAGGGAGATTTCCATCATTGGGTCGACTTGTTTAACCACTTTGACACCTTTTTTGAGAAATTCATTAAACCAAGGAAGGACTTGCAACTTGAGGACAGCTTTTTAGAGTCAGATCCGCCTTTCCCACGGGATGCTGTTCTTCAGATTCTCCGTGTCATAAGAGTGATATTAGAAAACTGCACTAATAAGCATTTCTACAGCTCTTATGAGGTATATGCCTTTACCTTGGATGTCCTGAATTATATTTGGTTTAGACAATATTCACATTTAGAGTTGAAATTTTGGTATGAGCTGGTGCAAATGGTTTAGCAGTTTGTTTTCTTACGAAAGTTGATTTGATTATGCAGCAAGACAATATTGTTTTTCTTTTCAATTCAAATCACCTGATTGGCTGTAATCTCTGACCAAGATAGTATGATTTGACCACTAACTTGTATAGTTATCTGTCAGTATTGTTTTTGTGTATGGTGCATGGTTCAGAGAACTTCCATATCGGTACTCCAGGATCATTATTTTCTTTTAGGTCCTAGTACTTTGCAAGTTAACTAGTTGGGAAACGCAACCCATAGATTTGGCTGGTTGGCATTTGGAATGTGGCGTGGTATGTGTAATGAGGAGTATTTAGGTGAAAGTTAGCCCTCACCTAAGCCAACTCCAAAACATACATCACAATGTCATTGCCGCATAATTTGGCTGTTCTTTATCTCTGGAGAAAATGACCATGGGCTTGATAATGTTAAGAGTTTTTTTTTTCAAATCAGTTAGCCAGGATAAAGTAGCCAAAGGGGAGGGGGGATATGATGATGAGTGAGATTTCATATTTGGACAATCAAATCAGAATAGTGAGAGGTTGAGAACCACATCACGTGCTCTGATGTTCCTATCATCTGTAGAGGATTTGCTGTCCAAGCCGTCCGTACTTCCATCAACCAGGAAAAAAGAGGAAAAATAGAGAAGCTTAGCAGCTTATAAACAGTTGGTATTTGTTTATCAAGAAACCTTGGCTGTATTGATATATTACCCCCAATCCAAATATAATGGATTTGAAAAATAGAAGTATATTGTCAATGAAGGAGCTTGTGCAATTGTGGAGGATAAAGAAGATTTCCTAGAGGAGGTATTGGGTACTGTTATGTTTAGAATAGCCTGGTGGGCCTCGAATCACAAAGATTAGAGACTGAAATTGTATTTTTAGTTAGAATATTTTTGCCTTTAGGGATTTCTCATCTCTTAGTAATCTCTACTTCCTATCTTTGCAAAATCCTTATTTTTAAATGTCGAGTGTTAAGCAACATTGTTGGATGGTGTTGTTATGTCTTAGAATCTTAGCTGCTTTATGCTTACAATTGTAAAGATTCTTATTTTTCCTTATCTGTGCTGTTGCTTTATCCTTATATTACCAAGTGTTTTTGTCTCTTATCATAAAATATTCTGAGTGAAATTATCCCATGTTGGGTAAATTGGGATGTCCTGACTTATTATGCTTTGTTTGTGGATAATTAGAAAGTCAAAGAATTTGTGGCCCTGTACATCACATCCACAGTCAGTTTGCGATGAGCTCCTCTAAAAGTGTTTCCCTGTGTACTGTTTGTCTATTACGTGTGCGCTCTGAGGTGGACATACTTGGCCTGACTAGTTCTATTAGTGGTTGAATTTTTTTTAAGACTAGGAATTAGTTGCTTACATATCTCTTAAAGGATGGGAAGTTTTTTGTATATATTTTGTAGTATGATAGAACAAGCTGAACCCCGATCTATGCTTCAACCAAATGTGCATAAGTTTCCTATTAGTTTATTGTCTATACACTCGACGATTTCCGTGGAGTCTCCTCAGACAAATTCAGTGATTACTAGTTCTTTCACAATGCTGGATGTTAAATAAGTTCCATTTGTTGTCTTACTTATCCCGTTGTTTTGGCGGTGCAGCATCACTTGTCATCTCTGCTTGCTTCCACCGATGCAGATGTTGTGGAGGCTTGCCTGCAGACTTTGGCTGCATTTTTGAAGAAATCCATTGGAAAGTATATAATAAGGGATGTTTCCCTAAATTCAAGATTATTTTCTTTTGCCCAGGGTTGGGGGGGTAAAGAAGAAGGTCTTGGATTGATTGCATGTTCTTTACAGAATATATCTGACCCCATTGCTCTCGAGTTGGGTAGCACTCTGCATTTTGAATTTTATTCTGTGAATGAAGCTTCAGTTGAACCCACTTCTACAGAACAGACAACAAGGGGCTTACAAGTTATACACATGCCTGATGTGAACGCAAGAGAAGAGTCTGATCTTGAACTTCTGAATAAATTAGTTGTAGAATATAAAGTTCCCCATAACTTGAGATTTTCCCTTTTGACAAGGTTGCGATTTGCTAGGGCTTTCAGCTCCGTATTAGCAAGGCAGCAATATACTTGTATCCGCCTCTATGCCTTTGTGGTTCTTGTTCAAGCATGTAGTGATACTGATGACCTTGTTTCTTTCTTCAATGCTGAGCCAGAGTTCATCAATGAATTGGTCACTATGTTAAGCTATGAAGATGCAGTTCCAGAAAAGATTCGAATTTTAAGTCTTCTTTCCCTGGTTGCTCTTTGTCAAGATAGGTCACGTCAGCCTACTGTATTGACAGCTGTAACATCTGGTGGACACCGTGGCATTCTCTCTAGTCTTATGCAAAAGGCAATTGGCTCAGTTGTAAATAATTCATCAAAGTGGTCTGTTGTTTTTGCTGAGGCTCTGTTGTCTCTAGTTACAGTTTTGGTATCATCATCATCAGGTTGCTCAGCCATGCGTGAAGCAGGGTTTATCCCCACTCTGCTACCTCTATTGAAAGATACCGACCCTCAGCACTTACATCTGGTTAGCACAGCTGTACATGTTTTGGAAGCCTTTATGGATTACAGCAATCCAGCTGCTGCTCTTTTTCGAGACTTGGGTGGTCTAGATGATACCATTTCACGCCTAATGGTAGAAGTCTCTCATGTTGAAAATGGTACAAAGCAGCAAAGTACTTCTGGAGACCTGGAAAGTTTGGAGTACGGTGGTTCTGAGATAGGTACAAGTACTTCTGCTGAGCTTGATAGTCTGCAGCCTCTTTACTCTGAGGCACTTGTTTCTTATCACCGTCGGCTGTTGATGAAAGCCTTATTACGTGCTATATCACTAGGAACTTATGCTCCTGGGACAACAGCTCGTGTGTATGGTACAGAAGAGAGCTTGTTACCGCATTGCTTGTGTATAATATTTAAACGGGCAAAAGATTTTGGTGGGGGTGTCTTTTCACTTGCAGCTACTGTGATGAGTGATGTAATTCACAAAGATCCTACCTGCTTTTCTATCCTAGAAGCAGCGGGTCTTCCTTCTGCCTTTATGGATGCCATAATGGATGGTATTCTTTGCTCGGCTGAGGCTATTACTTGCATACCACAGTGTCTTGATGCATTATGTTTGAACAACAATGGTCTTCAGGCAGTGAAAGATCGCAATGCTTTGAGGTGCTTTGTAAGAGTCTTCACTTCCAAACAGTACCTGCGAGCTCTTGCGGCTGATACATCAGGTTCCTTGTCAAGCGGCCTGGATGAACTCATGCGCCATGCTGCCTCTTTGCGGGGACCAGGTGTGGACATGCTGATTGAGATATTGACAAAAATTGCGAAAATAGGATCTGGACTTGACTCGGCATCTCCATCTACAGAATGTCCAAGCAGCTCTCAGCCTATTCCAATGGAAACTGAAACCAATAACAGTGATGTGGTTTCAGCTGATGACAGAGATTCATGCAAGCCTGAAAGTTCAGAGCAACAATCAGAGTTGGTCCCTGACGCATCGTTATCAAATGTTGAATCCTTTTTGCCTGATTGTATAAGCAATGCCGCTCGTCTTCTAGAAACAATTCTTCAAAATTCTGATACATGCCGTATTTTTGTTGAGAAGAAGGGAATTGAGTGTGTCCTGCAATTGCTTTCTTTGCCTCTCTTGCCTCCTTCAGTATCTCTTGGTCAAAGCATAGCTGTTGCTTTTAAAAATTTCTCTGCTCAGCATTCTGCTTCACTTGCTCGTGCGGTATGCTATTTCCTAAGGGAACATTTGAAGTCAACAGATGAACTTTTGAGTTCAATTAAGGGATCCCAACTTGCTCAGGTGGAAGTTTCTCAGAGAGTAAAGATATTGAAGAACCTCTCTACTTTGGAAGGAATCTTATATCTTTCTAATTCGTTGTTAAAAGGAGCAACTACCATTGTTTCTGAACTGGGTTCTGCAGATGCAGACGTATTGAAAGACCTTGGGAAAGCTTACAGGGAAGTTCTGTGGCAAGTATCTCTGTGCTGCGAGTTGAAGGTGGAGGAGAAACGAAATGTTGATGTGGAGCCTGAAAGTGCAGATACTGGTCCGTCAAATGTGGCTGGAAGGGAGAGTGATGATGATGCTAATATTCCATCTATTAGATACATGAATCCTGTGTCAATCAGAAATAGTTCTCACCCACAGTGGGGAGTTGAACGTGACTTCATATCTGTGGTCCGTTCAAGTGAGGTTTTCAGTCGCCGCAGTCGACATAGTTTGGCTCGTCTTCGTGGTGGCAGGACCGGGAGGCATTTGGAAGCCTTACAAATTGATTCTGAAGCTGGAGCAAGTAGTACTGAGGCTCAGCCTCATGGAATGAAGAAGAAGAGTCCAGAAGTACTGGTTTTAGATAACCTTAATAAGCTATCTTCAACCATGAGATCTTTCTTCACAGCACTTGTGAAAGGTTTTACTTTACCAAATCGTCGGAGGACTGAAACTGGATCACTAAGTTCAGCTTCAAAGAGTATTGGAACTGCCCTAGCGAAAGTTTTTCTTGAGGCACTGGGTTTTCCGGATCCCAACTCCGGGGTTGATATCTCGTTGTCAGTCAAGTGTCGCTATCTTGGAAAGGTTGTGGATGACATGGTCGCTCTCACATTTGATAGTAGGCGCCGAACTTGTTACACTGCAATGATTAACAAATTTTACGTCCATGGGACTTTCAAGGAGCTTCTCACAACATTTGATGCCACGAGTCAGCTGTTGTGGAGTGTTCCTTATGCTATTTCCACATCAGGTGCTGAGCATGAGAAGAGTGGTGATGGGAGCAAGCTGTCTCAGAGTTCATGGCTCCTTGATACATTGCAGAGTTATTGTCGTGAGCTCGAGTATTTTGTGAATTCTGGATTACTATTGTCGTCAACCTCATCATCCCAGGCTCAGCTGCTTGTTCAGCCTGTTGCGGTTGGTCTGTCCATTGGGTTGTTCCCTGTTCCTACAGACCCAGAAGCATTTGTTCGCATGTTGCAGTCTCAAGTTCTGGATGTGATACTTCCTGTCTGGAACCACCCTATGTTTCCCAACTGTAGTCCTGGTTTCATCACTTCCATCATATCCCTAATTACTCATGTATACAATGGCGTTAGTGACGCAAAACAAAATCGCAATGGATTACCTGGAACAGCGAGCCAGCGTTTCATGCCCCCTCCACCTGATGAGGCTACCATTTCTACTATTGTTGAGATGGGTTTTTCCAGAGCAAGGGCTGAGGAAGCGCTGAGACGAGTGGAAACAAATAGCGTTGAGATGGCAATGGAATGGTTGTTTAGTCATGCCGAAGATCCTGTGCAGGAGGATGACGAGCTAGCTCGTGCCCTGGCCTTATCCCTTGGAAATTCAACAGAAACACCTAAAGTTGAGGGGGCTGATAAGTCTGCTGATGCCTTGGTTGAAGAGGGGCAGGCAAAACCACCTCCAGTGGATTATATCCTTGCTGTGGCAATGAAATTGTTTCAGGGTTGTGATTCAATGGCTTTCCCGTTGACAGATTTGCTGGGGACTCTGTGTAGCAGGAGCAAGGGAGAAGATCGCTCAAAAGTAATTTCTTATCTTGTTCAGCAGCTAAAGCTTTGCCCACTTGACTTCTCCAAAGATAGCTGTGCATTGGGTATGATTTCACATACTTTAGCATTACTTCTTTCAGAAGATGGAACTACCCGGGAAATTGCTACACAAAATGGGATTGTCTCTATTGCAGTTGATATCTTGATCAACTTTATGGAGAGGACAGAGGTGTCCCAAGAGCTCCTTGTACCTAAATGCATCAGCGCGTTACTTCTTATCTTGGATGATTTGGTGCAGTCTAGGCCTCAGATAGCTGGATCAGGTGATGCTGATGAGGGAACAGGTCCTGGAGCTTTATCTGGCTTATCAGGAAATCAAGCACCATCCGAAGCAACAGAGGAAAAATCATTGCTTGCTGATGAATGCAAAGATGAATCCGCTAAGGATAGCTCTGTGTTTGAAAAACTTCTTGGAAAACCAACAGGTTACTTGACGATGGAGGAGAGTCATAAAGTACTTGGAATTGCTTGTGACCTGATAAAAAGACATGTATCCCCAATTATTATGCAGGCTGTTCTTCAGTTATGTGCTCGCTTGACAAAATCACATGCTCTGGCTGTGCAATTCCTTGAAAGTGGTGGTATGGCTGCCCTCTTTAGCCTTCCAAGAAGTTGCTTCTTTCCTGGTTATGACACCTTAGCATCTGCTATTGTTCGACATCTTCTAGAAGATCCTCAGACACTGCAAACAGCTATGGAATTGGAGATACGCCAAACACTGAGTGGAAGCAGGCATGGAGGGCGTGTATTGGCTAGAACGTTTTTGACATCTATGGCACCTGTTATATCCAGAGATCCAGAGATCTTTATGAGAGCAGTGGCTGCTGTCTGTCAGTTGGAGTCATCAGGAGGGAGGTGCATTATCGTGCTATCTAAAGATAAAGACAAAGATAAAGAGAAAAAAGCTTCTGGTTTTGACACCGGAGTATCTACTAATGAATGCCTAAGACTAACTGAAAATAAGGTGCATGATGGGTCTACTAAGTTCTCCAAAGCTCACAAAAAGGTATCAGCAAATCTTACTCAAGTCATCGATTACCTACTTGAGATTGTATCAACTTGTCCTCCATACCATGGTGACAATGTCTGGGGTGGGCATGCTAGTGCTATGGATATAGATGAACCAATTAACAAAGTGAAGGGTAAATCGAAGGTTAATGAAGCAATAAAGATAGGAACAGACATTCAGTCGGAGAAATCAGCTGCTCTTGCTAAAGTGACATTCGTTCTGAAGTTATTGAGCGATATTATGCTCATGTACGTTCACGTTGTTGGAGTAATCTTGAAACGAGATCTAGAAATGTGCCAACAGCGTGGGTCCAGTCATTTTGAATGTCCTGGACAGGGGGGCATAGTTCATCATGTTCTACACCGTCTTCTTCCCTTGGCAATAGATAAGTCTGCTGGCCCTGATGAATGGAGAGACAAGCTTTCTGAAAAAGCTTCATGGTTTTTGGTTGTATTGGCTGGCCGCTCCAGTGAGGGAAGGAGAAGGGTAGTGAATGAACTTGTTAAAGCTTTGTCTTTATTCACAAATGTTGAGAGCAATTCTTCTATTAGCAGCATATTACCTGATAAGAAAGTATTTGCTCTTGTTGATTTGGTGTACTCCATTCTGTCAAAGAATTCTTCATCTGGAAACCTACCTGGTTCTGGGTGTTCACCTGACATTGCCAAAAGCATGATAGATGGTGGGATTGTGCATTGCCTCTCGGGCATTCTTCAGGTAATTGACTTGGACCACCCTGATGCACCAAAAGTTGTGAATCTTATACTCAAGTCTCTAGAAAGCTTGACAAGGGCTGCAAATGTTAGTGACCAAGTCTCCAGGGCTGATACACTGAATAAGAAAAAGGTAAATGGTCCAAATGGAAGGTCCGATTCACAGGGTGTTGGAGCTGCAGCTTCTCAACAGTTACAGTCTTCTGCTGAAAATAGTTCTGAACATGGTCCTAGTGGGATTGCTGGTTCTGAAGCTGTGCCCCCAGATAATTCTCAGGATGATGGTGATCAAAATGCAAACGCAAACCAGTCGGAGGAACAAGATATGAGGATCGAGGATCCAACTACTGATACAACTTTGGATCTAGGAGATGGTTATATGCGTGAGGATATGGAGGAAAGTGGTGCCATACCCAATGGAGAACAAATTGAGATGTCTTTTCACGTTGAAAATAGAGTAGATGATGATATGAATGAAGAAGAGGATGACATGGGCGATGATGGTGAGGATGATGATGATGGAGAGGATGAGGATGAAGATATAGCCGAAGATGGCACTGGTTTGATGTCCTTGGCTGATACGGATGTGGAGGACCATGATGATACTGGCTTGGGTGATGAATATAATGATGATATGGTTGATGAAGAGGATGATGATTTCCACGAAAACCGTGTCATTGAGGTTAGGTGGAGGGAAGCCCTTGATGGGTTAGATCATTTGCAGGTTCTTGGACAACCTGGAGCAGGGGGAGGGCTAATTGATGTGTCAGCTGAAGCTTTTGAAGGCGTGAATGTTGATGATTTCTTTGGAATTCGTAGATCTTTTGGCTTTGAGCGCCGTCGTCGGGCCAGTAGAACTTCCTATGAGCGATCAGTTACAGAAGGGAATGGTCTTCAACATCCCCTCCTTTCAAGGCCATCAAATACGGGCGATTTGTTTTCAATGTGGTCATCTGCTGGGAATTCATCCCGGGATACTGAAGGCCTTTCTGCTGGTAACCTTGATCTAGCCCATTTTTATATGTTTGATGCTCCTGTTCTTCCTTTTGACAATGCACCAACTAATCTATTTGGTGATCGGCTTGGTGGTTCTGCACCGCCCCAACTAGCTGATTTTTCTGTTGGTTTAGAGTCCTTGCGCGGATCAGGTCGGAGAGGGCCAGGTGATGGCCGCTGGACCGATGATGGCCAACCCCAAGGTGGTGGTCAAGCTGCTGCAATTGCTCAAGCAGTTGAAGAGCAGTTCATATCGCAGTTAAGAAATATTGATCCTGCTGAAAATGCTTCTGAACGGCTTTCACAGAACTTAGGATTACCAGAAAGGCAGGAGGGTGATCCTGTTGTGGCCACTGATAATCAACTGGCAGTAGAGGTCAGTGAAATTGATACTTGATTTAATATTCACCATATTAATTATGATCACCAAGATATTCAACTAACTGAACTTCAACTGTCACAGGAAGTAAACCCAGAGATTGTTGCTGAACCAGCAGGTGACTGTCATCAAGCAATAGAAGGTCAGTCAAGTGATATCGGTATGGATAGCATGGAGATCGGGGATGGAAATGCTACTGGCAGAGAGCCTCTAGAGACATCTTCCAGTTCTGTGGCTCAGGATGGTGTGCCCTTTCATGGGACTTCAAGTGGTCTTGTGAGTTCCAGTGGTATGCCACCTCAGGCTGAGGGCTCTGATAGATCCCCTGGACCAGATAGCCAGTCTAACTGTCATGAGCTTTTGGTCTCCGAACCTGATATGGCTGGTCCAGACAATCATGCTCCCTCTGTTCCAGAAAGTGTAGATGTCGATATGAATGCTACTGATGTGGAAAGAGATCAGGTGGATTCAGGAATACCTCCGTCTGTGGTTAATATAGAGGAGCCATCAGCTCAGCAAAATAGTATGGTGGTTCAAGATGCAGGCATGACAGATGAAAGTAGTTTGAACAGTGAGGCTTCCAATGCTAATGCTATAGATCCGACATTTTTGGAGGCACTTCCAGAAGATCTTCGTGCAGAGGTTCTTGCTTCTCAGCAAGCTCAGTCTGTTCCAGCTCCTACATATGCACCTGCAAGAGTTGAAGACATTGATCCAGAGTTTTTAGCTGCGCTTCCTCCGGATATTCAAGCTGAAGTTCTTGCACAACAACGAGCTCAAAGGATTTCACAGCAATCAGAAGGACAACCAGTTGACATGGACAATGCTTCGATTATTGCCACTTTTCCAGCTGATCTGCGTGAAGAGGTCTGCTTGTTAAACTCTGGACCTCTTGACTATTTGTTTGTTAATTTACTTCCTCTTTTTGTGTCTGCTAGGTTCTTTTGACATCTTCGGAAGCTCTATTATCTGCATTGCCATCTCCATTACTTGCTGAAGCACAAATGCTTAGAGACAGAGCAATGAGTCACTACCATGCTCGCAGCTTGTTTGGAAGTAGCCAGAGGCTAAACACTAGGGGAAATAGATTTGGTTTTGATAGGCAAACGGTTATGGACAGGGGTGTTGGAGTTAATATTGGAAGGAGAGCATCTTCAGTTGCTGAGAACTTGAAGTTGAGTGAACTTGAGGGAGAACCACTTCTGGATGCTAGTGGCTTGAAAGCATTAATTCGACTATTACGGCTGGCGCAGGTAATTATTCTATGGTTTATATCATAGTGAATGCTATATAGGTGAACTCTCTTGTAACATATTGCTCTATATAAAGTAAGATCCAGACCTTTTAAATTTATTGACTTCTGAAAAGCTTGCTAGATGGCCTGTGACTTAGAAAATTATTAGTTGCATCTCTTTCTGTTAGGAGTCAATTTCTGAATCATTTTTGCAACATGGCATGAACTTTTTTTCTAATATGTTAATAGCTGCATCCCCAAGTGTAACAGTGGAGCTAAAATATTTCTTGCTATTTGCTTTTAGCCTCTTGGGAAGGGTCTTCTGCAGAGACTTTTATTGAACTTGTGCTCGCACAATGACACAAGAGCAATACTTGTTCGACTTCTTCTTGATATGATAAAGCCTGAGACTGTGAGCACCATGGGAGCAGTGACTTCAATGAATACACAAAGGCTCTACGGATGTCAGTCCGATGTTGTTTATGGCCGATCTCAATTATGTGATGGTATTTAATCTTTTCCTATCTTTTTCTGGTGGTGGGAAATTCTCTCTTACCTTTTGTATCTTACAAGGATGGTTCTGCTTTATTCAGGTGTTCCTCCACTTGTGTTGCGAAGGGTACTTGAGATTCTAACCTATCTGGCTACAAATCATTCTGGTGTAGCCAGTCTTCTTTTCCACTTTGAGAGTGCAAGCATTCCCGATTTTGCATATACAAACCAGTCAGAGGGGAAGAACGCAAAAGGTAAGGCTAAAATCACTGGTGGACAGCATCATATGCACGTTTCTGAAAGCTCAGAGAACAAGGATGTCCCTTTGATATTGCTTCTGAGACTTCTAAGCGAACCACTGTTCTTGCACAGTATTGCGCACCTTGAACAGGTCTGTTTTAATAATTTCTAATTCATTTTAAAAGCTGCTGTTGGAACCAGTTTTCTGTAAGTAACGCATATGCTGTTGTTCACTGAAAGGTCATGGGTCTCCTCCAAGTGGTGGTGTATGCTGCAGCGTCCAAAGTAGATATTCAATTTAATACTGAAGAAACTGCACCTCCCGCTGAAACCCCTCCTGGAAATGAAACCCCCAGTGATACTCACACAGATTCTCATGTATCGCTAGTGGAATCTGATCAACTTGACCAAAGTGCCAGTGCTTTGAATTCCAAATCAGATGGCCAGAGAAGTATTAGGACTTACAATATTTTCCTACTGATACCTCATTCAGATCTGCGTAGTCTCTGTGGTCTTCTTGGGCATGAAGGGTAATTACTCTTTATTTCTTCTATTGAGTTTCAGGCAAATGGTTGTCCTGCAGTTATATGTCTAGCTTGTTTTTTTCATAATTGATTGAGTTCTTTTGTTAATTCAATCTGCAATCTCTATTTGTTCTTATTGTTGAGCAAGTGAGACTGATTGAAAATAATGCCAGAGTTTTGATCGATATTGTTTGTGAATTAGGCTTTCGGACAAAGTTTACACACTGGCTGGTGATGTGCTGAGGAAATTGGCTACTGTAGCTGCTGCTCATCGCAAATTTTTTGTTGTGGAGCTTTCAGAGTTAGCTCAAAGGTTGAGCAGCTCGGCTGTGAATGAACTTATTACACTTAGGGATACACACATGCTGGGTTTGAGTGCTGGATCCATGGCTGGGGCTGCTGTTCTTCGGGTTCTTCAGATTCTCAGCTCTCTCACTTCGGTTGGCAGTGACAGTGACAAGGCCAAAGCGAGGAATGACACTGATAAGGAGAAAGTGAATAATGAGGAACAGGAAGAACATGCTACAATGTGGAAGTTAAATGTGGCATTGGAGCCGCTATGGGAAGAACTAAGTGAGTGCATTAGTTCAATGGAATCGGAGTTGAATAAGAGCTCCCAGTCTTCAATTGTCTCAAACATTAGCATGGGTGACCATACACAGGGTTCTTCTTCAGCATCACCTCCTCTTCCTCCTGGAACTCAGAGACTCCTGCCTTTCATCGAGGGATTTTTTGTTCTGTGTGAAAAATTGCAGGCTAACAATTCAATATTGCAGCAAGATCATTCCAATGTGACTGCTAGAGAAGTGAAAGAGTCTGGTGGGAGTTCAGTTCCATTATCTATTAAAAGTGTGGATGCTTACAGGATGATTGATGGATCTGTCACATTTGTGAGGTTTGCTGAGAAGCACCGTCGCCTTCTTAATGCTTTTGTGAGGCAGAATCCTGCTTTATTGGAAAAAACACTCTCAATGCTGCTTAAAGCTCCTCGGTTGATTGATTTTGACAACAAAAGAGCTTATTTTCGATCCAGGATTCGGCAGCAGCATGACCAACACCTCTCAGGGCCTCTGCGTATTAGTGTTAGACGGGCATACATTTTAGAGGATTCATATAATCAACTTCGAATGCGACCAAATCAAGACCTTAAGGGAAGGTTGAATGTTCATTTTCAAGGTGAAGAGGGTATTGATGCTGGTGGCTTGACTAGGGAATGGTATCAATTATTATCAAGGGTCATCTTTGACAAAGGAGCTCTGCTTTTCACTACAGTTGGAAATAATGCCACTTTTCAGCCAAATCCTAATTCTGTATATCAAACTGAACATCTCTCTTACTTCAGATTTGTCGGCCGTGTGGTAATTGTCTTGGGGAACTATCTTGAGCTTGGTTTTTGTTTCACTTATTCATCTTTTCACTAATTAACATTGTTGTACAATGTTTCTTATAGGTAGCCAAGGCACTGTTTGATGGACAATTGCTTGATGTATATTTTACTCGGTCCTTCTACAAGCATATCCTTGGCGTGAAGGTGACCTATCATGATATTGAGGCTGTTGATCCTGATTACTATAAAAATTTGAAATGGATGCTGGAGGTGAGCATGATTATAAAGTGGATCACTTAATTTAGCATAAAAACTTAGTTCCTAAATTACTTTGGCTCCTCTTTTTCTGCAGAATGATGTGAGTGAGATACCTGATCTGACCTTTAGTATGGATGCAGATGAAGAAAAGCACATCCTTTATGAGAAAACAGAGGTAGAGAGATTAATCTTTTAGCTGTTACTCGTTTGTGATTTTCCTTTTTTTCCCCTTGTATCTAGTTTTCGGAGCTTGGCAAAAATATTTGATGTCACCCCAAAGAAATCATAACTTACTCTATTTTCCTGATATGCTTGTAATTTGAAGGTTACTGATTATGAGCTCAAACCCGGAGGAAGAAATATTAGAGTGACAGAGGAGACAAAGCATGAATATGTAGACCTTGTTGCTGATCATATTTTGACCAATGCCATCCGGCCCCAAATAAATTCGTTCCTTGATGGTTTCAAGGAATTAGTACCACAGGAGCTTATATCTATTTTCAATGATAAGGAGCTTGAATTATTAATAAGTGGTCTTCCGGAGATTGATTGTAAGTTGGCAAGCCTTACCTAATTTGTCAAATAATCACTGGTTTGATTTATTCATGAAACTTCAAAATGATTTCAATGTCTTTCCAGTGGCTGATCTGAAGGCCAATACTGAGTATACTGGTTACACATCAGCATCTGATGTTGTTCAGTGGTTCTGGGAGGTTGTTGAGGGATTCAACAAGGAAGATATGGCGAGATTACTCCAATTTGTAACCGGCACTTCAAAGGTGATTCACCTGAAACTGGAATTATTTTAATTTATTTATTGCCACAGTTCACCTTAATGGCTTTTGTTATTCTCATGATTTAGTTCTTTGGCTTTCTGAGAAAGAAGGGGTCACCTTAAAACCACATTCACACTTGCAATGTTGCTTTACATTTGGTGACTTGGTGTCCAGGCTCTAATTGAATCCTCCCCCAGTTTGATTTGCAATGTATTGATTGATGGCTCTGTTGTGTTTCTTGGTTATAAATGTCTGTGCCTGATATTTTCCTCTTCATCCATGTCCATGCTTGTTAGATTTTATTCATTCTGACTAGTGGGAGATTAGGCCTCATTTGATAAGGACTAATCGGGTTTGTTGGTGTGTTAGGTTCCTTTAGAAGGATTTAAGGCACTGCAAGGCATATCAGGTCCGCAGAAGTTTCAAATTCACAAAGCATATGGCGCTCCTGAGAGACTTCCATCAGCTCATACCTGGTAAATCTTTCTATTTAGAGATGAGACTCTTAACTATGTGCATATTGCAACTGCATTCTCTGTACTGATTGATGTCTTTGCAACGTTCCCAGCTTCAACCAACTGGACCTTCCTGAGTATTCCTCAAAGGAACAGCTTCAAGGACGTTTATTGCTGGCAATCCACGAAGCTAGTGAAGGATTTGGGTTTGGTTAAATGATGACAACTTAATGCAGTTCTAGCTGTTCGATTCTCCACTTCAATGTACATGTAGGTCGATTATTTGCTGCTTCAGTTTCAAGCCCTCACACAATTGCAGAAATAGATGAAAATATTCCTTAAGAACTTGTTTTAAATAATTTTTGCAGTCATGAAGTGCCAAGGTATTCGAGTTGAGTATGGCATGAATGCCATTTTGCTGGGCTTCACTTTCCATAATGGCAGAGCTGATGCAAGAGAGGGGGATGGGAGGAGGAAGACCTTTTTTGCTCTCTATGTTGGCTATGTTGGGAATGAAGCAAATCTTAGATATTATATATTCTTCATCTGCCGATTGGCTCTACTCTAGGCTACAATAACACAATAGTAATTTCCATGTTGCCATTTATTTGAAATAATTGCTAGATTTTGTCCTGTTTTGTACAGGTTTTGATGTTTATGAATCAAGCATTTTGGTATATGTATATATATGACATTCACAATTTGTAGCTGGCAAGCAAGATTCTCTTCACAATAATCATTATTCCACCTTCTTAAGTTCTGTCATCATTTCAATGACGTCCCCAATTACGTACTCAGGATAATTCTCCAAGATTTACGAATAAATTCGTCCGACCTTTTCCGGCATATATTTTAATTATGGGAAAAATTTGTGTGTTTTCAAATACAGGATGTATCTAATCTAATTAAATATAGTTAAAAGTTATTAATTATTAATTAGTTTTTTCTAATTGCATCTAGAATATTGTTAAGAGTGAATCTAATGTATGTCTGAATTTAGTGCCTCGTTAATATTTAATCGTTCTTCAACAATAACTCGCAGTTCGGAATTTGTTAATGTAGGTTGATTGAAATACTAAATTCAACCAACCAAATGCCCTGTAGAGAAAATATTTAAGAAAATACTTTTTCTAGATGAATAATAATTAAAGCATACAACATTTAAGACGGTGCAAGTTGAATCAAACAGTAAGATTAATCATTGCATTGCCCAATAAACGTATTATGTTATCTTTACAACATTTTCTCTTAATATTTCTACTCACATACGTCTATATCACCACAAATGCTAATAAATATACGATATCTATAATGACATTTCTCCTAAACAACGCATCACATTTTTATGTTAAAATATTTTTGGATTTATTGAGTTGACAAACGTGTACCAATATTAATTTTTCTACAAATAAATGTTGTTCTTCTTTAGATGATATAATTCACTGTTAGTTCTATCATAAAATTTCTCCTAAACAACGCATCACATTTTATGTTAATTTTCTTTTTTTTTCTTTTTGGATTTATTGAGTTGACAAACATATATCCATTATTATTGATTTTTGAACAAATAAATGTTTTTGGTCTTTAGATGATATGATAGACTGTTAATGTTTCTATGGAATAACTTAGTATTTTTATATTCAAATAAGGCCTTAATGTTGTAATTTTTTGCATCCATTCTCGTCCCTAGTACTACCACTCCAAATTAATTTTATGCAAATTTTCTTCTATCTATTTTAGTTATTTAGCATTAATAAAAATTAGCTATTTTTCTTCGATTTTTTAAACTCAGTTCTTTTTCCCATTTCTCTCTATTTTGTTTTATAAAAATTTTTGCGGTATTAACTTTACTGCTATTATATTAAATTTATGGGAAAAATTATGATCTCTCTAAAAAAAGCAATTTTATACAATTTTATCTTAATCATTATTCTTAACTCTACTAAAAAAATATTATATAGATTACATTATTAAACTGGGATCCAAAGCTCTACCTCAACATCGTAATTTAAATAGCTCAATTATTAGATCCGTAAATCTCAACGACATTGTGAATTTAGATTATTTAAAATGAAATTTGTTCAACTCAAAGTCTCAAACATGAAATTTATCATATTATCTTTCATTAACTATTTTCAAGGATAGTCCAAACTTATTTTATAATTGCATATTACATGTGAAATGGTTATAGAAACTATATTGTTATGTGAACAATTGCGATATTAAAAGTTCATCTGATTATTTTATAATGTTAAATTGATAACGAGAGCAAATATAGGATGAAAATCGTGACCAAATATTCCAATCCAGATCATGTAGTAAGTTCCTACTTCATATTTGATCTTTGAGAGGAAAATTCATTGCTAATTTTATCAGACGTTTCCTGTTATCATTTTTTTTGGTCCTTCTATTATTATCATTCCCTTAAAGGTCTGTATATTTCCTCTTATATGTGATACAAAATTGATACAAGAGAGCAAATCAATTTATATAATAACAACAAATTAAAAATTACTGCAAAATAAAGGGACAAAATGTATACGATCTTAACCTTTAAAATTATTGTGTTTTACTAATATTTAAAATTTTGTAAATTCAATTGGAAGACCATATTGCAAAGGGCAAAACTTCAAGACCAACTATTTTCCGATCAAGAGAGACGATAAGTGAGGAGAAACATGAGAAGTTTAAAATATTGGCCTAGATAAATAAGGTGATGTGGAAAAAATAATTCTTCAATTTTTCTTTTAAAATATGACATTTTAAACGTCGGGAAAATTTTGAAGAAAAAGTCGAGACATTTCGTATATTTTCATTTTGCACTATTACACCTCTGCATGACTATATACCCCACAAATCAAATTTTTAGTTTTTTTTTTATATATAAGTAAAATTTTATATAGTTTACACGAATTGTTGTGCAAAAGATCCCACCATCAAACTCGAAATATAAAAAACCAACCCCATCAATAGATTCTTTTGGCACTGCCGCTGCTCTTTAGGATGACACGTGATAGGATACGGTCCAACTACTAGGCCCAAGCATCAGGCCCAATATAAATGGGTCCCGACATTAAGCTCGGTCTATGCAAGTTCGGTCCAAGAAAACTCCTAAACCAACTACAACTCAAATCACAAATGGAGACGCAGAATATTTGGATGCATATATAAAAGAATCTTTATGAGAGAAGACTTTGTATTATAGTCGAACTCAATATAATGGTGTATAAATAGAGGCTAGATTAGACGAAGAAGATCATCTACACTCTTTGTAATCGCTTTACACACTCAATCACATATCTTTCTCTTGTTCGTGGACGTAGATCTATTTCAACAGATCGAACCACCTTAATTCCTCGTGTTCATTGCGCATTTATTACCTTACGAAATTAAGATCGATCAACACGTCAACCAAATTTTCTACTACAACATTATTGCTGCATTGTCAAAAATTGGATATAAAATATAATATTTTAAACATTGGAGATTCTTTAAGAAAAATGGTAAAGATTTGCTCATTTTCGAATATTTTCCCTATTAATTGAAAAATGAGTTTGTGTCGTCAAACAAAACAAAATGATTTGATATTAGGTGCGTAATTGAAAACGTATTTACAAGTAAAAGAATGAAATTAGTGGTGGAATTGGGAATATAATGGCGTGCCGTTACAACTGTAAACTCTTCAAATCATTTGTCCCTTCACATACCTTTCCTCGAGTGGGCCCCTTTTAGGGGGTGTTTGGCTACAAAATGTAGCTTCTAGCACCGGAATTAGACTTTAAAATCAAAATCATTGCACTTTCGTCTCCACAAAATAAAATACTAGTATTCATATTCATATTCATATTCATTTTCATATTCATATTCAAATTATATTAATAATATGGAATTAATTTCCTCCGTTACTCATTACAACCTAATAAATACTCATCTTGTCCTAAGCTAGAGAAACGGTTATCGAAATATTAATACCGAATCGAATCGAAACTGCATCATGTTCGACTAATCATATACTACATATTCGGTTTGCGGTTCAGTTTGCAGTAAAGTATTTTATTTTTTTATTTTCGATTAACCGATAGCCGAACGGTTAATAACCGAAAAATTGAAAAAAATATTCTTTTTATAGTTATGTTCTCATCATAAAAGATTAATAAATAAAAATTAGTCTTTATTTGTAGGTAAAATTCAGTAGAATTATCAGAAAATAAAATAATAGGTTTGTGCATAGTGAGCATATGTTTTTATTTTATTTTAGTGGCTATAAAACTTGTAATTAGTCGTAGTCGTAGAGTATCAAAACTTTAAATCATATGCATGATATATGGAAGAAGTCAACCGTATAAAATTAAAAATAAAACAATAATTAATTTATATAAATTTAGTTTAATCATAATCATCTAATATTTATATTGTTTAATGTAGTTGAGTAAGAAAAAAAACAAAAGAATATAGGTTCTTTTTGGGTTTTTTGGTTAATCGAAAATCGAAACGCACTCATCGATGCGGTTTTCGATTAGCCGATCTTAATAAACTGTTCGACTTTGATTTTTGAATTTATGAAAATTTCGATTCAATTAAAAATTGGTTCGATTAACCAAACCCGAACTGTCCCCACCCCTATCTTGTCCCTTCCACTTTAGTGTTCAAAATACAATTATGTCCAGCGCTCCCCATATTCTATATTTCATCTTTGGTTTGGAAAAGAAACTCTTCACATATATTTTGTACACGGAAATTACTTGCATTAAAGTCTTAGGCAAGTAAAAAATAATTCTATTTTTAACTTTTAGACGAGAAAAATATGCAATCACTATCTAAAATATGCATTGAGCAAACCTTGTTCTGTACAATAGCTCGCAAATTAAACATGAATTATAATATTTTCTATTTTTTTTTATTTTTATTTTATAAGACTTTAGTGTAATAATTTTTAGCCTTCAATTTTGTTTGATATTCGCTCTATTATTGCATCCTTTCTATTTTCATCTCTCTCTCTTCCCCAATGTAAAGTTCTCTTCTTTAATCTTTAATCTTGTAAATTCTAATCCCATTTTGTGGACAAAAATTTAACTAGTCCAACTTTATATGGCTAATTGTATGATGTTATAACGTTAAACAACTTTTTTCCCAAATTATTGTTTAAAAAATTTTAGAGCCCTTATTTTTGGAGGAAGAAAAGTAATTAGAGAGGTATTGTACACTCCACCATGCATAAAAGATATTTTGTTTCTTATTATTACAACTTGTAATCTGCACTTTGCTAAAAGTTTATATAACAAGCGTGTAATACTAACACAATATTTGAATCTGTGAGGTAGCAATTAATTAAGAATAAATATTTTAGATGAGTATAGTAGATGAGCTCTATGTCTCTATATTATATCTCATTATTGTATTTAGTAGTATTTTTTTCATTTTACTAATATATATTTTATTTAATATGTTTTTTTAATGAATTATTCGACTTATAAGCTCAGAATTAGTATGAAAATTACAAGTTTTTTACTAAAGGCTGAAACAGAAATTAGTATAATTAATAGACGGTGAGTATAATATTTCAATTCACGAATTTCTCGAAATGACCTCAGAATTATCACAAAAACGATTATTGATATTGAGTGGCATTTGCTTAATGTGAAATGGTACTTTGTCAGATTTCAGCTATTTCCACTTTTATATAATTACATTACTATAATTTATAGTATTATTTTTGGTAACTTTCTCTCTCAAGCTCAACCTGTGATTTTCTCAGCCCATATTAATCTATAATTCTTTTTAATATATATTTAAATTCATAATATAATATGTATTTTTGTGTCTTTAAAAGAATTTAAAAGGGATGGGGAAATCTGTGCATCTACATGTTAATTTTATCGGCGTTTGTCCAAGCCGACCAACGCACGCACTAAATAGGAGTATATATTTGTACTTCATTTCCATCTTTTCTATATGTTATATAGTTTATACTCCTTTTGTCATTGAAATATATTCATTTAATTTTATTTTGATTGGTCCATAAAAAATATTCATTTTTTACTTTTACACATAGACCACATCCAAAAGCATAACTTTTACCCATAATCAATCAACTTATTTATAAAAATATCACTCATGATTTATTTTTTTCATTAACATAATATATTTTATTATGTGAATCTCATTCTCCATCCACTTTATATTCATTGCAATTATTAAAATCTGCCAAAATCTAAGAACAATTATCAAGGACGGACGGACTATTTAGGACACTCAAAAAGTTCATAATTATAATTTTGTTATATTGTTTTCTTTTTTATTCCTAAACTTAGATAGATTACATGTATGTTATCCGAATCCGAGTAACAAAGACTATATTTTATAGATATTATACTAATTGTGTAAAAGAAAGTGTATTTTATAGTAAGTTCAATAATACACTGCGTTGCTAACTGGCTTATTAGTTATTACTATTAGCTATATATATATATATATATATATATATATATATATATATATATATATAAGTGAGGTCAAATAAGAATCAATTTTAACGTGAGAACTAAAACTACGAAAATTTTTTACGAACAAAATGAATATCTTATAAAAGTTAATGAATACTGCATGAAAGTTAATGAATCCAAAATTCAAATTTTCACCGGGTTCGAATCTCGTGAAGCGAAAATTTTATTTTTTATTCATTAACTTTCGCAGCTTATTCATTAACTTTCATAGCATATTTATTTATCATGTTCTCACAATAAAAATGGTTCTCACGTTAACCTCCCCTATATATGTATATATGCAAATACGTTATATGTATACATTATATATTATATATATATCAGTCTATAGTATACTGACGACTAAACCCATCTATCTCTGTCTAGCTTCCTCTCTCTACAATTCACTGCTCAACTCAATTTTCTGCTTTGGAATATCTCTCGCTGAGGAGTCATGTCGGTATGCAATCGAAATTATTATATGGGAATTTCTTCATCATTCGATTCTCTATTGATTGGATTTTAGTCTATTATGGTCCTTTCCCCGTAATTTGCATCGGCAACTTTTCATTTTTGTTGTATTTTAGTTGTTCTGCTCGATCGCTTTGCTTGTTTTGGGCTATAATTTCTCAGGGTTGGGCAAATTCAACTGTTTATTTCTTTGATTGCTGGTTTTTAACTGTTGCGATTGGATGCTAGCTTTTCTATTATTGAATTTTGATGTACTATAAATTATTTCCTTGTGGAGATCTTCGAGTAAATCAAAGGAGCTCTTCTCTATTAATCGACGCACCATTCTCCTCACGCCGTATCTATCTCTAAAGGAAACATATTTAAAATCGGATTTTGAGGGTTAGATTTTTTGGAATTTAACTTTCAGAACTATTTTCTTGAATATATTTCTATGTTTATCTGATTAGTTTTGAAATGAAAATTTTAGATAGTTTCACTTTGATCAATGAATGTCGGTACGTATTCTATTTCAGTTGTGTAGATTATATTTTCGTAATCTAGAGAACTAAACTTTCTTTATTATCAGATATCATATGAATTTTTCTTTTGCAGCAGGTCAGTTTCCTGCGAAATTTCGGATTTTGCATACTGTTCTTTGTATTACTGATCAACCAATCTACCTGCTTATTTGAGTTGTGTAGTGTAGTCTTTTAGTAGTCAATAGTGTATGCAAGACAAGTGGTGCAGTGCATCCAATTCAAAATGTATGTACTATGTCTTTTGCTTTCTCTTGTTGTTTGTGTCAGCTATGCAGAGTCTCTATTTAAAATATTGCTGCCAATTCTGTATGAGTGTAATTTTTATTCTATTTGGAATTATTTGCAATATAAATCACAGTATTTATCCTTTGACATGCATATGCCCTTAAATCTCCCTTCTCATAAAGTCTTTGATGTAAATTGGAATAGGAAGATGTTGCTGATGCTGGGGTGATATTTTGTGGTGACTAATTATTTCAGGTTTATAATTAGATTTCTGGGTGCTTGGCAATTACAAGGGAATGAGAAGGGCATGGGTATGGGTGTGAAATTGTAGGGAGAATGGGTATGGCTTTCATACTTTGGTACCCCCTACTGGTGGGGGATGGTCCATTCAAACTTTTGGCAATTGAAGTGCTTGTGGGGAATGATTGACTTACAATTATCTAATGGGATTCTCTCTTCAATTTGCAATATGCATTCAAATTTTGCCCAGCTCTGTATTCATTTTTATCTCAGAGTAACTTTTTTCCGGTTAGTAGCGAATGGCAGGATCATGACAAGAAGGAAGATTTTGCTGCTTGTAAAGTTCACCTTATCGTTTCTGCATCTTGTCAAGTTAAAGCGGCTTTGATTGTGTATTTTGTCGATAAACTGACTGATTTTTCAGTCCTTTGAATGAAAGCTTATCATTTTACACTTATGCTAATACATTTTCCACATTATGGCTCCTCATTTAAGTGATCGTGTATTGCAATGTCGTGGTATCCTTGTCGCATCACCTTTGCCAAATTACAGTCATCATACTGGTCTTAATATCTATTCTCTTTGTTGTGTACTTTTGTACATGGTGTTCTGCATCAAATTTCTGGCCATTGCATCTGTCTGTAAAGTGATTTGCCTCAAAAATCTCAAATTAGTTACTAGTTAGAACAATGGACTTTAGTTCTTGAGGTTTCAGCTAGCAATTTAGTTTCACATATTTTCTAACTGTTTGTGTTTTCTTATACCTTCCATTTCTGCAGGAGAAGGGTCGGCCATTGCCAAAGTTTGGTGAATGGGATGTCAATGATCCTACTTCAGCAGAGGGATTTACTGTAATATTTAACAAGGCCCGTGATGAGAAAAAGACAGGTGGGAAACCAGATTCTCCTTCAAAGGTGGAGTCAAATAAAATTATGGAGGAGCAGAACCTATAAAACCTCAGGGTGTAAGTTCTTCGATTTAATTTTGTTCATATCATCAACATTGATGTATAACTAAAGCTAGCATAATTTCTATAAACCACTTATGATATACTTGTGTTGCCTGTGACTCAATTTCTTCAGGCTTAAGCCGTATATCCGACTAGTGTAACTTTCCTTATAATCATGTTACGGTTTGCATGTGTTATGGACAAGTTTCATGGATTTTCCATCAAAACTGATACTAAAACATCGTTGTTTGCAGAAAAAGTGGTTTTGCTGCATGCAGAGCCCGAGTGCAGAATCATGACCTTGTTTATGTGTAGAAGAAAATGTAGAGTGCATATTTTATAAAGAACGCAGAAGAATTGGAGGCGCAGGTGCCATTAGGCACTCGCACTCCATTCTGTGTGCTGTAAAACTGCGTTCTGTGTTGCGCCCAATCATTTCTACAAACTTCCTTAAACCCTATACTGCTATTTGTTTTGTTGTGGATCATCTTCATCATATGCTTGTTGTTTTGCTATTTCTGACGTGTAAATTATTTGCGAGTCTCTGGTAATTACCATTTCGACGCTTATTCATTTGCAACCATGTCTCTCTCTCCAATCTTTTACTAGAATTGTTCGATGCGTAATCGTGAACCCAGAGCTCTAATTTCCAATACGTTAGAGTGCCTTTTGGAATAGCGTTCTCATTCCAAATTATAGGTTAGTCCGTACAGATAAAATGATATCGAGACATAGTAGATGTGACAGATGAAAATGGCTTTGCTTCTTTGGAATGGCCTAGCCTGGGCAAGGTCGTGGCTAATGAAATGTTTTGAGTTTGAATTTCACATATATATTGTAAATTGAACTTTCATACAAAGCTTGGTTATGATGATATATTTTTCTTGTGTGATTTGTTGTTATGCAATTTTATCATACCTAGATTTCACCCATGACAAGATTGTCACATGTTTACATAGTTCTTCTTACAAATGTGAAAATGTGGTAAAATTGTAATTAGATAGAAAATATTGTAAGTGGAATATTTTTGTTATTTCAACATTTTCTAACGAGGAACTTTTTTTTAATCTGCAAATGCGAAGGGGCTTGGATTTTGACGAAGGATCTAACATAATCAACCCAAAAATATCTTGTTTTCCTTTGCTCCATTCTCTTTAACTCCTTTTCCAGAGAATGTAATTAGGCTCCGTGACCTCAAAATCCAACTTGAGAAACGAAAAGAGACTAGATGTCTTAAATCGAAACCACCTGAAATTAGAATATTTGCAGTCCCTTCCTTTTGAAATCTCTTACTTAGAAATAGAATATTTTGTGTAAGGATCTTCAAGTTCATAAGTATTAAACTAATGTTTGAAGAAGTTTGTAAAACATGATATTTGATTTTGTTGATCACCCATCTAAAAAAGAGAGAAAATCTAAGTTCAAGACATTATCTTCAATATCCTCTTGATTTAGTCCTAAATCTATCAATTACAATAATAAGGATTTCAGATTGTAATTTTATATGCTGTAATTTGGCACATCTGATCTTAACCATGTATAAAAAGTTAAAAACACAATATATATAACAATGGAAAAATTATATTCTCTCTGTTCCCAAAATATGTTCCAAGAAATATTTAGTGTGTGTTTAATAAAAGTTGTTGAGTGTTTTGTGGGTGTAAGAGTCCCATTAGTGTAGTACTAGATTAATTAGTAGTGGATCATGGTTGGTAAAATATATAAATATGATTCTTGGGGAATTAGTTGAGATAGTGATGGGCCATGATATGTAGTAAAAATGTAAATAAAGGGTATTGAAATATAAATCTAAAGTATTTTGTGAGGTAGTTTCATAAATGAAATGGAATAAATTTAGGGATGTACTAAAAGAAAAATTATGAACATAGTAGGAAATTATAAGTAGAAAATTCATATAACTAATCACAAAAGCAATAGGGACAACTTATCGTAGGCTTTGTTAATCTTATTCCAAATTTGTTAACTCTTAATGAATTGAATTTGTCATTTCTTTGTAGTTCGCACTTCCCATATAACTTATTAGTCTAAAAATATAATTGGGAATATATATTATTTTGTCTTCTAGTACCCACTATTTTACATCTTAAATGCCCAGCAGGAATAAAGCACCCGATACCTATACCTATACCTATACCTATACCTATGCTTTGCTTTTTAATGTTATAAACAAATAAACAAACGTACTCAATTATATATGTATTTACTAGTTAATTCGATGCGTAGAATATAGTTTAATTTTGATCATAGAATATAATTTAATTGCTCTTTGGCCAAATTAAGAAAACTTTATGCAACTGCTGTTTTGCACTCAATATAACTTACCTTTTTGGAGGAACTAGAAATCTAATATAACTCATATGTGAAATTCTATTCTTTATACATATATTAAGTTCTTCATTTTAATCATTTATAATTTATCCTCGACAACCTCCATCAACTCCCATGAACCTCGACCTCGGCCAATCTCCTCCTCCCTTTCCGACCTCCTTCCTCGTCGCACCACGTCCCCATTTCCTCCGTCTGTTTTTTTAATAAGGATATTTTGCATTTCTTTAAATTGGATAAAAGTACTTAACATATGGATTAAAGAATAGCAATGTTAACATTTGGGCAATTCTCCATTAACACCAATATAATCTACTTCTATAATCTCTCATCAACCATTTCCTGTAATTGCGCTTATCCATCTCATTTTGCCAACTCAACTAATTATTTGTGGTGTTCAATTAGTTAGACTTTTTTTTTTTTTAATAAAGTAGATTGAAACAGTGATATTTCAGGACAAACCCAGAAATGTTATTCATGAAAACCAACATATACTAATATAAAATTCTAAAACATACTAAAAGTAAAATTACAAGTCGATAACACATTGATAAAGTCTTAATTGCTTCTCAACATTAAAATTTATAGGATATCAAAATTTCTTCATAGCATTGTGGATTTACAATATTTTGCGTTAAAACAAAATTCACAGCATTTCAAATTGGTAGCATGACATGACATTGTTGTTGAGACAAGCAATAATAATTAGGGCATGCAGCAACAATGTTATGTGCAATAATAATTAGGGCATGCAACCAAATAATAATACGATGAACAAGTTATCAATATAATGCTAAAAATACTCTCTTGTCGAATCGAGTGTCCCATTTTTGGTCCGGTATTTAGGAAAAGAGGATTAGAATATGAAGTGTATAAATTTGTGAAAAAAATTATAAAAAAGAAGAAAGAATAAAATTTGTATTCTGAAACAAGTTTTAAAATTCACGTACAATATCAGAAAGAAAAACAAAGTTCATTTAAAATAAGTTTTATAATTTATGTACAAAACAAAAACGGTCCAATATTAATATATTTTGATACATTTTCGCAAAACTAACCCCACAGGCAATAAACACTTAGACCCAGCCCAAGTATAGTCGACCTATTACGCTCATGGCCCAACCCTTGTAGGCCGAAATTTCTAATTAATATTTTACTTATAATAACCATTTAAAATATTTATTTAAATTTGTGACTTCACAGAAGTAGAAAGCTTGCCATTATTGTTCCACCAACAAAACCCATATTTTGCACCAATAAATAAAATACATTAGCATCATTAATTCCGAGGCTGTAGCTAAGTATATGAGATCCTGTGAGTGTGAGAGATTAAGTTAATGAGATGTAGAGCTCAAAATTTCACAATTTTGCACACTAGTGAAGTACAAGATCAAACTCTCGATGCACCAAGCTTTCTCTCAAATAAACGCCGCAAAATGTATACTTGTAAACCGCTCGCTAAAACCAGAGCAGCTGATTCGAATAACGCTTTGTGAATCGCTCCTTTGCTCATTCTCTCATTCACTGAAACCCAAACAAACCAACACAGTTATGTCCAATATGAATGAATACATGAAATAGATCTAAACAGCTGTTTGCATCTCTGACTGGAGCTACTCATACGAACAAGAAAAACAGTATAAATTGTAAACGTTTGCCAAACAATAGCCTCATCGTGAATTACCTATAGCCTGACGATCAGTTTGAGCCTCTAGCCAATGCTGCTCGAACTGAATATTATACAAAGCTTCCTCTAGCTTCCCAATATGCTCAAAAGTGGTTTGAAATGCTCTGCACATGGCAACCAATTTATGCACCTCAACTAAATATTTTGAACTGTCGTACCAAATGAAACAACAGGAGAAAGGAAAAAGAAAAGGCAAAAGAAGAAATATAATCACCGTCTTTAGCATGCTCATCATGGTACAAGAAATGACCGGCATGCACATCAAAGTCTATAGTTTCATGATAGGGGATTTATTGGTGAAACAAAACCGGTAAACTCCTTGATGATAAGCCACAAACTCGTGCTTGTCACTTGTCTTGTCGGATGTCATGGACCTGTTCGTCATTTGGTCCCTTAACCTGATTATTTTTGTGATATCCATCAGGTCAATCTCATCATGTGAAGCACATAATCAAGTAAGAATTAAAAAGAAAATTTAGAAGCACCCAGTTTCAGGCAAAACTTAGCATATAGTCTCACTGCAAATTCTACTGCTACAGTTGGTCTTATTAATCATTAACACTACTGAGGACCCAGAAATATACCTTGGCCATGCACAATTCATAATTACTTTTTATAATAAGACAGATAGACACCTGATGACAGATCTCTTACAGCCAATTCCAGGATATAAACTTACAAGTATAATCCATTTGCACATAATATGATGACATTGGTAAAACCTTATAATAGTGTATTCGCATGGAAAATGCAGAATTTGGTGTTGCCCAGTTCATTAGAAGATACTGCCTACAAACATCAAAACTGTTGCTAGAGTTTTGGTGTTCACAAAAATGAGTTTAAGATCTATAGAAAATGTATTAAGAGTGTGACATATCCCTTAATTTTATTATGAGCAAATAAAAATAGGTTGGAAAAGGAAACTAAAGATTCCGAGGTGTCATAAAAATTTGTCACACACATCAATTCACAGTTGAAAGTTTCTTTTGAAAAGACAGTACACAAAGTTTACTCAAGAAACGGCTTGATTAGCATCCCTCCCAGTCAAACTTCTTCAAGTTACACCCTTTTCTTGGCATGAAAAATAAAGAAATGGAAGCATATTAAATAAAGGACACCATCAGTAGCATACTTTGTTCTCACCATTAATGTTCATTTCAACTAAAGAGGAAAGAAAATTCAGATTGTTTTGTTTCTAATACCAGAGTTTCAATGGATTAATAGAATCAAAGGTTAAACAAGAGATTTACCACAAGGTCTACACCATCTTCACTGTAATGCCATGACCCTCGGATTTAATCACCACAAATGAGAAATGAACGGTATTCCCATACTCCACCTTGTGAGAGAAGCACTCTTCTCTCTATCACAAATCTAATACCAAAAGCCCCACCAAAACTGCATAAAATTACCATCAGAGCCACTGCTGCAACTCAAGCCTCATCTAGCCCAATTCCATAACTTTATCAATTTTGTTTGGTGAAAGCGTGAAAGGGCACAAATCTTTTGGCATGTTAACTTTAACAGTACAAATATATATGTACATATATATATACACACACATGCATGGAGGAGAGAGAGAGAGAGAGAGAGAGAGAGAGAGAGAGAGATCATTTAATATCAAACAGATTTAAGAGAATGAAAAAGTTACAGTCTATACATAGTTACATATTCAAATTTTCTTCCTATCTTTTACATGTTGTAAGTCAAAATTTGTAGCCTAGAATTGTTAGAAAGAAAAGGGTTCTGCATTTGATCATTGGATTCGAATCAAGTGGATTCATTTAATCTTGTCAGTTGTCATTGCAAACAAGAGGACTGTAGCTAACTATTGAAATGTGATGTTAGAACTAAATAATGTGAAATTATATGCATCACAAAATAATGTTCTACCTTCTACTTTATGATTTAATTATAAGACTCGACTCGTTTGTTAAAATGAGGTTTATTATAAACTGAAGTACAATTTGATATAGATATCACTAGACTGACTAAGGAACATAAACCTGAAAAGTCAGAGGGTAACTAGTTTAAAAGTTCTCCAACAAATTCAGTAGTGCAAGGTTCCATTGCATAATCAAGATCAGTTAGACCAGCGGTGTTACAATTTTAATATCAATAATGTTACTATCTCCAGATATAATGCATAATAACATCCAAAATGATCTATCCTAACCCAATCGGCTTTGTACTCCCTTTACTCAAAATACTGCACAACTTGATACTTGTTAAGCAAAATACAAAATTTCTTATTAAAATGTTGTTTCAGAAACTTCCAACTTAAAATTTAAATGTATAACAATAAATTGACAACATCCACAGCATCATAACCAGTTGAAAACAAAGTGCCTACATGGTTTAGTGTCAAAATCCTAAATCAAAAAAATAAAATTCAGGGCTCCCAAAATAATCGCCAAAATCCCAAAGTTTTTACGGATAAATAGAGCTAAAAATTTTGAAGTAGAGCAAGCCAAAATTTGATCCTTTCCCAAACTAACAAGAATAGTCCATTCCAGCCAAAATCAACAAAATCTCGTGGAAAAAACTTTCCGAACATATATAGTTCGCATAAAATTGAAAACCAGAAATCATTAGCCCCAATCTCCATCAGAAACGGCGATCAAAATTGATGGTTCGCATGGATTTATTAGGAAATAAAAGGACTACAAAATTCTACGCGATCGAAATTGAGTCACCGGAAAAAAACGCACCTTTAAAGTTGTTTGATTGCAAATCTACGCGAGGTTTTCGAGCAAAGACTCCGTCGGAAATATAGATTGTGGGAGACGGTGACGGACTGAATCTATACTTGTATCTATAACGTGTTTATAGTGCGGAAGCGGGGTAATTGCCTGTGTCTATGACATGGTTTTGCCAACTATCGCCAATAAGAAGCCGACACCTGTTCTACTATATTTGTTTTGATATTGATGCCTGTAGAATAGAACGTTTTTTCACCTTCAAGAACTCATCCAATGCTGCATTATTTTTTGCTCCATTTTAAAGATTATTACACTATTGCATAATATATAACGTAACATTATAGTTGCATTATCCTCTATTTTTATATTTTGATTATTTATATATAATGATGAATATTTGTTTATACTATTTTGTAGATATGATAAGGTTGATATATATTTATTTTATTTATCGAGTGAAAATTGTTCGTTGGCAAGTTTGAAATATAAATTTTGCATTAATATATATTTCAATTATGTCTTTTTGCATTAATATATTATTAATTTTAATGTAATTATATAAGATAATTGTATTTTAAATTTGTTTTAATATAAATTTTCAAAATTATTAAGATTGAATAAATAAAGAAGAATATTTTGGAATATTATTTTTCTACTATAAAATAGAGATAAATTATTATATTTTTAACAAACTATTGGAGATGGTCTAATTGTGGAATTAACGCTATTTTACTCATTAGTATCCTCAAAAGAACACAAAAGAAAAGAAAAACTCATTAGTATTTTGCCTTCAAAAAAAAACTCATTAGTATTTTGCCTCTTCTGATTGAAAAGAAATAGAAACTCATTATTTTTTAATAAATGATTTTTAAAATAAAACTATTATTATTTATATGTTGGAGTACTCGTTTATTATTTTGGGGAATCAAACAAATGCGGAGGTGCCCGTGAATTTGTAAGAGCAATTGTTTCAACCTGTTGTTAAATATGGCGTATTTATTTTGGTGTAAACGATTTTACGAAATATGCTAGAAGTAGATACATAAAGGATTCTACTTTTGGAAATGACAAAGAAAATTTAATTTAAATGAAAAGTTAAAAATCAGCTTGAAGTCGCCACCATGTCGTGCAGGGGCGGAGCCACGCTTTGAGGAGATGAGGTAATTGCCCGACTCAAAACTTTGTATGTACCTTTATATATATTTATTTATATTTTAAATTATAAATATATTCATGGATAAATATCAATTTAACCCTAAATTATATATTTTATCAAAATATTTTCTTTCAAAATATCAATTTAAACCAATATTATTGTCAATTTAAACTATCGAATAGATTTTTATAAATATGTTTGTTAAATATATTTTAGTTATATTTTGATAAAATATATTGGTTTAATTATATTCATATTCAATTTTGCCCTATCAAATTTTTTAAAAGGGATAAATATTAAACAAAATCAACATTGAATAATTAAAAGTTCCCATTATTACTTTTACTCTTATTCCAAACGTGTACAGACAATAGAGATATAATTCATATCTTCTTTTTCCATATTTTGAGATAGAATCAGGAGCGGAGCCATGGTTTGAGGAGATGAGGCATGCATTTGCCCCACCTCGAATTTTTTTGTAGCTTTTATATATCTTTATTTATATTTTAAATTATAAATATACTCAATTTTGCCCCACCAATTTTTTTTAAAAGGTAAATATTAAACAAAATCAAGATTGAATAATTAAGAAGTTCTCACAATTACTTTTACTCGTGTTGCAAATATGTACAGAGAATAAAGATATAATTCATAGCTACTTTTTATTTCATATATCTTGAGATATAATCGATATCTATTTAATCTATTTCATATCTTGAGATAAAATTAATTATATTTATTTTATTAATTTTATGTTTATATTTCAAATTATTTGCTTTGAAATTCTAACCATCTCTCGATTGAAGAAAAGATGATATAATCATTACTCTAACTAAGAGTTGCCACTTTTAATAAACTTTGAATCAATTGATTTCAATTGGATAGCTTAGTCAAATAATTTAATAAAAGCAGTGAGAAATTTATAGAATATTAAATTAAAAATTGTATATGTCAAGTACTTGAATTTATTTTATATTTACTAGCTTTCTAAATTAATTTTTTATGTTCGATGATGTAATTTTAAAATTTGAAACGTGCTTTGGGCCTCTGGGACTTAGGAACATGCCAATTTTAGGATAAATTTTATTAATCATATTTTTAATTTTAATTCATTCATGGTTCAATATTGTTATCAAACATGAGTGGATAAATTGTTCATAAGAAAATCTTCAACATGAAAAATTGGCTTTCAAATCAAAGGAATGAATGATTGTTTGATTACTTATATTGAGATCAATTTTCAATACAATTGATAATGAGTTGATATTACGCGATTTCGAATATGAGTAACGTCGAAAATTATTGTAATTTATAAACATATTTTATAATATATAATTTTAAATAATTTTTAATTATTTTAAATATTTTATCCCACCAACCTTCGTGGTTGGCTCCCTGATGCGTGATCAATAGTTGAAGATAAGAATGCATCATGCGGTCTTCTACGACATACATAATTTGTTTAGTATTCTATTTCACATTGTATTTCACTACCGCATTTCGTATATCAACTCAAAATCGGTCCGACAAATAATGTACGCGTAATAAAAATGGACCATTTTTCCACTATGGAATCTGTTGAATATATCTAAAAGATCATAATATATCATTTATAAAGTATTGTTTTTTACAAAATTTGGGCCCCAAAGTTTATAACAAAATTTTGACTTGAATATTTTATTTTTGAAGTAATATTTATATTAATATAAGAGGATATATAAAATTTTATAAAATGATGACCAGTGCATGTGCTATCGCTCTAGGGACGGCTCGGACACAATAAGCATTAATAAAACTAGTTACAACATGTAAACCGTCATCTTATCTTTATCTTTGCTAAAACTATAGTAAAGTTTTTGTTATTAAAAAGTTTATTAAATCTTCTTTTCCTCAATATGTATGTATAAAAAAATATTTTGTTAGAAACGTCGGTTTATTAAACATTTTGGCTAATCCAGATTTCCAGTAATTCGCAATTATTAAACATACCAATCACTCCCTTACGGGACAATACATCACAACCTTTATAAATCGTGAATTTGGCTCAGTAAACAGAAATTAGCACTGCTGTGGACGCTAGAACCACCGACTTCAACGTAACAGCCAACGGCATGCTTCCTTGTCTTTCCTAAAGAAGAGGGCCTCGTAAACCGGCAAATTCAACAGCACCCACACTCCACAGATCACCAACTGCACCAACAACTTATCAAACGCCTCCGTGCACAACACACGCCTGCCCCCCCCCCAATGCCAGAAGGTTGAGCAGCGCAACCGTTGCAAGGATCACCATCATGATGGACGAGCTCCCGAACTCGATCAGCCCCTTCTTGTATCTCTTCTCCGTCGTGTCCACTTTGCAGTCAGCACAAATGCTCCTGACTGCGAGAGGCCTAACACCCTCAAAACCGTCTCTATGAAGGCCAGGAAATAGGCCGTCATCCGCCTAATCACCACCATCCGCTGCACGTTCCACCACCCCTTCAACGTATCGCCCACTGCAACATCTTCCGCCAAGCTGTAGGCAGTCTTA